>OY756146.1:309352-1035383 GCA_963576785.1 Chlorophyllum brunneum | reverse complement strand
GGATAATACGATTGGTAAAGTATAAGGAATACACCAAGTATTACTACACTTTATATACTAGTGGTGAGTGCTAATAATAAAGGAACAGAGTAAGGGAGTCATAGAGGACAAGTAGAATGAGTCAGTAAGAGTATAGCCTTAAGGGATAAAACAAGGAATAAAGCAGATACATAGGAATACTGAGTATGACGGGCACATAATAGGAATGTACTATCTATCTATAGTTCATAACAGTTGGGAAGTGGTTGAGGTGAACTGTTGGATAGAGACTGGTGGGGAATATTGAATTGGTTCTGGGTTTTGCTGGAAGCTTTGTTGAGTAGGCTCAACACTGTAAGACTCTGCAGCCTTGGATTGTGATCTAGTCCTATAGACTGGAGGTACAGGTAGAGTAGTTTCCTTTTGCTTTGCATGACATTGGACTCATTCAATCTTGACTGAGTTGTACCTTTATCTTACTGACAATTATTTGTAACTTTTTTCTATACTTCCTGGGAATACACAACAGGTTTTGAGGGCATCCTCTACTGAGTGCTCTTACTTTTTGAGAGAATCCATTACTGGTGTTACAGTGACAAGGCATGATGTGTCTTCATGGTTGCTAGTATCATCTGGTTGACTAGTCAGCAGCTACTTGGTTTAACTTTTCTACAGATGGCTTTTCTGTAGCCTAGTAGTTGTGACCTTCTATTTCTTCTGGGTCTTCTTTCAACTGGAGTACTTCTCGATGGGAATCCAGAGGTGGGATGCATGGTAGGCAAGTTTCTCTTTTTCTCAAGGAGAAAACCATAAAGTTAGTCAATAGCATATGTTCTATGAGTGGGTCTTTGTGCTTAACCCTACTAACTTGAGGGATACTCTAGGTACTGGCAAGGGCAGTGTGGGTTCTATATGACTGATAGTGAGTTATACTCCTATGTAGCAGATAGGTGCTGTATACAACTCTTTTTGGCTTCCTGTAACAGTGACAATAGCAATAATGTAGGAAGATATTATCCTTGTTCAGCAATAATGGCAATAATACAGATAACACTGGAGTTCTTGTTCCCTATGCTGGAATGACTCAGTGGAAAATTTGATCTATTGTTATGGATCCAGCTACTAAGGGCAATCAAAGAGGATATGACCTCTAGGGTATGGCCTTAATACCTATCTCAGCCAAGTAACTGGATAAGCAAACATTATCAAACTATTGTTACTTAACCAAAAAATGGGAATCCCATTTATCTCATAGCTCTGAGTGATGAGGGCAAGTAGAGAATAAGTAGTTAAGCAATCTTCTATTGATTGACAGCAACTGTCAATGAAAACTCTTCTTGGACGATCAAGAAGGCTATCCCTGTAGAAGGTCAAAGCTTAAGCTTTGACTTCCTAATACAGTTGGCTATTTATACTAACTACTTCTTTTCTATAAATACTATAGAGTATAGATAACAAAACTGAAACAAGTTTCACAATATGAAACTGATAGATATGAAACACACAATGAAATGCTACTAAAGATAGGCATGAAACTAATAAAGGTGAAACAACTAAACATAGAGCAAAGTGAAACTGATGAAGATGAAATGGATAAGTGCTTACTCATTCTTGGAGATCTCAGATAACAGAGATAAAAATTCATTGGAATAGCTACAGTTACAAGATATGTAGGACAAGATAGTGGATGATGATGACAATGGTGACAATGGCAGTGATAAAAGAACTGTATCCATAGGTTGATTGGAGTCGGATGATAAGGATGATATCAATGTAATTGGTTCTTTGGAGAGGTAAGACTCAGATGACTTGATAAAGGCTTAAGTAGATCATAATAGTAGATGGGGAGAGTTGTCACTGTTACTACTGGGTATAGTGGACTCATTATCTGGTGATGGGTTTTTCAGTCACATCTCTATACAATAGATTCTATTGGCAACTTGTTAGTGAATAAGTGCTTTGAGTACTAGACTGCAGGTATATATGTAGAGATGGGTGTACTGTATTATCTCCTCAGTGGTAGGTTGTGCTTTTCAACTGTTGTTCCAAGTGCTGTAGAGGTTGTTCTTGATGGTGCATAAGTAGAGTCCATTGATGTCACATACATACAAGTATGGCACATATTTCCAGACAAGATGGAGAAGGGAGTCAATAATGGCATTATTGGATTGTGGTGGTGGTACTAACTGTATAGCTTCTGGGAACTTGTCATAGCCTCTAGCATAGGTTCAAGGTTTGGACATAACAAGCAAACTCTATCATCTCTGCCTTTTTCCTCTCCTAGAGGATCTTCTCTAGGATTATCCTACAAGGATCTAACTCCACCTCCCTTTCCACCTATGCCATCTCAGCCTCTAGGAGGAGTTGAGGTAGAGGATAATGTTGAGGAGACTGCACCTGCATCTAATCCACATGTTGATGACTGGGCTCTCATGCCCATTCTGGAAAGAATTTTCATACTCTATCCAGACATTGAAGCACCAAGAAAACTTTGTGATCAAACCACCCTTCAGGTTCCACAAAGAGAAGAAAATATCTACAGCAACTGCTGACACCCAAAGGATATTCTTAGGGACTATTGTTATGAACTATAGATAGATAGTACATTCCTATTATGTGCCCGTCATACTCAGTATTCCTATGTATCTGCTTTATTCCTTGTTTTATCCCTTAAGGCTATACTCTTACTGACTCATTCTACTTGTCCTCTATGACTCCCTTACTCTGTTCCTTTATTATTAGCACTCACCACTAGTATATAAAGTGTAGTAATACTTGGTGTATTCCTTATACTTTACCAATCGTATTATCCCTTTCTCTTCTCTCTACTTCCTTGTCTTTATCCAAAGACTTGCAACCTGAGTCCTAGACTAAGGTCATAACATTTGGTAAAGTGTCATTTGACTCACCTTGCAAGAGAGGTGCCACTATTTGTAGCTGGGCTTGGAATAATAGCCTCCAACCAGGACAACAGTATATGAGCAGCAGTAGCTCATCAAGAACACTGAGAAGACCAAGAGCTCCAAGACCAACAGTAAACAAACACACAATCAAAGACAAGACACTACTTCTGCTCATAAGCAAAGTTATTGACTGACTCAAGAGTACAAAAGTCTTCAACAAACTTAACATCATTTGGGGATACAACAGCATCAGGATTAGGGAAGGCAATGAATGGAAAGTAGCATTTGTAACAAACAATGGATTATTTGAACCAACAGTCATGATTTTCGGAATGAGTAACTTGCCAGCAACATTCCAAAGGATGATGAACATGGTATTCCGAGAAATGCTACACGAAGGAGCAGTTGTCAACTACATGGATGGCTTTGTCATCCTAGGAACCACACAACAGGAACTGGAAGACAGGACAAAATGATTTCTTGATATTGCAGCAAAACACCAGCTATATTTCAAAAGGTCAAAGTATTTATTTGACACAAAGGAGATACTAATATTGGGATTTGTGGTTGGACAAGGTAGTGTTAAAATGGAGGAGGAGAAGGTGAAAGTGGTAAAAGAGTGGCCAACACCCAAATTCCTGAAGGACGTCGAAAAATTCCTAAGCTTCACAAACTTCTACCGACAATTCATACATGACTTCAGCAACATAGCAGCCCCTTTACACAAGTTGAAGAAGAAAGATACACAATGGGTATGGACAGAATGACAACACCAAGCCTTTGAAAAGATCAAGGAAAAAGTCACAAGTAAGCCAGTACTAGCAATGCCACAAAACAAGGGACAATACAGAGTAGAAGTAGACGCATCAGGCTATGGAGTAGGAGTGGTACTATCACAGAAACAGAAAGAACATTGGTACCCAATTGTATTCCACTCAAGAATGATGACACCTGCAGAATGAAACTATCAGATCTATGACAAAGAATTACTAGCCATCCGAGAAGCAATCAAAACCTAGAGACAATACTTACTTGATGCTGATAAACTGTTTGAAATCTGGACAGATCACAAGAACCTAGAATATTTCCAAAAACTACAACAACTTACAGGACAACAAGCAAGGTGGCAGATGGAGCTATAAGAATATTATTACATGCTAAAACATATCCCTGGAAAGACCAACACAAGGGCTGATGTCTTATTGAGATTAACAAAAACCAATACCACCCAAGACAACACCAATATTACCTTACTACCTGACCACTTATTCGATGATAATACAATTACCATGATCCAACAAATCTGGGAGATCTCAGGAGAAGAAGATCTGAAACACTGACTACAAAAGGAAACAAAAAGGGAAACACAGTGGCTGAAGGAAAAGGAGAGATGACCAGAGGAGATATGGGAAACAGATGGAATACCAATGTTCAAAGAAAGAATATATGTTCTACCTAACAGCCAAATATGACAAGAAATACTCCAACAACACCATAATAAGACAGACGTAGGACACCCAGGACAACACCAAATAATTGAACTCCTTAAATAGAGTTATTGGTGGCCTCAAATGCACAACAACATTAAATGGTATATCAAAGGATGTGAGATATGCCAACAAAACAAAATACTCCAAACAAGACTGACAACATATCTCCACCCTCTACCAACACCAGCAGAACCTTAGGAAGAGATATCAATCAACATGATAGGACTATTACTAGAGTCAGAGGGATATAACACAATACTTGTCATAGTTGATTGTTTTAGCAAAATAATCAGACTATGCGCAGTTAACACCACCTTAACATCCAAGGAGCTAGGAGATATCTACCGAGATGATATATGGAGAACACATGGAATACTCCACAGAATCATCAGTGACAGAGGTCCACAATTTGCATCAAAATTCATAGCAGAACTATATCGAGTAACTGGCACCCAATGAAACTTATCCATGGCATACCACCCACAAACTGACAGTTAAACAGAGTGCATCAACCAAAAAGTCAAGACATACCTCAGAAACATAATAAACCATGTGCAGAACAACTGGAAAAAATGGTTAGCTATAGCAGAATTCCAATACAATGACAAAATCCACACTGCTACTGGATATTTGCCATTCAAAATAGTTTATGGACAATACCCCTGGAAAGGAAATATAACTAATGTTACCAAAGCACTTGCAATCACAGAACAAATACAGGAGTTACAAAACATGCAACAAGAGGTGATCAAGATGCTACAACACAGCCAGATGCAAATGGAGAAATACAACAGCACCAAACCAGAACATGAGTATATTCCAGAAGAACAAGTGTGGCTCAAAGCCAGCAACATTAGGACAACAAGATCAACCAAGAAGTTAGATCACAAATGGTATAGACCATTCTGAATAAAAGCAAAAATAGGCAAAACAAGTTACCAACTGGAATTATCTGAAACATAGGCAATACACAATGTGTTTAACAGCAGACTCCTCTTCCCCTATCAGAAACCTGAGTTTGACAGCCAGTGCACACTACCACCACCAATGCCTGAGATCATCAACAATGAAGAACAATACAAGGTAGAAGAGATCCAAGGATACTACATAAGAGGATGGCAAAATCAATTCCTAGTATACTGGAAGGGTTATACCTCTGAGGAAGACACATGGGAGGATGAGTCAGAACTGGAAAATACCAAGGAGGCAGTTCAGGAATTTTTAGACAAGATTTCGAGGACAAAACCTATAAAAAGGGGGGGCAAAAAGCAACAATTATGAACAACAAACCTCACATTACAAGAGATCACTACACCTGATGCACCTCACACTGTATCCACTGTACCCTAGACTTTGCCAATTATCTCCACAACATACCATGCATGCCAAACACAAACCTATCCCCTTCCCAGCCAATAACACAGAGTTTGAACAAGAACTCAACAACCTCCTCAATGTCCGATCTACCAAAGACCAGATCAAACACTATACTACCACAACCAAAGGACTCATGTACATCACCCATGCCATCAACAACCTCCAAATCCAAGCCAAAGCCCCAAGCCATATTTTACTCATCATTACTACCAGAGCTCTCCCAGCTGCCATGTCAACTGGAAAACACAAACTCATGAAGGAATTATTGGATAAAGCAGCCACCAATCTCAATGTATTGGTATACTCCAATGCAAAGTGATGCATCCAAAGTGCCTTAATCATGACAGGCAAAAGACTCAATCACCTCACTGATTCTAGCAACAACCCTACTTACAGACTTGCCCAAAGACTAATGGATCTTGACTCATACACCCCCACTACCTTACCCAACAAACTGCCCTACCACAAAGACAATGAACAAGAATGGTTAGATGAAGGAATGGAGGGAATCAACAAATCAGTCCCAGACCATTTAATGGAACCAGATATGTGAGATGAAGTAGACCACCTCCTTATACAACTACCCAACATGGACCCACCATCCAAACCAATGATATTTAACCTGCCACCATCTTACCTCACACTCAAGGATGGAGGACAGTTCGAAGAAAACTACTGGGAAGAGATAGTACACAATCCTGTCACTGCAGAGACTAATGACACAACTACATTCCAAGAATGCACTGTAGCCCTCTTTAGGGGAGGACAAGACCATGCCCCCTTCTGGATCAGATGTTGATGCAAGTCAGGAACTCCAATGATTGGACCTACCAAACATCAGCTTGTCAATGCCTTACACAAAGAACAAGACAACAAGTAGACCACAATACTTTATGGGGTTGTAAACATAAAAAGGGAGGTATTGTTATGAACTATAGATAGACAGTACATTCCTATCATATGCCTGTCATACTCAGCATTCCAGTGTATCTGTTTCACCCCTTGTCTCATTCCGTATGGCTGTACTCCTACTGACTCATTCTATTTGTCACTATAACTCCTTTACTCTGTTTCTTTATTATTAGCACTCACCACTAGTATATAAAGTATAGTAATACTTACTGTATTCCTTACACTTTACCAATTGTATCATCCCTTACTCTTCTCTACTTCTTAGTCTTTATCCAAAGACTTGCAACCTGAGTCCTAGACTAAGGTCATACTGCCTTCACAAATTAATTAGCAAAGCTCTTCCTCACTTGGCTCAAGTATGGGCAAATCAATATCAATATTCTGCTCATGTGCTGATAGGGGAGGTTGTGGCCTTTCAGGTACATACTCATTTTTTTCTGGAATGCAATCACCAAGCCCTGGTGGGACATTAGGTTGGCTAGGATTCCATTGTCCTCATCTTGGCTGACTAAAAGGCTTGTACTTTTCATAGTCCCTAAGGTTATCCTTTGGGTGTTGGTGGTTACCATAGACATTTCCTTCTCTCCATGGAACCTGAAGAGTAGTTTGATCATGGAGTTTTCTTGGTGCTTCAATGTCTGGATGAGGAATAAAGATCCCTTCTGGAATGGGTATAGAAGCCCAGTTGTTAGCATGTGGATTACGCACAGGTGCAGCCTCCTCAACATCATCCTCAACCTTAACTCCTCCTGGAGGCTGAGACAGCATAGGTAGAAAGGGAGGTAGAGTCGGATCCTTATAGGATAATCTGGGAGAAGATCCTCTAGAAAAGAAAAAAGGCAGAGGTGACAGAGTCTACTCTCTAGGACTAGGAATAGGAGTTTGTGGATGAGGAGGCAGTGGCAGTGATCCAACATGTGGCATACTTGGACTAAATGGTCTTGGAACAAACCTGTTTCCAGAAGGAGGAGGATTTAATCCATCTTGATCATTTGAATTGCTATTATTAGGCAGCAATTGGCCTTGTTGTTTAGACTGTGATGGACATCTGGAAACGTAGAGTTCATTGAAGACAGCATAGGGGGAGACAAAGATAGAATTGTTCCACTAATAGTGCATAAACTTGAAATTGCTGCCATTACCTGTGTAACTGATGAAGATCAATTCTGATTTAGGCACAAGTTTATCTTGCCACACCTCATTAGGAAGGTATATATAGGCCCCACAACCGAACACTCAGAGATGAGAAACATCAGGTTTCCTTCCGAACCATGTCTCATAAGAGTGACCCATTTCAGATGCTTTATAGGTGTTCTGTTATAGACATGAGCAGCCATATTGAAAGCAAACTCCTAGTAGCTAGCTGGAAGGCATACTTCAAGTCGCATAGATTGTGCCTTTTCTAGAAGTGTTTGATTTAGATGTTTGGCACACCTATTCTGTTGGTGAATGTGTAGCACACTTGTTTCGTGAAGGATTCCTTTCTCAGCAAAGTAGTCCTTGAGTTCCTGAGATATGTATTCTCCTCTATTATCAGAGCACACCTGCTTGATGCATTTGCTTATCTGGTTTGTCACCAGTTCAGCATATGCCTTGAAGGTACATGTAGCATCTGACTTATTGTGTAAGAAAAAAATGCGCAGAGGAAGAGTAGTCATCAAGGAACATAACCCATTTGAACTTATGGTAAGAAACAATGGGGAGCTCCTGAAGATCCAAATGGATCAATTCAAGGATCTTGGATACACAAGATGTATTCTCATGGTAGGCCTTGTTTGGCAGCTTTCTAGGTGCACAACCAGAGCAAACCTTCTGTTCTCTTGATAGAAGTACTAGGACAGATTCCATGTGTTTTGGCATGTAACCCAGAGCCTGATCGGATGGGTGTGTGAATCTTCAATGCCAGATATCATAGGATGTGGTATTTTTGTTGATCAAAGCCAAAGAGAATTGAAGATCTCCATCACATAAGATGCATATGTTCACAAAGTGAACTTGGTTTAAAGAAGCACTCTGGCAACACTATCTGCTCAGGAATGGTTTACCACAAATGTCATGAATGACAGTCTTCCCATTTGACATTTCTGCAATCAGACCAGTTTTATCCATGATGGATCCAGTTGAGAGAAGTCTCATATCTAACTTTGGTATGTGATATACCAGGTGAAGGTGCAAAGTATGCTGCTGAACTTTGCTAGACTCAAGTTTTACTTCTGTCTCTAAATAGACAGTACCATAGGATTTAATAAAGAGGGTGGCTCCATCTGCAATCTGTGCCAATCCAAAAGAACCTTCGACAATATTAATAAGATCCCTTTTGTTTGGAGTAATATTGAGGGAGGCACTGGAGTCCAAAAGCTATTTATTGCTCATTTTACAGGGTCACCTATTCATTGCACATCCACATACACTACTGCAGCTATGTATTATTTCACACATATTCTTCACTCTTGAAAATAGAGGAGAAAATATTATTTCTGAAGATTTACATAATTGTGCATGTACATAATTAGTCCAGCTATTTATCCAAGAATCTATATTGGCTGAGGTTGTACTCTGTGCACACAGTCAAGAGTCTCCTTGGACATCAGTGATGCATATAATACTCCTGCAGCAATCTTCAGATTTGTGTGAAAAGCTAGCAAGATTTGGCTTATCTACCATTGCTTTGTCTGAGTAGTCCTTGTTCTCAGATCCTATCAACACTGCATCCTCATCCATCTTGATGGCAGTTGGAGCTGGAATGCTCACGACCAGTTTGGCTGCTGGAGTGGTACCAAATAGCTCATCAACCTCCATAATGGAGGCAGCCATTGGAGGAGAGGCCAGATAGGGGAGGGAAGTGTTTCCTATGCATTTCTCATAAAGATCTAAGGCTTCTGCCTTGGTAGCCACATACAGAGTTGGGCGGCACCAGAGATCTTGAGATTTCTTCTCAGCAGGATTTGTCATCCATAAGAGAAGAGAAGAAGGAAGAGGGGTGGAGGACTGTACCACAGTGATGAGGCTGCAAGTACTCTTCTTTGGTTCAGTGGTCAACTTGGCAAAGCCAAAGTTGACCAAGTCCATCATGTATGCCGGTTGCCTGGTGTCATTTCTAGAGGGAGCTAGTTACCCAGCATTGACCTCATTAGCTTGGCCTTTGCTGCTGCCCCTTGCTCTGTGTTGCCTCTTATTCTTCTCTCCTTCCTCCTAAGGCTGCTGCTGAGGGCGTGACTGCTGCCCTGGGTACTGCTGCTTCTATAGGGAACTATACTGCTGCTACCCCTGATAGCGAGGGGACATGCCTTGTGGTTTAATACCAGAGAATTTATTTACCTGCTGGTTTACTCCAAGCATAGACCAGTGGTTCATAATTGCTCTGTGGACTGAAGCAAAGGTCATGGCAAAGATCTGAGTGTTTACCATTAAGAAGAGAGTGATGATGTTCCAGACATTTGGGATGCTGGAGAGAAGAGTTATCACTTTGATGATTTTGGGTATGGCACAATTGCTATTAGTATCAAGCTGTTTGTAGAGAACAGCAAGCTTGGTGATTAGGCTGGAGGGGTCCTCATTCGGATGGAGATGGAAGTAAATTGTCTCAACATACTTGAAATAGAGGCTGAAAATGGACTCTAGGTCATATGCAGTGTACAGATGCACCCACATACTGTTGACATCAGAGAGATTCCCTTTGATCATCTCAGCAGGAAGTTTACTCTTGATGATCAAGTAAACAATGTAATGCATGTGAATGCATACAGCATGTTTAATTGCCTCCTGCCCTGTAGAAGAGGGGACAATTGCATAGGTGGGGACAAAAGTGTGTATTTGCAACAATGGTATCAGCAAGAACTCATCACTGATTACAGAAGTCCTGTCAGCAGAGACCAATGCAAGGGCATCCTACATCCAGTCTGCCTACTCATTATAATTGGCAGTACCAGAGAGAACAGGGATAGAGCTAAGTACTACAGAGATGGGAGAAGACATTGTAGTCTAAAAATGGACTTAATTAGTGATCAGATCTGCACCACTGTACTGTTCAAGCTATGAACCCATATGAGGAAGCCTTCAATAGAGCATGAAATGATTGAGTCATGTTAGAGGGATGGGCTAGAAAGACTATGCTCTACAGGACTGGTTAGATCAGCATATCTACAACCCACTTGCAGCCAGTCATGGCACATGGAGAGCAGGCAATCCAGGGCCCATAACCTGTTGAACAGTACAGTATCTACACAGTAGCAGATGGATGATCTGACTTATTGATAGGTTGGTTAGTAGGATGGTGAAGTACTAATAAGAGTTGCTGTGAGTTGAGTAGAATGAAGTAGAAATTGAGTAGATTGTCTTAAGAAATATAAGGGAATACATGCTGCTTTATATACTAAATGTTTGGGTAGCAAACCCTAAGACCTATGAGTAATAATGATACAAAATGAGTTAGTAATGACTACAGAGTCCCTTGAAACACTGCAATATCATCAGCAGTGTCCAGTAGCATAATTGGAGTGACAGCAATCAGTCAGCTCATGAAATACATGAGGAAATAGTACATAATGTGAGTCAGAGGGCACAGCCTTGATGATGAATATTAGATGAATAATACTGAACAGCTAGTTATATGGAATGTAGCTATAGTAAGTACAAATGACAACACAACCTACTCGGAGAGGAAGTTACTATGAGCTGGGTACCACATAGCTGTTCTGACAACTTTGCTATTATCCAGCAATACCATATAAAACTTCCCACTAATGATATCTGCTCAAATACAGGCTCTGAAAGTAAGTTTGTGCAACTCTTGATGGCCACCAACCATGCATTGCATTAGAAACAACATCTGTTGATTACTGCTTATCAGGGGTCCAAGTCAAGTGTGTTTTCCAGCACAGTAACATACAGTGACAGATGGATAATCTGACTTACTGATAGTGGTTAGTTAGAATGGTAAAGAACTAAGTGAGTTGCTGTGTAGTCAAGTAGAGTGAGGTAGAAGAATTGAGTGGATTGTCTAAGGAAATATAAGGGAATACATACTGCATTATATACTAAATGTCTGGGTAGCAAACCCTAAGACCTATGAGTAATAACTATACATAGTGAGTCAGTAATGACTATGGAGTCTCTTGAAACACTACAATATCATCAGTGGTGTCCAGTAGTATAATTGGAGTGACAGTGATCAGTCAGCTCATGAAATACATGAATAAAAGGTGTATAATGTGAGTCAGAGGGTGTAGCCTCGATGACAAATATTAGATGAATAATATACTAAAGAACTAGTCACATGGAATGCAGCTTAGAAAGCACAAATGACAACAACACTCCTCCTAGCTTAAAGTGTAATATGAATCAAATACCAAACTGAATAGGTAAATAATTGCAACATTGTTGGAATTTAACAGTATCCAGACTTTTCATACAGATGTCAGCAGAGTTCTTCTCAGACTCTACACAAAATAGTTCTATTTTGCCTGTCTCAATGAGTTCACAGATGAAATGCCAGTGAATTGTGATATGTTTGGACCAATGTTCAACAACTGGGTTGGAGGCCCAGAAGGTTTTTTTTTTTTTTTTTTTAATTCAACAATTTATATAGCGGTGCTCGAATGCAGTCTGTGTGTACATACATACAAAGGTAGAACATACAGAATGTTCAGAGCAAGGAAAGTAGACTAAACATATACTAACCCTACGAGACTCCAAGCGACTCCAATTCGAGGCCATTAAATTCAAGGTTCTCCATCCACACCAGTTGGGAGCAATCCGCCAGAGGTCCACTGAGGACGCGGGTCTCTTCCTGACGCACATTATCAGGGGAGCTTGGATGAAGAAGAAGAAAACGTCGGTGCTTGCATTCGACGTGGCCCAATTCTTCCCTTCCCTCAACCACGATCTCCTTATTGAAATTCTACGACGACAAGGATTCCCCCCCCAAGTCACTGCATTCTTCAACAACTACCTAAAAGAACGCCGCACTACCTACCGGTGGAACAATGAAACTTCCCCAGAGTACGACGCAGCGGTAGGAGTAGGTCAGGGCTCAGTCCTTAGCCCTATCCTCTCCGCTTTATTCCTCGCCCCCCTCTTACACGTTTTTGACATCCGTATGGAGGAACACCGTGACAAGTGGGACTTTGATGTCCTGTCATTCGTCGATGACGGCACTTTAATCGCACAATCCCCGTCTCTGGAGAAGAACATGGAAATCCTTCAACACATGTACTGCGAAATGGAGCGGCTCATGAACGAATTCGGCCTGGAAATTGAACACGGCAAGTCTGAGATCTTTCACTTCACGCGTGCAAGACAGGACTCAAATCCCTCCATTGATCTGGGATCTCCGCTGTTCACGGGACGCAACCCCCTCAAACCGAAGACCCATTGGCGATACCTCGGCTTCTACTTCGACCGGACGTTGACTTTCAAAGAACACGTTCGATTCTATTCCGCCAAGGCAATATCCATGATCAAGGTGATGAAAATGCTGGGGAACTCCGTCAGGGGTCTGTCCCCCAGCAATAAGAGGCTACTATACCGTTCATGTGTTGTACCAGTTGCAACATATGGATTCCGACTCTGGTTCCACGATCAATCCTGCACCAAGGGAACTTGTGAGATCCTTAACAAGATGCAACAAAGGGCGGCACTCTGGATTACTGGAGCCTTCCATACTTCTCCCACCGGTGGCGTAGAGTCCCTCGCAGGGCTCATGCCCATCAAACTTCATCTCCGAAAGTTGGCCGAACGACAATCGTCGAGGCTTCATACGTTAGACAATGAACACGCATTGGCAAGATTGACGAAAGAGTATCATTCTTCCCCCCACCGACTTCACATCAAGAACTTCACGGAGGTTCAGAAGAAGAAGACACTTGGAGCTGTGATGGACTTTTCGTGCCCCACCCCCGAGACTCGGTATATAGAACATTTTAATTCCGTTTCTAAATCTCTCTGGCCCGGACATAGGTTACTTGACCGTTTCTCTACTAATGTAACTTTTATAGGATTCAACCGGGACAACCCTCACCTCTCAAAGACGCTTTGGGATGATGTAACGACGAACGCAACGACAGATGCAAAATCCATCACGATTGGTATGGACGGCTCGGTCCACCCCAATCCCAATCCGCTTGCCAGCCAGTTTACGGCGGCAGCCACCATTCAACATCTTGATGGCGGAAGCTCTATTATGAAGAGACTCGGAGGAACCACATCGCTGGACACAGAACTGGTAGCACAGTACTTAGGTATTACTAAGGTGCTTGCCACTACCAACTACGACCAGGTTGAGCACATCCATGTGTTCACCAACTCCATCGTGGCCTCCTGGCTCCTACTCAACTGTTCACCACATTCCTGCCAACGACAGTCCATCCTCACCTCGAAGGCGCTCCTGGCTTGGTTCAACAAGTCAGACCGACACCGCCTTTCGTTTTATCACATGCTGTCGAAATGTAAGTACGGGATACAAAGAGCCACGCACGACTGGATCCAAACGGTCGCCTGGCCTAACCGGGGTTGAAATCACTGAGTACCGAACTCGATTGACTACCTTCGCAAGAAGTCCGCCAAACACGCCATTCACACATGGCAGGCCATGTTTGGGTTCAAGACTTACAGCGGTAGCTCCTTCCTCCACCTTCCGGTGCGAGCGAATGGGGCCTCTGCCTTACTGTTGCACATCAAGTCCGGTCCATGGATACAAGAATGCAGATACCAGCCCCAGCTCTTTGCAAGAGCCTGTTGCGCCATACTATACCACGCCCTGATTGGAGAATATCGACTACGATTCTTTCCTAACGAGGATCTTCCGTGCCACCACTGCAACAGTCAAATGGTGCAAACGAGGTCACATATCCTGTATCGTTACAACAACTTCGATCACCACTTCAGCGTCGACACGATCAAGTCATTCGTCAACTTCTTGTGTCACAACCCCTCTGCGTTCAGCTTCCCCCCGGAACCTGACCGCCCTCGTATCCATGCCGGTTCAATTCCACCGTTACATCGTCATCAAGTCCAAAGAAGGTTTGGGTCTGTGCCTGCGTAGGATCCTTTTCTTTTCTCTTTTTTCTTTTGCTCTCCCGGTTATGGATTTCCAATTCATTTCTCTATCTCCCCTTCCCTCGCTCATCTACTATTTTATATAGTTTTCATTCAACTTCCATTTCTCCCGTGGTGCCTGGGTAAATACCTGCCCACACGCTATGTACCATTTGATGTTCCCCCTTGTGATTGCGAGTAGATAGTTTCTCTTCTATCGATTTCTCTCTCTTACTCTCTCTCTTTCCGAATTCCTTTCTTTCCTCTTTCCGCTGAACATCGTAGGTACCAAACATCTCTCTAGTGTACGTGCTAGATGTCAACGAGTCTCATGGGATTAGTTTACTTGTAGTTTACTTTCCCTTCTCCGAACATTCTGTACGTTCTGCCTTTGTATGTATGTACACGCGGACTGCATTTGAGCACCACTATATAAATTGTTGATTAAAAAAAAAAAAAAAAAAAAAAAAAAAAAACCCTACAAGACTCGATGCCATCTAGTGCATACACTATAGAGATATTTGGTACCTAAGTTGAATGGAGGGAAAAGGAATGAGAGGAATTCAGAGAGAGAGAGTGAAAGAGAGAAATTGATAGAAAGAAACTATCAACTCGCAAACACAAGAGAGAACAATGAACGGTACTAGCATGTAGGAGGGCTTTTGCCCAGACACCATGGGAATGATGGACATTGAATGAAAACTATATAAAATAGTAGACGAGCAAGGAAAGGAGAGATAGAGAAATGAGAATGAAATCCATAACCGGGAGAGCATAAGAAAAAGAGAAAAAGAAAAGGATTCACACAGGCACAGACCCAAATCTCTGACAGACTTGATGACGATGTAGCGGGGGTATTGAACCGGCATGGAAACAAAGGCGATCAGGCTCCAGGGGGAAGCTGAACATGGTAGGGTTACGATGCAAGAAGTTGACTAGTGCCTTGATGGTATCGACACCAAAATGATGATCAAAGGTGTTACAACGATAGAGGATGTGCGACCTAGTCTGGACCATTTGATTAGTACAATGGTGGCAAGATAAGTCCTCATTGGGGAAGAACCGTAGTTAGTATTCCCCAATTAGGGCATGGCATAGGATGGCACAACATGCTCTTGCGAAAAGCTGTGGCTGGTAATCACATTCTCATATTCAGGGACTGGATTTGATGTGTGATGGTAAAGCAGAGGCCCCATTTGCTCGCACCGGAAGGTGAAGGAAGGAGCTACCACTGTATTTTTTGAATCCAAACATGGCTTGCCATGTGTGAACAGCTCATTCGGCGGACTTCTTGCATAAGTAGTCTATGGAGTTAGGGACTCGGTGATTTTGACCCTGGTTAGGCCAGGCAACTGTTTGAATCCAATTGTGTGTGGCTTTTTGTATTCCATATTTACACTTCGACAGAGTGTAGTAGAACAAGAGGCAGTGTTGGTCAGATTTGTTGAACCAAGGCAGTAGTGCCTTCGATGTAAGGATAGACTGTCACTGGTAGGAGTGTGGCGAACAATCAAGTAGGAGCCGAGAGGCTGCGAGGGAGTTGGTGAACACATGAATGTGTTTGACCTGGTCATAGTTATTGGTGGCGAGTACCTTGGTAATTCCCAGGTATTGCACGACCAGTTCCATGTCAGTTGACATTGTTCCTCTGAGCCTCTTCATGATAGAGCTCCCTCCGTCTAAGTGTCAAATAGTGGCTGCCACCATGAACTGGCTAGCAAGCGGGTTAGGGTTGGGGTGGACCAAGCCGTCCATGCCGATAATAATGGACTTGAAGTCTGTCGCCGCATTTGTGGTTACATTGTCCCAAAGTGTCTTCGAGAGGTGGGGGTTGTCCCAGTTGAATTCTATAAATGATACATTAGTAGGGAAACGGTCAAGTAACCTATGTCCGGGCCAGAGAGATTTAGAAACAGAGTTAAAATGTTCTATATACCGAGTCTCAGGGGTAGGGCACAAAATATCCATCACAGCTCCAAGTGTCTTCTTCTTCTGAATCTCCATGAAATTCTTGATGTGAAGTCAGTGTGGGGAAGAATGATACTCTTTCATCAATCTTGCCAAAGTGTGTTCATCGTCCAACATGTGAAGTCTCAACATTTGTTGTTCAGCCAACTTTTGGAGATAGAGTTTGATGGGCATGAGCCCTGTGAGGGACTCGACACTGCTGGTGGGAGAAGTTCGGAAGGCCCCGGTAATCCAGAGGGCTGCACTTTGCTGCATCTTGTTGAGGATTTCACAGGTCCCTTTAGTCCGTGACTTGTCGTGAAACCAAAGTTGGTATCCATATGTTGCCACCAGCACAACACACGAACGGTATAATAATCACTTATTACTAGGGGACAAACCACGTACAGAGTTCCCTAGCATTTTCATCGCCTTGATTGTTGATATTGCCTTGGCGGAGTAATAGCGAATGTATTCCTTGAAGGTTAACGTCCGGTCGAAGTAGAAACCGAGGTAACGCTAGTAGGCTTTCGGCTTGAGAGGGGTGCGACCAGTGAATGGTGGGGATCCCAAGTCAATAGAGGGATTGGAGTCCTGTCTCGTATGTGTGAAATGAAAGACTTCAGATTTACTGTGTTCAATTTTAAGGCCAAATTCATTCATGAGCCACTCCATTTCATGGTACATGTGTTGAAGGATTTCGATGTTCCATTTGAGGGATGGAGATTGCGCGACTAAGGTGCCATCATCTACAAAAGATAGGACATCAAAGTCCCATCTGTCGTGGTGTTCCTCCATATGGACATCAAATATGCGAAGAAGGGGGGCGAGGTACAGAGCAGAGAGAATGAGACTTAAAGCTGAGCCTTGGCCCACTCCCACCACTGTGTCATATTCTGGGGAGCTTTCATTGTTCCACTAGTAGATAGTGTGGCATTCTTTGAGGTAATTGTTGAAGAACTCCGCAATTTGAGGGGGAAATCCCTGCCAACCCAGTATGTCGATAAGGAGGTCGTGATTGAGGAAAGGGAAGAATTGGGCAACATCAAATGCGAGTACCGATGTCTTTTTCTTCTTTGTCCAAGCTCCTTGGATAATGTGAGTTAGAAAGAGTCCTGCATCCTCAGTAGATCATTGTTGGATGGCTCCCAGTTGGTGAGGGTGGAGAACCTTGAATTTCACTGCCTCGAATTGGAGTTGTTTGGCTAGCATTTTTTCTATTAACTTGCCAAGTGTGTTGAGTAGGACAATTGGTCTGAACACCTTTGGGGTGGAGTAGTCGGGTTTGTTGGGTTTGGGGATAATAACCGACGTTGACTTTTTGAAATGCATGGGCCAATGTCCAAGGGATAGACATGTGCAACTGATTCTGAGGAGGAGATCAGCACAGGTGTCAATGGCGGTGATCTGTTTAAGGTGGGACCAGGAAATGTGGTCGAGGTATTCTTGAGTGATTCCATCATCTCAAGAAGAGAGAAATCCACCCAAGTCCTATTGTCCAACCCAATTGGCAGCAGAAGTTCATCTAAGACAGCCACATTAACTAGTCTGTTGTAGGCCACATTATAGTGCTGGTCAAGGGCCATCCACAGGCTGTCCATAGTGAGATAAGGCCGGCCATTGTGGTGAATGGCTTCTATAGCTGGGAGCACATGTGCTTTGACCCATGGCATCAGATCCCACAGACATTTATTGTCGACTGAGATTTCTTGGATCTTCTTGTTGAAATATGCTCTTTTTGTTTTCCTTGTGGTCTTGCGAAAGACATTCCATTTGCACTTGTTCTTGCAGTCTGTGCAGTGTGTTGCAAGAGCAGTAGAGCACTCTTTGTTCTACCAGGTTTTGGACCTAGTGGTGATCTTGGTTTTCTTCGCATTGCAATTACAAGATCTGTCAAATAGGCCTTTCAATTCAGCAACAGCTCTCTCCAGCTTGTCTGTGTTATTCATTGGCCAGTTCTTGGTGTTAATTCCTTCTGTAATATCTGTCAGGAATTTGGTTTCCTCTTCCAATTCTTTGGGAATTGTCAATCTCTCAATGATGACTTCCATTTGCGGAATAGGAATCCTAATTAGAAGGGGGGTATGATCCGAATTGTATCGATCGCCTTCCTGGATAGCATGGATGGGGACGTATGGCAACATTCCCAAAACAAACAACAGATCTATGACCGTGTCTAGTAAGTTAGGGTCTGAGGCATAACAAGTTGGTATGGCTGCAGATGGGATTGACCTCTCTAAATTGAGGGCTTCAGTGATCATGAGGAGATGGTCCGCACTCGCTGGATGTTGATCCGTTGAAGGGTTCCATTGCTCAGATCGAATGTTAATATCTCCACCTATTAAGAGAAAAGGCGGAAGGTCAACGAGACGCTCCTCAAGGAAGTGGAGCGTGGTGTTACAACTGTCATTGTATACGTTCAGCAGTAGTAGTTCTTCTCCTCCTGCACAAAGAGAGATGCACAGGAGGTCTCGATGTTCTATAATATCTCTTCTAATGGAGGGTCGAAGTCGCTTAAGTCTCTTGTGAGCAAATGCGAGAACTTGGGGAGTGGTACGGTGTTCCATGTTCACCGTCCATTGAGGGTAGCGCCAGCATCCAACTTGGAGGACTTCTTTGGCAATGATTGGGTATGATAGAAGCATC
Source organism: Chlorophyllum brunneum (assembly GCA_963576785.1). Taxonomy (NCBI): domain Eukaryota; kingdom Fungi; phylum Basidiomycota; class Agaricomycetes; order Agaricales; family Agaricaceae; genus Chlorophyllum; species Chlorophyllum brunneum. The sequence goes on along the minus strand of OY756146.1, from coordinate 1,016,095 downwards.
CAGTCTGGGTGGACCGGGCCTTCCACAAGGGGGGAGCCATCGTTAGATACGGGGGAAGGGATATTGCGGAGATATTTCCATGGGGGTTCTTGTATGAGGAGGAGGTCGATGTCACCTCTACACACGAGGACTGTCTCCATCACTCCATACGATCTTCCAATGTTGTGAGAACAAACCTTCAACTCACTCAGAAGTGAGCTAGGAGGCCTGTCTTGATCGTCAGGTGTGTTATTCATTGATGGGGGTTAGTCTGGCTTTGACTAGCTGGGGATGATGAGGAGGGGGGCAGTGGGACTCTTTTGTTGGCTCTTAGTTCGAGTGCTTTATTGGCGTGCCAATTGTGGTTGAATCGTTTCTTCCAGAACTGACATTTACGGTCAGTAGCAAGGTGATCCTTGCCACATTTGGAGCACATAGCCTTGTGGGAGCATGGTTCTCCAGAGGGGGTGGCTGTGATGGGTGGGTCTACTTTGTCGTTGCCCTTGCAGCAGTAGGCAAATGTGCGGTGATTGGCAGTGGAGTGGGGACCCTTGCAGTGCATGCAGGTAAACAGTCTTGCATGGCATTGGATTAGAGGGTGGCCCCATCTGCAGCACTTGGCGCAAAATGGAACTCCAGGGTTGGCATTGGCCCTTTTGATGCAGAAGAGACCTCCATAGATGTTGAGGAACTTGTCCTCAATCTTCGCGATGTTGGACCCCGCCTTGGAATCCCAGATTTCGAACCACACTGTGCAGGTGTCTGAGTGCTTGGAGTTGCGTCACACTCTTGGTTGTGTCACAAATTGGATAGCATCCAAGTGGATAGAGTTCCGGATGCTAGTAACAACATTGGTTTCAGTGAGGACCTGTCCTCAGGGCATGATGTAGCTGACGTCCGTGACTTTCACGAACGATTTGGATTTGGGGAGGGATATGTCACCCGTAGTAATTCCTCCGAACTTCTCTTTGAGCCATGCCTTGATGACCTCGAGCTCCATGGGGGTCAACACCTCCGAGGTGTGGACCATGAGGCCCAGCTTACCCTGCGAGGTGGCAATGACCCTAGTCTTGGACTTCTCCACTATGAGACAGGCATTGAGAGAGTCAATAATGGCCCCGAAGTTGGAAACGTTAGGCCCAGTAAGGAGAGGAATGATGACTTGCTTGTGCGAGGGACTATTCAATGTAGAGCAGATAACACCAGCTTTCTTAGCCAGCTTTTTGTTGTCTGTGGGGGAGGAAGAGAAGAAAGCGGCATCATACATTGCTACTATCTTTTCATGGGATAATTCTGGGAATTTGCTCGCAAACTTGAGAGGGTTGCACCCAGTAGAAGTGGGAGTGGAAGTGGAATTCTTACCCCCTTTGGCCGTAGCTGCGGCATAGGAAGTTTTTGTGCCTTCCTGAGGTTTTTTGGTGACCTTGGGATGGGACACCATAGTTTTGGTGGCCTTGGCAGGCACAGGTGGGGGGGTAGGGTTTGATGTCTTCGGCCCGGTAGTGGCAGTCTTCATGGCCGCTCCTTTGGGTTTCCAAACCCTATGCTTCTTGTTATGAACGATGGTCTTGAACTCCACCTCGGTGATCATTTGCACGTCATCATCGGAGATGCCCAAATGAATGACTTCATTGCCATCGGTGATACCCAGAGTGACAATGTGCTCAACAACCTCCATGCAGATATTGTCAGGTTTGCGCGTGGGGCCTTTGGAGGCTACGCGTTAAAGGGAGGAAACGTCTGGCTGGGGGGTTTCCTCAGCGCAGACAGTAATCTTACCAAAATTGACCCCCATCCAACTGTGGAGATTGTTCTCTGCTTGTCAATGGCAACCTTGAGCCATCCTGCCTTCATCAGGGTCCCCGTTAGTTCAGTGAAGGCCCACCCAAATGCAAGTCCTTCATTACCACTCATGTTAAACATGCTACAGGCCTTGACCCACTCAGAGATCTTACCAACCTCCCTAACAGCATCATCATAGAACTCCTCTGGTCCACCTTCATGGCCGTCTTCAGCATCTTCTACCTTGGGCTTCAATTCTTCTTCTACTACTTGATTGGCCCAGTCCTTTCCTGAGTAGTAGTGGTCACCCTCTGGCCTTACTCATTTGGATGACCGATGTCCTCTTCACTAGCGAGGGGTACCGAGAACATCGGGGGTGTTGACGGTTTTCTGCTGAGAACCAACAGGGGGATAGTGTTACTGTAGGCCTGGTCTGTGGGGACAAAAGGCCTAGTCATAGATGGCATTCTAGGAAACAGGACGCCAGGAGGGGGCAGAGCCGCAGAGGCCACAAAGATGGAGGGGCTGGAACACATGGTGTGTTCCCAAAGATTTTCCCGTCACTGTCAGGCATGGTCTCTCTCAGAGAGAGATTAGAATGTAATGCAGACATGAAATGTATCCTTTGTACTGTAGACTGATACCATATAATTGAGTTTCACAAATCGATGGTGGTGGTACAAGTCCAAGAAGGGATGAGGCCCAGAAGGTTGATCCTAAATTGTTACATATGAGATATGGAGCAGGCTGTTCGAACCTAATCTCACCTAGTAGCTGATGAATCCAAATCAGTTGATGAGATGTCTTGTATATAGCAATATACTTGGCTTCTGTGGTTGACAGCACTGTAGTGGCTTGTCAGCAACTCAACCAGGAAACTGGTCTATCAGCAAACAAGACTAGATTGCCAGAAGTAGACTTATGTATAGCAAGATATCCTATAAAGTCAGAATCAGAGAAATCTTGAATGGACTTCTGTGATTGCCTGTTAAAGATGAGGTGATAGTATTGTGTACTCAGAAGATAGCAGCACAAGTATAAACTATGCTTGTAATACTCTTCTGAAGGACTAGCTATCTGTTGTTATTTGTACTTTCTAAGCTATATTCCATGTAACTAGCTCTTCAGTATATTATTCATCCAATATTTGTTATTGAGGCTGTACCCTCTAACTCACATTATGCATCATTTCCTCATGTATTTCATGAGCTGACTGATCCCTGTCACCCCAATTATGCTACTGGACACCACTGATGATATCACAGTGTTTCAAGGAACTTCATAGTTATTACTGACTCATTATGTATAGTTATTACTCATAGGTCTTAGAGTTTGCTACCCAGACATTTAGTATATAATGTAGCATATATTTTCTTATGTTTCCTTAGACAATCTACTCGATCTCTATCCTTGCTCTACTTGACTAACAGCAACTCACTTAGTAACTTCACAATTAACTAACTATTATATCAGTAAGTCAGATTATCCATCTGTTACTGTATGTTACTGTGCTGGAAAACACCATCTGCTAACTAAGTTTCACAATGGCATAAGTGATATTAGGTCATGAGCCAATCATAAGATCTATCAGGAATCCAACAAGTTGTTAGTACTTCTAACAGAACTTAGGGTTAATGGTACCCTTATAGGGCAGGAAGGTAGATCTGCTTGTCCTTCTGGTCCTGTGAGAGTGTCATGCCAAGAAACTCAGTTATTTTTCCAAGGTTATAACATTCCCATTATTCCATGAAGTCTTTCTTCATTTGGTAGTAGAAGGGACACTTCTTGCCCATGAAGACAATATTGTTGACATAGACAAGGGCAATTATAATCAAGCCAGTCTTTGGACAGCAATTATAATATACTCCAGCATTGAATAAAGATCACTTGAAGCCTATGGCAAGCAGTGACTTTGTCATCATGCACTACCAAGCTAAGCCAGCTTGCTTAAGGCCATACAATGCTTTTTGTAATCTCCACACTTTATTGTGTCCAAGTGTAAATTCTTCCAGTTGTTCTATGAAGATTTCTTCATCCAGATCACCATATAAATAGGCAGTTTTTACATCAATGCTTTCAATCTCCCAATCTTCAACTGCTGCTAAGGAGAATGGGAGACAAGAAGTTTCATAGCAGACAACTGGAGAGAAAAGCTTGTTATAGTTGAGACCTTCCTTCTGTGAGAAAACCTTTGCTACCAGTCAAGTATGATGATGACCATCTAACTTAGTGTTGAAAACCCATCTGTTTTTTATAACATTAACACCCTTGGTAGGACAGTCAACTAACTCATATATGTTGTATTTTCTGAGTACATCATCATGCTTAGTAGGTAGCAACTTGGCAAGGTCCCTAAATTGGACTGGCTAAGACATGGAGAGGTTATACTGGCCTTAGAGAGGTAGTAATGGATTAACTCCATACCACCTTTGTGAATCAATTGGCAAAGCTCTTCCTCACTTGGCTCAAGCATGGGCAAATCAATGTCAATATTCTGCTCATGTGCTGGTAGAGGAGGTTGTGGCCTTTTAGGTGCATACCCATTCTCTCCTGGAATACAATCACCAAGACCTGGAGGGGGCATTAGGTTGGCTAGGATTCCATTGTCCTCATCTAGGCTGACCAAAAGGCTTGTACCTTTCATAGTTGTTATGACCTTAGTCTAGGACTCAGGTTGCAAGTCTTTAGATAAAGACAAGGAAGTAGAGAGAAGAGAAAGAGATGATATGATTGGTAAAGTGTAAGGAATACACCAAGTATTACTATACTTTATATACTAGTGGTGAGTACTAATAATAAAGGAACAGAGTAAGGGAGTCATAGGGGATGAGTAAAACAAGTCAGTAAGAGTATAGCCTTAAGGGATGAAACAAGGAATAAAGCAGATACATAGGAATGCTGAGTACGACAGGCATATGATAGGAATGTACTATCTATTTATAGTTCATAACAATACCTCCCTTTTTATGTTCATGACCCCATAAAGTGTCATGGTCTACTTGTCGTCTTGTTCTTTGTGTAAGGTATTGACAAGTTGGCGTTTAGTAGGGCCAATCATTGGGGTTCCTGACTTGCATTGACATCTGATCCAAAAGGGGGCATAGTCTTGTCCTCCTCTAAAGAGGGCTACAGTGCGTCCTTGGAATATAGTGATATCATTAGTCTTAGAGATGACAAGGTTGTGAACTATCTCCTCCTAGTAGTGTTCTTCAAATTGTCCTCTATCCTTGAGTGTGAGATAAGATGGTGGTAGATTAAATATTGTTGGTTTGGATGGTGGATCCATGTTAGGCAGTTGTATAAGGAGGTAGTCTACTTTATCTCACATATCTGGTTCCATTAAATGGTCTGGGACTACTTTGTTGATTCCTTCCATTCCTTTATCTAACCATTCTTGTTCATTGTCTTTGTGGTAGGGCAGTTTGTTGGGTAAGGTAGTGGGGGTGTATGAGTCAAGATCCATTAGTCTTTGGGCAAGTCTGTAAGTAGGGTTGTTGCTAGAATCAGTGAGGTGATTGAGTCTTTTGCCTGTCATGATTAAGGCACTTTGGATGCATCACTTTGCATTGGAGTATACCAATACATTGAGATTGGTGGCTGCTTTATCCAATAATTCCTTCATGAGTTTGTGTTTTCCAGTTGACATGGCAGCTGGGAGAGCTCTGGTAGTAATGATGAGTAAAATATGGCTTGGGGCTTTGGCTTGGATTTGGAGGTTGTTGATGGCATGGGTGATGTACATGAGTCCTTTGGTTGTGGTAGTATAGTGTTTGATCTGGTCTTTGGTAGATCGGACATTGAGGAGGTTGTTGAGTTCTTGTTCAAACTCTGTGTTATTGGCTGGGAAGGGGATAGGTTTGTGTTTGGCATGCATGGTATGTTGTGGAGATAATTGGTAAAGTCTAGGGTACAGTGGATACAGTGTGAGGTGCATCAGGTGTAGTGATCTCTTGTAATGTGAGGTTTGTTGTTCATAATTGTTGCTTTTTGCCCCCCCTTTTTATAGGTTTTGTCCTCGAAATCTTGTCTAAAAATTCCTGAACTGCCTCCTTGGTATTTTCCAGTTCTGACTCATCCTCCCATGTGTCTTCCTCAGAGGTATAACCCTTCCAGTATACTAGGAATTGATTTTGCCATCCTCTTATGTAGTATCCTTGGATCTCTTCTACCTTGTATTGTTCTTCATTGTTGATGATCTCAGGCATTGGTGGTGGTAGTGTGCACTGGCTGTCAAACTCAGGTTTCTGATAGGGGAAGAGGAGTCTGCTGTTAAACACATTGTGTATTGCCTATGTTTCAGATAATTCCAGTTGGTAACTTGTTTTGCCTATTTTTGCTTTTATTCAGAATGGTCTATACCATTTGTGATCTAACTTCTTGGTTGATCTTGTTGTCCTAATGTTGCTGGCTTTGAGCCACACTTGTTCTTCTGGAATATACTCATGTTCTGGTTTGGTGCTGTTGCATTTCTCCATTTGCATCTGGCTGTGTTGTAGCATCTTGATCACCTCTTGTTGCATGTTTTGTAACTCCTGTATTTGTTCTGTGATTGCAGGTGCTTTGGTAACATTAGTTATATTTCCTTTCTAGGGGTATTGTCCATAAACTATTTTGAATGGCAAATATCCAGTAGCAGTGTGGATTTTGTCATTGTATTGGAATTCTGCTATAGCTAACTATTTTTTCCAGTTGTTCTACATATGGTTTATTATGTTTCTGAGGTATGTCTTGACTTTTTGGTTGATGCACTCTGTTTGACTGTTGGTTTGTGGGTGGTATGCCGTGGATAAGTTTTGTTGGGTGCCAGTTGCTCAACATAGTTCTGCTATGAATTTTGATGCAAATTGTGGACCTTTGTCACTGATGATTCTGCAGGGTATTCTATATGTTCTCTATATATCATCTCAGTAGATATCTTCTAGCTCCTCAGATGTTAAGGTTGTGTTAACTGCACGTAGTCTGATCATTTTGCTGAAACAATCAACTATGACAAGTATTGTATCATATCCCTCTGACTCAGGTAATGGTCCTATCATGTCAATTGATATTTCTTCCCAAGGTTCTGCTAGTATTGGTAATGGGTGAAGATGTATTGTTGGTCTTGTTTGGAGTATTTTGTTTTATTGGCATGCCTCATACCCTCTGATATATCATTTGACATTGTTGTACATTTAAGGTCACCAATAACTCCGTTTAAGGAGTTCAATCATTTGGTGTTATCCTGGGTGTCCCACATCTGTCTCATTGTGGTGTTGTTGAAGTATTTCCTGTTGTATTTGGCTATTGGGTGGGACATATATTCTTCCTTCAAATATTGGTACTCCATCTGTCTCCTATATCTCCTCTAGTCGTTTCTCCTTTTCCTTCAGCCACTGTGTTTCCCTTTTTGTTTCCTTTCATAGTCTGTGTTTCAGATCTTCTTCTCCTGAGATTTCCCAAATTTGTTGGATTGCAGTAATTGTGTTGTTCTCAAATAAGTGGTCTGGTAGTAGTATGATATCAGTATTGTCTTGTATGGTGTCAGTTTTTGTTAATCTCAATAAAACATCAGCTTTTGTGTTGGTCTTTCTGGGGATGAGTTTCAGTATGTAATGGTATTTTTGTAGCTCTATCTGCCATCTCACTTGTCAATCTGTAAGTTGTTGTGGTTTTTGGAAATATTCCAGGTTTTTGTGATTGGTCCAGATTTTGAATAGTTTATTGGCATTGAGTAGGTATTGTCTCCAGGTTTTGATTGCTTCTTGGATGGCTAGTAATTCTTTATCATAGATCTGATAGTTTTGTTTTGCTGGTGTTATTATTCTTGAGTGGAATACAATTGGATACCAATGTTCTTTCTGTTTTTGTAATAGTACCACTCCTACTCCATCGCCTAATGCTTCCACTTCTACTCTATATTGTCCCTTGTCTTGTGGCATTGCTAGTACCAGCTTGCTTGTAACTTTTTCCTTGATCTTTTTGAAGGCTTGTTGCTGTCACTCTGTCCATACCCATTGTGTGTTTTTTTTTCTTCAACTCATGTAATAGGGCTACTATGTTGCTGAAGTCATGTATGAATTATTGGTAGAAGTTTGCAAATCCTAGGAATTTCTTGATGTCTTTTAGGGATTTGGGTGTTGGCCATTCTTTCACTACTTTCACCTTCTTCTCCTCTTTTTGATACTGCTTTGTCCAACCACAAATCCTAATATAGGTATTTCTTTCACATCAAATAAGTACTTTGATCTCTTGAAGTACAGTTGGTGTTTTGCTGTGATATCGAGAAACCATTTCATCCTGTCTTCAAGTTCTTGTTGTGTGGTCCCAGGGATGACAAAGTCATCCATATAGTTGACAACTGCTCCTTTGTGTAGCATCTCTCGAAAGACCATGTTCATCATCCTTTGGAATGTTGCTGGCAAGTTACTCATTCCAAAAAACATGACTGTTGGTTTGAATAGTCCATTGTTCATCATGAATGCTGCTTTCCATTCATTGCCTTCCCTTATCCTGACATTGTTGTATCCCCAGATGATGTCAAGTTTGTTGAAGACTTTTGCATTTTTGAGTCGGTCGATAACTTTGCTTATAAGCAGAAGTGGCATCTTGTCTTTGATTGTGTATTCATTTAGCTTTTTATAGTCTTGTACTAGTCATTTAGTTCCATCTTTCTTGGGTATAAAGAAGCATGGGATAGTGTAGGGGGACTGTGATAGTTGAATTTGTCCTGAAGTGATATTCTTATTAAGGAATTTCTGCAGTTCTTATTTTTCTGTTAATGTCATTGGGTAGACTTTGGACTATAGTACTGGTGGTGTGTCATCTGATAGGTTTATTTTGTGGTCCCATATTGTATGTTCTGGTAGTTTGTCAAAGTTTTTCTTATTGAACAGGTGCATATATTGCTGTAGATATGTCAGTAGATCTTCTGGGTTTGTTTGGTTAGTTTTCTTTTTCTCTATGTATTCATTTACTATGCATATCCTCTCATTGAACCATATGTTGTGGTGGTGTATGGTACAATCCTTTGGACATCTATTGAAGTATATTATGTTGTTTGTCCAGTCAATTTCTGGGTTGTGTTTGACTAGTTAGTCATGTCCAAGGTATAGGTCTGTACTCTCCAGTTGTGTTACCATTGCTTTGATTTCTTCTGTGTGTTTTCCATTGCTCAGTACCAGTTGTGCCATGTCTGTTATTTCTCCTTTCTTGTTTTTGGTTCCATTGGTGTTGATTACTCATATCAGGGTTTCGAGGGGTTTGGTTGTAATTTGTTCTTCTTCTACTATTCTCTGTGCTATGCATGTGTGGGTGCATCCAGAGTCTACCAGTATGGTGATTTGTTTAGGTCCCTTCTTTGTTCTAATTGTTGAATCGAGGAGAAGTTCACATGTCAAGTTCTGTTTCTGTGGAATTACATATCGTCTATTGTGAAGTAAAACAGGAACTCTAGGTTTATTGGCTTATGGGTTTGCACCTACTTGAGCCTTTGGCAAAATCCTCCTTTGCCTCTTGTTCTTGCTCAGTCTCCTTGGTAACCTCTCTAATATGTGTTTTCTTTGGTGTTTTGCAACTCTTCAAGATGTGGCCTTGTTTGCTGCAATTATAGCATATTATTTTGGTGTATGTGACCTTCATCTTCTTGTGGCAATATTTGGCAATATACCTGTATAGGTTGCAGTTGAAATATTTCAGTTTGCCATTCTGATCAGTGTCTGCTTTCTGTCAACCAATTTCCATTGGTTGTCGTTGTCCTCCACCTCCATATGTGACTCCAGTACTGGTTCTGACATCTCCTCATCAAATATCTATGGTTTCATATCCCTATCCTACTACAAGGATTATGTTTCTCCATCCATTGTATGTATCTGGAATTGAGGCTGATGGATAGCCTACTATGGTTTGGATGATATCTGCTCTGGTGTGTTGTTTGAGAAGGAATATGGCATGTGCATCATCTGTTCCTGCTTGGGTTTTCAATGCTTTGAACTCTATTAAGAAGTCTATGGTGTTCCTTTTTTCCTATTTGAACAACTTGATTTCCCCTTCTGCTATTGCTGTCCTATTTCCCAAGGAGAAAATAGCTACCATCTCCTTTGCAAAGTCATCAAATGCTGGTGTTTTCTTGTCTTGAATTGTCTGTAATTTGGCATTAGTGTAAGGACCTGCTAGTCCTTCTTTCATTTGTGCTAATACTCCAATTATCTTCTGTTCATTATTGTTGATCTTGTTGAAGAGTGTCTATATGGACATTGCTCTCCACCAATCATCAAACTTGGTTCTATCTCCATTGAAGTATCCTGGTTCTGGGGCTAGGTTCTTTGGGAAGTTGATTTTATTGGCCATTTCTGATTCTGTCTCTAGTTTACTGTATTCATTCTTGTGGGTTTCAGCAACTTCTATATCAGATGTTTCGGATTCTCTGTTTTTGTAAGTCTCAGAAATTTCTATATTGGATGTGGCTTCAGCAATTTCTGTATTGAATAGGGTCTTGATAAGAGCTGTGTCTTTGTCTATGCTGTGATTGGATTTCTATTGCTTAAGGTCTTCAGGGATATCTGGTTCTGTTTGTTGTTTGGATCTGGTGGTTACTGGTGATCCCTGGATGTCTGTTGGTCTCGGAGCTCTTGGTCTTCTTGGTGTTCTTGATGAGCTACTGTTGCTCATATACTGTCGTCCTGGTTGGAGGCTATTATTCCAAGCCTAGCTATGAATAGTGGCATCTCTCTTGCAAGGTGAGTTGAATGACACTTTACCAAATGTTATGACCTTAGTCTAGGACTCAGGTTGCAAGTCTTTGGATAAAGACTAAGAAGTAGAGAAGAGTAAAGGATAATACAATTGGTAAAGTGTAAGGAATATATCAAGTATTACTACACTTTATATACTAGTGGTGAGTGCTAATAATAAAGGAACAGAGTAAAGGAGTCATAGTGATGAATAGAATGAGTTAGTAGGAGTACAGCCATATGGGATGAGATAAGGGGTGAAACAGATACACTGGGATACTGAGTACAACAGGTGCATAATAGGAATGTACTATCTATCTATAGTTCATAACAGTATGGAGTTGATCCATTACTGCCTCTCTAAGGCCAGTGCAACTTCTCCGTCACCACAGCTGGTCCAATTTCAGGACCTTGCCAAGTTGCCACCTGCTGAGTACAACAAATGGCTTAAGGCATGCCTTGAGGAGCTTGATGTACTCAGGAAATGCAATGTGTATAAGTTAGTAGACTGCCCTACCAAGGGTGTTAATATTGTCAAAAATAGATGGGTCTTTAACACTAAGTCAGATGGTCATTACCATGCTCAACTAGTGGCAAAAGGTTTCTCACAGAAGGAAAGTCTTGACTACAATGAGCTTTTCTCTCCAGTTGTCTGCTACAAAACTTCTTGTCTCCTATTCTCTTTAGCAGCAGTTGAAGACTGGAAGATCAAAAGCATTGATGTAAAAACTGCCTATTTATATGGTGATCTGGATGAAGAAATCTTCATGGAACAACCAGAAGGATTTTTTGGACATAATAAAGTGTGGAGGTTACAAAAAGCATTGTATGGCCTTAAGCAAGCTGGCCTAGCTTGTGCTGCTACCTTCTGAGCATATGACGCTATTGCCTTGTCTTTAATGGGTAATCAAAGAAGTTCATTCAAGGCTTCTCCGATTCTGACTTTGTGGAATGTCTTGCTATATGTAAGTCTACTTCCAGTAATCTAGTCTTGTTTGCCGATAGACCAGTTTTCTGGTTGAGTTGCTGACAAGCCACCACAGTGCTGTCATCCACAAAAGCTGAGTATGTTGCCATGTGCAAGATATCTCATCAACTGATTTGGATTTATCAGGTACTAGGTGAGATTGAATTCAAGTAGCCTGCTCTACATCTCATATGTGACAATCTAGGATCAACCTTCTGGGCTTCTAACCCAGTTGTTGAACATCAATCTAAACATGTCGTAATTCACTGGTACTTCATCTGTGAACTCATTGAGATAGGCAAAATAGAACCATTTTATGTGGAGTCTGAAAAGAACCCTGCTGACATTGTTATGAACTATAGATAGACACTACATTCCTATCATATGCCTGTCATACTCATTATTCTTGCATATCCATTTCATCTCCTGTTTCATCCCTTATGGCTGTACCCTTTCTGACTTGTCCTACTTGTCCCCTATGACTCCTTTACTCTGTTCCCTTATTCTTAGTACCCACCACTAGTATATAAAGTATAGTAATACTTGATGTATTCCTTACACTTTACCAATTGTATCATCTCTTTCTCTTCTCTTTATTTCCTTGTCTTTATCCAAAGACTTGCAACCTGAGTCCTAGACTAAGATTATAACAGACATCTGTACAAAAAGTCTGGATACTGTTAAATTCCAATGATGTTGCAATTATTTACCTATTCAGTTTGGTGCTTGATTCATATCATACTTTGAGCTAGGAGAAGTGTTGTCATTCGTACTTACTATAGCTGTATTCTATATGACTAGCTCTTCAGTATTATTCATCTAATATTCATCATCAAGGCTGTGCCCTCTGACTCACATTATACACTATTTCCTCATGTATTTCATGAGCTGACTGATTGCTGTTGCTCCAATTATGCTACTGGACACTGCTGATGATATTGCAGTGTTTCAAGGGACTCTGTAGTCATTACTAACTCATTATGTGTCATTATTACTCATAGGTCTTAGGGTTTGCTACCCAGACATTTAGTATATAAAGCAGCATGTATTCCCTTATATTTCTTAAGACAATCTACTCAATTTCTACTTCACTCTACTCAACTCACAACAACTCTTATTAGTACTTCACCATCCTACTAACCAACCTATTAGTAAGTCAGATCATCCATCTGCTACTGCATAGATACTGTGCTGTTCAATGGGTTGTGTACCATTTCATTGCTTCTGATGGATGTAGGTTGGGCTCTGTGACTAATTCCATCTATCTGTTTATCAGTGGGAAGCAACAACAAGAAGGTGCTTTGGAACTTCTGACCACACTTGAATGAATCAACCCAGAGTTGTATGCATGGTGGACCAACACAGTTTGTTCCGGTATTCCCGGCAACTTTTTTTTAATGAATGATCATAGCTCTTACCTCTCAACGCGGAGACAAGTAACAAATACCTAGGAAAAGATTACAAAATAAATAATTGGAATTTATATTCACTGGCTGTGGCGCCTGCCCACCAACGCAAGGGGATTGGCAGAATGTTAGTCGAAGTTGGCAAGAAGCAGGTAAGTGATTTTCCTTTGGGACTGCGTTGGGAGATATTGAACATTTTACTTCGCAGGTGGCCGCTCTAACCTCAACACGTGCTTTGAGACCAAGAATGACAAGAATGTAAGCCCAAAAATTTGGCACCATGAAGAAAACTTACGAATTCATCTTGGGATTTATCAACGCCTCGGTTACCAAGTCGTTGGCCAAGAGTTCATCCCGGGTCCTCCGAAGGCACCAGGGTATAATCGTTACTGCATCATCAAGTATCCTCAAGACACAAGTAGTGAGATGGAGAACAGTTGATTCTGGGTTTCTACAACTTGTCTATCTGCTTCCATTGGTTTTTAGCGTCCAGTATGACTTCGGCTGCTCCAATAAAGAACAGGTACTGTGACGTGGGTGTGATGGCGTTGGTTGGTATCTGTACCAGTGTTGAAGGTTGAAGGTTGAAGTCGACTTAGGCTCAGGTAAATGAGGCAAACTTGCGATTATAATTACACATATCTGCACATCTAAAAGTCCCCACCCAAATCTTCGTCATCAAGCTCACCTTCCTGGATCTCCTTTGCCAACTCTTTCTCTCTTTCCCTAGCTCCCTCTGCTGCAGCCAATTCTTTCCTGTGCGCATTGAGGGGATAACGCATCGCCTAGAAAGCAAAAGTAAAAGCGCATACATCAGCGACCGTTCTCTCAAAACAAAAGGGGAAATTCCACCTTGACACTTTGATTATGCAAATCCAAGCAGAACGCAATTCGCCTTCCAAACACATCACTAACCTCCGGTCCATATCCCCTCTTTTGTCCAGCACACTCCATCCAACCACTCTCATGAACGATCCTACCTTCAATAACACCGTCACGAATAGCTTTTCCGACAATATATTCAGCATCTTCCTCAGAATCGAGGTGAAGTTTGTGGCAAATATCACGGAGGGAAATACGTGAGTAAGAGAGGGAGAGACGACGAATTCCAGTCTTGATTACGTTTTGACGAAGGCGGAGGATGAGGGTGTAGGTTTTGTCAGTCGTGAATGTGGCGGAGTGTTTAGAAAGGGTGGTTTGGAATTGGGAAAGAGAACCGGTACGGACGGCTAATATCAAGGCGCATATATAAGCATCTGAGGGGAGAGATATTCGAGAGGCGTACCTTTGACGATCTCGAAGTAGGCCATTAGGGCCTTCTCTAGGACAGGATGTCTGAACATACTCCGGTCAGGAATGTCACCCATCAGGAGTTCCACAACGATGAAGAATTTGTGCACAGATTGGTAGAAACCGGGTGCAGTTCTTGGTTGGGGTGCACGTCGAATCGCCTGTTGTAGGTTTCGATGTGCCTCGGAATAGTTGAGTTGCACAACCTTGATACGTCCAAGATAGTAATGGTAGCGAGCGTACTGGGGATTACTGGCGCTAGTCGGGAAGGTGGTTTTGGATATGAGCTTGTCTGCTTGATCGAAAAGGCTGTAGTGGATGTAGTTGCGGAGTAGGCAGTTGATCAAAGCCGCCTGAGATTCGTCGTCATGTCTAAGAGAGGCGATACGCTGTGCAGAGAGTAGGATTCTGTTTGGATGAGAATTATGGGAATACATCGGAAAAGGAGGGATACATACGGTCGAGCATCTGCAAGTTCTCCCCCGAGTTCATAGGCACGATCCACAGCATACCAGATCTTGGCGGCAATTGGATCCATACTCCTGCGATTGAGCTGCAGGATCTTTTCACCGGTTTCCTTTGCAAGCTGGAGGGCTTTGCCATAGGCCTCCGACGAGTTAAGCAATGTGTAAATGACCAGCAATCGGAGGTACACTTCGACCTCTGGTACGGGATCTTGGGTCGTTGGCTTGGAGTCAATATCCATTGACAATCCTGAATCAGAAGAGCCGGGAATCCAGGAAAGCAGGGATTTCCTGGTGGCATTATCTGCACTTAATTAGACGACGATCTCGCTCGATGAAATAGACCCCACCTTTGGGATATATTTCATCGACCGCATTCCTCAACACGATCGCATCAGTACGCTTGCGCAGAGCTGTGAGCGACCTCAATACTCGATGCGTGAAGCGGGGTTCGAGGGTCGAGACTGCCCTATCAATGAGGGCGATGTTGGACTTGATTTCTGCGAGCGGAGTGGGAGGGGGCGGGGGTGTTTTTGCTTCTTCTTCCTTCTTCTCCTCTTCCTTCTTTCCGTCCTTGGTCTTCATCTCGACGTCGGCCATGGCGATGGTGGAGGGTAACTGCAGACGCGTATTCCTTGGGACGCGTCACCTACACTACCATATCCGGCAATTCACCCGTATGACAAAGCACGACCTCACAACCAGTCGTTATTCGGCGTCAAACTGCCATCGGGACTTGGGCTGGTTACTTTGTGTTATTTCATGGCACTAGAGTCCCAAAGCCCAGCCGAATACTGAAATCAGAATTTCGACCAATAAGAATACTGGAATATTATGATTCCCACGGGGTGATGGCACATCAATAGTCCGACGTGTCCTTGGCAATAGGTCCAGCCATGCAAATCCTCGTCGCGTCGCTGCTCCTCCTCGCAGCCTCTGTTCACGCAAAACTTCTGACGCTCCAATCTCCGCGTTTCGTCGTCCTCGACACAAAGGGTCAACAGTCTCGCTCAGAACCGTATGTCACATCCACTGCGTACTCATCCCAGCAACACCTAACCACCCAAACCTAGCCTCTCCCTTGCACACAAGTCCGCAAAACCCGTCACTCTCAACGTCACAGACACCCTCAAACTCACCTTCCAAGTCGTTGACAAAGACTCGGGCGAGGGAACCCAACCCCACCAAACCTTCCTCCGTTTCTATGATGCCACGACTAACGAAGAGGGCATCCAACCCATCCGTGTCACTCCCGGTGGCAAAGCTAAATTTGAGCTGAACATGGCTCGTCCACCGATCACCTTGCCACCTTCTGGTGACGCGCCGTTGCAAGTGTCTTTGTTCATTGGAAAACCCGACTACAAACCTCTCGCCGCGGACCTCTTCGATCTTTATCTCCCGCATTCGCAACCTCCTCCTGTACACCCCGACGAGGCCACATTCCACCCTCTCCCCGAGATTCAGCACACTTTCAGGCCGGCCCAGAAGTTGCCACCCAAGATTATATCCGCGTTGTTCTCAGGCTTTGTTATTTCGCCTTGGTTCCTTCTTCTTGGACTCGTACGTCTACTCCTCCCATTTCCCATATTATCTTTACTAACTGGCCTTGTAGTGGTCCCAAGTCTCTCCTCGCCTCACCCACTTGTCCTCTCCCAACGTCTTCCCCTTCATCCTCAGCCTCGGCGCCTATGAAATCCTCGTCTTCTACTACTGGGTTAATCTCAAACTCGGCCAAGTTCTTTTCTACGGTGGTATACTTGCCATTATCACCCTCTTCACCGGCAAACACGCTCTCCGCAGCATCGCCAAGCGCCGATTGAACAAAACCTAGCTACCCACGCAGATGCTCGTCCCCATTTTATTTAATGATTCTACGTGTGTGTTGCAATATGCGGTTTCCTAATAGACCCAACTTTTCGGATCAACTCGAATATTAAAATTTGGCTGAACTTTGGTCTTTCACACACCTTGGTGATCGGCTCAAATCCTTGCGCGAGGAATCTATTCCTCTGGATTCTTCTGCCTGGGGACTATGTATCAGCCGGTGTATTTTATCAGCGACTATCGGGTCGGCTCTAGGGCCATGTAAACGGGGTCACATCCGCCGCGCACTTGACAGTGCTTCGAAAGATAGATGTCAGTTAGGCGCTTGGTACCAGGGCTCTGTCCTCACTGTAATCGTCTATGAGCAGGATCCACATTGAAGTGAGGGTTCATTAAACGTTCATTCTTGACCGTACAGCTCTATTTCTGCTGTGTGCTATGGGTCTGTATAGGACCACACCGTTGAAAGTTGAGAAATGGCAGGCGGCTATCAGCCAGGCCAATCTACTCGGGTGACATCTGGGCGTCCAAGAGTGGGGCTTCCAGGAAAAAACGCACAAGTCTCGGAAGAGCGTGTCGAGCACGAGCATTTGGTGAAAAGCACATCGATATCATTCACCGTCCTTGTCATTATGTTATCGACTCGTTTGAAGACGAAACCGTTAGAGACAACCTCGTTGGTGAATGCAGGTAAACCACACGGACAGTGCATGTGATTGATAGAAGACCACTGGCGCTACTTGGTGTTCCAAGTCCGCTGTACTGCGTCTAGAGTTCTTGTCACGCTGACAATTATAGCTAATTCTACAGGGATGTACAAACGCTCAAACGGTACTTCGTGGGTTCTATCAATGCTCAGGCGTCTCTCGGCCCTTTTATAAGGACCAAGCCTTGTGAAAGGAAGCATTCTCACCGATAACATCTATCTATCACTTACACCCCCCTTTTCATAGTAAATATATGTGCGTAGCTGCTATTTGCTTCATTAACACTCACGAATCAAACCCAGGGTTAACATGAAGTCAGAAGAAGAAAAGAAATCTTTTATTGTTTGGATCCTCAGGTAGGTTTTAATTCCCATTTGATAGGATGGTTATGTTTACCCACCAATCCGTTTTCCTTTGATCATCCCGTGTTCTGTTACCGGTATGAACAGGATCCTACGAAAATTGTCATGGAAGAAAAGATCAGATGATGAGTTAGTGTTTTATTAGTTAGGGTTCTAATGATTTACTAAGGCATTTTGTCGTAACTGCAGCGAGGGCGAAAATGGGTTCGTCATCATATGCTATGCACGATGACATGATCACCTTGGACTGACTGTACCATTTGGTTAATATTGCAGGTGGAAACTGCGTGGAGAGGGCGCGGGCGGGGGAGGACACAGGTCATCAGAAACTGCCCCAGCGCTCAGCAGATCCAGCAGTGGAAAAAGGCCTAATGGTTCTCCTACGCCTGCTGGAAGTACGGCCGATGTGAAACCAAAAGAGCCTAATTTATTGCAAAGGGCACTCGGAAAGGGCAACAAAACAGCGGCTTGATAAGTGGCTTCGCCGTCGTATGGCTCGCTCTTTTGTACCCGTTGTATCGCGTGTTTTCCGCTATACAGCATCACATGTTACTTCTGAGCATAACTTTCCAGGTTCTGTATTCAAGCTCAGTGACTGAATGACAACCGTGATATCCCCCCTATGTACTGCTGCTTTGGAAGTTCCTTGATTCACAACTGGGCATGTCTAGCTTACATTTTGACATGAATTTGAATTTGTATGGAAGGTTCTAGTCCATCGGGCTCGATATTCCCAGCATACATTCGACAGTGCTTAAGTGGCGGGGGTAGGTACTTGATACAGAAAGGCTCACTAGGAAAGGCGAAGACGATAGTCGAGCGACTTGCAATTCACACCGTTCTCGAACCCTCTATCGTAAAAGGAAGGTACGCGTTATCAAAGGGAGGAAGATGAAGATGTCAATACGTAAGAATCGAACATATCTATACTTATATTTTCGGTGTATGGTGCTGAAAACATACCAGGAGACAACACTGGTCTACATAGAGTTGCACCGCCACCATACCCACGTATGAATGGCATTCAAACGGAGTGTTGATTCTAACAGTTGTCAAAGTGGACCCCATTCGGTTATGGGCATGTATAGGGCCTTGTGTTTATTGAGTCAAGTGTCAAAGATCATCGGTCACCAGTCACCAACGGTCACTGTCTGCCGGGTTGAACTACCTGGCCAATGTACAAGTCACAAACAAAAGCAGGAAGTATAGTTCATGTTTCAGAGCCTGGGAGTAGGACTTCCTAAAACCGAAATAATCCACGTAGGTGTTGAGATGTATCTCGAACACGAACAAGGACCGTATCCAGGTGAAAATCTCGCTAATGGCTACTACATGTTTGATGAGCAGAAACGGTCACTTGTTGTCTTGTCATCCTTGTGGGTCCCGGTTTACCTTCATGGTATTGACTCATTGAGGACAAAAGATTTGAATGTCGCTTTGTTCCGGAAGAGGATCATGACACATGTGAGACATATACAATGGGCGTGAACGTCATTGCTCATCAATCACTAGCTGTACTACTGTACCCAATCAGTGTGGCGACAACGTCCAGTGTTTGCACCACATGGGCATTGTACTACTCAATCCATGTTACAGCGATGTACAGGCCCACGCTGTACTTTGTGGGGTGGGCGTCTCTCCAAGCCTTTATAATCCGGCCCCGAAAGCAGTATTCTCGTCAACAAACATTTTATCATCGACATCCTCTTCTCATACTAAGTATATACCGCTGCGGTTCGCTTCATAACACTCAGGGATCAAAGTCAGCAACATGTGGTTTGAAAAAGAAAGGAAATCTTTTACCTCTTCAATCGTCAAGTGGGTTATGATTTCTGGATGTATAATCTCACAGGATACTTATGTTTGCCCACCGACTCTCTCCTTTGGTGACTCTACGACTGTCTTTTAATGCGCCGGTGCTAGTCGAATCCTGAGGATTCCACGAGGAAAAAAAGCGGATAACAGGTTTGTGGGTTTATTCGTTGGTTTCAATTATTTACTAAAGCCTCCTCGGGGTTACAGTGGGAGTGGAAATAGGTCTGTGATCATATACAATTTCCACTATGACGCGATCATTATGGCTTATTATTCTGTTACCTTTTGTAGCCCGAAATATCGTGGGCCAGGCGACGAGACGGGTAAGCACCGGCCGACGCCAACGCCCCAAGTTCCATCCAGCAGCAGCAGTGCGAAGCGCCCCACGACCGATGATAAACAAGATTCTAAGGCGGAAACCAAAGATCCTAAGGCGAAAACCACGGGGAAATAAGGAGGCTCTGGGGGCGACTAGGGATTGATGTCTGAGTTATGCTGAATCGGACTGTTCTATCATATGTTTGTCATGGACAGTATCATATTGTGCTTCTTCGCGTTTTCTAGAAAAGTGACATTATCTGGCGATCTTGAGAAGTACACTGGCATCTCAAACACAAGCAAGGCGGTTTGCCGAGTTCATACCTGCTCAAAAATCTCGCTCGCCAACTCCCTTAATTGATTCCTCGTTGTCTTGTCATCCCTGTTGGTTTGGATAATGATATAAACCCATCTAAAGACAAACTTGCCATTGGAAACGGTCTTCCCTGTTCGCCGAGGTTCGTCATGATACATACGAACACACCAGGGCATCTGAGTGATGGAGGTCCATTACTTTCGTGGTCCGTTCGTGCCACGTCGGCGTCGCGTACTTGATAGGGGGTAATGTATAGCCCTAAGTAATACTTTATGAGCTCCAGTGATGTTCGTCGGGCGTCCTGGTCCCCTTCACTTCGAGGACCTTCCGAAAGCGGGTATTCTCACCAATAATATCCACACACCCTCTTTTCATGGTAAGCATATGTATGGTTGTTATATGTTTCCTAATACTCACTGATAGAAGTCAGTGGTAACTTGGCACCGGAGAGAGGGGTTTTTTTACTTCCTGGAGTCTGGATTTCCGAAATTTTATCTGACGATATTTACGTTTGCTCGCCGATTCGTTTTTTAAAATTTGATTCTTTATTTTTACTGTACCAGTACTAATAGGATCCTACAGAGGTTTTCATGGAAGAAAAAATCAGATGACGAGTTAGTGGTTTTACTCGTTGAGTCGAGTTAGTCACTAAGGCCTCCTTGTAACTCCAGCACGGGAGCAAATGTGTCCGTCATGACACGATCATTGGCTGACTGTTGCATTTGTTTACCCTCTGACTGACAATACAGGTGGACATGTAATTAGTGACTTGGGTGTGGGACACGAGTTGGGAGTTCCTCAAGGCGCACCAGCAGTGGGAGGTATCCTGACATGGTTAGGAGCATGGCCGGTTGCGAGGCAAGAGAAGGAAACGGCAGAAAGCCGGGCAAACAAGACTTTGGGGGTGGGTAGGCTGGTTTTGCATTTAATGTTGTATTTATCAATATCGCGCTGGGCTTCCGTCAGATAACGTGACACACCTGTGATTCCCACGATCAGCAGCCACGTCTGTAGTGTGAAGCGCGTTCAAAATCTAGGCACCCATCATCTTGCATAAGAAGTGCTCACATACAAGTCGCGAGCATGTCGGTAATGCTCACCAAGTTTGAATCAAAAAGCAACCGCGTAAAGGGTGAGTTCCTTAGCAAATAACAATGAAGAATCCTTGAGCTCATTTCGTCAAACCAGGGCTTGCATTTCATCCTACGCAGCCCCTTCTTGCGGCGTCGCTACACAATGGGAGCGTGCAGCTATGGAATTATCGTATGGGAGTCTTGGTTGATAGATTCGAGGAACATGAGGGTGAGCAGCCGCGGCTACATAAGGTTGACGTGTTCGCCGATTGAAGATTCCGCAGGCCCTGTCCGCGGGGTGGCCATACATCCCAGCCGAGCTCTGCTGGTGACTGGAGGGGACGACTACAAAATAAAGGTCTGGGGTGAGTAACTTTAATGGATCACTTGAGATGAAGGATCGTAACTCCCGATGAACTCTAGACATCCGACCACAGAACCGGCGCTGTTTGTTCACCCTGCTTGGTCACTTGGATTATGTTCGAACTGTGCAGTTTCACCACGAGATGCCTTGGATTGTACGTGTTTGACGTCGATATAAGAACCCCTGTCTGAACCACTTTATAGCTTTCTGCATCCGACGATCAGACAATTCGCATATGGAACAGTACTTCTCGCCAGTGTATTGCAATCCTTACCGGTCATTCGCACTACGTCATGTCAGCGCAATTCCATCCCAAGGAGGATCTTGTTGTTTCTACTTCAATGGATCAGACGGTCCGGGTCTGGGATATATCAGGGCTTCGCAAGGGTACTCCACACCAAGGCGGCCCTGGAGGTATGGGTGGTGGAAGTGGCCCTGGATCTCACCAATTCGAAACCTTCGACAATTTCTCCACTGTCAAGTACGTCCTGGAGGGTCACGATCGCGGCGTAAATTTTGCCATGTTCCATCCAACCCTTCCGCTCATTATTTCCTCTGCTGACGATCGCATAATCAAAATTTGGAGGATGAGCGAAACAAAAGCTTGGGAGGTTGATTCGTGCAGAGGACATTTTAACAACGTTTCAAGCGCATTATTCCACCCCAAGCATGAATTAATTGTTTCTTGTGGTGAAGACAAAACTGTCCGCGTTTGGGATCTGGCAAAGAGGACTGCCATCCAAACATTCAGGCGGGAACAAGACAGGTTCTGGGTCCTCGCCTCACATCCTAATCTCAATCTCTTCGCTGCTGGACACGACAGTGGTTTGATTGTCTTCAAGCTCGAGCGTGAACGACCCGCGTTTACGGTGCATCAAGATACGCTGTATTATGTCCGGGACAAGTATGTCCGCGCTTATGACTTCTCCACTGGATCGGATATCGGACTCCTCAGCGTACGCAAGTTTGGTAGTCCTTACCTTCCCCCAAGGACAATCAGCTTCAACCCAGCTGAGCGGTCTGTGATTCTGACCATTAGCTCTGACAATGGGCTGTACGAGCTTGCGTCCTTGCCCCAGTCTGCACAAGGAGAGGTCAAGGACTCGAGCGTGGGTGGAAAGAGGGGCAATGGACAGAGTGCTATATTTGTCGCGAGGAACAGGTTTGCTGTGCTCGACAAGGCTACGCAGGTGGGTTTACTTCCATCGAGTCAATAACTTGGCGCTCACGGCAATCCGAAGCTTATCGAAGTTCGCGATCTGTCCAATTCAGCAGTAAAGTCGATCAAACCCCCCGTTCAGACAAACGAGATCTTCTATGGTGGCACTGCTTGTCTCATCTTGAGTTCCACTTCGTCGGTGGTCCTATATGATATACAACAGCAGAAGACCATCGCGGAGCTCAACAGCCCTCCTGTCAAGTACGTCGTATGGAGTAATGATGGAACACTCGTTGCCCTCATGAGCAAGCATAGTGAGTCTGTCTGATTTGGATTTCTAGTTTTCATTGCTCATTGAGCGCCTAGCCATCACTATTGCCAACAAAAACTTCTCACAGCATACTTTGATCCATGAGACTATTCGTATCAAGTCTGGCGCTTGGGACGATTCTGGCGTTTTCTTGTATTCGACTCTCAACCATGTTAAGTATTGCCTGTCACAAGGGTAAGTCACGTATCCATTATTCTAACCATGGCTAATTTTCCGTTAGTGATCACGGAGTTATTTGCACTTTGGATAACCCCGTCTATCTTACTCGGGTGAAGGGCAAGACCGTTCATTGCCTTGACCGATCTGCTCGACCTCGCACTATCACTTTCGATCCGACTGAGTATCGCTTTAAGCTTGCTTTACTGAAGAATAATCATGAGGAAATGTTGTATATTATCCGGACGTCCAGCCTCCTTGGCCAGAGTATCATCGCGTATTTACAAAAGAAGGACTTCCCTGAGGTAAAATATTATTTTCGCTCTGTTGGACGGGACTTAATGCATGTGCCCCTCCTAGATCGCCCTCCACTTTGTTCAAGACACCAATACTCGCTTCGAGCTTGCTATCGAGTGTGGAAACCTTGACGTTGCAATGGAGACCGCCAAGCAGATCAACCGACCTGATTGTTGGGAGAGGTTGGCTCAGCAGGCCTTGAAGCAGGGCAATCACAAGGTATATTATTATCACACCAAACCTGGACTATCGCTGAACTCTGTCGATAGATCGTTGAGAAAGCCTACCAGCAAACGAAGAATTTTGATAGGCTATCCTTCCTCTACCTCGCCACTGGTAGCACAGATAAGCTGTCCAAGATGCAAAAGATTGCAGATGTCCGTGGTGACCCTATGTCTCGTTTTCATAACGCTTTATATGCTGGTGATGTTGCTGGCAGGATTGCTGTCCTGAGGGACGTTGGCCTTCGTACGTATTACTTTTCATATTCATATCCATATTCACATCTTTCATCTCTCCTCATAGATCCTTTGGCATATCTGACAGCGAAAGGAAACGGTCTCGATGAACTTGCGACAGAAATTCTGGAAGCTGCTGGTCTCACAGAGGCCGACATCGATGATGTACCAACGTTCGGTGCATCAACACTCCGACCTCCACCCGTTGTCACCTCAACTGAAAACCTCAACTGGCCAATAATTTCACAAGGCGAAAACTTCCTCGATCGTGCAATGGTAAATGGAACCTTGGAAGGTGGTGTTGAGCCTGCGTACGTTAATGGGGATGCCAATGCGGCGGC
Source organism: Chlorophyllum brunneum (assembly GCA_963576785.1). Lineage (NCBI taxonomy): Eukaryota > Fungi > Basidiomycota > Agaricomycetes > Agaricales > Agaricaceae > Chlorophyllum > Chlorophyllum brunneum. Next base: position 991,978 of record OY756146.1, on the reverse strand, counting down.
ATCTTCGGCTCTGGATGCTTGGGCCAGGGATGAGGAGATTCATGAGGAGATTGATCCTGAAGAAGGTGGATGGGAATTGGATGCGGATGGGGACGAGTTCCAGGAGGCGGAGACTGGCGAAGAGGCTGCAGAGGATGAAGAGGAACTGGGTGCAGGTGCGGCACCTGGTGTGGATGAGACGGAGTTGTGGGTGCGGAATTCACCGTTGGCAGCTGATCACGTCGCTGCTGGATCGTTTGAATCTGCTATGCAGGTGAGTGTTCATCCATCCACTAATATCTTTAGTCTAACGGACTTTATTAGCTGCTCAATCGTCAATTCGGTATCAGCAACTTTGCACTTCTCAAACCCCTCTTCTTGTCGATATATCGCTCGTCACATGTTTACCTCTCACCTTTTGCCTCCCTCCCTCCTCTGAAGTTACATGTCAGACGGAATCCTGGAGAATCCGCACCCAGTAAGGTTTTACCTGTGTCGGCGCGTTCCCTACAATCCGTGCGGTCAGAACTAGCGGAAGGTTACCGATTTGTGTCAGGTAATAAACTTGCGGATGCACAGGCAACATTCCGCGCGGTGCTGCAAGCTTTATTGCTGGTTGTCATTGCCTCAGATGATGAGGCCAAACAGGTTCGCACCAATATATGCTTTCCGTCTCTGTGGTACTCAACCATCCTTTTAGTGGAGAGACACTGTGACTTCTGCCCGGGAATACTTGCTCGGTGTCTCTATCGAGCTCGAGCGTAGGCGTGTTGTGGAGCAAGAGCCTGACAATCTTCGGAGAAACCTTGAGCTCGCCGCGTACTTCACGCATTGCGAATTACAGCCTCCGCACCTCCAAATTGCGCTTCGCAGTGCTATTGGTGCATTTGCTAAGGCAAACAATCAGGCACATGCTGCACGCTTTGCAAAGCGTTTATTGGAGCTCAACCCTGACCCTAAGATTGCCGCACAGGTACTTTTCTTCTTTTGTCACGTTGTGCTTTGATCTAACACACTTATTTCCCCCGCATTCCTCTTTTGTGCATAGGCGAGACAACGTATCGCTGCTGGAGACCGTAATCCCCGAAACACGGTAGAAATTTCATATGACGAGTTCACACAGTTTGAGATTTGTGCCGCGACGTACACGCCAATCTACAAGGGTTCGTCATCGGTCCATTGTCCATACACGGATGCTGCGTACCTGCCGGAGTACAAAGGAAAACTCGACCCGTTGATGGAGCTGACTGAGATTGGAGCACCGGCTGCTGGATTACCTGCAGCTTGGTAAAGGAGCTCAGGGTTTCTTGTGGTGTCGGAGGGTCTCAGTGGATGGATCGGTTGTATCTGGTATATAATTGTAGGACGTTCTGTACCTATCTGGCTATTCGTGTCAGGGGAAAATTCGAATCTTCATTTTTCTTTCTCTCTCGTCCTGTTTTGAGCTGGCTCGATCGAGGATGGTGTTTGGGCACGATCACGTGAACGGGGGTCGTGAATTCTGTCCAAGTGTTTGGAGATCCTTGGACAGGACACCACCGCCACATTTTGGACCCATCACACCTACCGCATTGACCTCCGGGGCATAGTATATATATGGCCTCTTTCTGGCCACATAGCACCATACCAGACCGAAGTAATATATAACGGTGCCTAGAAACTGGGCACTCAAGACACGACTCCACAAATATCGCGACATCTTTAATGGGGGTTCAAGGATTTACACCATTCTTACAGAAGACTTTGTACGTGTATCCCTCTATTGCTAGAGCCTTTTCTTTTGACTTCTGTGTAACGATGTAGTCCACAAATTATTCATAAATTACCGAACAGGCTGAGAGACCTAGCCGGGAAGAGACTTGTAATGTGCACCTTTCTGTCGAAGCAAGCCTGAGTAGAAAGCTAACAAGGGTTTATTAGAGACGGAACACTTATCACTCAAAGGCTACACTATGCACCATCGCCACATCCCTTTCGACATGTTCTTGGATGGTATAATCTTGCGAGAGAGATGAACGAGAATGATATTTCTGCTATATGTATATTCGATGGCCAAATGCGAAGTTTGGCAAAAGCTGATGAGGTGCGTATAGTTCTTTTTTTACCCTCTTCCATTTTCGGGGTTGATGTATTTACTTTACTAGCTTGGGAGGAGAAAGGCAACGAGACGCTTAGACGTATCCCGTGGCACACTAGAATCCCTACGCACCAAACGGTTACAAAAGCTGAAAACGGTGATGACTGGTGTTCGATCCCTCGATGAGAAGGGGAAGAGTACGATTGCGGAGATACTCTCGAGACTCAATCCGAGCGATCATACTGGTACCCTCGGTACTCTCGATGGATTGACTCGTGTTGGGGAGCGATTGCGCGTCCTGAGTGGCGGGGGTGCTCCTTTGGTTGATGAAGAACAAGAAAAGCAACTAGTTGTGCCAGAGGTAAGGTCCGATACCCCAGTGTATACCCCCGCACAACAAGCGCAGGATTCGAGTTTTCTGGGTCTTGGAACTCCTGGACTGGGTGTACCGGTGGTTGTACCGTCGGCAGAAGATCTCAAAACGGTGTTGTTAAGCTCCTATCGTGATTTTCGATCGAGCATTTCAAAAGTTGCATCCTTCCCTCTGCCTGAGAGTACATCCGCGGTTCCCTCGATTGCGCCCGTTACAACGGACGAGAACGACGTTGAGGAGGATCTTGTGTTGAGCAAGACCCAGTGCGAGCTCACGCTGGAAGAGGGAAAAGTCTGGGACGAACTTACACTTGCAACCTCCACTTCAACGGAGACTACTGCCTTACCGACACCCCCTATGCCACCAGACGCACGGGGATCGGCGGCACTCGCTCTAGACCATTTTGTGCTCGACGCGGCTGAAGATCGTTTGGACGCTTTGGCGACGAGAAGTGGAGTTGTGGCGGATTCCTATCAGAGACGGACGTGTGTTCCGACCAAGAGTACGTATTTGGAGTCGAGGGAGATTCTAGAAGCGATGGGCGTACTTTGTTACGAGATTGAGGGCGAGCATGAGGGAGAGGCGCTAGCTTCGTCTTTGGCTTTGAGAGGGTTGGCGGATTACGTTGTTAGTGAGGATTCGGTGAGGACATGTCATTGGGCTGACTATTTCGAAATTGAGGTTGACCAATGTGTTCAGGACGTTCTCGTCTACGGCGCCCCACTGATTCGTAATATCACAAGTCACAATAGCCCTCTAACTCTCATTCATGGAGGGGACATCCGTGAAGCCCTCGACCTCACCAAAGATGCATACATTGACTTTGCCATCCTCCTCGGCACGGATTTCTCCCAGCGCATCAAGGGTGTTGGTCCCTCACGCGCACACAAGTTCATCAAAGAATTCGGAACTATAGAAAACACTATCAACAGTCAAACCAAGCACCAACCCAAAATTCCGCGGATTGAGTATCTGGCCCAGGTGAACTCGGCGAGAGCGATTTTCAGCTCGTTGCCGCCTGTACCTGACCAGCTTAGAGTGGAAATGATGTCATCAAATTTTGGCGCGGTAGATCAGGCAAAGGTGGCGGTCGTGATGGAGAGATGTGGACTTGGGAGGGCGCTGATGGTCGATGCGTGTTGGGATTACGAAGCTGCCCTTGTTGGGAACTATTTTAGCGATAATCCGTCAATGGTTGTGTTGTAGCCGTTGGGGTGAGGGGAGGTGAAATCCGTTACATTCCAAGTCAAGTACAGGACGAGAAACGTAGCTACCGTTGGCTAAATGCCGCGAAGCGCATCAATTGCCGAGCGCATCCGAATGATAAACTCCTGAAGTCGCCTGCACATTCCCTCTAGTGAAATATTAAGATTTAATCAGCAGGGGTACCAGGAACGAGAGAACATCGACGAGTAGGCATGCTGCATACCGAAGAAATCGGTACAGAATCGAAAAGTAGCCAGTGAAGGCCTAGCAGGCTCGGACAGAGCAAGTGAGTCGGACGTGCCTTGTTCTTTCTCGGTATTTATAGCAGTCTTCAACTTCTCGCCTAGACGTACGCTTTCTGTCTGAGTGGTAGAGGCAAGACGAGACATGTTCCAAGCCCAGATTTCCAGCATGAGTTCCATGAGTTCCACTGCGTGTTCTGAAGGGGATGAATAACACGCTTGTTCCCGAGATGGTAGAGTATATGCGCGTCAAACGGCGCACACACACCGTGTATAAATGTCTTGTCGCGTTCGCTTTCTGCTTGGAATGGTTGCTCTAAGCTCTGTACGGTATTGAAAGGTACGAATTGGGATAGAATTTCTTCGAGGGGTTTGTCCTGGAATGTTGTTGGGGTGGGTTTGGTGGGCAGTGGTGTGCTCTGTTGAGTTTCGTTGGTCGGGCCACACTGAAGCTGGTTGCTTGGAGGAGAAGTGTAGTCCTGGGAAGAGCCATCTTGTTCAGACATGGTTTGGTTGAAGGAAGATATGGCGGCAAGCTGGACGAGATATCGAGTCACGTGGAATATAGGACGTCAAGCAATTGCAGGGTCAGACTCTGTTGCAGCCGCCGCTCTGCAGGGATTCCAGTCGTATTAATGGCTTAAACAATGTCGCACCGGGGGACCGAATGCTGAACATAATCTGTTGAAGCTTCGGCGAAATCTTGCGGGGGGTATTGGACCATTCATGCACCACCGATGTTCTCTGCTTGAGCTGTAATATATTGGACATGGAATGAAGCCATCCCCTGTTAGCCTTGGGCAGCTCAATTGTTCACTGGGGTGTGGTCATGTGATCATACCGTGATCGCGTCCGAGATAACCTGATTTGGAAGGGTTGATATCTCGTGTTTGCAACCGTCTCTCTGCTCTCTTCTCACATCTGAGTCTGCTCTCGATACCGTTGGACAGTGACTGGAATAATATCCAGAGATATAGACATCATGGCCCAGAACCAACCATACGCACATTACCCATACTACGCACAACCGCAGAATATCTACCAGCAACTTGGAAAACCGCAGCCTCAGCCCCATTTACAGTCCGCGTACCAGCAACAACCCCAGCAACAACAACTTGTCCATGTACCACAACAACCACAGTACCAATACACATACCAACATCCCCAGCAACAACAACAACAACCCCAAGCATTACAACGCGTTCCGTCTGCTCAAGGTTTCCAACAACCACAATCACCATTTCCAAACACCCCCCCATATGTGCCTCAGCAACAACAACAGCAGCAGCAGCCAGTGTATCAGTATACACAGCCAGGAGTACCTACTCCCACCCCTGCACCAGCCATGTACCAACGCCCACCTTCCCAGAACAATTCGCGCATTCCAACTTCGTCCTTCCCAAACCTACCCCCTGGACAACCGGTACCGCATGTCTTACCTAGACAAATCATGCACAATCAGGCTGTCAATGCAGCCCCTTCTGGGCAACTTGTCCCAACATCACAGTCGTTGACGTTGAGAGGTCCTAGTCCGATTGTTCCACCAGGCCCTCCCATATCCCCCTCTGCCATGTTTGCACAACAAGTCCAGCAGCAACATCATCACCACCAACAACAACAACAGCAACTACAGCCGCAGCAGCAAACACCATCAATGACGCTTGTACCCGGGAATAGGAACTCGGGAGTTATTCCGATGCAGAGGCAGATTATGCCACCCCCACAGATACAATCCCAACCTCAGCCCCAGGCTCAACAACAGATGCACTCTCAACCTCTACCTCAAGCACAACCTCCCCCGCTTCCCCCGCGACAATCACAGCAGCCGCAACAGCAACAATCGCAGGGAATTCCACCAACCTCATCTCAACGTCGGCCTCTTCCCTCACCCGGTGCCCCACGCCCGTTCCCCTCTATCAACACCACCATTAATGCAATCCCAAATACCCCTACCTCGTCATCCGTCCCCAACACATCACCCATCCGAACCAGTCTCACACAGACACGAACACCTTCACAACCCGCCTCACCCAGTAAAGCGACCTCGCCTGTTAAGGTACCTTCTTCACCTACCAAGTCTAGTCGCCCACTACCAACACCTGGAGGTGGCAGTGGAGTGGGTAGTGGAGGAGCTAGTAGTAGTTCTGGAAGAGAAGGCTTTGCAGGTATCGGCACGAAACAAAACAGCTCTCGCGTTACTGGTTTACCCATTTCTCCGACTATATCCTCGATGGTGACAAACATCAAGCCCATGTCACTAACCATTCTTCCGCTTCCTGAAGGAAGTAATCTCGAGAAGGACGATACGCCAACGAGTCCTGTCAAGACTGGTGCTGATGGATCATCGAATAAGAGACGTGCGAGTCCACCACGATTTCAGCCAGGTGCTCCGACAAAGGATGTATCACCATCGTTACCCTCGACTTTGTCTATATCTAATGCCCATGCATCCCCGTCGGCGTCAGCATCTGGACTGAAGTCGTCTCCTCCATCTTTGACGACGTCCCAAACAGAGTCTGGTACTACTAATATGAATAATGCTCAAACACCAACAAACGCATCGCCGAAGAAATTTACACCAGTTTGGAAACGGACGATACCGGAATACCCACAGCCGGCGTTTGGATATGCAGCCGGGATGGTTGCGGATCCGTTTACGCCTACTGCCAAACAACCATCGCCCGGTACCAAGGATGTTGTTAGTCCGCAAAAGCGGGTACGTTACTCTATCCTCCTCCTCCCCAGATTTTTAACGATGGGCCTTTACTTCATTTTTTTGATAGAGCCCTCAGGCACCAGGTCAAATCACTCAAGCAGAGATGAGGACATTGGTGGAGAAAGAACACGTGGAAAGGCAGCTAAAGGCAGCGATGGCACAGGCTCATGCTCAAGCTCAGGCACAACAAAACATTGCAGGGATGGTACGTTTTCATTTTCCCATTTTTTTGCATCGTGCTCTTTGACTGATGTATGGTTGTTAGCCGATTTCGAATACGTCATATTCGGCATATGCGATGTACTCCCGCTCGAACCCGAATCTGCACCAGTCAAGTCATATTCGTTCCGGCGCCTATGGTCATGAAGGTCGTGACGAGGATGATTCCGATGAAGATGAGGAGGAGGGGGTTGTCGATGGTGAAGAAGAAGAAACGGAGGAGACGGAAGAAGAACGTGAGGCTCGACGACGTAAACATGGGAAGAAGGGTCCCCAGTCTACGGGCACAGGGAAAAAGAAGAAAAAAGACGTAAAAGAAAAGAAGGCTCAAAAGAAACCCAAACACAACCCTCCATCTGCTTCAGTACCTCCCAAGAAACGAATCTCACGAGCAAACATCCCATCTACGTCTGAAGACGAGTCTGAGACAACAGAGATGACACCTGAAGAATTGGAAGAAGCAGAATACCGACGTACTAGTAGTCGACATGCTAAATCACCCTCTGCGTCCTCGTCTCGGTTTAAAGCAAAAGTGGAGAGAGAGAAGGAGATTTTGAAAAAGAAACGGTCGTCTCTGCATGATTATGTCGAGGAGTACTATGATGATGACGATGATACGCCGAGGAAACGGGATCCGCCGCAGAGTAGGAGAAGGGAGTCACCACCAGCTTCGCAGCAACGACAGTCGTATTACCAACGACCTGGCGCGCTTAGACGAGGGTCGCCTTCACCTCCTCCGTCACATTCTGGATTTGATTATGGAGGAAGACATGCGTCGCCATCTCCTCCTCCAAGTCATCGTGTCTCCAGGAGGGTGTCACCACCAAGGATTAGTTTACTCAAGGATGCACAGAGAAAAACTATCAAGTTGCGTGGGGGTGATGATGAAGATGGCTTCGATGATGGAGGGAGGGAACGTAGGGAGGAGGTGGGGAGGTGGAAGAAGGATGAGCGTTACCGTTCCCGGGAGAGAGAAAGGGGGGAGAAAAATGATGCATATCTGGATAGGGAGAGATATGGAGATGAAAGGAGACGTCCAGCTGGTTATCGTGAACGTGAAGAGGATGAATATGAATATGGACGTATTCGACAGGAGGAGAGGGAGGCGCGTTATGCCATGGCTCGTAACAATGGTGGACATCACAGTACGAACAGTGTCGGAGGCCTTCCCCAACCCCCAACAGTGGCTCGACGTCGTGGCGACATTGAGGAACGAGAGGATCAATGGTCGAGGAGTGGACTACGTGACGAACGGGATTCGAATATCCGAATATTCAACCTCGGTAGACAAGAATCACCTGTTCGTCAACCTGTTCGCGATTCGGTGTTCGCTGCTGGTTATCGAAGTCGACCTGCATCTCCAACGCGAAGTATACCACAACACCGCCAACCGAGCCGGAACAGCCCTTCCGACACACCTCTCATGTCCCCATACCGCAGTAGGCCAACTTCACCTGCCAAACTAGTTGATGATCGTGGTAGCGGTGATTTGGTGACGAAATTTTCTGCCATTAATATACATGATCAGGAAAGAACTAGTGCGCGAGTGGCGCAGGGAGACTGGCCTACAGATCTTCCCAGATTGCCTAGAACGCCAGGTGAGACGCCTAATCCTTCGGTTGGCGGATACTTCGATGTCCCTGTGAGCCGAGATGTATATTCTGGATCCGGGTCCCGCGCATCGGCAGAGTTCACTAGGATGAGTGGGCGATCGATTGCAACAAACGATTCCGATATTGGTTATAGCAATTCTACAAGACCAGTACGCAGGGATACGCGTAATCCCCAACATTATAACAATCTTGATATGAACTTGGACGATCCTCCTCCCCGGTCTTTGTCGCCCGCTATTTCCCAGGGGTCAAGCACGTATGGTGGGAACGAACAACCTCTTCAACATCAACGGGTTCAAGGCCAATTACAATCTTCTACCACAGCGCGCCCAATCTCTCACTACGATAACATGATATCTAATACACCTCCTGAACCTCTGTCCCCTATCAGGCAACGTCCACAAAGTCAAGTTTACTCTCGTCAAGTCCATCCACAACCTCTATCTCCACGTCCACCATCAATTAACCCACTCGATCGCGCTAATATGAATACTACCAGTATCAGTAATGGTACGCCAAAAGTTCAAACCATTAATATTGAGAGTCCTGCACCTGTTGGGGGGAGGGAGAAGAGAGCGGATTTAAATAGGATGATGAGTGATCCGGAGGATGAAGATTTTGTAAAACCTGTGCGTAGGATCAATGTTGGTGGTGGGTTTGATGGTGATGGTAGGAGGGATATAAGTTCTCCAAGAGGACCTATGATTCAGGTGGATTCTTCGAGAGTACCGGTGATACAAGTTAAGGAGCCGAGAAGAGGACCTACGATACAGGTAGACTCACCTAGGGCTCCCATAATTCAGGTCGACTCTCCCAAGGTTCCAATCATCAACGTCAACTCGCCTCAAGGCCCTATGATCAACATCGAATCATCACCTCCGCGTAGTAACCCCTATCCCGCACCAAAAATGCAAGTTTACGATGTGCCTGGTATCAGTATTGCCGGGCCCGAGTTCGATGACGGACAAGACGATCGGAAATCTTCACATCCTCGACCACATCAGCAACAACAACAGCGACAGGTTCGTCCCAGGCCTGGTACCCGTAGTGGATTGATCTGCGGTGGCTGTGATGGTCCTATCATCGGTCGTATCGTCAGTGCGATGGGTGCTCGTTGGCATCCACAGTGTTTCAGATGTACAGTGTGTAATGAGTTGCTGGAGCATGTGAGCTCGTATGAGCATGATGGAAGGCCGTACTGTCACTTAGATTATCATGAGGTACGTTTTTATTTCTTATCGTCTAGTTCCCTCCGCTCAGACCGATTGAATCCCATCTCAGAATTTTGCACCTCGCTGTTTCTCATGCAAGACCGCCATCATTGAAGAACGGTTCATTAGCCTCGATGACCCAGGACTCGGCAAGAGAACATATCACGAACAACATTTCTTCTGCGCCGAATGTGGTGATCCGTTCCTTGCACCGTCTATGAACAACTCTTCACGCACAGGAGAGCTGAGTGTTCAAGGAGATGGAGAATTCGAGTCGGACGATGTTGGGTTTACGGTTTACAGGGGACATCCTTACTGCGAAGCTTGTCATGTCCGGCTCAGGTTACCCAAATGCAAGAAATGTAAGAAGAGTATCCGAGACCATGAGCAGGCTGTCGAGGCGCTGGGTGGGAAGTGGTGCTGGGGTTGCTTCGTCTGTGCAGTGAGTAATTTCCTTCTTCTTTGGTATTATGGTGCGCTTATGTTCATCCAACCAGGGTTGCGCAAGGCCTTTTGAGAACCCATCGTTTTTCCAGAGAGGAGAAAAGCCGTTTTGCGAGAGATGTTTTGACTTGATGCTCAGGAACGAAGTTTGACCCTGACCATTCACAGTGAGCACGATCACATGCTTGTATCTATGTTCCTCAAATAAGTACAAGAAGTTGGTTCGGGCATTGACGCTCAATATTTTTTGAACATTGTATCCACACGATAGAATATGCCAACTCGAGGTTGTTGGACAGGCCCGGTTTTCTTATCTTGTTATATCTACATCAGGACTCCGGCTGTCCGCACTAAAACAGTTTTGAACGTCATCTTGGGCGAGAGGACCGTTTGAATGTCGCTACTGGATGAATAACGGAATCAGGTTCACATGGACACCGTCTCGTCGGTCCCGCTACTTCAGATGGCAATCCGGTACAAAGCTGTAGCGCGAGCGTGAGCCGGTTCGCGTGGTCTTGACGTTTTCTATTACGCTGATCCATTTCAGAACAAAAGGAGGGATACCCGTTCCAAAGCCATACATTCATTTCTACCTTTCAGCGAGGAGCAATTTAGTTGTTCCCAGGAGACCTAGCTTGTCGACCGTATATGATTTTCGTACCTGGTTCTTTTCCGCTATCCCACATACACTACTATTGATTCTTAGACTTCTCTCCCACACAATGCCGTCAATACGGTGGCGCCCAGCATTCAATGCCCCGTCAACTGATCAAGTTGCCAAAGTACCGATGACATATGATGTAGCTAGGAGACAAGGATCTCACTTAAAAACTCGTTCGTGCGCGGACTCGTCTTGTTCATCTCGGAAACCAATAGTACAGCTTCCCCCATCTCCACAATGGAAGCCACTTACACTTCTCAGGAAGTGTATCTTTTCCTCCGCCAACAGATGATATTTTCAATCGGACCCAGCCTTGGGATACTCTTCGCCGGTGGGCTTCTCACATTAGGCATTATCTGTATCTTTCTCTTGTCTCCCGAAGGAAAGGACCCATCGAAGCAACAGCGCTCCTTACAAATATACGTCGTGGTCGTTGTCTTAATCGTGCTGGGCTATCAATGCCTAGCATTCCTTCTAGTCAATTATCCCGCCTTCACGATTTCTCAACCTCTTCATGAGCAACAGGACACGAGATATATCCTTAAAATCATGATAAATTTACTGCCTGTGATTGTTGGTGGATTGACTGATGGATTACTGGTGAGCAACCGTATTTGATCGCCTCTTGTTGTATTTCTGATGATATATTTCCAAGGTCTGGCGATGTTTCATGGTTCAGAGAGCTCTTGGGCCGAACGGTACGAAATTCCGGGCTGCTTTCTGGATCCTCCCAATGACTCTCTGGAGTACCACGATCGGTATGTAAGATGGATTTACCACTTTCCTTGACATTGAGTTGGGGATCAAGTGACAGGTTTTACTGGAGAAGGATTGATCTGTTTCCGACGCTGTTCCACTTCACCCTGGTGCATTAAGTGGATTAGTGTCCTTCAATCGATCGCAATCACATCCAACGTGATATTGAACCTATTTGCAACATCCTACATTGTTATTCGTTTACTTCTGCACAGAAGAGCGCTAATCGCTTGCTATGGGCGAGAAGTCTCAACAGTGCAACATCTCTGCATTGCGGGTATCTTGCTAGAATCCGCCGCTATCAACGTGCCAGTTACAATTATCCTAGTTGTCTCGATTAACAAATATGTGAAGACGACAGTGACGCCCTTGGCCGTCGCTTGCCAAGTACGTAGGTGGCTCAGAGAGCATCAATGTCATATCTCGACTGAAGGTGTTGAACTTCGCTAGGCATTCGCTTCTGTATTGATCATCCACCAAGTTGCAATAGGCGAGGCATTTAGACAACGCGAAGCATGCGACATGGAGAAACCTCAGCAAAGAAAGGATTCTGACCAGAGTCTAGATCTCGAGAGAGCTGATTTGACGGCATAGTCGGAAATACTGGCACTATCTACGAGCCCGGCGCGCGCCTTTCCGCCAGGCGAAAAAAAAACGAAACGGAGATACCGAAGTGGCACATGTGGTGACAGGGGCACACACCTAACAATAGCATCGTGGTTATGTACATAGTGACTTTCCAGTAACGGACACTGTAGATATAGCAAATAGTACCCTGGAAGAAAACAGACACATACACAATCAGCACTGGTGGTCCCACCACGAGATCCGATAATCATCGCCCAAGTGTATCAACTTTCCCTATCATAGTAGCCCCAGCGCGTCTCATATCCATCAAAGCGTATGAGACACGAACCGAAATACATACCCTTTGTCAACTGAGAAGAGATCCATATAATTACACTCATTATGAAAGTACACCTCAAGATTTAAACCTTCTTCACGCCTCCCTACCATGAGAGTACCCTCAATCTACAATATTACGTCCTCAGGCACATTTTCACCCCTTTCTACAAAGACGAAATACCAGCTCAGTCCTCGAGGAAGAAGTAATTCCCAGCAGCTAGAAAATACATTCATATCGGTTAACGCGGGGTAGCTCTCAATTTATAGATACACAGGAGACTGACCTTTCTGTTCCCTATCCTTCATGCTGTTCATTTTGTTTACGCGCGGTCGGAAGTTGGTGGGATCACGACGGAACGTAATCTCGAGAGATGCAAGGAATCTGTTCATTCCAGAGAGAAGCGACTGCGGTCTATCGGGGACTCCACTATCAGCGCATTGACAATGATAAGAGTGAACAAAGGAACGTACGGTGTGGCGGTAGCACTTATAGCGGGTTCACCTTGGAAGACGATCACACGATCAGCTAGGTATGTAGCCATGATGAAGTCGTGTTCGATGACAAATGCGGTTTTCTTGGCGTGGAGGATGAATCTAGGGTAGTGTGGAACAAGGGTTAAGGGAAAGGAAGAGCATCGCAAGCTAATTAACATGTTTTTATAGGTGGAATCACACACCTCTTGATGACTTTACTGGCAATAATGCGCTGTTCGGAGTCTAGGAAACTGTACTTTTTCTCAGCACTGGTATTGTATCTTCGTGCTTTAAATAGAATAACAGACCTGGAAGGCTCATCGAGAAGATAAATTGAGACGGGCTTTCCTGAAGGGGTATGTCATGAGTATCATCTGTGTGGCTGTGCGTCAAGGACAAATGGTGGATTCAACACACCAAGGGCAAGGACGATAGCAACACGTTGCAATTCTCCTCCAGAGAGTGTCTTAACTTCTTGATCCATGATGTTATCGAGATTCATAGGCTTGAGGACGTCGGTCTGGAACTGAGGGTGCATGAACGCTGCCTTGATTTGCTTGAGAAGGAGCATGCGAACAGTTCCGGGGAACTTCGGCGAGATCGTCTGTGGTTTGAGGGATACCGAGAAGGTTTGTTTATCCGTTTCATCGTCAGGAGTGTCGCCTGCGAGTAAGCGCACAAATGTCGTCTTGCCGGTTCCGTTCTCGCCGAGCATGACGATGATCTCGGAATCGGTGAAGCTCCCTTCTTCAACTGTGAGTTTGAAGCCCCCGAGAGTTTTCGTCATGGCCGGATATGAGTAGTGTCGTGTCTTATCAGCGATGACTTCCTCCGCGGTTTCGGCCATCTTGAACGTTAGGGTTTCTTCACGGAAACGCAAGTTTTCGGTAGGGATGAAACCGTCAAGGAAGATGTTGATGCCTTCGCGGACGGAGTAGGGCATGGTTACGACACCATACATGGAAGGTTTACCGTAGAGACAACAGATGAAATCGGAAAGATAGTCAAGGACGGAAAGATCGTGCTCCACTGCGACGACATAGCAGTCGGGATGGAGCAATGAACGGATGACTTCGGCGGCTCTTAGGCGTTGTTTGATATCAAGGTAACTTGAAGGCTCGTCGAACATGTAACTGAGGAAACACGATCAGAACTATTCCAGGTGTTGATAAGCTCCTCACTTACACGTCAGCCCGCTGGACGCAACTCATCGCAATGGCAAACCTCTGTAACTCTCCACCAGACAGCTGCGAAACATCTCGCTCAAGGACATTATTGAGCTCGAGTTCGTCACACATCCTCTGCTTATTATCCAGCTCGACCTTTGAATCAAGCATCTGGTTGACTGTCTGGCTTCCCTTGATGGCCCTGGGGATATGATCGACATATTGTGGTTTAATAAGTGCCTTCAAATTGTCTTCAAGCACCTTCGTGAAGTAGTTCTGAAGCTCAGATCCCCTGAAGTATTTGAGAATTTCTTCCCAATCGGGCGGGTCCTAGGTAAATTGAACACCCAAGGTGGGTATGTGGGAAGTATCACAAATCACAACCAAACTCACATCATAACGCCCGAGGTTGGGCTTCAATTTGCCCGCCAGGATTTTCAACGCAGTACTCTTTCCAATACCGTTAGTTCCGACCAATCCTAGGACCTGACCCGGGCGTGGAGTGGGTAGCCGATGTAGTTTGAACGAGTTCGCAGTGTATCGATGTGTCACTTGAGAATCCAAGTTGGTAGGCAAATTAATAATCGCAATGGCTTCAAACGGGCATCTAGCCAAAATTCAGGGACATAGATGACCTATGGCACTAACGATGAACTCACTTCTTGACGCAGATACCACAACCAATACACAAAAATTCTGAGATAAATGCGATTTTATCCGTGGGTTTGACCTCAATACACAGTTTGCCTTGGAACGGATAAGCTCGCTGCTATGTCGACGACTTATCACATACCCATCTTTACGACTGGACATGACTGGTCGGGTAGATTATCAGACGTTGATCACAGCTAAGGATTACCATCTCACCTTTTTGCATTCCTGCGCACATCGTTTTGGCTTGCACCGATTTGCGTCTACGATAGCGATACGAGTAATCTTGTCTGCCATGGTGGGCTGATGAAGGGGAGGAGTATGTTGGCCAACTGTTGCTGGAATACTTTTCAAAAATTGGGATTGCCATATCGGGTAGCTGACATATGTAATACTCAT
This sequence comes from Chlorophyllum brunneum, assembly GCA_963576785.1. Classification (NCBI taxonomy): domain Eukaryota; kingdom Fungi; phylum Basidiomycota; class Agaricomycetes; order Agaricales; family Agaricaceae; genus Chlorophyllum; species Chlorophyllum brunneum. Next base: position 976,885 of record OY756146.1, on the reverse strand, counting down.
ATCATAGCTGGGTCGAGGCTCCACAGAACAGCATGGAGATAGAGTCGACCACTCTAGATCTCCCCCAGGTGTACCATATCAGAAAATGCGAACCCACGCGGACCTTCGAGATTCGGGGCGAGTCAAGTATAAGGTGATTTCAGCCAAGGCTGGGCTCATCTTTTTTGATTGCCTCCTTATCTGAGTCCGTTTGACTGAGCGCGGCCTTGTCGGGTGGGCTTGTTTTGAAAGGTGTCATCCTATAATCGGGAACAAGGAACAAGTCAAGGCGACATGGAGGACAAAGGTCCAACATCAATAAACAAAGTCAATTTTTTTCGAGCGCGGGTACTATGACACAATTCAGACCAGCAGTAGGATAATCATTCTTGAAGATAAGTCTGGGGTACTGTAAGACACAAAGAGCGAAGAGAACGTGGGGATACCTGGAGAGCTAGCCTGAGAGCTAGACACACTTCTGGCGTGCGGATAAACAGAGAATCCGAGGGGTCACCAAGGGTGCAGCAAGAACCGCTGTAACCAGTTGGGGTATTCGAATTCCGTGCGTCGAGTATCAAAAATCGTGTTGGAGACTGAAATTGGTGACGAAACGCCGTGACACGTATGACCTCGTATGACAGATTGGAATATCCTCACCCTGTCCTGCCCTTAGCGGCAACGCAAGCACATTCTTCGTTAAAAATATGCCCAAGAAATCCTCGAATGCAGCTAAATCCTCCCCTTCAGAAAACAAGAAATCAGCGAACAAGAAAAACCAGTCGGCCAGCGCAGCAGATGACGCCAATGAGTCCGGTTCAAAATCCAAGGTTTATGGCTTTCTCCGCTATCGCTCTCAATCCCTTCCTAACGATCTATGACGTTTGTATACTTGTAGAATAAAGCTCTCAAATCTGCCACAGCCATAAACGTTCGCCACATTCTCTGCGAGAAACATTCCAAGGCTACTGAAGCATTGCAAAAGATCCAGGTCTGCTTCTATTGGTGTTTGGGCCTTTCCCCATTATATATTCTATCTCCTTACGTCGCTGCTGATATACAGGAAGGCCAGTCGTTCAATAAAGTAGCGCAGGAATATTCCGAGGACAAGGCCAAAGGTATGTAGTCGAACATTTTGTGTCTCTCAAAAAACTCAACCTTGATCTCAGCTGGCGGAAGCCTCGGATGGATGACTCGTGGCAGCATGGTTGGGCCTTTCCAAGATGCTGCTTTCCAACTCACACCCTCTACTGTTGACAAACCGATCACTTCTGGTCTTGTCAAGACCAACTTTGGATACCACATCATTATGGTAGAAGGTCGCCGGTAGTGCGCCCGTTTCTCTACCATCATTGCTCTTCCTTGGATCCGTCCAACCTATAACAACGACTGCAATTTCATTACAAAGGATCCGTTTTATGCTATGATATGACAGTGTACAATGACGAAGATAAGATAAGATATGCATAATTAATCCAGTTGCGGACAAAGGAAAGGGGAGAACGACATAAGGATATCCTGTCATATCAAAGTGTCAAAACCAGTCCACCATAAGAGAACCATACCCATATCACAAGGTCGGAGGGAGACTACGAGCCAGTTGTCAAGCTTCAAGATCCACGAATTCCTTTGTTATACACAGCCCGTCCGTGCCTCATGCGTAACCGCCGGTATATCTATTGTTTGGGGACGTTGTCAATCACGTTTTCGGTAAGTGGGCCATAAATCCGGTTTACTCTTGGTCCGTTCAGGTGAATCGAGGACGGTGGTCAAACCCCAGAAAGCATCTATGCAAGTGGTTTGATTTTTATACAGGTTCAGGTCCCTCGTGGTAGCTAACACTTGAAAACGCCGAGGTAGGAGCAACCCGGGTGGCCTGGGTGGAAGAAGAGGTAGGGAATCGCTGTGTAATGAGGACAAGGGAGATGATAGACAAGGAAGTGGGGGTGGTGGTGTAGAGGTCGAAAAGTCAGCAGAACTGCACTTGCCAGCGGAAAGTTGCACACGAAGCTCAACAAGGCGTCCAGGTACCAGAATAGTAAAGTCAGAGGAGCGAGCACGGCTACGGGGTGAGGGCATTTCCTAGTGGGGTTTACTTGATTGAGTACCGTGATCAACCCACGTCGAGTGTGGGTGGAACTGACCTAACGTACGGCATATCCCTTCCTCTGGCAGAGAGGGTATAAACGCTGGAGGTTAACATCCAGATTCACTAGGTGGTCCACTAGGAAGAGGAAACGAGAGAGGGGGCGACAAGAGACAGAAGGAGTCATCAAGATGGTGTGACAACGGATTGTGATGACCAGCGACTTTTGTCTTGATCGAGGGCTTTCGCCGGAAGCTTTCCTGCCGCTGGTGGTGCTGAGACTGATGCGTCGGGTAGGGGTTTAGCATCCATCTCAGGAGTCGAGGGTTCATCTTCTACGATCGCAGCGGACTTGACTTTCCGTGAGCGTTTAGCACGTTTAGCGGGCCGATGATCCGGTTCCTTCGGTGATGCATTTTCTAATTAGCTATCAGAAAAAGTGGGTGAAAGGGACACTCACAGGCGTGGCTTCCTCATTCCCCTCCAAATTGAGGGACAAAGTTCGACTGGGAGGTGCAGTGGAAGATCCAGCCGCAGCACGTCTGCGTCGACTCTTACCCTCAGGTTCCGGCGTTGGTGTTTCGGTAGGCGTTGTCTCCTGCATTTGCGTCATCGTACGTTTATTCGTCGATCGACCGGCTCCCTTCTTTTCGCTGTCAACTTTGGGCTCTGAGCCCTCCTTATCCCTGTTTTTATCTTTCTCCTTATCCTTATCCTTCCCTCCTTCTTTCTCCTTTTCCTTCTGTTTTCGTGGTCGGCCACCCCCACGCGACGGGGCAACCGAAGGTGACCCCGAATCTCGATGGACCTCTTCATCGTGCTTCCGAATATCCGTAAGCAACGCATTGCCCTTCCGTTTGCCTGCACCTCGTCTTCTCCGCTTCGAACCCTGCCTAGAAACCACCTTCCGAAAATCGATAAGACCCTTCTTATGTAGATAATAATAATCCACGCATTGAGAAGACGTTTTGTTTGGAAGATATTCGGCAATGATATCAAATTGCTTGGGGTAAGCAGCGTACTTGGCGGAGAAGATATCTTTCTCCTCTCTCGTCCAATCATCAATACCCGTATGGGGAGCATAATACTCCGCTGGGTTGTTGACGCGATGGGACGTGTCGTCGAATAGATAATCAACTTTGCCATTCGTAACACAAATCATTTCCGGAATGGTGGCAAGGTTGCGTTGTGAAAGGTGGTTCGGATCTGTCGCATCGTTGTTCTCCAAGCTCGCAAGAATCTGATCCATCTCCAAATCCGAACGAACCACATCACCCAAGTTAGCCGATCTGCGCGTCGTCCGACCAATAGGCATAGTTTCGCCCTCGAGTATACTTGGCTTGGCTTGCTCGTTCAGCATATGACAATGGCTATTCCACTGATCCTGCAGCTCGGCATATTCTTGCCGCAGTGTCTGGACTTTATCACTGATGAATGCTTGCCGCTGCGAGAAGAACTCTACCAGCGAGGGCCTGAGCTGGTTGAAGCCCTGGACTCTCTCAGGAAGCTGAAGTCGGGAGAGGACATCGCATATTACACCTTCCGCGTTTTCTTTGTTCACTTGGAAATCAGGTTGAGGTGCAAGAGACAAATTCGCCAATAGGACAGGATTGACGCGGTCTTCACGTGTCTGGCGGTCGCAAAACAGTCGAGTCGTAATAACTAAGCGAAGAGCGTCCATTATTGAGGACTCTGCGCCGTTTTCTGTAACTGACGAAGAGGCCGGAGGCTCAGACAGAGGAGTCACAGGAGTGCTCTTGCTTGCAGTCCTTCGAATGCTCGGGATGGATATCAACCTGTTGGCATTCCCAGTGGACCGGAAAGATATGACTGGGATATTAACATTGGCCCTTGCGGCTGTCGACCCAGTGGAAGCCCGTTGGACTTCGCGAATAGTTTTGCTGTTGACCTGAACCTCGTCGGTGGCTGCACTGAATATTCCATCGTCCTTATGATCATCAGAAGGCGGGGTAGGCAGGGACGTTGTCGGTGGCGGAGGATCCGGAAGAGTAGCGGAAGCCGTGGGAGAAGCAGGCGGAGGAAGCATTTCAGCATCTTGTTCCTCGGTAGAAGCCTTGATTGTACTGTCTTGCCTGATCGGGCTAGATGAATTTCTGATAATGGAGAGATTAGCTTCGGAGGGGGCACGTGAAGTGGTCTTGGCAGTAATATGTGAAGGAGACCGTAGAGGATCTTATAATAAGTCAGAAAAGGTGTAGTCTGGGACAAAACTATACTGAATTTACCTTTTGACTGGGACTGACGGTTCTGGTCACGAGGGAAATATTTCAATCGGTCTATTGCAAGATATTCGGAATGGAACCAAACGACTCGATCAGCAAGCTTACTTTGTGATAAAATCTCCGTAACTTCATCCTCTTCTTCTTCCGTAATATCATCATCCCTCGTCTCATCTCGGGACGACATTGGACAAGTAGCTGTGTCACGGCTGGTAGATGCCATCGGTTTGGAATCGTTGAGGGACTGGAGGCCAGGTGGACAGGGGGAAGGAGAGGCTCGTCGAGCAGGCGATCTTGATGATTGTGGAAACGATTTGGTAATTCCACGCGCCTCTTGGATCACATTCGACTGCTCCGCTCCAACTGGATCTGCAGAATATGAAGACTCGTCGTGCTTTTCGGAGGGCACTGTGGACGCGATCGAGGAACGTGAAGAGGCACGGGAATAGGGACTACTCTTAGTCTGGTCATCATCATCGTCACCACGATCACCATGATCTGCACGGAAGAAATCCCCCCCATAATTCATTTGATCACTTGGGCTGATATTACGGTGCTGGTTAATAGAAAAAGTAGGTCCACGATTACGCCTCGCAGGAAACCGATTGATCTTCGGAGAGAGCGGAGGACCGCCAGCCCGGAAATCGAGCTGACCCCTCTTCTGGTAAGAACCAGAAGGTCCCCTACGGTGCATTGGAGCAGATATTGATTCGCGGACGAGAGGGGGGGTCCACGAATCTTCATAGGGCGGCCGATAGGTGTCATATTCAGGACGTGAGGCCTGGCGTAAGTGAAAAGGTTCTTGAGGACGGTAGCGATCACCCCCAGGTGAAGGAGTAAAGCTGCGGTTGACTCTTTGGGGTCTATCCGGTGAACCACCAATACTTTCCCTACGATGCTGGGGATATCGATCAGAGAGAGGGGCTCTGGAAGTGGATTAGGATTGTAATTTTTATCAAAGGTTTATTACCATACCCATCCAGGCGCGCTGGCCTGTCGTTATGATCGCGTTTCCAGGCGTCGGAGGGTTCAAAAATTCGGGTGGCCATAGTATCATCTCTCCGTGGCCGGTCCCGGACAGGGGATGTGGGGATAGGCTTGCGGTCTTGCCAACTAGGCTGACTCTTCACCGGTGAATGCCAAGAATTTGAAGGATCGCGGACTTCCACATCCTGAACTCGCGGAGAGTATGAATAAGAATCAGGGCTGGGTGGAGGCTCCCAAAAACCTGCTGCTGGGTACTCAGGTCTGTAGATATTCGGCCTGTAGGTGTTCGAGTGTTCATTTCGAAAAGGTGGATCTACTCTCTCTGGGGTATAGCTATCATAAGAAAAACGCCTAGAGGAACTTGGAGACGGAGTTCGGCGTCGAGGGGGATGATTGAAAGACCTCTATATCAGGAGATGGATGAGTAGTGTGGGGAAGTAGTTAAGATACCTTACATTGTAATTAGGAGCAGGGAAGGTTCCTGAGGATCTCCTGGGCCCATACCTGTGATACGATGCCGAGGAATTATTTGTATCGAAACCGCCAGCAGACATAAGAAACAGTGTTTAGCTATGAGGAATGATATGATATCCGAAGAAGAAACGAAGAGGAAAAAGCGAAAGCCGGATCGAAGGCGAATTACGACAGTATTCTGTTTATGTCAAAGTAGCGGGGACAGAGATGGCATAAGGAGGGAGAGAGAAATATACAAGTGAGATGGGGGACTTGGCAGAAATGAGGAAAACCGCCGCTTGAGGACGCCAAACAAGGCGGTGTTTGGACCTGTTGACCCGACCCACGTCAACGACGACCAAGCCTGCTGACGTAAACCCATGTCCTCTCCGGTGCAGGCCCCGCTCAAGGACCCATCCACCCTCTTTTATCAGTCAAATGCAGTCAAGCGTAGCGTCATACTATCGTACTGGACGGTGATTCTACTCGCAGTGCCCCTGTGGTGGTATGCGACAAGTATTCAGCGCCTTGCACTCCCCGCATCCCGGATTTATTCTCATGCACAACGGCATCTCGAGCTCCCCATCGACATATGTGCCGAAGATGCCAGTGTTAAGTCGAGTCTACAAAACTTCTTCAATGTACATCTTCGGGACAATCCAGCACATTGGTCGGGCATAAAACTTCGCATTCATGGCGGGAACGATTGTCGTTAGTCCTCTTGACGTCGAACTTCCGCCTGCAAGCTAACTATAGACCAGCTGAAACGTCTTACCGCATAATAAACAGTCCACATACGATTGTTAGGAGGAACGAAATCCACCTGCCTCTTTTTAATGAGCAAAGTGAGCATTCGAGCTCAGACTTTGGAAGTTCAAGTCCGAACCCCATCGCACTCCAGATTTTCCTGACGCGTTTGAGAAACTTGCAAACCTTATCAACCCCTCCTCGAGAACACTCGACCATAACAACCGTATTGTCCAATACTCTTCGCGGTACCGCCTTGCTTTCACTCTCTTAAACGAAGATGCGTCAGCCGGAAGCTCAATCTCGAACTGGAATATCCGGACAGGTCTTGCTTGTGAGTCAAGCTCCCATTCGAGAATACGACCTGCAACTAAGACCGCCCTAGCCAGGATTAATCCAGTCTTAGATAAGCTGGAATCATTGCACAATTTTACCATAGAAAGCCAAGTTCAATATCACGGACGGTTAGCTTTCCAACCTCAGGAAACCGATAATGCATCATATGGTCTGACCCCGGAAGACCTAACTGTTTTCATTAACTCAGCCGAGTGGTCCCTCTGTGCGTTAGCGTCATTCTTCAACAAGCGCCGCTCATTGTCCAATAGCTTCGAGTGCATCAAACGACCCAGTACTCCATTTCGTTTTGTTCATCCCATCAGCCACACGCCGTCCATTACATATCCTGACTTCTGACGGTAACACTCTTAAATCATGCTGTCACCCTAAACTAACCAGGTCCCAGGTCAAATCTCGCGCTCTAGATCTTTCCTCCTTCCACAATGGGGTGTCATAACCATTTATAACCCTCCTCTCGTCGAGGCAGGCAAAAATACCGATCTTCCACCTGAAGTCAACGACCAGATCTTCTACGAATTTTCCAAGGAACTTCTCAATCTTCTCGGCGTTTCCCCACTACCAAATGGTGTTCAACATCATGGATCCGAAATACCAATTCTTTCAGACTGTCAAATTGACGCACTCATGAGACATCGCGCCCAGGAGAACATCAAGGGCACAAAAGAAACGTTGACTAGCATCGTAAAATTGGTTGACCAGATTGACAATATGCCTGTGAAAGAAGACGTGAGGGATGACGTACAAGGCGCACTAGACGCATTAGAAACGGTGCGCGCTCCTCACACTTTCATCTCCTGTTGCTTATCAAACAGCGTTGTTTAGATGTATTCTGCAGAGTCTCTCGAAGACACCTTCAAACACTCCGCCCAAGCCACAACACTCGCCTCTCGAGCGTTCTTCAATCCTGGCATGCTCGCACTGCTGTATTTTCCCGCAGAACATAAATACGCTGTCTACACACCACTATTTGCCAGTGCCGTCATCCCATTATTTGTTGCCGCGCTGAGGGAGGTTATGGCCTGGAAAAAAGAGAGACGTGTAGATGCGGTTGGCAGCCCAACGGTGACAAGTGACTCTTCCTAACAGTCACCTATTCCAAACCCTTGAGTCCTAATTTTATTGCGTTAGTTCTGTCTTGTAAATTTGTGAAGACACAGTAACTTAGTAACCATGTGACGACAAATGGTCATGGGCTATGTGGACATCCCTGACCCGCGTTTCCCCCCTTTACTATGTCCCCCGAATGACACAATGCTATTCGCAGCCCGAACCCACCCAGAAAGCTGTCCCAACAAGAGCTCACCTCCCACGTGATTGACCACTGCCCCGTACCTATGTACAGGCTACTCACCCCCAATATATCCCAGGCCCATCAGAAGTTCAAAACGGGAGTGGAAGATCGATTCACATAAAAGAATCGACAGGCTGTCGAGTGCTAGCTATCTAAATGATGAAAAGCATGACTCCTCGACTGCGATGGCCTTTCCTTTAGAATTAATACCATCACCGTTAGCCTTATTGACTTGCAGAATGATATACATCCCAGGAGTATCAGTGATTGACTCACCGTATTTGAAACGGGACCCTGCTAAGCTTGATAACGATCCTGGCAAACGCATTGGTCTTTACCTGCCGATTCAAGTTTGAAAGGTATGGACTTTTCGCAACAGCTGCAAAACGATTACTCAGTCGTACTCACGAATGCCATAGCCTGACAAAATGGAGCCAAGTGAAAAACTCCCAAGATAGGAACTGTGAGTAGGGGGATTGAGGTGTCCGCGCCAATCCATTCTACTAGTGGCTGTCACTGCCAGTGCTCGGGCTCATCACTCAATCACCCAAATCATAGATCGAAGCCCCTCTCCTATGCACTATAATACCTTTGGCTCTTGACGCTAGTAGGTTTGTTTCCCATCCCCAGTTTTCCTTTAAGATCCACTCTGCGAGTGCTGGTTATTCGGTTCTCCCGCTCTTTTTTCTTTATCTTTTTTCTCTCTCTTCTTCTCTTCAATCCAATCCGAGAGTTATATATGTTGCCCTGGGAGATCTGCCAAAACGTCGTGGGTTGCCACTATCCGACGTTTGAAGTCAATTGGACAGTGGGCATCCTATTCGGTGCTATCCTGTATGGCGCTCTGTTAACTCTCGGCTTCAACTGTATTTGTCTCTTGGCTCCTCAGAGCGGGAGGAACCTTCTTCAACTTCGACTTTTACGAGGATACGTTTTTGCTTTGTTGCTGGTCAACACTATTTTTGGGGTGGCGGATTTCTTATGGGCCTATTGTTTCATTATTTTTGGAGGGTTGACCCCTGACCTGCCTCGGCTGACAGAGGTGTTTAGCAGCATACAGCTGTTTTGTACATTGACAATGATACTGATCGGTGTTTTCACCGATGGACTCCTTGTGAGTGATTCCGTCATGGCTATTTGTGAGTTCGACGCTGATATTGGGGTGTCATGGTACTGAAGGTATGGCGTTGTTATATGGTACAAAAATTCCTAGTGATTACTTCGTCCAAATATGTTGGAACATTTTTCTGGCTACTCCCCGCCTGTCTTTGGATGACAATGATAGGCAAGGCCTTTATGCATAAATTTACTTTTCAGTTCATGCTCACGCAAATCTCCCCTAACAGTTTTCGGGACCACTGGCGCGGTCCTTACTAACCAAGTAACGACACCAGGCAGACTTGCGCACCTCGCAACAGCCGCTTTGACGACTGCATTGGGGGCAAATATCGCCCTTAATTTGTTTACGACAATCTTTATCATCGTTCGTCTAACCCTGTACCGGCGGATGATTAAAAACTCTTTTGGTACACCCACTCAAACACATCATACGCGAGTGGTTGGGATGTTGCTCGAATCGGCTGCAATAAACGTGCCCATAACTATCATTGCCGTAGTAGGCATAGCCACTGGGAATAGCTACGGAGATTTTATGATGTCAGTGGTGACTCCGGGACAAGTGAGTTGCACCCTCAGCCTGTGGTTATCTAAGTACACCAACGTTTACTATGTGCCGTAGTCCTTTGCATCGATTCTGGTAATGTACCAAGTCGCACTTGGGAAGGCGGTTGGTGGAAGACCGGACGGAATAGGTGCCGAGGTCGACGCAGTTTGATTCGTTTCTCGGACTATCAACTCTTCGAATGTGAGAGGACAAAGGACATGTCATGTATTTTTATCAACCACACCCACTTTACTGCCCCTACGAAGTGCATCTACTAGACAATAGCTTATGATGTGATTGCCCGAGCAGCACACGGCCTGAGTAACAGATAGGTGGTTGGTGCAACCTATCGCGTTCTTGGCGCTGGTTACTTGTTGTCGGTCTTAGATACTAGCTCTCACTACCAGCACCGGAGCCAGCTAGTAGGTCTGGATAGGAATTGGTCCATTGAGCTGATCCTCAGCCATACAGCCAAGCCCTTTCCTCTCCATTATTGCTGCGTCTGGAGACACTAGCACCAAGCTGTCAGCCTCACTGTACTCGAGCTTCTCTATCTCCTCTTCGCCTTCCGGGTAATTTTGGGAGTCGAATGGGGTGGGAGATTCATGGCCTGTGGAGGCTGTATTTAAAGGAAAAGAAGCCTCGCTATCATCTGTATCGCGTCGTATATTAGGAACGAAACAGAATAAATATAAGACACATACCGTCTTTCTCCACTCCGGATCGTAGAGCATCCTTTCTTGCATCAATTGATGGAGACACTGAGGCCGAACCATCAGGTTTGATTGGACTTCCACGGCTCGTTAAACCTAGGTACCAGTCTGCGATTGCGGACAGCTTTCTCGCAATGTAAAATGCCCAAGGTCTATTACCACACAACTGCAGTAGACGCAGGACCACACGGATCAAGAAGGGCAGAATTGTCATCAGGGACTGCTCAAAATTTCCAGCAGCGATGGGAGGTGTGGAAGATGGCGGGAGGCATAAGGCCATCTGGCTATAAGGTAATCACGGGCGCTAGATCCCGCTGCCGAAGAGTACCACTCAAGCGAGGTAGCACGCAGAGAGAGGCAATTATCATTATATTTCGGGACTTGCCGGTGATGACATTGCAAAGGCGGCATCCAAATTTCTGTATCGCTCCCACTGGTTTTTGTTCACGCCGTGAAGCTGTTGGATGTGAGTTTAATCAAGAATAGTGCATCGCCTGAATTGACTTTCGTACTCAAGTTACCACTCGGCTACTTACCCTTGAGGATGACTATTGCAAGATTACCGCCGTATCCGTCGGCCCAGGCCAGGCGACAACTTCCTGCATCCCAGCTCGCATCTCTTAATGCTGTCATCGCTTCCACACTTGCACAGACGGTTGGGCTCCCTCCAACGAAACGCGACACCGAATCATCTCGGATTTACGTTCGAAGTTATGCTCACGACGTCAGTTTCCAAGTGCTACAATCTCTCATCTGGGGTTCCCAGAATGACCGACCCCGAATCTCGAAAGACGAGGAGTTTATCTGTCGGTATACCTTGCAGCTAGCAGAAAAGATTTCTCCGAGTTTAGATCTACAAACATTACTTGATCTTGCGATCGGATACTCAACAACCAAACGGTACAAAGCACGCCTTAGAGCAGTCCTGGCCGCCGCCTCCGAGGCTGGAGTGTCCATACACGACGCCATCGCGAAGGATCTCGTTCCCGCACTCGCTCTCCTTCTGTCTCCCCCCTCCTCGTCCAACCAGGCTCAAGGACTTTATGCCATTCGCAAAGCAGCTCATTGCATTCTCTCTTTTCTGCGCGCTTCCCCTCCTTCATTTGTCCGCCATTTTGCTCACAACAAAGACCTCATCCTCTCATTGGGGTACGCCTACGAAAATTCACTCAACTCGATCGCAACTTCCTATGGTGGGGTTAATGTTCTACGAAATGCTATTAACAGACCGCTCAATGTCGAAGTGGATGACTGGGAGAGGATTTGGGTCGATACCAAGGTCGCGCTCATCGACACATTCCATATGATCCTCAAGCAATTGCTGAATGATATGTCGTCTACCAAGGGAAGATCCCTAGGCATCGAAGCAGAAAGGACTTTTGATATCATCTTCGCTCTCCTCGAGCAATCCACCTCCTCAAGCTCCTCCGTAACGAATTCTGTCCCACTTACTCCATTCCTCAACCGTCCTCTCCTTGCAGATTACCAGCAATCCTACTCTCTCTCTCGTACCCTCGCATCGACACTTAAAAGCGCAGAAGAGAAAGACACAAGGCTCGATGTTATCGAATCCGCCCTGGCAGCTTTCGACTCTGAGAACGCCGATCGTAAAGACCCAGGCGTCCTCAAGATCGTGTTGCGTTCTTACGGTGTGCAAGAGGGAATAGATAACCTGGGTACGCGATCCAAACAACTCCAAGATAGCCACAGTGCTACCGCCCCTATCTCGAGTAGCAACGCTCCCCCTCCCATTGTGGAGCCCTTCAGCTCTAAGAAAGGCAAGGGCAAGGCCAAAGCAACGGATCGCATAGAGGATCCCGAGCTCGATATCAAAGTTACTCAGATCCTTGACGTACTGCCTGATTCCAGCCCAAACTATGTGAGGCTGCTCTTAGGAAGCAAGGTGTATGAAGGGGACGTGGAGCGAGTTCTTAGCGCTTTGCTCGAAGGTCGCGCACTTACTGAGGAGGAACTCAACAATGAGCTCCAGCAGCAGGATGACTATGAGCAAGCTCCTGTCGTTTCTGAAGGCTACGATTTGTCCCAGAGGAGAAACGTCTTCGACGATCAGGAGATGAACCTCACTCAGGTCACTACAGGGAAAAAGAATGTCGAGTAGGTCTTCATTTCGATCCATGTAACAAAGGGTTTTATGCGTTCAACAGGGACAACTTCAAAGATCGATCCCTTATTGACCAAATGAAAGCGGATATCCTTCGCCGTGCCGAAGCGATCTTTGAAGAAGACGAAGAAGAAGAGGAGGATGGGGAAAATGTACCCACTGCCTCCGGCGCTTCCACTTCCAAAGGACGCGTCTATGGGGATGAACTAGAGGAAGTCGAGGAGCCCAAAATCAAAGTTATGGGTGACGGTGAAGGAACTGATCAAAGTGATGCGGAGGCTGAAGATAAAGCCGAAGAAGCGAAGGCGACGTCGGAGACGATACTTGAACTGGCGTGGATGCGTGACCCCAAGTTATTTGACCGGGATGCTGCGACAAGGAGAAGTAAAGGACGAGAACAGTTAAGGAAGGATACCGGTGAGCCACTTTTCGGCTATTGTTGGAGCTGGTACTGATGATCCATTTTTCCAGGTTGGGCTGATGAACAAATTGAAGGATGGAAAGTCATGCTAGACCGTAACGTAAGCATGTCTCTCAGCATCTTAAGGATGAACCTGACGGGTGACAAATGTGGATTTCGTAGCCTAAAGCGCAAGAAAAGATCAAACAGAAGCACGAATTCAGGGGAAATCAGCCTTCAATTCCTCCGGCCGTTGGTCCATCCTACAATGCTCAAGGCCGTGGTAGAGGACGTGGACGCGGTGGACGTGGCAGGGGAGGCAGGGGCGGTGGCAGGGATAGCCGAGGAGGAAGCACTCAGGGTCCGAGTCCTAACATGGCACAAGAACGATCGTCCAAAGATAAACATAAGGCCAGTCGTGCCAATCACAATAGGAAGAGAGGACATGATAAAAAAATGGCCAGATCTGGCGTTGGTGTACCTCCGCCGTCGTAATACAATCATTCGTTTATGTACATCGGATACGACGTAATCCTTTTCGAATACTGTAATGAAGCCTTGGGAGTTCAAGTTGAATCTTTGGTGCATACTCGACGGACGAATGGCATATTCCAATTTCTATCGATGTCGTACACCCATTCCACATGTCATAATATTGATTTATCATGTGTATATCATGTTTAATTCTGTGTAAAACTTTCCACGACGTCAATATTTGGACTTCCTTGACAGGGAACCAGGAACGTACGAATGATACAACATTTGCGCGCTCCGCAGTACCCCACAAGCTGTCAATATCAACGTGCCTATCAACTTCTTGCTAGCCGCCACCCGATTAATACCCAACACAATTGCGAACCTAACATATCGAATGTCTTCCTTTCCCGCCACACAATCTTCAATTGCTCGCTTTGAAGATACTTCCGGAGATAGAAGTAAGTGAACGGCGTGCCTCGCTGATGGTGCCAATTGGAGCGGGTGTTGTCGCCCTTGACGGCGTACTCACTGTTGGTACCATGTGCACGGGTCTTCTATCGCCGAGACATGGTCCAGCTTTTTGAAAACTTGGGCGCTTGCATGAATATGTAACTGTGGTCATGTTTATTAACCTAGACTTGGGATCGTGGAGTTTATCTGGGATCACATCCATTTAATTTACATCCTGAACTCTGACCAAAATAATCGTGCAATTTCAGACAACTTGACACGCACGGCGAACCTGGTACACTTTTTCTCATTGGCTCGACGGATGGTTTACTCCTAGGTTATTCAGCTTTGTCTGGTACAATGTCCTGAGGTTTGACAGCGTTGCATGGTTCATCGTATCCTAGATATTGATTCTAAATATTCCAGATCATGGAGCAATGCGCGAATATTTCCTCTATATCTCCGGATTGTCGTAATGGGCAAGTACCGAAAACTCAGTCTTTTCTTACGGTGAACCTACAAAATTCTTCTTAAAATATGGTGTCGTCCCCTCGACACACACTCCCCCCAAAACAACCCACCCTGGGAGGTACGGTACCCGAATGAACGCTCTACTGAATGTATTCGCGACAAAATTCTGCGTTGGCGCCCGTTGATTTCTCAGCATCGGGCCACTTCGGACCCATTTCTTCCACCACCGACACGTAATGAGGGTTTATCTCGGGAACGGAGCGCAGACAGCCCGCCCTGCTGCAGTTGTCCGCGATAATAAATGTACCGACAACAATAGTCGCCACTATGAGAATCGCAACAAACATGCCTCCGGAGCCGTAGACACCCCCATCGCGGTTGCATATCAGGCGTGTTGGTTCTCAAGAACTCTTTATGTGCGTCCTGACAACGAGGGTGACCAACAGTCTCTTGCCTCCGTTTGAATCATCCAACAGGTAACATCAGGAAGGGCAGTTGATATGCAAAAGGAAGAAATCAGGGTTGAGGGGAAAGAGAGCTAGCCACAATGCCCAAAACCGTTGTCTGAATGATGGCCGGTACTAAAACTGTACAATTTTACGACTGTTGAGTCCGCATAATCCATAATCAAACCGAGAATGAACTATTCTGGTAGAGTCTAGCTTCCAAGACAAATGACCAGATCCAAGGAGATACGCCACGAGGAACTTTGAATTCGGGGACCCAGCCATCGTCATTCCTTGGGATTACAGCGCCCACATCTAGTATCCTTTTTGAGATGTCTATACCACTGCTCTTCTGCACTTACAAAGGGGCTCAGTAATGGCCCGCTTCGGAGAAAGGATCTATGATTATTGACGGTTGTAAGAATCGATTCGCACCTTGGACCCGTGACCGCGCGCCCATTGCGGCTGCAAGTCAAGTTGACACAATGGATCAGTTTCACGGAAAAGGCTTTTCAGCCGCTGAATGGTCTAGGCTAGATGGGCGTACTGGAGCTCATGCCCATCTCCAGGCAGTTACATCAGCATCTGCCAATCAACGTTAATCAAGGCTGATGACGGCACTAAATCGGACCTCTTGAGAAGTCTATCGATAAGAATGCAGAAAAGAGAGGGCGAAGGGAACCAACGAGGCACATGGTTCACCTTGTCGTCCTTCGTCGAACAACATATGTGGGCGGGGCGAGAGGTATGCGCTATACACAGATGCAATGCAAGGCCCGGGGTGGTCGCTTGACCACTAGTCCGATCAGCCTCATATTCGCTCAGAGGATATGCTGCTTCTTCGGTATCAAGCCACCTAGGGTTCTATGCAATCACTAGTAGAAACTAGTGCAGTTTTGTAACGGGCCACACTCCATCTCGTTCTGATTTGCGATATTTATAGAACACGGTGATTAGCTCAATCCAAAACACGCCGAAGACACTTCCGCGTCTTCTGAAAAGTGCGAATACAGGCTGTTGCCTAAAGCGTTCGGGGCCCAACATGAAGATTATACCACCCGAACATGTACACGCTTCGACCTTCATCCTTTATTGGGTTCACGCTCAGCATATTGTTTACTGATGGACTTCTTAATCTAATGGTTATATGTATCTTCCTCTGGGCCAACTTGCTTGTTATTTTCTCTTCCGCGGAACCTCCTCACGTAGACGTGTGGATTCGGTTTTATTCGTCCTCATTGATCTATTTTCATTGCTTATCGCAAGCATAACTAACGGCATCCTTCTGAGTAATGAACGTTCCTTATCCCATTTAGTCCTCATGATCATTAGGTTTGGCAATGTTATACTCCCTTGATCCTAGCCGATCAAGGTGTGCTATGGTATTTTGGACCTTTTCACTTTGCCTCTTCCCCGTAACATAAGTAAAGATATACTATGTGACCGGGTTCCCTGTGTTGAGTGGGGGCTTGATTGTGGCTTCATCGGCACCATACTCGGTCGAAGTCGGCGCCATCAAAGTTTTCGCTTCCAGTGTTCTTCTGAACCTCTTCGGAACTTGTTATATTGCCATTCGCCCACTTTGGCCGTTACATGTCTCTGGGAAAAGGCTCCTATACTGCAACACATGCCTTACGGGGATTTTTCTGGCCTCGTCTGCTACTATTATTATCCTCGTCGCAATGATTGCAGCCACTGGAATTCTTAATGATGGATTCTTCAGAACAGCTACCTTGTGTGTTTTTGCGCGAGTCAGGTATAGACTTTCGTTCAAACCGCAGTCCAATGAGCCGACAACGACTTCCTCGAAGACTGATCATTTACTAAGTTGTCGTTGGGAGGGCTTTTGGCCAGCCCTCTTCGTAGTTGTTGAAACGTAGGGGGTCAATAAAAGACCCGATGGGGAAAGATCCGAGAGGAGCTATACTATATGGTATGGGATCAGACATCGTCGAATGGCTTGATGAAGATTCGAAATCTCTGCACCCACATTACTAACACTGACCGAAGTATAATGACAAATGCTGACGAGTGGTGTGGCAAAAGTGTCAGAAAGGGTTCCATGGAGCACATGAGAAGATTTTGAAGGCTGGAGTGATTCGGTGGTCCACCCTCGATATACTGTACTCAAGATTATTACGGGACATAGTCGTCCTCCAATGCCTAATGTGATCACTCAAAGTTTATTGGGCCATACAGTACCAAGCACCTTGTCGATTCATTCACAAAGCAAATCGTTGGTCTACACGAGCGCCGTCCACTTAGCTTGATCGGACGCAGATTCAACTACTGCGAACGTATGCAATTTACCACCATATCCATGAAATCTTCCGGGAAGTCGTGATGTATCTAAAAGTTACCATTTTAATGAATATCAGTCTGTACCAAAAAAAAAACTGGAGACGCAAGAACTTACAAAGTGGTTACCCGACTCCACATCTTTGAAGGACACTGGACGTAAATTTTCCCCGCGGCCTAGGGCAAGAAACTCTGACCGCTTCTTTTCGAACTGATGCCTGCTGACAACAGACATCCACATTGATCGCTTCCCATGGATGTAGGCGATGTGAGTACGAGGGAATGGTCTGTCTGCCACTGCCTTAGAGTTTGGATCAAAGAAGACCTCCGTGGTAATTTCTGCCAGCTGGGATTGAACCGTTGGGTTGATCCTAGTGAAAGCTTACGTTCAAGGCACCGAAGAATAGAACGGGGTCGGTTACACTTACAGCATGACAAACTCCGAGGGAGGAAAATCTTGCGTGCATTCGTTTAGCTGGGCGGGGGTCCAAGACTTGACCGTAAAGTTCTCTGCGTGTTGTCGTCCGTCCAGCTTAGCAGTGGTTCCGTCCCACTTGGGAGGGTGATCATAGTAGGAGGAAACCCAAGATCGGAAGGCATCCACCCATTGTTCAGGGGGCAACATGAACGGACCAAAAAGCATTTCTCCATCAGGCTGTAAGCCAAGTGCATGATAAGGCGGATCTAGAAATCAGAATCAGATGGCGGACTACTAGAACCAATAAATTTACCGTAAATGATTAACGTAGTAACGTATGGCTCAATAGCGGCATAGGCCACCTTGTCCACCATGTTGTTTTCAAGCAACATAGACACCCCGTAAGAAGTGCCCATGGACCAGGCTACAATAGCAATTCCCCCCTTCGAACGATCCGAGGTGGGTTTACAAACATGGGTTTCCTTGACAAGGTGGTGCACAAAGTTGATCAACGACGCCCCCGCTTTTTGGAAGAAAACCCTTGGGTTTCCTTGAAGAAGTCCCATTTCTTCCTCGGTGAACTTCGAAGATCCCGAATAGTCCCTTCTCTGAACAAGAACGAGACGAAGGTTACGTTCGCGTGCTAACGGGAAGAGGTGCTTGAACCCATCTGAGTTGATATTAGGTAAAAAAACATAGCTCAAGGAGAATTCTGGCATACAAGCATTGAAATGAAGCCCATGAAGCAGAACTAAAGTCGTGAAATCTTCAGAGTCCGGAACTGGGCCAGAATCGAAGTAGGTGAGTTGCGTTTCGTCAGGGAGGTTTACGGTGAGTGCCTCAGGTGTTGCCATACTCTAAAGGAGGGGTTTACAAGGACGGTAGTGCTGCAGTCATTAGATGAACGAACCAAGTATATATACAGTCAAGCTTGTTTGTGTTGATGGGCAACAAATCTGAAACAAGGCTGCTGTTGATAGCTCTGGCTAAGGTGATGTATTAAGCAGGAGCAATGTCTCGGCATTAGTTGCAGTAGCAACACCCAACTTTCGACCATACCCTACGGGGCGAAGGCATCCATCGCTCAGATCTCTCGCCCCGGCTGATTCCGCCACATCAAAACACCTCCTCACATGTCAAACCTGCTTGTCACTCACACTGTCTCATCAAGGAAAAGCGCCAGCCCCCGATTGGTTCAACCTCAACGCTCTTCTACGTGGGTCATGTGTTTCCTTAATAGCGCACCCAATTGTCCTTCCTATTCCCAGCCTCCATCGCGCATCTTCGAATCGGTCATGGAAAAAAATGGATTCTACATCCGACTCTTCCCACAGCGCCAAAGAAACTGGTGCTATCCTCAAGGCAGCTTCTGTCAACACAATCCACCAACATTTGGACTCCCACTAATTCTAAGAAGGGCTCAAGCTCTGAGGGATCCCATTCTCACACCACAGCAGTTTCTCAAGCGAATGAGTTGTGCGGCTGGTATAGAGTAATTCCGTGAACTGTCTGTGTTGCAAACCCCAAGTCGAGCGGTCTCTTTCCTCGGAGGATGAGGGTGAGCAGACGACTTCCTGATTGGGTACTGAGGCCCCCTCCTAGCGTGTGCATTCTACGGCGGAGTGTGTAGTCAAGGTGAATCGAAACTGCTGATATTTCGAAGTCATGGTAATCACACGGTTGGGCACCGCTGCTGTGCGCACTGCACATGGGGGATTAATTTCAACACCCGATCTGATGGTTAAAGTTCCTACTTGCTCGTCCTCATCAATATTGGTATCCGACGCTTGACCTTACAAGATCTAGTCGGGATTCAAGGCGAGTCAAAAATACCACGTCAGACAGGCTCCATCTCCACTACGTTCACGGGATAATCACTTGGCACGTTTTTTTACCCATCGCTACTATTTGGAGTGGGTGTACACATGGCTTTATTGGGACACGTCGATAGGAATCATCTGCCGAACACACACTTCTGGCGCACCTCAAAAATAGGTGAACTCAAATACTGCGATGATTTCGCGACCGCTGTCAGAGATTTTCGCTCAGATCAGACCAAATACAGGATGTTGTTCGGTTTTATCCTATCCACACGCGAGATGGATACGAAACGTCAGATCCATAAGTGATACCGTTAGAGAAAATGAAGTGCCACCCCATCAGACGTTCATTGAGAAGTATATCACATTCGTTCTTTCCATAATCTTCCCGCCCCCCCGCCTTTCGCATTTCATACTCGTGTTACCTCTGAAGATGGACGGCGGTCCACTTGCAGCGCTCGCCATCGGCGTCAAGAGATTCCAGGAGGTTAAAGTGCGTATTTTCCCATCCTCGCAAGGTGCCCGCCTACTCACAGTGTCATCAGTACTCCAGTGGTATGTGTGGGTTCCATTAGTGGTAACTGATGATGTTTAATTTGATTGTATGAAAGTCGCTAGTTTTACGGTCATGGTAAGTTCCACCTCTTAATCTCTCTTCTAGGCTCACAGCAAGATGCTTGATAGGTCGTGGAGCTGTTTTTAATGCTCGACACGGAGATGAGCCTCCTGTGGCCTTCGCGGTGGAATCTCACAAAGGCCTTATATTTTCTGGCTCGGTACATGCCTTTCATTGATTCGTCGATCATCCTGTATTGTAAGTCTATTGTTAAGCACAAGTTATCTCGGTCTAATAAATTGTAGATGAATTCGGGAAAGTTCCAGCGGCAGCCTGTAAACCGTTATATGAATGTACAGCTTGTGAGCTATACCGTTTTGTACACTCGACAACAGATGCTGATCCTAGTTTCGTCAGGGATGTTCCTCATAGGAATGGCTGGTGTCGAATGTACGCACACTCAGAACTCGTTCATATTCATGCCCCTCACGCGGAATCTCAGTAATTTTCACAATGAGGACCTGGGCAGTTTGGGGGAGGGGTAAACGGATGGGGTTTTTGATCTTTTCAGCATTTGGTGCAGTCTGGGCAGTGAATATTGTTGCTCTTGTATTTTATCTGAGATCGGTAACCTGTACGTATTCTGTCCAACATTTCTTTTTCCCACTGATTATCTGAGTGTGCTGTAGATTTGCCCTCACCCGCCCCACAACTCTTCAGATGTACTCCAAGCGGCACAAAATCATTCTTTTCTGTTCTATATATAATGCTGATGGTCTATGATGCAGGTGTGTTCTCAAGTTTTCTATACCAGAAATTTGCTGACGGCGATGACAAGGAATATTACTTTTGATGGTTATCCGAGCCGTATCAACCTGTAAGCAAATGGGATACTCGTACGCCTGAAATCGCTGACCCGGCATGTCATTAGTCAGATATGGAGGAGACTCACATCTGATGCGAATCGTTTATCGCGATGGTGAGGATCCAAGTATTTGGTAATTTCCCGGTTTCTAACTCCGTGATTCCATAGGCATTGTCTATTATATCTATATTTTCGGTAGGTAGCTGGTCTAAATCCAGGCCGAGTGCTCATATATTCTGGAACAGTTCTTTCTTTGCTGAACGTTCTGGTGATCCTCAAACTTCCGGTGAGTTGTCAGCCATACATCTATGATTTGCACATACCAATAGCGTGGCCCGCAGGACGAGTACATGAACTTGGTAGTATTGTTCGTCCCAGTGGCCATTTTCTTGACGTGCATGTACTCATGTTTTTCTACGCCTAGGATGGAACGCGTTATTCACTCGGTATTGGCCTGCAGAGTTATCCTGCACATACGACAGCAGATACAGTACACGCAAGAACTACAGCAGGCGCCCTGGCACAGCAGCCAAAGTGGCGTCGGAAGTCGAGAATTAGGCGCGCTACGTGGTAATAATTCTTATTCCTACTCTTGATGTAGGTGAATCACGAATATCATCTGAGAACGAGAACTCATTCCGACAGCCCCAGAGTGGTCCCGGTAATATTTCAAGACATCTGTGCTGACGTCCAACCTGGTCGACATTCGTTACATACCCCTTCGAACAATAATAGCTACAGCCTAATAGAATGAATTGACAGTGATCAATCAATCAAGTTTCAACACTAGTACCGAAGCCATAAGTAGAAGCATTTAGCACGAAGTCCTAACTAGGCGGGAGAGTAACGATAGAGGTTAGCGATACTAGGAAGTATCAGTAGTAATGATCATTTAGAACCGGATCACCTGGACTGAGAAGCAGACCAAGTGTAGTTGGCTAAAATTTTGGTTACTCCGGGCCCCATCACCTTCAAGGACTTCTTCAGAGCGTCACAGGTTAGTTGCAAAATATCGAGCACGCATCTATGATCGGGATGAATCGGCCATTTGATCGAGGCTTGGCGACATTGTAACTGATGGAGCGTTGAAGTCTAGTGAACTGTCCTCCTATCTCGTTTGTGTTCTGCGTCGCAATGGCCATTGTATCACACAGAAGCAGGGGGTCGTGGTTCATCCAGTGGTGATGTATTGATAGTAAATGACTTCTATTCTTTATTTGTTTAGTTAGAAAATGCTGATCCTACTGGGACGTGTATATACTTTTCATCATCTTCTTCCTTGCATGAGTTTGGTTTCATACATAATAATACAATCGAATCATCCCGTACAGAATAAGGCCTTTTCGACTTAATAACAGGCAAGAAGATACGGAAGATAAGATATTAGATTCACGCTCTATTTAATCTTCATGCCTTCGGCACCTCTTCACGCTTTCCAAGCTCATGGGGTCATGCTTCGGCTAGCCATCGTGGATCACGCATCATGGATCACCACATTTCAAGCTTCATCACGAACTTGTTGGAATCCTTCTTTCCACTGGTCGGGGGGTGGGTCGGGTGGTGGATCGGCCCACTCTTCTCCCCCAGGCAGATGCGTGTTGCACGCGAGATGTGGCGAGTCCATGTACCAAGTTGGGATACATATGCCTAGGTGAACAGAGCAATCGATGCAATTGACGAAAAGCGTGAGTTGTTCTATCCACAATGTTGTTCTCACGGGACACTGGCGTTGTAGGAAGAACTATATGAGCCCTGCAAATGTGTGATTTCAGTTATACAGCATCAATTTTTTTGGGAGAGAAGCTTTAGATTATCAGGGAGCACAACCGATACAAGAATGTTTCGTATATATGGGCTGGCGGAGTGCTGGGAACATGATTCCCACGCTGTGGACGCGCTCATACGAGACGTGGTTTTGGACATCCACCATCTCACCATGTCAGAACACCTTTCTCCACGCGTCAACTTCGCTCGTCTCGCAAATTTCGTTGGAAAAACAGTCAGACTACCTTGCAAAGTCGTTTCTGTACGCGATTCATAGCTCCAGTTTTGCAATTGATTCGACGTCATCGGGCAGTTCAATGGTCCCAACATTACCGTAGAAACAAGCGATGGGGGTTCAGTCACCGTCGTGCCCAATCCTGTATGATCTTGTCTTCTCTATGAAGATGAAAGACTTCCATGAGTCCAGGGCGCGGAAGTTCAAGATACGTTCTTGGAGGTAGTGGGGACTGTGTCCGATCCCACGACCATAAAGATGATGGCGTGTATCAATATGGGGGACAAACTGGGTGTGTTTCCTTGTCCTTGTAAGATTTCTTGAATACTAACTCCAGGCAGATCTCAAATTGGTGAATGACACCATCGAGATGATGTTCGATCCCCGCTTTGAGAAGATCTTCAACTAGTTCCACTGGCAGGTGCCTTGCAAGCACTGTACCAGGGTGTTTTGTTTTTCCTCGCTGTTCCATCTACCTGTATCTGATTGGCAATCAAGTCCCCGGGCACAGCAAATATGTCAGGTACAAAATGTATTTTTTGGTCTAGGCTCTAATCCGTAGCTCATCTGAGTCCGTCCTCGGAGTGAATAACGGAACCTTATTCTCGGCACAACTCCTTTGCGACACTCTCGCACCCAACAACCGCAAAATATCCCTCATCAATATGCAATACCCGCAAGTTCTTATGTTCTAACACTTTCCCTGCTCCCGTATCCATCCATGGCATCTCCACCCCAAGATTGAATCACCCATCCGCTTCCACAACCAAAATCACAGTTCCTTGATGAACCGAATCGTGATGCTGATCAACAACTTTACTGTCTCAAAACTCTTGATGGCCTCCGTCCTGGACGTGCGATCATTCTCATCCCATCGGGAGGGCTGCTTGGGTACCGTCGAATCAATTTCTTGCATACGAACATCATCTCCACTCCTCACCCTGCAACTTCATCCAGCACCTTGAGTATCTCATGACTCTCCTCTTGCGACGCCATGTACAACTCGAACCCATACGCGTCATGGCAGAATAAAGTAGGGAAATGGTCAAGGAATGGGATTTTGAGGACCCTCCCCCTTCAGCTTCAATGGCCACCGTTAGCACGAACGCTAGAGTACTGAGAGACTGGGATCCGAAGGACACTAGTCGGGTGCCGTTCTTTGATACCTGTGAGAATCTCATTTCCGAGTTCCTGTAATGATGGTGAAGTATTGCGACATGCTGAGAGATCAAAGTGGGTTGCCTAAAGAGTGGCGGAGCCCGGGTGGCGTGGTTCATCAATGGGGACATGGTGGAGGGCATCCCAGTGGCTCCCAGGGCCAGGATGACTGGTCCACCCCCCGTCCCTTCGTTCAGTTTGGTGAACGACGCTGACCACCTCTTTGGTTCCTCCTGCGCCTTAGCAGTATCTTTCTTGACGGTATAGGGACTTGCACCCAAGGAATTTTCTCCTCGAGCCCTCTCCAAGTCATTCCTAACAACAGATCCGTTCGCGATTCCTCCACATGTGTGGCTTCAACTGTCTCGGAGGTCTTGTAGCTTTAACCGAATCTAAATCATAGTTGATCAATGGAATATCAAGATCGAAGGTCGCTGAGTCGACACCAAGGCTTTTGAGAACCAAGTCCCTGTAACTCCTCGATGGCGCTTCAGTCCCCCATTAGTCTTTTCATCTTCGGATGGATTCATTTGGACGACCTTGGCTTCGAGATCTGTCCAAGACACGTCAAGAATCTGGTCTATATAAGAAACTTGGATATTGGGCTTCAACTGCCGAGAGTGTTGTGAGGTGCGTATCGAGCCCAGGCCGGAGTTAAAACGTTGACGAAATGGTATGTTCCAGGAGAGTGTATCGGCTGATATGGTAACTACTCCGTTGAGGATACTTCGACGTACGGTCCAAGCTAACCAGACAGCGGAGTTGCTCGGATAGAATCCAGACCGTAATCGATCGCTTGATCAAAGGCAATTCTCTAGAGAACGCATTTGAGTCATCAATTTCGAGACTAGTCTTGACTATCTCATCGTCCACCTGCGGAATAACCCCCCATCCACGGCGATAAGTAAGGCAAACATGATGGGCGCCGTTCTGCCGAAGCAGCAGTCACTGTGAGTGGGGTAGTATATGTAATAAATTGAAAACACCTTACGAAGCCGAACCGCGAGATGAAAGCCTATGTCTCCGATTGACAGGTACACTTTGTGAGGGTCCATGTACTGACATCCCGCGGAAGGGGAGGGTTTGACTCGAGAGTGTCGGTTCTCTGTGCAATGAGCCCCAGCATACCTTACCGAACGTATCGTTGCCGCCAATGAGCGCAGATTCCAGTCCGTGTGTTGCACCATGCCAAGAAGGCCTCTGGCTATCTTTTTTACCATGTATGTCGGGCCTCTTTCGTTCTACCTCATCAAAGAAAATTCGTGGAACTGATCATCAACTCATACTTCGCATACAAGGGAAAACAGTCTGTCTTTCGCCCACAGTAATGGCAGAAACAATCAACAATGTCATATAAACAAACTTCTGCATCAGTACGAATGCAACGGATGATGTAGATCCAGCACCACGGCTTTGGTCCCATAATGACCCACTCTCGGTTATCTACCAGAATTCCGTTCGAAGTGGGTCTCTTCGTTGTGAAAGATCACATCCATGATGGAACTGGCTATACCAATCTACACGGAGCCATAAACCGGGAAACCTTAACATAGTGTCCATGATATGGCTCACAAGGTTGTCATTCCAGAGTTAACTTCTCAGACTAGGTATTGCGGGACCATGATACGCCCAACGCGGGCGGCGATGTTAGTAGTACGATTTTGGTAGCTCACTCAAACCCCACCCGTCTGATGTCAAGTTCCAAATTGCGATACAATGGGGCTTGCGCATGCCAAGGGCTCGCACGTTCACGAAATTATCTTCAGATCTTTCGGAAGCTGATACTGCGAGATTTGAGAATCCACCAGACGGGCTAAAAGGCAAGTATTTTTGGGAGAGCAGACAAAGCGGGTGACGGTCTGAATATGGCGAATACAACAGAGAACCAGGGGTCGCATGGAGTGTTTTGTTGGAATACATGCCGAACCAAAAGCAGAGGGGAAAGGGCCGAGTAAGATGATTAAAATTCATTCTGATGTTCCTGATGTGCTCGCAACTCTCTACTCACGTATACCCCCTCTCGAACCGCTAGCTCTCGTGCCACTACCAATGAATACCCCCGAGCATCCAACGGCCCACCAAAGAACGCCATCTCCATGCCTCTTCCCTCGTGCAAGTCCCACTAGTCGAGTGCTGCAGCCTTCTCGCCCTCCTGCTCCGCCTCAAAGTTCTCCACGAGATCGGGTACATCATCATCATCCTCCTCTGCACCACCAGCAGGCCTCTGCTGGCTTTGTTGAATGGCCTGGTATGATTCCGCCAACTTACGTAGCGACGCGAGAGAGTCAGGTCCGAGTTGGTTGAGAATTCCAGGAACGAGTTCTGTGAGCTCTTTGACGTGACCTTGGCCGTAAATGGCGAAGGTGTTAGCGGAGACCGCGGCGTGCACTAATGCCGAAGTGGCGCGTCAGTGAATGCTCAAATGCGTCCAAGGTTGTATAAGGAGTTATCAATTGAATGGAAATAAATAGAATCGGCAAAAGAATAAGGCGAGATATGAAGTGAGCACGAACGGAATGCAACACACGCAGAGTAAAGATAGGGGTCTAGAGGAACAGACCACTCACCCTTGGGAGCCGTGAAGTGCAAAACATTTCCATCCTCTCGGAACATATTGACCTCCTCTACACCGGTGATAGGCTGAACGTTCAGTTTCTTGAGAGCACCTTGTAGTTTCTTATCGTCTTGGGCGGTAGATGGCTTGGGTTTTCGTACGACCTTTCGGCGAACGGTTCCCTTTCCACCTATGTGCGTCGAGACACGTAATGACGCATACATGGAGCATTTCAACAGCGTTTGGACCGTTCGGAGAAACCGGGCACATAGATGTGGATTTTGTTGAGATTGGGAGTTTCAGGGATCACAAAATGAAGCCGTATCGCATGTCCAGCCAGAGATACCATAGGAATGAAACTTAGCACGATTTCCAACCAGATCACCGAAATCTCGAGCCAAACGCACCAATTCGGTTGGCAGCGGCAGCAGCTTGCAATTTGGCCAATTTTGCAGGATCCATGATAGGTTTCTGGGTGTGTTTTGGGTAGAAAATGGACCTCCGAGGTAGATTGAAGGGATCTACGACGAAAGGTTAAGGTGTGTAGAGCAGGGTAGGTGGGAGGAGGAGAGCGGCTGTTGGCTTTGTCACTGTCCAGACCGACCGTTGACGAGTCTGCTGCAATAAGGTTCAGCCAAACACACGTACACAACCTAGCTCATCCCCGTGGGACACCTCCTCAAAGCCACCCGGAAAGGCGCTTTCCCCTCAGCTCACGGAAAAATTAGGAGACAAGATAACAAGTACGCGTATAAAATCACACTAATTAGCGGTGGGTAATGTTTGCAAAGATACTGACTCCTTGACGCGGGAAAAATGCTTCAAGAAACGGGAGGTGACCAGCGGCTAATTCCCGGCATCATCATCGGACTTTGATTTTGCAAAGCTCGCCGATACGCCGCAATGGGCGTCTCTTCTTCAAGCATTCTAAGTCTCCTCAGGATGGGTTACGAATTTTATCCAAAGCTAATAAGAATACACCTATTTCCAGCACCAGATTCTCTAGCCTCCCAACAAATACACGCTTTCCATTCATTCCAACCCATTATTCCAGTGACTTCAGTTTTTCGATGCCGTCCTCCTCCAGCCTCATACCCATCCACTCGCTCATTGCAAGAGCTCCAAGCTTCTTCTCATAAAAGTCTATGGAGGGCTGGTTCCACTGTTCATTCCCTTTAGTCATTACATCTTGGCATTCATCATGATGTCCAAATACCTTTAACACAGACCAGTCCAATCTCGCGCAACCCTTTAAAACAAGTAATTAGCACTTCACCCAAGTTCAAAAAGCGGTTCTCTGTCAGACAACACCTTTTCTTGAGCAACTTCACCCAATCTACGGAACAGAGCCTTGCCTACCCCCAAATTCCTATACTCCTGCTTAACAAATAAATCCTCCAACTGCCCCCCCCCCAAAAAAAAAAGTTTATCCTTAGGAAGACCACAAAACAAAAACAAAAAACAAAAAAAAAAAAACTCACGTAAAGTCCAGGTCTTCCTGTCCAAGTCGAGAAATTAAAGAAATACAACGCGATCCCAATTGCTCCCTTGTTACTGTCCGGATGAGAGAGTGGAGGGAAGGCAAGAAGCGTATGTCCATAAGGTGTTTCTCCGAACAGATTCTTCCTCAGCTACAAGGCGTACAAAATGCATCGGCGGAAGTGTTTCGAAAAGGTCAAATCAGAAGACGTACGAGCTCAGGCGTAGCTTTCGCTGATTCCTTTTCTTTCTCGTACTCGGCCTATGGCAGTGATTGATGCTGGGAGCCAATATCATGATCGAGGACATACTAGTTCAATGACCAGTTGTAATATATCTCCCTGCAGATGAA
Source organism: Chlorophyllum brunneum (assembly GCA_963576785.1). Lineage (NCBI taxonomy): Eukaryota > Fungi > Basidiomycota > Agaricomycetes > Agaricales > Agaricaceae > Chlorophyllum > Chlorophyllum brunneum. The sequence continues at coordinate 948,507 of OY756146.1, read as the reverse complement.
TGATAGCAAAACTATAATTTGATGAGTGAAAAATGGAACCGGACGTACAATATCTTCGGGTGTCGCTTTTCGAATTACGACCTCCTGTCTCTTCTTCAAGTTCTCGCCAGAGGCAGACATATTTAAGCTAACAAATACAAAAATCAGGTTACTTGAATGCAGTACAGGAATACTGTAACCTGCGGTTCGGGTGGTAGTTCTGCGCTATCGAGTTAGCCGCTCAGAATACGAATGATTGATAACAGAATCACTTAATCCCGTGAATCTTCCTCCGGTCCTCGAGCACATGGTCGTTTCTCAAGGACCAATTATGGTCCGGATCGAGTTCGGGATATGAATAGTCATTGGAAATACATACCATTGGACTAAACACCACAGCTTTCGAGGAAGGGTTTACAAACTCGTTTTAATATGGCAGAGAGAGACAAGCTCCGGAACTTGGTATTGCGTGGAACTACCTATAAGCCTAGAGTACTGAACTGGGAGAACGACCGGGAAATATACCTGGTGCAATGGTTTCACCTGTATTTTGCAAGCAGTATCAAAAAAATCAAAAATCATTGGCACTCTCTTCCACGTCAAAAAGGCGTCTGAGTGCACCGGATTGATCAAAAATTCAACGAACGATATCCCTCTTACTTTGAAAACTGGAGTGAATTACTCGTAAGCGATTATCCGCAAATGCGTACTATCAACCAAACATGATTCAGCTCTTTGTGTTGTCGGAACGAGAAAAAAAATGTGGAACTTGAGCACGTAGCCGCGAATTTGATGGGAAAGAAATTGTGAAGATTAGCCGGGATCGTCGAATGCGTTTATACATCAATCCACCTGAAGCCGATCTGGGTACCCAGAAAAAAATGAAGGGTAGGAAAATGGTGGCGCAGAAGGACATCCCCCAAGGCCGTCCTCGAACTCCCCACCTCCTCTGTAGGAGAGATTAAGGAAGCCAGGTCACATACAGAGCTCCCTGAAGCTGATGATCGGCCATAAATACGGAATGGCGGTTTCGCGAACAAACAATCCCGTATCCTGCATCTCTCATCATCATTGGTCGAATCCGTCGACCTCCAATTTCCCTTCACATATTCTCTTCATTGTCGACCAACGCATTTAAGTGCTTGGCAATTTATTCCCGGAACTGCCTGCTCTAGCCACGACGATTTTATCGCGCTGATCGCTTCGGAGAACGAGTAGGGGTTGGTGTGCAGGAAATGGGAGGAACTAGCCAGGACGTCCCGCTCGTGAACCAAGAAATACAATCCTGCACAGAATCAACTGGGTAGGCTGATCTTTCTGCACATGTTGGGGTTAGGGCAGGTTATCCTACCACCTGCTGGGTCCATCCGGGATGTACCATGGAAGACGATGTCTAGCATCGTTAAGTCGTTGGAGAGACCAACCCATACGATGGTAATAGCCCTCACCGGGAAGTAGATCACATCCGGAATAGTAAGCCTCCCATTTGGAAACTGGGCGAAACGTTGATGCCACCCGGAACTTTGGGAGAACGAGCTATCGTGTTGGAAGGGTGACAGGAACGGGAATGCCGGCTCATCCACCTTAACAAGCGCTGAAACCGAGGAAAAGTGTTTAGTTCCATCCAGGATAGACCCCGTCGGATGGTGAGAGTCGCCAAAACATAAATGTACAGCGGTTGGGAACACGAGCTAAGCGTTTTCCCCAAGTCATTGGCGAAATGGTGCATCAATTAATCAGTACATTACTCATGTTAGTGCGTAAAAGCCATTGGGCATTGGATGGACGACAGGGTTATGATTACCTCTACGGCTCCCACTTCCTTGTGCGGTGAATTCAAGGGTGAAGAGTGTGCGAGACCAAAAATGACTAGGCTCCTGTGGGTGGACCAAACGGGAAGCTACGGTATACTGAAGGAAAACATTAACACCGTAGCTTGTAAATCCTTCGACGATCCCGATTTTTGTAGAAGTAGTGGCAGACATCCTTGGAAGGGTATTGTGACAGCCTGAAACAAATAGCGGGGCGAGTCGGCGGCTGTAGCAAGATGGCTCGCCAAGACGGGGAAGAATGCAGTGCTTTCTCGTGCACGCTGCAGCGCTTGACTGCGGGATACCTTTGAAAGACCAGTGTATCCAGGACTGGTATTGTTCTCTCTTTGAAATGAAATCGTGCTGGGGTACGCAAGAAAAAGGTATTTCTGGGTATTAGTAGAATTATGAAACCACCGAATTAAGGCGACAAATCTGTGCTGCTTCAGTCGCCTATCACTGAGCAGGGCTACACTCCATCATAGCTCGCACCGCCAGCCTAGAACGTTCGATTAACACAGGACAGCGAAAACAGGATATTTTAAAAATATAAACACCTACCTTCCGTAAACGAACCACGATTGGCTCCTCCCTCAGATCATCCCTCTCCTTCGCAGCAACCTCGATCGAGAAGACTCTCAGAACATTCTTGACATCCGCCGTATGGACTGAGATCTGGTGAACGAAAGGGTTATGGTGAATCAGATCAAGAAATTGTGGTAGGAGCGGATGGGATCGAGAGAATTCGAACCGGACCTTGGCTTTCCTCATCACCTTGCAGCTCGGACCTATCCAGACCTGCCCATCGGCATGCCAAATAACATTCACGAACAGGAGGTATTCGAGTCGTCAAGCGATAGGAATCGCCGCCGAATGCCAAAGATCAGTGAGAATCATCACGACGCGCGAACCACGGACGAGAAGAGGAGTCGAGGGACAGTGATGGTCGACGGCGGGAAGTTGGAGCCCGAATCGAAAAGAGGTGTTAACAGAGATCTTCTGGATCGACGAGGAGAGAGGACGCGACGGACCACGAGGATAAATTTTTCTCTGACAGACTCCTTGTCGTTGGAGTATTTGACACGTGCATAGGCAAAAGAGGCTTTGGATTCAGCAAGACTATCCTTGAGCTCCGCGAGGCCGCCAGAGCCAATATTCGTGAGCTTTAGCTTGTCAGAGCGATCGGACTCGTAGTCAAGCAGCAACCAATTGGTCGCTTCCTTGTCCTCGCGGACCTTTTGATATGCTTAACAGAGTATTAGGATATATCGAGTCAGATTGAAGGAAACAGACCATCAAGGATAGCCGGGTCTGATACGTCCGCCATGGTAAAGTGTAAGGGTGCATAGGACGCTGGACGTCTATCTGATCACGGCAACTCCCGAGGCAACCTGAAAAATAAATTGTTTATTTTGAAATTTCTCCGTCATGGCATTCTGCACTGTCCGCGCCCTCCGCCGCTTCTCAACACAGCCAGTCTCCCCAACAACCGTCTCTGCTGAAGCTCGTCGCAAATGGGGTCTCGGCGGCATGCGCTCTCCCCGTTCTATCCTCAACGACGACTCTATTCCTGTTGACCTCTCCGAAGACAACGACGTCGTCAACGGCTCACGGCCAAACACGCCACCCCGCCATCTCCGACGGCCACCCACATCCCCTACCCCCAACGAATGGAAATCTCACCGGGACACTCTCAAACGCTCATTTCCAGAGGGATGGTCGCCACCTCGGAAACTTTCGAGAGAAGCAATGGACGGCCTCCGCGAGCTGCACAAGTTTGATCCTGAGAAATTCTCAACAGCTGTTTTGGCGGACAAGTTTAGGGTCAGCCCGGAGGCTGTGAGGAGAATTTTAAAGAGCAAGTGGGAGCCTTCACCAGAGAGAAGAGCAAAGTGGGCTATGAAACAGCGTAGATTCAGGGATGAGAGGACCGAGCACAGAAGACAGACATTACTACAAGAGAGACAGGAGGCTGATGAAATCCTGCTTGCGAAGCAGTTCAGTGGTGGTTTGTCGCTCAAAGGCTGAGCGCTCAGCACCTTCCGTACATACCCCACTTAATCGATATCCACTCCACCTCATCACATGGGCCGCTCAATACCCTCGTCATTGTACCATATCTTATTTACATACAACATGTGCTACCTAACACTACGGCGTGATAGTCCGTCTACATCTGCTTTTACCTGAAAGCGAATAAAGATAGGTATAGATACAACCAGGTCCCAAATCATAGCACATAAACGAACACGAAACAAAAAGCAGGACCCGGGGAAAGAAAACAGCGACAAAACCGACATGGCGGTTAGAAACAGCAAAAAAAAAAAAAAAAAACCACAAATATGAAACAAGGTACGCTTAGCGCACCAAAACCTAATAAGTTCAATGCCACAAACCGTCGAAGTCGAATGGCGAAAATAAACAGCGGAATGACGAACGAATCAGCAAAGATTCAACCAAAGCACAAAAAAATCCAAAGGAGGACATCAAAAGTCCGACGCCAAGGGGCGAAAACGCTCATAGCAAAGCACCACTCTTCCTTTCATAGCCTAGAAAAAATGAACCTTTTGGTGGCCTGCACAATAAAATATCATTCCAATTCGGCTGAGGCAATTCAACCTGAGGCTTTCCATGCTTATCCACGATATCCAAATCAAAACCGAGCACGAACATTGAAAGGATAAGCTTAAGCTCAACCTTTGCCAGTCGTGTCCCCAAACACATACTTTTCCCTATAGAAACCATATCAGTCTTTGTCGTAAGAACGCCATATGGCAGTTAATTACTCACCTCCACCCCATCCAACATATCTATATGGTATTTCCTTCTCTCCTTTCCGCTTCACGTTGCCTTCAAATTCATCGTCATCATTCAACCACCTCCCCGGTTCAAATTTCCACGCATCCTGATAAATATCCTCGTCCAAGTGTACGTCGCTGAAGGGGTACACAACGTACGCCCCCGTCGGCACCCGCTTCTCATCGATATAGAACTCTGGGCCCACGTTCCTTCTCATTGCAGTATGTGGTTGAGCAATCCTCAATGTCTCCTTGATCAACGCGTCCAAAACAGGTGTTGACCCTTCCCAGATTTCTAAGGGGATACGTTTGAGAACTTCCGAGATGCTGTGGAGCTGACCTTCCTCTGGTGTTGATGCAGCCGTGGGTACCAGTGGCATAGGCACAGGCTTCACACCAGCCGCAATGGCATCCTTCCTCCTCCTTGCTTCACCTAGACCTTGAAGACTCGCAGGTCCACCGATAAGCCTCCCCTCCTCCAGCTCTTTCTCCGTCTCTCCATCACTATCAGGGAACCCAATACCTTCATCTTTCACTTTCTGGGAACGCGAAGCACGCCTCGATTCTGCTGGGTCTAGGTCCACATCAGATCCGGAATTACACCGTTTGCGTTTATGCGAGGAAGTGGATGAGATTGAGTCTCTTCGATGATGGTTATGATAAGGATGCCGTGATGACCAAGAAGCGAATACTGATGAGGAAGGGAATGGGGATAAGGAAGGAGAGGTTGGGGTCCGTGTGGAGGGGGATGTAGGTGACGTGAGAGGAGAGCTTGAGCGGAGGTTAGTTGCAATTGTGGCGGTGGTGGATTTCGTAGCAGAAGGAGACGGGGAATGGAGGGTCCGTGAAGAAGACTGTGTTGGGGGTACGGGTAGCCTCGGTGCAGAAAAACTTGTTTGTGTGGCGACGAGTTCTTCGACTTCTGCTCGGGCCTTTCTCGCCCACTCTGGATGACTTGCGAGGAACGTCACTAACCAGGATGCTGTAGGTGTGAAACACCATCAGTAAATTATAACCAGAGCAAAGAAGAGTCACAAGAACGGAGAAAGGAATGGAAGAGGACAGAAGGGGAAAAGGTAAGCTCTGCAGGGTATGGACAGTGCAATAAATACCCCGTCGATGCACACAGAAAAAAGCTAGAATTCTATGACCCGTGTATATGGAGCTGAGGTTGCACAGAACCCTCCTCCTCGGAAGCGAAAGCATGCGCCAAACCAAAAAGAGTCAAGCGCCCTCTATCCCCAGAAATGATCTCAACCTGAAAGGGTTTAGGCTCCGAATCCGAGTCTCGCCATATTCCCATTCCAACGACATAAGCATCAGGGAAGGAGAACCGAACATGGAGATAAGATAGAAAAGGCATAGCGCAAGGCACCGGGACGGCACAACCAAGCAATGGAACACGGGAGTATATGCTAATGAATAGAGGCCTCGAAAATCGTGCGGACCACGAAATGAGGTTTTGAGCAATTAAACGGAGGCCTTACCTGATGTACCAGTCGCCCGCGCCCCAGCGATCAACAGGCCCATAATGAACTATTAAAATGGGGTTCAATCAATATAACAATCAATATTTGACGTCAAAGAGCACACGAAGCGCACGCCGAAGCCACGACGCAGACACGAAAAATCAAACACAATGACTCACACCAACGACAGCAATCCTATCATCTCCGGCATCCAATAATAACTGCATCGTATCCTGCGGCTTCTCACCCTCCCCGATGGTTGTTAACAGCTCTTGACGTTTCCTAACCGCCTCCACAATAATATCATAAATCTCCTTCGTAGACCATAACTTTTTCACCATCGTCCAGGATGGAAGCCATGGCAATAGAATAGTGGTCGGTGTAGTCCCTGTGTCCAGTCCATCATAGAGAGTTTTGATGCGTGAGACGAGCTCGAGGTCATCCGCAATTTCACCGCAGGAGAGAGCACGTATTGTCGTCTGGAACGTGAGCTGTTTGTGCGCATGATGTGCGAGGTTGACATCGTAGGAAATCGAAGCAAAGTCATGGAAGGAGCATGCCCCACAAGGGAAATTGGCGGTGAAACCAGGGAACAGACAGGCATACACCAGACGAAAAGATTATCCAACACGCGCCACAGCGGGAGCGAAACGGATCGAAATAGACGCAGGAGGGTCGTCATCAATTCATTAAAACAACGTGGTCGAAATCGAATTCCCCGCCCGTCGTTTCGATCCAATTCAATTCAGTGGTCAAAAAGCGATCCGAGGATTGCGTCAAAAAACATATGATGAGGATAACGTGGTTCTGGTCAGAACCCGGAAATGACGAAATATATCAAAATACGGACCTCATAGGTCTTCTCGAACGGATCGAATTTCCCGGACGTTCCCCATCTCTCCATCACCTTCCGAGAATCTTCCAACAGATGTGGAATAACTGGAAACAGAGAACGGTTGGGTCAGTGGTCCGGCCATGCCAAGCTAAAGCCGTGAGATTTAAACAGATGGGGAAAAAGGATAGGTAATAATGAGCTCTAACTAGGGATGGTCTCATTTTCTTCGGTGCTGATACTCCCGAAAAGGTGTAGCGGGAATGATGTAGAAGAACGGAGAACGGACCAAGGAAGCAAGGACGGACAAATGAGATGAGAGAATTGACTTACGAGTGCTCAGGTGGCCCTCCCGCTGGGCCGCAGAGACCCTCTTGTGGATTGTGGCAATCCGCCGAGTCTGGAGATCTGTGGTAACCCCGCTCACGCTGGGAATCTGTCATTTCAAGTGGCAGTAACAAAATAAACAGATTGTGTATCAGCGTCGGCACGCCCACAGCAAAAACAACAAATAACTGGAACACGTACAGCACCAGATAAAATCTTAAAGCCCTCTGTCAGATCCAAACCCTTTGCTGAGAAAAAAGCCTGGCGACCGTTCTCCCCGGAGACTACAACCACCGTGTTCTAAATATCACGGTCAACGAAATAACACCGAGAAACGTCAAACGCGGGTTGACAAAGAGAAAACATTTAGAACGGCAGTTACGAAGCAGGGTTGATCCAGAGCACATCCAACCGCAACATGGACGACGACGAGACCGGGTCCGCATCATAGCGACACATCAGCATAACAGTAAAAAATAGATTGACCGTACACCAAGCACAGCAATAAGAAAAGAAACAGCAAGGTCAGTAAAGGCCACGGACTGACAGGGAAGAGACACACCCTCAAGAGCTTGAACTGAAATATGCTTTGTCCAGTAGCGTGAATACCCCAGTTAAGGAAATCAAACCTCCTACGGTAGAAGGGCATTATGTGAAGGAGTGACATCCCAGGTAAAGATTTCGGTGCATCTGGAGCATCCTTCTGAAAGGCGGATGTAATAAGGACGATCGAGAGAAACGTTATCACTGCGACTGTGAATTGTGTCGCAAAACCCGCGGAAGCGAAAGCGTTTGCAGCAGATTGCAGACCGATGGCGTACGGCATGGCTTGGAGTAAGTAGTAGGTGAGGATGGCAGTAGGTATGTGGTAGTTGCGCCCAGAGGGAGAATCTGTCGGTGTTTGGGATAGGCACTGACCAAGCATGAAGCAGGGAAAAAAGTACCTGGGCACGAGTAATGTTGGATGTATAAGGATATCAAGGGGAGGCGGTGACTAGAAGGAATGACTGGAAGTGAAGATGATAATATATATGGGGGTTCAGCCAAGGAACGGGTCGGCAGAGAGACGATGTGAGGGCTTTGAGAAGTACTTTATAGCCTTGCGCTTCGCGCTCCGGAGACAGGGATTGCTGACAATTTTGATTGCGGTAAAACTCTCATTTCGGAGCGGAGTAGGATCGGGAAGGATCTGTAGGAGAGGAAAACAGCTAGTGACAGATGTTCCAACCATTGCTGTATCTGTGACCTGGTCATCATCGGTCCCGAGATGAAGGTCCCTATGAAGCTCTCGCCCCTCTAACACGTGGTAGAGTCCGTCTGTTGTCCTACCTGTTACCCAGCCATTCTCGCCTGATATCTACTCTTCTGTAGCGTTTCACGTCCACTAACCTTTCGTCGAGTCTCCCGCGACCACGCCCCATGCCGTAAACCACCTCCGCCTTCTCTCACCGACAGTTCTACTTGTTCCCAGCGCGGCGTTTAGTCATATGCTGGTCCTCAAGACTCCAGGAGTCACGACCTGCTTGTGATTTCGTTATGCTCGAATTCATCACACCACAAGGGCCGCCACACGTCCCCCGGCCTTTTCCAGTGGACTCATCTCGATCCCACGTTGTGACGAACCCTGGAGGTGTGAATCATCCTCTTTCTTGTAGAATGCCTGTGGTGTCAAATTCCTGTCCAGAATAGACATGAAGAGGCGGAATCTGATGCTCGGGTGGGCCCCGAACGGGAGCACGATCTATCATCGATCTCCCTTCTTTGGCCTCCTTCCGTCTAACTATATACAGTAACCCATTGCACCTTTAACCATTCCTGTTTACAACTCTATTTCAACGGTAATGACTTAATTACGGGTCGCCGAATATGCACCTGAGCGAAGGAGCATTCAGCATCAATAATTCCCGGCCGCTCATGTCACAGTTCGGCATCTATTACTGTCAGAGCCAAGAAACCACATGCACAATGCACACAGATGCACACCCGCTGTTGGCCCTTCGTTCTAATTCCTGCCACATCGATGAATAAGCTCGCCGCCATTATTTTATTCTAGAAGGGACACAACGCACATGCAATCACGTCCCACATACTTCAGGAGCCGATAAGCGATGGGCGAATCCGATAATAATACATCGGTAATGAGCGAGTGCTGCCAAAAGGACACAGATGTGGAAAATTTGGTGCGATGAGAAGAAGTAATCAAATTTTCCTGGTGCGAGCCGCTCCGGAATTCGATTTGCACTGGTGACGCACGGCGTGAGCTGATAACAAGTAGAGGGGCTCGGAGGCAATTGACGTTAATGAAATTTCCATTGAAACGGAACGACTTCAACCACGACAACACGACATGGAGACGCGCAAGTAGCATCCATGTCGGAAACGGGGTAGAGGCCAAACTTGGGAAGCGGATGACTTACTATAGCAGCGCCCCTGCGATGTACAGCGCAGCAGAGGCCAACAGCCATCCAAATCCCATGTCCGTGAGTAGCTCATGAATTCCGTGCGTGGCGATGAGGTGCGAGGCAGGCACCATTCCGGAGAGGCCTAAGCCAATGAATACAACTGTACGAGCTCCTCGATGGGTCGGTTTGGAGTATTCCGGACTTAATACAATATACGCAGCACCTAACCAGGCCGTGATAAACGCCGATCATGACGTCGGATAGACGATCCCGGTCACAATTTAGACTTACCGAGACCAGCAAGAGAAATTCCCGTGAGATACAAGACCTTGAACTGAGTGTGACAGAAGAATCCGTAGTACACGGCGGGATAAAATGATCCCACAATGAGGATTATTATCCCAGAATAATCGTAAGCATGGCAACGGGAGGCAACCTTAATTAACATAAGATATTCAGAAAACGCGGCCACAAGTAAACAACCTGACCTTTTCCGAGTGGCAGCCTGAGGTGTGGTATAACGCGCTCGAGGAAAGACATACAACTGCGGACAGTAGGTAAATGAGAAACACCGCGGAGTCATACCAGGTCGCGACCGGTGTGAAAGGCCTGATGTAAGAGCCGTAGAAGGTACCGCAGAAATAGACGAAGAGCACTGCGCCCCATAAGTGACTGTGAATATTGACTGTGATAGTTGAGAATGGCATTGAACGTGTGGGAATAGGGTATGAAACTCGTTACTTGTCTCGTTATGCAAATCTGCAGTGGTAAGCGGAGCGGCATTCAGTAAAGAGATGGAGCTGGAGGTACGAAGTGGGCACATACAGGCATAGACAGATTCAAAACAGCCTTTCCAATGGTACTGCACCCTTGGGTCAAGTTAATGTGACTCTGAACCCGTTTGGACCGGGTTGGGATGTACCTTCTGTAGCCGCTCACAATATACTCGTTATCCTTCTGCCACTCCTCCAACTCGTTCCAAGTGAGTGTATAGGATTGTGGTGCCCGCTCGCGTTTTCCCTTGTTCAACAGCGCCGGGGTTGATTTGGGCCCATTTCGGTAACGAAGTGAAACTCCGTCGTCCATAGTCCAGGAGAGATCTAAGGTTCGTAGGCGGGTATAGCTGTCGTGCACGCTGGGTCTGCGGACAGGCAGTTCTGAGGAAGTGGAATAGCTGAGAATTGATGGCATCAAGATACTCGTTCCGTGTGACATCACAACATATTAGCGCCCACGAATAAATCGATGCACGGGGCACAGTACCACTCCTTTCAAAGTGTAGCGCCCACTGCCCCCCGCTCTCCCTGTGAATACCGCTGGAATAGGATTATGCACAGGTATGGTAGGTGATTTTTACCACTCCGTGTGCTGCGTGCATGCTGCGCGAGGTTTTTAGCCATACAACATAACACGCTCGACGCAAACCTACAAGACCTATACCTTGTTTCAGCGCAGCATATCGGTTCTGGTTCTTTATTGTGATCAGTAGCCACCCAAGGGCAATGTCCTTTTGGGGTCTATGTATCCTGTTGTCAATACCCTCCGAGCCTTCGATGAACAGTGCAATGTGCCTGAAGATTCTAGCACCGATCCAGAGTGCTCATATACGGTATACCATGGCTGGTAATAACCATTCGGCTTGTTCTGTTCTGGAAGGACCCCAATACTTAATGCCTCACCGTCCGAAAGGAACGCAGGCCTTTTTTTGTATCTTGTTTCCCAGCATTGCCCGCGGACGTGCATGCTGTTGTGCTTAAGACCTTACGACAGGTATTCTAGACGAGGATGTTTCTTCCTCTTCCCAAAATCCCTCCCGGTGACGAGGAAAATCCGTCTAGAAGCGTACTCAATGTTCTCCTCCCTCCAGCTTCTGGCCGTACTACCGGTTGTGACTTGGGAAAACGGAACTGGGGTGAGGACTGCGACAATGAACAACTCGGGGACACCCTTTCCTGTTCTTTCAATACACTGCTCTCTACTACCGCTCCAAGATCTATACGTCACTACGGTCGCTCAAACCAGATAATATCGCCCGCCTGATGGGTACCATGGCGCCCGCAATGCTCTCAGCGTAATACCATCATTTCAAGTTCCGCATAAGGTCGCGGACTACGAAACCGATGTTTTGAAACCAGCGGGCTAGTCTACAACGAGGACTGGAGCGGACCCGGATTCGTGACCCCAGGCGATGATGTACGATGGGAGGCTCTCCAGAACTGCTTACCCTTGGCTACAACACTCCAATCATGTATCATTCCGTCTGTCATTGTGAACGTTAGTTAGCCGTTTACCTTTGTTGGCGCATGCAGAATCGGCGCCGCACGAAGAGCGGCCAGGGTCGCGCGTGTCCTTTAGCAGGGTGGTGGTAGTGGCGGCGGCGGGTAGAATAGATCGTCCCTGGGGTTGAAAAGGTTACTGTTAACTATGATCGAAGGACTTACAAGGTGTTTGTGGGACGGAGGACAGGCTGTAGCCACTACCTAAGATGCACTAAGATGCAATTCCTGCAATATGCGATATGTTGTTTTGAGCCCATATAAGGGTTGAGCCCGCTTGGCTTAGGGGTAAAGCGTGCCACTCGTATTAGTAATACGTAATGGTAAGATCAGTCGTTCGAATCGGCTAGTGGGCAAAATTATTTTTCCCACGAGATGGAACACCACCAAGCACTCCAAGCTTTTACAACTCTCGGTCTACCGTCACGATTATTTTCTACCAAAGCTACAGAACAGTACAGAAAGTACAAAAAAAAAAGTACAGATGCCCCAATGAAGTGCCCAAATTACGAGATGAACACTTTTCGCAGATCGGAATATGTGCAGGTGGTACCCGTCCGAGGACAAGTAACAACGTTATTATTCTTCGCCGCCATTTCTTGCATAGCCTATTCAATCGCTCGAGTTAATATCCATCTCCGAGGCACCCATTAAGCTTGAAACGAAACATACCTCCAGTGAATACACGTTCCCGTTCGGGAAGGCCATGGGCATGTTGTCCTCGTCCATAATCTTTCCAGTAATTCTACAAACGATAGTGGAGTTGGCGTGATGGCTAAATGGCACCTCCTCCGCAAGCCTGCCTAGGCCTAATGGCTGTGGTCCCGAAGATGGCACTGATGTAGATCCCGCGACTGATGTCAAGCCCGAAGGGGATGTCGGAGTTGATGTCGACGCTGACGTCGTGGAGAACGGCGAACTGTGGTCGCCGATGTCGTGGCTGAGCCCTGCTGTTGATGCGCTGGCCATGGTAACGTCTTTACCATTCGCTGCGTCTAAGGCGGCCGACTCGCCATCACATACGGGGCAATCGACATTCTTGGTATGGGTATCGTAACAAGCTGGCAATTTAAGAGAGGCCAGACCGGCGTACAGCGCAAGGTGGAGTAGAGGTTCTGTTGGAAGTGTGTTGAGGTTATAGATCGCGAGACGGAACGAGCGAATGAGATTCGACCATCGCCCAAAGTCGTATAGTCGCTATAGCACTGTGTTTTAGCAAAACAACCCGGTGTGTAAAGAGATGCTGTATAAACCTTGTAGGGACCACACGTTGTTGTGGGAGGGAAAGCGAAGAGAGCAGAGGCGCGTTTAATTTCTTCGAAATGGGTCTCTTGCCATGGGACTAAGTGTTTCTTTGCATAGGCGATGGCTTCCTCGTTTCTTCTTTGGCGTGCCAGTTCTATGAATTCCTGTAGCCGCAGCTCGAATTCTAGAGTGCTCTGTCACAGAAGTTCGGTCAGACATACGGCAGGCCGAGTTCTGGGTGAGGCATACGCACTTTAATTTTTCGAAGCGCTGCCTTGTTCTCACTACACCATGTCAGTGCTTCTGTACAGCTGTGTCGGGCGAGGGCATCTTCAATCCGTTTGATGTCGGAGAACAACTCAATGTCCACTAGGGTCTGTGGAAGTGAAAACCGAAGTCAGTCATCTACAGCACATCGCCTCGTAAGAATCACAGTTCGGACCTCAATGTCTTTGTCCCGCGCTATCCGCTTCGCCGTACGTTCTTTGCCATTCCTCAGGGTCCAATCGACGAGCCATCGATCCAGCCGGGTGTCTGCCCATCGAGAGAACTCTGGTTCCGTCGTACTTTGAATAGATTCGATCGTAGCCAAATGGTTGAGTCGTTCGCGCATCACGTCCAAGGTGGACTTGCCTGCAGTCTCATTCAGATCCGAGAGCTGGCGTTTCATGTCGTGGTTATGAAGGTATAGGAGTACAAGAGGCAAGCACGAGTGTATGGCGCGCTAGGCAGTGAGTGGACAAGTGGGACGTGCAAGGTGGCCAGACATACCTTGCGTTTCAAGGACTCCACCCGGCCTATCATCCCGTCGATGGACTTGAGTGCCTCCTCACTATTCAGTGTACTCGCCCGTGCTCGAGTAGCGAGATCATTGGCCGCATTCTGGAGTGGACCAAAGTCCTTCTCGACGTTTCTTTGAGATGTACGGAATACCTTCCGGTAATTTTCATAGGGAACCTGTGAAATGTATGAGGGTTACACGAGTACTGTTGAATTGTGTGAAGCGGACCGAACGTAAATGACACGTACGCGAACAAAAGGCTGCTCGAGAAGAAGAAGGCCATCGGTGTTGAGCTTGTTATTGGCCATCAGTGGTACGTGTAGGAGCTCCCGTATTCTTTCTGGATAACCAGCAGTATGGGTATCGGACGAGCAGGAAGGCTGTATTACGGCGCAAGTATTACCTACAGATACCGGTCCGCGGGCCGGGTGTCACCGGCAGTCAATCAGGGGTGCCTGCGGAATCACCTCGCGCTCTGGCTCACCCATGCACTTTGCATCTTATTGCACGGAGCCTTAAGTCTGTCTGCAAAGTTCAATGGTCCTAGGTGCGTAGGGAAACTGAGACACTCCACATCAAGCGCCGTACCGGCGCACTAGCAAGTCTCTTTGAACATTCCTTTACAGAAGTTGGATCAAGGCCATTCATACTATGACGAACCTCGAAATGTTTTGTGACATTAGGAGGGGTCGAGATGAATCTATCCGGGGTCGCAAGTTCAACGCGCAGCACAATCGCGAGGTTCGGAGACACATAGCACCCCAAACCTCCAGATTCTTGACACACTGGCTGTGATTAAGGGTTGGCTTCGAGCTCGGTACCGTTAGTTGTGCCTACCGAGATAGGCGGAATATCGACTTTTTGAGATGTCACACTGCATCAGAATAGAATAGTAATATGCTTCAGAGTGTTACTTGCTTAGCCGATTCAACACTCGGAACGGTGTTGCAAATGTGTTGAACCCTGGCTTGGTACCGCTTTTTTGCCGCTAGTGGGTACAGGGCCCGACTCCTATCAGTTTTAAATCCCAGATGACTGAGGAAATAATCATCATGCTCCAAAGTCAGCGTGTTGCCACACAAAAGCCGGACATTGATTACGAATGTTGGATTCGACAAGAGAGCGTGTGTGAAGAGCCTCACTGGGCGCGATAGGGCACTCTCCACCTGGATCGATAGTGAAGTTTATGGCCAAGGGCTCCCTCATCCCTGATTGGGTGACACATAGCATAAACTTGTCTTATCAAAGAAACGTTCAACAGCCCCACACCTGAGCGAAGCGCGGTGCACCCAAGCGTAAGAGTTCTAGTAAAGGAATAGGCCATACAACGCCGAAGCGCCCACAGAACTTCGGCATCTGCACTCGGAAAAATATGGCGGGAGAACAGTAACTCTTTCCGGAATTTCCATATGTGCGATTTGGGTGCGTCAGGTTACATACCCACGGCTTGTCTCCAATCCCACTTTACCCTCTTATCTCTCTCATCAGTCGCAACCCTCTCTTTGAAAACTATCATCATGTCTTCCATCCCCCCCTCCATCAAGCTCAACACCGGCACTGAGATGCCTACTGTGGGGTTAGGTATGAGTTGACCCGCCCACGACCCAAGATAATCTTATCTCGAGATTAATTTCACTTAATCTGATTAGGTACCTGGAAGTCCAAACCTGGCGCCGTTGAAGTTGCCGTTGCCCACGCGTTGAAGTTCGGTTACAAACTCATCGATACTGCCACAGACTACGGTAATGAGGCAGAGGTCGGCAAGGGTATCAAGGACTCGGGAATTCCTCGTGGAGAGATTTTCTTAACTACCAAGTTGAACAATTGTGATCACGGTGATGTCGAGGGCGCCCTGAAAAAAAGCTTGCAAAAACTTGGGACTGATTACCTTGACCTTTGTATGTGTTACTTGAATATTTATGGTTTAACGAAGTACGATTATTTCAGGGTTGATGCACTGGCCCGCACCCATGAATGCGGATTGTTCTGATGCCGACAAATCGGTGAGTCTCGAATAAGTGACCTACTTTTAATAACATTGAAGCGGTGTACAGATTGACTGGCTTGATACCTGGAAGAAGATGGTCGAGCTCTACAAAGCCAATCCACAGAAACTCCGTGCAATTGGTACATACTCGGCAACGAAACATACATTTTCTTGCTCATGTTTCCATCAGGCGTTTCTAACGTCTCTGTCAAGTTCTTGACCAGACTTCTGGAGAATTCAGACAAAGTTCCAGCAGTTAACCAAATCGAACTGCACCCGTGCGTGATTTTCGCCCTCTAGGTATACATGCAAAATCATTGACTGGTCGTAGGGCTTGTCCCCAGGAAGAGCTCGTCGACTTCTGTCGTAGCAAAGGCATTGTTGTTACAGGCTATTCCCCCCTTGGCTCGGACAACTCGCCCCTGCTCGCGAACCCTATGGTTGTGAAACTCGCTGGCAAATACAATGTACAACCTGCCAATATTCTCATTTCGCTTCAGGCAAATAGGCCCGGTGTCAACGGTGAGTATTCAATTTATTCACAATTGACGTCATCCCCAACATTATTGCAGTCCTCCCTAAGTCTGTGACACCTGCTCGCATTGAATGTACGGTATCTTTTCGCTTGTCGGAGAATGAGCCGCTGACAGCTTCTGCCTTTCAGCCAACTTCAAGGTTATTGATCTCACTAAGGAGGAGATTGCAGAATTGCAGACCATTGATAAGACGATACACTTCCGCGCCTGTCATCCGTCCTGGACTGGCTGGGGTAGTCTCGGCTTCCCTGACTGCTTGGATGCCGATAAGGCAACAGCTTAAGCGCCTGGTAGACCTAAATCGTGCGAACTCGACTCGTAGATGTAGTACTTCGATATTTGGAGTATTTGGAAATACCTTGGAAAATATGCCATCGATTCGTGTTGTGACTTGGAGAACAGTGTTTCCATAATGACACTACATTCAGGGGCGGACGTTGGTCCAAAGAAGGACACTTGCCTTCCCGTTAGGGACATGAGTGTGACAGCTGGAGCTCTCGAATCTGGACTCATAAATTTGTCTTTACCCTGTAGGAGCCGAAAGCTGGGCTAGACACCCTGAGGAGCGTGTATGAGAGCTCCCATCAGTATACGAGCCTCCGGCGCTTCAGCTTCAACGTCAATGACGATGCGTCCATAGCCTCATCAGCTACGTCTCATTCTTCCGAGACACATACCAGAACAACGGTAGGAGCCTCCTTTCATTAATTTTGCCGATCCACAACCCGTTCCCACAGTCTCAACACAAGCTAGGGGCAGCTGGTCTGGGCAGCCACTTGCACTTGACAAGCGCCGATACCAATACAACGTTCCAGTTTATGCCTGTATCCATCGTAAATTTGGGCTATCCCGCATCGAAAGTGGTAATCGTTGATTCGTTGCACAAATAGCATATAAAGTAAACTCCAAGCACCATTATTGTAATGTCAGTACATACCAAGTGTTCAACGGGATTCACGCAGCGTGATAAATAATAATATGGGTGATGCAACGCATACTTGAATAATACAGCTTACAATATCTCTCTTGTAAAAACTCATAGTCAGCATGTATCTGCAAACAACATACAGCCACTATTTATCCAAGAAAAAGAACTATAATGAGAGAGTGTCAATTAAAAAGAGAGTGGTATCTGTGCGGCACAATGTAACAAAAATAGATGCATACAAGAGAGAGAGAGAGAGAGAGAGAGAGAATAACAGCTGGATATAGATGGTATCTAAACGAAAGTGTGTATGAATCCCAAGGGTGATTATTAAGGACCATAGCTTGAGTCGAGCAAAAAAAAGAATATTGCAATAAGGAGAGGTGTGTTCAGGAAGGGATAGAAGAAAAGAAAACAGGATACTATCACAAAATATCAACGACGAACGAAACCAGAAACCCAGGTCCAACAACATCAATAACGAAGGGGACCATGATGGAGATTCTTTCATTGATCCACAGGAGGCGGAACGGAAGTCTTCCCTGACCTCTTCGATCCAAACCTCAATTTACTCCCCTCACCCCTCGCCCACGAAAACAATCCACCACCACCACCACCCTCATGACTCTGCGTACTCCCCGTCTTCGATCTCAACGACCACGCAGGCGAAACCGGTCTCCCAAGTTCCAACGGATTCGGATCTAGATGTTGATTATCCGTACTCTGTCTTGGATGTAATATAGGTGCCGTATGCGCATGACTTTGCAACTGAGTGATAGGATGCGGATGATGATTTTGATGATGGTGATGATGATGGTGTCTCTTGGAATGACCAACAGTATGCCTTCCATCACAACACGCCCTCACATTCTCCAATCCTTCAAAACCACCATCCGACAACGACTCATCATGCAACTCGAAATCCAATTCCTCTTCTTCTTCCCCTCGTGCATCAACGTCCACAAACGACTTGGTTGGACTGTACGGACTCTCGGAACCATTCCACCTAAGATACTCCAATGCCGGTGTACCAGACCTCTTGCTCACGGATCCGGATCCCTTGACAGACAATTGCGAACGAGAACGTCCACCCCTAGGCGTAGTATTCCACGTGTCCCCTGGAGTACCTCTCCTCGAGCTACGGAAGCTTTGTGGGCTGGACAAAAGACGTCGACGGCGGTGTTCCCGGTCATCCTCAAATTCGTCAACAGGACTTGGAATAACGGGAGAGTCGTCCAAGCTGTTATTGGCCACATTCGGGGTGGGCCGGGAGAGTAGGTACCTCAGGGCCTACACGTTTCTGATCAACATGCAATCGCAAGAAAGCAAAAATAGCTCAACATACATTAAGCCAAATCTCATGCCGTTCTTTCGTAGGGGCAGTAATCTTCATCTCACGCTGAGGAGTCGACACAACGACGCTATACTGATACAAGCCAGGCGGCATAGGGTTAGGATCCAAGACAGCCCTCACACCCTCAATATATGCTACAAAAAGAACCAAAACCATCAATCACATTAAACAAGGAAAAGAAACCCAACAAGAACATACCACTCTTCGCACTCGACTCATTCACATTCGAACTACCCGGATCCGACGAACTCCAATAAAGTGTCTTCGTATACGGATGCACCCAAAAGAACCTCCTATGTCTCTTCTCCCCATGTCCCTTCCCAATCGCCTTCCTCGTATACTTCCACAAAAACTCTCCAATCATCGTCTGCGTAATCGCATGAATAATCGCGGGATCCGTTCCGCCACTCTGTAATCCATTCGCTCGTGGTGTCAAATCCGCAGTTCTATTCGGTGTCGAAGGTGCGCCATCCGTCCCAGGTCTCGCATGCATGCTCGGTCCACGATGTATTCCATGTCCATCAGACGACGAAATCGATGATCTAGGTGACCTTTCCGAAACCAAAGAAGTGCTCGAGAATTGTCTTCTCTCAACTGTCGCCATTCCGTGTGGTCCACCAGACCTGAACGTACTCGTACTTGGGAGTTGCCTCAAGTTCATATTCGCAGTCGAAGGCGACATCGAGTTCCCATGTCCCCCCCTAACACTACCAAACACTCCAAGGTTCTTGCTAACACCAGGAACATTCAACACACTACCAAACGTAGGTGTCGTGGCGCGTTGAATAAGTTCAGGTGGGGGTGGCGACGAAGGTCTAGGTGGGGGTCCACGACGCTCAGGAATAAACGATGGCGGAAGCATACTACCAGGTGGAGGTGGAGCTTTGGGTGGAGGTGGAAGAACCATCATAGGTGGTCTCGACTTGTCTGTTGAATTCAACAACCCGGGTCGACCTGGTGTATCACCACCATTAGATGAAATAGCACTCTCCGTCGACCCACGACGATCCGGAGTCGAAAGTTTACTTCCGCGAGAAAGTAGCGCAGTTCCAGAAATACCCGCATCGGATTTGAAAGTAGGAGAAACGGGATGAGAGGAAGAAGGGGATGTCGGACCTGGAGGAATGAATTGGAATTGCTGTTGATATCCGGTCGATCCAACGCGGTATAATCCAGAGGGCGGGACACCATTGATTGACCCAGAACCAGAAACCGACCTGGATAGCGAAGTGTTGGGAGGTACAAACACTGGTCCAGTGGGGGAAACAGGAGGTGTAACTTGCACCGAAGTCGAAGAGAGTTCCCGTCTCGGAATATCCAGAATCGTCGATTGTTCAGGTTCGAGAATTTCATCCGTCTGAATTTCCATCTCTTTCACTTCAGGTTTCGGTTCCAGAACACGAACTTCAACCTCTCTGATGACCTCGACCGGTACTTCCTTTATTACTTCAACTGGTACCTCTTTCACCACCTCGACAGGAACCTTGACTTCCACCGGTACCTCGACACGAATCTCGCGTATGACCTCGACTTCCTTGTGTACAGGCACCTCCACCAAGACTTCTTTCACGACCTCCTTGACAACCTCGACGTCTTTCTCAACAGGAACCGGAACTTCAACCCTGACTTCTCTGATAACCTCCACCGGGACCTCTTTGAGCACCTCCTTAATCACCTCAACCTCTTTAACGACTTCAACCTCTTTAATGACCTCCACAGGAACCTCGACCTTGACCTCTTTCACAACTTCCTTCACCACTTCAACCTCTTTAACAACTTCCACAGGCACCTCAACCTCTCTCACCACCTCGACCTCTCTCACAACCTCTACAGGCACCTTGACCTCCTTAACCACTTCGACCTCTCTAATCACCTCCACCGGTACCTCCACCCTAACCTCTTTCACAACTTCAACAGGAACCTCCACCTCCCTCACAACTTCCTTAATCACAACCTCCGGTTCCATCCTCACCCCTACACCAACTTCCTCATACGTCACAACTGGAATCTGATGTCCAGTGTAATACGAAGCAACCGATTCCGATCTTCCACTCAACGCACTTTCATTCCTTTGATGATGAGCTTTCACACTCTCCACATCATCATCAGAATCCGAATCCGAAGGGAACTCGTGATCGGATACAGTCATAATCGAATGGAAGCTTTCTCTTGATTCCGAGAATGCAGATGCTGATAGTGCAGATGCGCGACCCGAAGGAGTAGCTATACTTGCTCTTGCATCATAATAATCCGTCTCGGTTTCGGTTTCGGCTTCCGTTTCTGCGCCTGTTTCGGTTTCTTCACCTTCGTCGTAATCGTTTTCGTCCAATGGATAAGAAGAAGGTTGAGCGAGGAAACTCCTGGTGATGGTAAGATCTCCGGTTGAAGTCCTACCGGACAATGTCGATGATGAGGATGGTATGAGGTCTGCTTGGGTTATAGTCGTTCTTCTTATACCCTCCGGCCATACTTTCGCTTTAGCCGCCATTGGTGGTAATGGTGGTGGTGAAGGTAAGGGATCAGTCTCCACCGACATATCAACCAAAACCTTCTCCACCTCCTCTTCAATAGGATCAGTTTGACATCCAAATTCCTTCATCTCAACTTCTTCCACTTCTCCATCCCCATCTTCAACTTCCTTTCTCCAAGCTCTCAGCTCCTCTTCTTCCTCTCTAATGCTCTCTTCCTCTCCAAAGAACGCGCTCTTCGTCGGACTAGCCAATCCACTCAACACATCCATTCCTTTCATCGGTGATGGCCCAGATGCAGATTCTTCTTCTCCTTCAACATTACCAGGAGATAAACCTAATTCGGAAGCGAGAGCGGAAGGAGTATCGTTAACGAGTGAAGGAGGTCGGGCTTCTTTGAATGGAACACCACCACGGGAACGTCTACCGGAAGTTAGACCTCGTGCAGAACGACGAGATGATGATCCACGTCTGGATAATAATGAATGACGAAGAGGACTGCCAGAGTAAGACGAAGTTGAAGGAACACGTTTGAGTACATTGGCGAAAACAGGATCCATTCCTTCGATACTTGCAACGGAAGTTCTGTTTGACCCACTTCCTTCAGGATCGGAATTGAAAAAGTGTTCTTCTTCTTCGTCTGCTGCTGCTGCCATTTGGAGGTTGATAGGAATGGGAGGGACGGGTGGTGGTGGTGATGGTTCACGACCGTCGGAAATATGTTCGTGGTCTCCGTCGTTGTAGGCTGATGAGGGACTGCTAGCTGCCATACCCAATCTTTGAATGAGTGTAATCCCGCCCCGACCACGTCCACCACGTCTGGTTGCTGATCCTCGACCGACTTTGAAAGGTGTTCCTCCACCACGTCGAGATTTACCCCTCGTACTCGAAACGACTGTAGGTTCCGTAACATCAGGTTCTATATCCTCTCCTTCAGCATCTTCGCCTTCAGATCCATTGGCGCCGGAACTGGAACCATTTACGGCTTCCAACCGCATACGGATTTGTTTCTCGCGGTTAAGCGACCCTTTAAGGGTATTTATCTGTCTCTGAGCATGGGCCAATCTTTGTTGAAGAGCTTCGATTTCGTTGCTGGGATGGTTTGGAGCCATGAATTGGCGACGGAGTGGAGAAGGGTCAGGTGAATCAGGGTCGTAGAGTTCACTGGCGAACGAATCAGGAAATAATCCCGAGTTGTCGTATTTTCGACGATTGGTAGAAGCACCACCAGTGAAGATATCTGTTCCAGTATCGTCTGTGCCAGCAGGAGTGATAAAATCCTTGACACTTTCACCAGCACCGGGTGTAAGTGGAGAACCGAATTTCGGTAAACGCCGATTTGCACGAGAAACTTCGGATTTGAGGGTATCAACAGTTTGTTGGAGATCTTGTTTATCTCGTGCGAGACCTGCGGCATGTTTACGTGCG
Source organism: Chlorophyllum brunneum (assembly GCA_963576785.1). Classification (NCBI taxonomy): domain Eukaryota; kingdom Fungi; phylum Basidiomycota; class Agaricomycetes; order Agaricales; family Agaricaceae; genus Chlorophyllum; species Chlorophyllum brunneum. The sequence goes on along the minus strand of OY756146.1, from coordinate 925,889 downwards.
TGAGCGATATCAGATTCATGTTTGGACTTGAGTTCGGTGTAGGCTGATTGATGTTTTTCGGATTCGGTTTTGAAGTGGTCTGCTTGGTCTCGTGCTTGGGTAAGGGATTTAGAGAGCTTTTTATGTTCGGACTCGAGACGGATGACGGTGCCCTGGGAATCTGTGTATTGAGCGCGAAGTTCCTGGAGGGTGACTTCGAGATTCCAGTTTTCTTCCCTGTACTTGTCTATTTGGAGAGGCGTTATTAAAATCAAATTTTACAGAAGTTGATGGACTATTTACCAGAGCTTCGCTCCTGCTGCTCCAAGGTGGCTTTGAGTGCTTCGACAGTTTTCTCAAGGTCATCTCGCTCTTCTTTCATATCCTGGATAGCCTTGTCCCTCTCTGTAAGTAGACTTTGGAGACGACGAATTTCGGCTAGAAGGTTGTTGCCAATGTCCATGGCGAATTCTGTGTGGGCGTGATGGGTGATAAATGGGCGGTAGTTGAGAGGGGACGTAATAAGAAGACTGACCGGGATCGATGAAAGAGCGGTTGGCGGCGTTTTTTGCGCGTCTGGATTGACCGGCGGCGGAGCCTGAAGGCCGTTTGTGCTCTGGAGCTTCGAGAGGGAGTTCTGCAAAGGCAGGAGAAGGGGAGGGTTGGTTGCCGTTTGCATGACGCTGAGGAACAATGAGGAAAGGAGTAGAGGGGGAGAATGAAAGGAAAACGGACCTTTGAGCTGGCACCAAAAGAAGCACTGAGCTGGGCGTTCTCGGCATCCCAAGCAAGTATAGTCTCGCTGAGGTCCTGGTACTTGACACGAGCACCTTGGTCGACTTCTTCGTCGTCTGGTTTATCGACAACAGACTCTTGGATCTGTCGTATACGTTCCTCGAGCTCCATCTGCTGAGCGAGAACACGTTGGCCGAGATTGCCAGCCTGTTGGAGCTGCTTTTCCTTCCTGTCGAGGAGGGTCTGGAGATAAAAGTTGAGGTCGCCTGCGGTGGTGGCGTGGAAGGGATCGTCGGAGAGGTCATTTGTGGGGGAGGAGTTGGGGAGGGCATCGAGAGCGGCCATGGCTGGAGCCCTCGCCCTGTGGAATGGATGTATGGAGAGCAGGCGGAGTGTTCAACAAGACCACCCACAAATACTCCCACGGTCACAGTCCCCGATCGAACCAATGCTCCTGCCTTTTTGGGACGACTCTCTCAATGGCAGACCCCGATTTCGACGCGGGCATTAACACCTCGGCCGCGTGGACAGAGCACTTGGACGGCGCGTCGTTGTCCGATGAGGAGCAGCTGCTGGAGAGCGGTGCGGACACAAGGAGGCGGGCACGGGCGCTGTATGGGTTTGAGGGCAAGGCAGAGTTTAGAGAACTGACGGTTGAGGCTGGCGACGAGGTGGACGTGGTCAGGGAGAGGCTGCCCGATGGCTGGAGCCTGGTCAAGGCAGTGGCGGACGGCCAGGTCGGCCTGTTGCCGCGCACCTACTACACAGTCGGTCGTCCTTTGCAGATCTGATCTCGCTGCTGACCCGGATCAGTTCACATCAGACTTTGTGGCTGCCCCTCCCAGGGAAGACCTCACCCCCCGCGCATCTCCTTCCCGTGCAAACAATCCTCTGCCCATTGAACCGCAGAATACGGGCGAATGGCGCGGTCCTTTTCCCAACTTCAGGCAGAGTCTGCTTGGCGGAAAGTCTCTCAACAGGTTCTCGAGCTTTGTCACTAGCGGTGCAGAGGCCTGGGTTCTCAATGGCGACGAACCCACACCCACCCCAGATGATGACACCTCCGCAACTCATGCAGACAGACACTACGTTGATATTGGCCCCTCTTGGAAGTCCAAGATACCTCCTTTCAAAATCCTTGTCCATTCTCCATCCAAACGGGCCTCAGTCCTCTCAGGGGCATACACAATCTACAGCATCACTTCCTTGTTCTCTCCTTCAGACCCTTATGACCCTCCCCCATCCTCCCACCACAACCGTCTGCACTCTGATTTCCTTACCCCTGCACACAATGACGACAATGACGACGCCGAACCAGAACCACTCCAACGACTAACCGTCTACCGCCGCTTTTCCCATTTCGTCATTCTCCATACTGCACTTACTCGTCGTCTACCTGGCATCGCACTTCCTCCACTCCCTGAGAAACAATATTCCGGCCGATTCAATGATGATTTCATTGAAGCTCGTCGTGGTGATCTCGAGCGTTACATCAACAAAATCGTGCGCCATCCCGTTGCACGATACGCCGAAATCGTCACCTTTTTCCTCAGCTGCGAGAACGACAACGTAAGTACTCACACCTTTGATCGTTGTCACAGGTAATACTCAACGAAACAGGAGTGGAAATCCCTTCTACCTCAGCACACCTCCCTCCCGCCCTTCCCATTCTACGCCAAAGTCTATCATCCAGCATTCAACGTCGACTCTGAAGACGCCTCACTCGCTTCCTCAACATTCTCCACTCACGTTACAGCCGTCTCGCGCAGTGTCCAAGGCCTCCGTAACATCTTTTCAAAAGTCAGAGAGGCGAGATTGGATATGGCTAGGGCTGAGAGAGGATTAGGCTACGCGTTGTTGGGTATGATTACTCGTCCTTGGAGTGGCGGAACTATTCCTGAAGAAAACGAGGACGAAGATGGAGACGGAGAAGAGGGTAGGGGAGACCGATGTGAAGGCGCGGTAAACAAAGACGGCGCTTGGTGCTGGCGCGAAAATTGTCAAGGTCAATCCTTCCCTTATCCCCACTACCTCAATCTCACATATAAGCAACAGAATGCACCAAACTCACAAGAGGGATACAGAAAGTCTCTGAAACACTTCAATCTATAGCAGATCTCTACGACGACCATGTAAGTCATCCCCTCTACCCAAAAAAAAACACCCTTAACAAGAAATCATATAGGCCCGCCGAACTCAACTCGCAACACATGAATCCCTTAAATCCATGGCCCACCCAGACGTCATTTACGAACCTATCATATCAACACATAATGCTACTTTATCACGATACAAAGACGCTATAGCCAACACTGATAACAAGGCAAAAGCCGAACTAGCATCTCGTTGCGAAACAGTTCTAAACACCACTATGGCTGAAATGGATATTTATCACAACCAGAAAGTTGAAGATTTTGAACGACTTGCGAGGGAACATTTGGATGGTGAAATTCGGTTATATGAACAAGTACGTAAACATTCCCTTTCACCCTTCCCAAAAAAAAAAATAACGCTAACGAAACATAGATTCTTACGCGTCTACACTCTGCCCGTCAAACTCTCACTTCTCCCACCTCAACTTCAACTGTACCAATAACACCATCCCTATACACACTCAACCTCTACCCATCTCATCACCATCCTCCTTCCTCCCATCCCTCTCCTCCACAACCCCAACCCCAACCCTCCTCCTCATCATCATCATCCGCAATATCAACATCACACAAATTCATTCCTTCCACAACAACCCCACTAGGTCTAGGTGAAATTCTCCTTCCACCACTTCCACAACCAACACCACATGTTTTTGATTCGACACCGATGAGACCGGTTAGTGTGGCTGTGAGAGGCGTTGTGGAAGGTGGTTTGAGGTTTGTTGGGGCTGCGGGTGTTACTGGAGAGGGAGAGGAGAGGGGGAGTGTGTTTGGGAGATTGTTGTGGTCGTGAGCCACGGGAGGGGATTTTGTTAGTGTACATATATATACTATTTGGGATTATATGCCCCAAAATATATTCTCCAAGGAACTTGGGAGTGAGACAAAATCGTAGCATGATTTTCGATGCCGGAAGAACGGAAATGACCACTACGTACGCCATGTATATCTTTAGATAAATATAAATAGGCGTGTTGAGCAGATGAGTTGATGAGGGATATACACATCAGGTGTGCCTTACCCCAGAAGCTGATGTGCAACATTTTTGTTCCCTTTGCAAGTACCTCAAGGCCGTTGAAAACCGAAAGGCTCACCTAAGACAACATTTACAATCACCCTAAAGAAGAGGTCTCGGTCATCTATTTGATAGTGGAGAATATGCTTATTGGATATACAAGTAGCAGATGGTAGTGGAAGCTATCTCGTATATACGAATATGTACCTATATATATTTCTGTCCTGTTTATTGGTTAGTCACCTGACAATGTAAACGATCGAACTTGCAGCCGTGCTCGTGCTCATCTGTCTTCAAGAAATTTGACAAAGCTCATGCGATTCCATTCTGGCTCAAACTGACATATTTATCATCCTACAGAGTGAGAAGTGTAAACTAACATGGAGAGCGGAATTCAGGCATATCCGTTCCCCACATCCCCAAACCCGTTAGACATTAGAGTTCAATCCTCCACTCCCCAGTAACCTTTCCTTTTGAGGCCCCCTCTCCTGTGAATCCAATGTTCTACTAATGGAAACCTGGTGGATAACCAACACGGACGCAAACGCCTGACAATCCATTTTTTGAGCTTCTCTAAGCAGTCACGAGCTTTGTATTTTTACGCACCTGACCTGCACACGTAGCAGGCGTTACAGCAAGTCCCCAGTCCTTGTCAAGCATTATTCCAACAGCTGCCGTTATCGCAATTGGTATGTTAATAGCGGCTGATTGGAGTAGAATGCTTATAATATGCATATACCGTGCCGGAGGTGCTTGATCTCCGAAATTCTTCAGTACCATTCGTCGATGGAGGAATAGACGTAGGAAAATGTAAAGGGTGGCGTGGACGTTGAGCAACACATTTGATACGAGACCCAAACCCTGAATTAACAGGCTATTTATTTCAAGTCCATCCACCATACCCCAGACTCCCATAACTAAAAACAAATCCTTTGAGCAATACGATTTCCGGGATTAAAAAATGTTTTTATTTCACATACCCCAATTCAGAATCCACAAACATCCTGGCAAAATCCAAAAAATGTTTTGCCACTTTGCTGACTCTCCTATAGCGCGTTGGACCATATAACATCGCCATACCTAGACAATTCGTTATGTCCAAGTTGAAATATAACTAAACGAATGAACTCACAAGAAGTCCATCAGTCATGCACAGAACAATGACTGGAAGGAGATCTATACCGAACACGAGCTTTTGACTAATATCTTTACCTAGCTGCTCAGCGTTGGCAGGCTGAAAGAGACCAATGGAGTGTGCGGAAAAAAAGTACGAAAGCTCAACACCAATGGTGGCAAGTGAGAGTACAAAGATAAAGATTTGGAGAACACGGCGTTGTGTTGGAGGACCACTATTACTTGATGACAGAAGGACGAGACAGGTGATTCCGAGGACGATGAGTCCGCCAGTGAAGAGCGTGCCGATGAATACACCACTGGACCATACAAGCTCGGTGTATTCATATTGGTACAATATATCTTTAGGAGTAGCAGCCATGGTTGATCAAGGATTCGGTGTGAAGCCAGGTGTGTTTTGTTGGACAGAGTTGCCAAATCGCTGAGATATATGGTGTTGCCATGAGCGTCTGGAAGTAGAGAGGCTGTGTGAATATATTGGAGTATTTTTTAAATGTGATGAAGGATTGAATGGTTGATGTCTTTCTGATTCACACGTGGGCGGTGTGATGGGTTCTGAGCAGTGTGATGGGATCTGGACGGTTGCGTTGGGTTCAGTGACAGGCCGTACTTTGGTTAGCGATGATGGGTGACTGGATCAATACATATACGAACGTATATGGACATCGGGACGATTCGTAAGTTGGTGCATTTGGCCAATGGAAGAGCAGAGGAGTTGGGGCTCTCAGTCGAAAATGCGGGGAGCTTGAGGGACCAAACTGGAGGCTCTCAAAACATTCTAGGAGAGTCCCGAGTCTGTATGGTGCCGTGAGGATTTCTGAATACACCTCCAGCCCACCGCTGACTTAGTTCATTCACAGTCGTTATCGTTCAACCAACACAATTCTCACTGACGTTCACATTTCTTCTGCTGGTTTTTCCATCTGCACACCGATCACGCCATGGCTATGCTCTCCACGATCTAGTCTTACTGCTCGTGCAGGATCAGTTTAAAATCAGATTTTGTGCCTGTCCATCAAACCGCAGAATGGAGCAGTCCTTTCTCCAGCTTCAGGGAAAATGTACTTGGCGGAAAGTCTCAACAGGTTTGTCGATAGTGACACAAGCTTATTTTCTCAGCAGAGTCAAACCTGCACCCACATGATCAAGGAGAGTCTCCATTTCAATGGTGATGGCCAGGTCGGCCTCTTTCCACACACTTATTACACAGTACGTACAGTCCCACCGGACCGATCTCACTACTTACGCTGGATACGTTTACATCAGACTTTGCGGCTACTTCTCCCAGGGAAGAAGTTATCTCCTTCTCGTCAAAGCAATCCTTTGCCCATTGAACCAAGGACTAGCGCGGTCCATTTCCCAACTTCAGACAAAGTCTCCTCGGTAGAAAATCTCTGAACAGGTTCTCAGCGGAGATGAACGCACACCCACCCCAGACGATGGTACGTCCACAACACACGCAGATAGACACTACGTCGGTATCAGTCCCTCTTGGAAGTCCAAGATACCACCTTCCAAAACACCCGTTTACCCTCCTTCTAAACGATTCGTCAGTGCCCTGAGGGGCATACACAATCTACAGCATTTGCTTACTCTCTCCTTCTGATCCTCCACGGTCCTCTCACCACGTTGTCCATTCCGAACTGCCTCACTCGCTTCCTCCGCATTCTCCGCAGCATCTTGTCGAAAGTCAAAGAGACTGGATATGGCTAGAGCTGAGAGAGTATTGGGTTACACTTTATTGGGTATACGATAGTACCATCCCCGAAGAAGAGGAGAACGGAGCCGGAGATAGGGAAGAGAGTAGGGGAAACCGATGTGAAGGCATGGCGAATAAAGGTGGCGCTTTGCGTTGGCGTGAAAACTGTCAAAGTCCATCTTTTGATCTCGACTACTGGGCCAATCTCACCTATACACAACCTCAGAATGCATAGAACCCACAAAAGGGATCGAAAAACCAGTATCTGAAACGCTTCATTCTATAGCAGATCTCTACGACGATCACGTACATCCTCCCCTCTAACAAGAAAAACTCCCTTAACAAGAACAAAACGTAGGCTCGACGAACTCAGCTTGCAACACACAAATACCTCAAATCCATGGCTCACCCAGATTTGCGAACCTATCATATCAGCACATAATATTCCTTTATCGCGATACAAAGGCCCTTCAGCCAACACCGAGAACGAGGCAAGGGCTGAGCTAGCATCTCGCTGTGGAACAGTTTTAAACACCCCCATGCCTAAAATGGATATAAATCATAATCGGAGGGTCCGGGGTTCCGAACGGCTCGCGAGGGAGAAATTGGATGGTGAAATTCGGTTGTATGTACCCTTAAAAAAAATTGGACTTTAAATTTGGATCCTTACTCGACTACACTTATCATCTACATCAATAACACTATCTTTATACACACTCAACTTCTTTCCCATATCATCACCCCCCTTCCTCCCATTCCTCTCCTCCGTGACCACCGGCACCCTCCCCACCATCATAGGCAAAATCAACGTCCCATAAATTCATTCCTTCTGGAACGGACACGCCAGGTCTAGGTGAAATTCTCCTTCCACCACTAACGCCACTGATACCACATGTCTTGATTCGACACCGATGAGACCGGTTAATGTGGCTGTGAGGGGGGGTGTTTGAAGGTAATTTGGGGTTTGTCGGTAGCGGGAATAGTGGAGAGGGAGAAGAGAGGGGGTGTGTGTTTGAGAGATTGCTCCAGTCTCAAAGGGGGGGGGGTGTTTTGTTGATGGCAGCAGCAATGTTTAGTGAAAGGGACTTCGAAGAGAAACTTTTGGCTGTGGGTATGTATAGCATCGGAAATAAATGCGTAAGGTCATGTATGTAAACTCGCTAATATTCTGGCCCAAACCCATATGTTTATTCGTATGTACTATGAAAAAGACATAAATACATTCAGTAGACCGTGAGTCACCAGACATCAGGGTCCGACTTCGCGAATGTTGAATTAGAGTATGTACTCCCCACCTCCATCTTATCATACACGGTATGATGGGTATATCGGAGATCGTACTGAACATCAAGCGACGGGCTCTGGCTTTTCACCTTCTGAGTGGGAAGATGTCCCACTTCCTATCAGCACCACAGATTGTTCGTTCGAATTAGATGCTCGTCCCATAGCCACCTGATGGATGATTAAAACAGACGCGAGCGCCTAGGGGGGGGGTTTCTGGTCAACTCTCCAATACCATCTTAATCAGGGATGAGTTGACGTACTTGCGCTGCACCAGCAACAGGAAACATGACTACTCCCAAGTAGGTTATACCTCCCAACCAAACTCCAATAACCGTTGTTATTGCAATAGGTATATTGATAGCGGCGGATTGCAGCAAGACACTTATGATATGCATGTAATACGACGAAGGTGCCTTGGCCCCGAGTGCCGCAATCCACATCTTTCGATGACGGAGTAGGTGTGCAGAAATGAAGGCTGTTGCGTAGACGGTGATGACCGTATTCGCCATGAAGACTGATGCCCAGAGTCCATCTATCAGGGCCATCTTGCTCGGTTCCCCAGTGTCAAACACAGTACCCAGAATTCCTGTGACTGAGTCTTTGGTTGAGTACTAGTGTCTCATAGACAACCGCCGATCGTACCAAAGCCCAGGATCAGAATACATGTTGGAAAAATCCAAAAAATGTGCTTCCACCGCTTAGAACCCTGTCTCGATGACCTTTGTACCATATAACACCGCCATATCTCGAAACCATTTATTTTGAGTATCGTGTATCTCGAAGTTTCGAAAAAAAAAAAAAAAAGACTCACGAATAGTCCGTCAGTCATGATGACAACAATGACAGGAAGGATATCAAAGGCCCATCGCAACTTGTGAAAAGAGTCCTCCAGCAACTCTGCCTTGGAATTGGGACGAAAGATACCCTGATAGTTGGCATGGATGAAGTAGGTGATCTGAAGACCAACGACAAAGGGCAAGAGAATGATGATATAGGCGCTAAGGAGGACGCGCTGCTTCCGAGACCCCCCGCTCTCTGAGAACAAAAGAAGGAGACAGATGATCCCAATTGCGATCAGACCGCCAGTGAGTGCGGTACCGACAATAACACCAGCCGAATAATCCATATTCGCATGCATCACGGTAAACACTTCGTCTACGGTGAGATTGCCAGACATGTTTCCGGCGAGACCTGGCTGAGAGTAAAAGGTGGGTTGTAAACGGGAACGTTGGATTTGCGATCTACCTAGCCCCGATTTCTTTTATAGCAGAGTGGATGGGCGCATCAGCAATCAAAACATTATATGCTTCTGACGACCCTGATTCGCCATTTCACCACCCATACTCGTCGCGCTGGGGACAGCTAAGCAGTATATAGACATTCTCTCTCAGACAGTCCAAAAATTGCCCTTCTGTTCACACACGTCGAACGCATCATGATGTAGACTATCTTCAAGTGGGGCTTGGGTGAAAATGGGTATTTTTAGAGGTGTTATAGCCCCGGTGCAATGCGCGTGTTTCCAGATATTTTTACTCGGAATATGAAAGGTCGTTGATAGGGCTCATGGGAGATGGCTGCCAGCTGATGTATCAGAAAGACTATCCCGAAGCCGATGCACGATTGAGTTTCTAGCTCGCACTTGGCAGACACCCGCACCACCCACGCAAACACACACTGCGTCGATATCGGTTTCTCCTGGGCATCCGAGGCCCCTCGTGCTGGGATGATTACCCACTCCATGCAAACGATCGTCGGCCCTCCCAGGTGCGTACACAACACTGTTGTTATTGTCCGTTTCAGACCCTTATGACCCTTTCTCGTCCTCTCCCCACAATCGCACTTTGATTACATCATAGGGTGAGCTAGAATTACTACAACGAATAACCTTCTACCGAGGTTTTCCCATTTTCGTTGTTCTCCAGACTGCACTTGCTCGCAGATTACCTGGTATCGCACTTCCTCCACTTCCCGAATGTATTCGGGTCGATTCAATGTCGGTTTCGTCAAGTTCGTTTGTGGATAACTCAAACCTACCATCAACAAGACCGTACCGTTACATGATACGCGCGAAATTGTCACTTTCTCCCCCCTGCGCTGCGAGAACCACAGCGGTAAGTCCATCTCCAATCAAAAAACCCCTCTCACAAATCGAACACAGGAATGGAAAACACTGCTCCCTCACTACACTTCCCTTCCGGCGCCTCATCGCTTTCTCAAAATTCTCCACTCACATCAAAGCCGTCTCACCTATTGTTCAAGGCTTGCGTAATATCTTTTCAAAAGTCAGAGAAGCAAGGTCGCATACGGTCATAGCGGAGGCAGAGGGTTAGGCTACGCCTTGTTGGGTATAATTCCCTTGGAGTGGCGGAACAATTCCCGAAGAAGAGGAGAACGAAGAGGGAGGTGAATGGATGGTAGGAGAGATCGATGTGAAGGTGTGGTAATTAAAGGCGGAGCTTGCTGGCGCGAAAAATGTCAAGTTCAATCTCTTTTACCATTGCCACTACCTCAATTTTGCTTATAATCAAATATAGAATGCACCAAACTCACAATAGCGATCCAAGGAGCCTCCGGAGCGGATCATATACAGCCTCGCCGAACCCAATTTGCAACACACAAAAATATCTTAACTCCCTGCCCCACCCAGATGCCATCTACGAACCTATTATATCAACGCATAATGCTACTCTACCACGGTACAAAGACACTTTAGCCAACACCGATAACAAAGCAGAGGCCGAACTAGTATCTCGTTGCAAATCAGGTTTAAACACCACCATGGCTGAACGTATATTTATCATACCCAGCAAGTTGAAGATTTTGAACGATGGGCGAAAGAACATATGGATGATAAGATCCGGTTGTATGAACAAGTATTCTCTTTCGCCCTAAATTCTCTTCCTTCCTCCCATCCCTGCCCCCCACCACCACCATCCTCACTCTCGGCGATAATTAACGTCACATAAATCCATCCCGTCTGGAACGGACACAATAGATGAAATTCTACACCGCCACTTCCGCAATCAACGCCACATGTTCCGATGAGATCGATTGGTGTGGTTTTGGGGGGTTTTGTTGGAGGTGGTTTAGGGTTTGCTGGTGCTGGGAGTGGTGGAAAGGGAGAGGAGAGTGGGTGTGTGTTTGGCAGATTATTGGTCATGTGTATGATACTGCTGAAATTATACCGCTTCTGTTTGAATGCGCAAAGGGTGCTCCAGCAGTTCATGCGTATCAGCCCAGATATCGTTCAAACTAACATGGATATTCCTACATCGCTTCCATCGTACAGACTAAGCGAGAGAACGAAAAAGGAAGGGGCATAAATACACCGAGTCCACGAGCCATCAGATATCAGAGTCCCCGAGTCCTGAATCAGAGTAGCGCCTGCTTTCCACCAGTTACAACCTACGGCCACATGGTCCACCTTAATCATGCACGGCACGAGTAGGAGTGTACCAGAGATCCCATTGCATCAAGCTATTTGATTTGGCTTTTCCCCGTCTGAACTTGAACTGGACGATGTCGCGCTTCCTACCAATATCACAGAGCGTTCATGCTGTGAACCATTCGTTCTGCCCAAAGCGACCTGGTGGATGATTAAGACAGAAGCAAGGGCCTGGGAGGGTTCCGGTCAGCTTTCTAACACCGTCTTAAGTAGGATGAGTGCGTACCTGACTTGCACCAGCTACGGGGAACATGATTATTCCCAGAGCCCCCAAAAAAACTCCAATGACCGTAACTATTGCGATGGGCACATTGATAGCGGCGGACTGCAGCAAGACACCTATGATATGCATGTAATACGTCAAAGGTGCCTTAGCTCCAACGGCCGTGACCCAGGACCTTCGATGATGGAGGAGACGTAGAGAGATGAAAGTTGTTGAGTAGATAGTAATGACCGCATTCGCCATAAAGAGGCATGCCCAGAGTGTATCGATTAGGGTTAGGTTGCTTGAGTCCGAAGTGTCAAACACAGTACCCAAAATTCCTGTAACTGAGTCTATTGTTCAGTATTGGTATCTCATAGACAGTTGTCGAGCGTACCAAAGCCCATCATCCAAACACATACTGGGAAAACCCAGAAAATGTTCTGCCACCGGAAAATATTTGGCCTCATTGACCTTTGCACCATATAACACCGCCATATCTTGGAACAATTTATTTTGAGCATCCTGTATCTTCTAAATGGCAATTGAACTCACAAATAGTGCATCCGTCATTGTGACCACAATGAGAGGGAGGACATCAAAGGCCCATCGCAGCCTCTGAAATGAGTCCAGAAGCAGTTCGTCCTTGGTATTAGCACGGAAGATGCCCCGATAGTTGGCATGGATGAAATATGTGACCTGAAAACCAACGACAAAGATCACCAGTACGACGATATAGATGCTGAGGAGAATGCGCTGCTTCCGAGACCCTCCACTCTCTGAAGACAAAAGGAATAGACAGATGATCGATATCGCGATAAGACCACCAGTGAGTGCTGTACCGACAAGAACACCAGCTGTGTACTGCGTGCTCCCATGCATCACGGTATACGCATCATCAAGGGTGATATTACCAGACATACTTCCAGCGGATCCGACTGAAAGTTGTTAAAGAGGGTTGTAAATGGAGTTGGATTTTTGATCTGCCTCGCCTCGGTTACCTTTATAGCGGGGTGGACGAGCGCCGTCGCATGGAAATCAGATCATCAAAGCTTTCCGAAGCCCCTTGATTTGGAATTTTTGGATAGTCTGAGAGAGAATGTCTGGATACTGTTTTGCTGAGCCGGCGAGGCGGTCCTCGGCAGTGCAAGTGCCCTTCCCGTTCACATGCGTCGGCGATGGCATCACGATATACTTTATCTTTGGCTGAAACCTGAGTGAATATGAGTATTTTTAGGTGCCATCTTAACCCCGGTGGGAAGCGAGTGCTGGTCCAAAGTCTTGGGAGGCTTAAGTGCGTCGTCCTAACTATAGGTTTCTCTTGGTTATACCATGTATGGTTATGGATTCCTTCACGGCCTCAGACACATTGTGGCCTGAGCTGCTATTGTTGTGTTGCCCGAACTGATGTGTGATGATGTTGAGAGGTTGATGACAACTTGACAATCGAACATCAAAGTCGCGGAAGCCGTTAACGTCGCCTTACCATAGTGGTGGTTCAAGTGTGTACAAAATGAATTGATAGTTCCATGACACCGTTATTTAGCAGGGCGCAGCAAAATACTGTATATAATGCATTCAGGATAAGCTAAAGTTCACTCACAAATCCACCAAGTAGACAAAATTATGGGGGAGCCGCCGAGGGCCAGCATGTTACAACTGCTATTCACATGTCCGTCAGTAGAGCTTGTGAAGCACCTATTTTTAATGGATGGGCTATCACATTCTATCGCTGGCACTAAGACGTCACGAAAACAAGGTGTGGGCATACAACACAACTACATATCATTACTGGGTTGCTATCTAACCAAGAAAGTCCACATCTTCCGACTTGACGAGTTCCAAGCCTCCACTCCCCAGTAATATTTTCCCTGGCTTGTTCTTCCGCGAACCTAGTATTCTACCAATGGTAACCTAGTGGACGATCAGGATGCACGCAAACGCCTGACAATCCATTCTGTTAAGGTTACAGGCCCAGTCATTATTTGTTACGCTCCACACGCAACGGGTATAGTGGCAACGCCCCAGTTACCAAACTCCAACGGCTACCAATATCGTGATGGGTACATTAATAGCAGCGGAACACTTATGGTATGCATATACCGCACAGGGGTGAAATAATACCGTCCGCAGGTGACCTCACTAAGAACGATTTGTATATTTGTGCATTTGGAAAGGTGGGGATCGCGGGAGGGGGGAGCGTGCATGGAAGAGTCGAGGGCCCCAGGGACGGGAACCTCTGTGAACTGGACGGTAAATATATTTGTACGGAGTGATTGTCTCACTTCATCTACTTCTGAAAAACAGATCTAGGGACGATTTCAATGAAGCTCGTGGTGGAAATCTCAAGCGCTACATCAGCAAAATCATCTGCCGTATGCTACCCTGCCACTCGATACACTTAAATCACGACTTTTTCTTTCAGTTGCGAGAACGACAACTCAACTACCAGTGCGTTTATGCATTGAACTTGTAAATCATGGGGTGATTTTCTCTGCTTCGGCGCTGATGCATGACGTTTCACGCAAGGACATCTCAAGCTAAACCCATCTGTCTTCAAGAAATCTGATGGCTTGTGCATTCTTAACATTCTGGCTCGAGCCGACATGATTGATATACTGGCTAATCATGTCTCCGGTATAGAAGACGATACAAAAACGCACGCCAAGATCGTTGTGACTGCAGTACGTCGAACCTGTTAGACATCAGAGTCCGGCTTTTCGAATTCCGGGCCTCCGCTCCCCAGTAGCGGTTCCCTGGCTTCTTCTTTCCGTGAACCTAGTGTCCTACCAATAGCAACCTGGTGGATGATCAAGACGCACGCAAATGACTACCAATTCATTTCGTTAAGGTTGCAGTCCCGGTCACTGTTTTATTAACTCACCTGTCCCGCACATGCAATGGGTACACCAGTAACCGCCAGGCTACTCCCAAGCCAGACTCCAACGGCTACCATTATCGCGATGGGCACATTGATGGCAGCTGATTGGAGCAGAATACTTATGGTATGCATATACCGTGCTGGGGGTGCATTATCTCCGAGACTTTCCACCACCATTCGTCGATGGAGAAATAGGCGCAAGGAAATGAAGAGCGCGGCGTGGACGTTAAGCGCTGCGTTTGATATGTAGAGTGTACCTTGAAGTACGCCACTTATGCTCATGCCAGTCCCATCGTCTACCATACCCCAGATTCCTGCAACTGCAACATTCTATGAGCAATACAACTGGAATAAATTACGTATTTCATGTACCCCAATTCAGGATCCACAGACATCCTGGAAAAATCCAGAAGATGTTCTGCCACTTTGCTGACTCGAGACGTTGTCCTATAGCACGTTGGACCATGCAGCATCGCCATACCTAGACATTTGTTCGTCAATACAGTTTCCCAAGTTACAAACAACCAACTCACAAGAAGTCCGTCAGTCATACCCATAACAATTACCGGAAGGAGATCTATGGGGACCCGCAGCCTTCCAAAATGATCCATGTTGACCTGTTCATTGCCAGACTGAAAGAGACCCGCGCCGTGAACAGCGAAAAAGAACGAGAGCTCAACACCGAGGGTGGTGAGTAAGAGCGCAAAGATAAAACATTGGAGAAGACGGCACTGCCTTGGAGGACCGCTGTTACTTGATGACAAGAGGACGAGACAGGTGATTCCGAGGACGATGAGACCGCCAGTAAAGAGCGTGCCGATGAATACACCGCTCGACCATACCAGCACATTGTATTCATAATAGTCCAATGTTTCCAGAGTGAGAGGCATGGTTCGCCGGGGGTGTGGTGTGAAGACAGGTGTTTTCGTTCGGGGGGCTATCCAATTGCCGAGATATATAATGGGGAGTTATGGGCACCAAGTAGGGCAGTGGAAGCATGATCCTTCTTTGGAGCCGACATTTGCGAATACGATGGAGAACTGATTGCTTGTGTGTCGTTAACGTAGATGATTGGTTCAGCCCGAGGACTGCTTTGATCAGCTTATGTTGGGGGTACTACAATACTGTGGTGTGACATATCTTTGTTGTAAGCGCTCGTCGATGTTTTGTTGTACGGCCATCTGTGGTGCATGATACGAGATATGAAGACAATGGCGGCGTATGTGCACATCAGGATTCTATCTTGACGGTCGGAAGGAATGATTTTTGCGATGGGGGAGGCGCGGGCTCGCAACGGTGGAGAGAGGGGCTATGGAGCTGCGCGAAGAAGCTGATTTACATCGCAGATGTTCGCTATAAAGGACAGGATACCTGAATGAAGGAAAGGATGTACTTGAAAATAGCAACGTAGGTCACTGATGTGTGACCACCAAGACAGTGCTTCCCAATGGCCAGTGCGCCAGGTACTAGCTACTGGAAAGCGAGCCAAGGGACCGTGATGGGAGACCGCCACTTTGACGTAGAACGAATCCGACATGTAACGCTTCTGCTACGTGGACGGAACACTTCGATTGGGCGTCGCGAGGAGCAAACGCCGGAGAGTAGTGTTGGAAAGCCAGTGAGACGGGCACAGGCGTCATAGGGGTTTGAGGACAAGGCAAAGTATAGAGAACCAAAGTTTGAGGCTCGAGACCGGTCAGAGCCGTGACGAGGCCCCGACTAAACCTGTGTGCTCTGCTTCGCGCAGACCCTCAGGGGGCGCAACTATGGTGATTCAACCGATTTACCCAAACGGCTGATGAGGAAGGGGGCTAGCACCCGCTCCAGGCACCGTCCCTGCGCGGCCCTACCTCTTGGGGAGACAGCTAGCATGTTAAAACATGTCGGGTCGTCATAGGCAGTAGGAAAGGAAACAGTGGGAAGATGGGGGAGTGAACAGGGGGAGAAACGGTTGAGGAAGAACCAGGGACTCGAAACGCATAGTAGAAGGCAGTGTCACTCATTACTAATTTATTTTCATTTTCCAGTCCATTTTGCATTAGGTGGAATACCACAGGCCCGAACCCGGAGAATGGGGTGGGACTCCTCTGGAATCCTGTGGGTCTGTTGGTCACGCCCGTTAGTAGGCCTGCAGCGACACCAACTATGCAGGTTACTGACAGCTGGAAGCTTCGGCACTCAAGCTCCAGGTCAAATGAGGATCCTCTCGTTTCGGGGAGGGGGAGCGGTTTGCATTTGGATTTGATGAGAGGGTACTTTAGGTTTAGCCTACCTCGAGGGACTGTGATCGGGCACCCATTGTACTTCAGTATGCCCCTGAATACAGGGTTGATTTAAAAAAAAAAAAAAAAAAAACATCAACAAAATCGTATGTCACCCCATCACACCATACACTGAAATCGTTGCTTCTTCCCTTAGCTGCGAGGACAACAGCTTTTCGTCCTTCACAGACAGTCCGCTACAGCAAAAACACTATTACCCGAATGACCACCATACAGGCCCGACGAACTCGAAATCGCAATGCATGAATCCCTTGGATCTATTGCCCACCCGGATGTGATGTACGAACCCATCATATCAACTCAGGATGTTACTCTCTCCCGGTATCAAGATCCTTTAGTCAACACAGCCAACAAGGTCAGTAACTATCGCACATGATTCCGGAAAGTTGTTAATACAGGCAACGACTTGCGAAAGGACATCTGGATGGTGGAATTCGGTTACATGAACAGGTACGATACATCTGTTTCGTCTCCCAAAAAGACAACGCTAATGACCATGGATTCTTATCCATCTACAGGAAGGGGGAGTGTGTTTAAGAGACTGTTGTGGTCGTGATCGTAGTATTCGTGAAAGCGGACTTGTGGAAAGCCGACATCGCTTTCTAGCATACTATCAAAATGACACGAATACACTGAGCGCACCATGAGTCATGCGGCATCAGTTCCGAACTTTTCGAGGACTCAGGAATCAGAGTGCCGCTACTTCCCACCGCAAGGAACAGCTACAGCCACAATGATCCATCGACATGGATTCATCTGGTTTTTGATGGGTGATGGAAAATGATTATACATCCGTACATGGTTTCTATTCTATCATACATGCTACAAATTGGAGTGTGCCCGAGATCCCATTGTGCATCAAACAATGGACTCTGGCTTTTCAGATTCTGAATGGGAACTTGTCCCACTTCCTACCAGCTTCACAGACTGCTCGCTCTTCGAACCAGCCATTCTGCCTAGGGCGACCTGATGGATGATCAGGACAGATGCAAGTGCCTGGCGTGAAGTTTCCGATCAGTCCCTCTTAACACTGTCTTGAATCAGAATGAGTTGATGCACCTGACTTGCACCAGCAACAGGAAACATGGCCAGTCCCAAATTAAACTGAGCCCCGAACCAAAGTCCAACAGCCGTTGTTATTGCAATGGGTATGTTGATAGCAGCGGATTGTAGCAAGACACTTATGATATGCAAATATTGCTTTGGAGGTGCCTTCCTTCCAAGGCCCGTGACCATGGTCTTTTGATGAAGGTGTGTAGAGATGAAGATTGTGGCGTAGAGGTTGATGATCGCATTTGTGACGAAGAGTGATGCCTGGAGTCCATTTGATAGCACCAGCATACTCAGGTCTTGAGTGTCATACACAGAACCCATGATTCCCGTGACTGGTATTGTGGTTGAGTATAGGTGCATCATGCTATATAGACAGTCACCAATTGTACCTAAGCCCAGGACCCAAACACATGCTGGAAGGACCCAAAAGATGTGTTGCCACCGGATCGAACCTTGGTTCAATGAATGCTGTGTTGAAGTTTCGGACATACTCTAGAAATAGACTATGAGGTCATTATGATAATAATAGACTGATCTGTTACTTTCCAGTAACTTTAATCCATAGTAACTTCCTATGAGTTGCTCTGCATATGATGAGAGTCATAAGTACTTGATAGATTATTCTACATAGTTCCAATGACTGGTATAATATGTTCTACAGTACTCTGCAGGCACTATGCCGCAGTTAATAGGAGTCATAAGGAACATTCTATGTATTCCTAGTATTTTATGTAGTATGACTTGCCTATGCTCTAATATGTATATAAACCCCATGTAGCAGACCTAGTTCTGCATCTTGTTCAATCAAACAACTTCTTCATCATCACTTATCTTCTTGAGTACAATACCAGTCTCGATCTCCTTGACTATAACTTGTCTACCTCTGACACCAACCGTTTCATTACTAATATCTGTCTATCTGAATTACCTTTCTACAGGTATCAGATAGAAGCTTATTATCTTGGTGAGTAGACCCTATGTTCTCTCCCACTGCGTTTACTGCTGCCTCCAGCAAACAACTTGTTACGGTTGTTTCCTCAACAGGTTATGGGCCCCAGTAGCCTTACCAATGGTTAAACCATTATTATCCCCTCTAACTGAGATAGGATGATAGGGCTTTACCTGACAGAGTTATCCTTGCATTTGATCATTGCTAATAAGAGGATTTTCTGGGCCCCTGTAGCCCAGTGGGTTCACCACCAAAGACTAGGCAAAGTGGCTGTGCAACTACCAGACAGGTTGAGGGTTCAATTCCCTCTCTCCCCTGTACTTAATGGAAATAAGCAGGGCTAGGCATGTGACCAACAGTTGGATATTTGTCATAATACTTGGTCCTTCGGGCCGGTAAGCGGAATCCGAGGGAATACAGTGGCTATAATGATCCATATCTCTGGGTCAGGGGACTTCAGCAACTTCCCATCAGAGCGCATAGGGGGGGGCTGTATCCGGGGAATGGGGTGGGACTCCTCTGAAATCCGGGCAGACTTCCCATATGGGGAATAGTCATTGGAGCCCAAATTAGCAGATCTAGGTCTGTTGTACCCATAGTGGGAGCAAAAGCATAAGGCGTAGTAAATGGGGGAATCTTACAAAAACAAACTGAATGTCCAATTGGACCAGGTCACCTCCTACTGTGATGCTTGGTCCAGCTGTCAGATGGCACACCCCAAGCTATATCAGTTGTTAGTCAGTGGTAGTAGGTACTTGATTGGCTGGCAAGGTTAGTTTTGGGTGACTGGGCATGTCCTGGTCCACCACGAGGGCCAGAATGTTCTGATCTAAGTATGGTCAGCAGTCCTTGAAGTACTGAAATAACTCCATGCCGAGGGAAGTGTACTCGGGTTGCACAACATGGTTGGCTGCTTGGCAAGGCAGAGACCTGGGACAGGTAGGAATCTGTGCCGGTTGGCATCAGCAAACCACCTGCCTGGGAATGGGAAGCCTAGTAGCTGGGGCTCTCTATGAACTCCCTGGTAAAGCATGAGCTGTAGCAGGCTGGGACAGTCTCCCACACCTGGCTCGAGGGTACTAAATCCTCTGTCAGTCCACTTGGCTTACTCAGCCAGGTTTGGGTCTAAGTTGACTCTGGGGTCCAGTTCACTGGTACCTGTCCTGCAAGGGCATGGGTATTAGGGTCTCCCAAATAGGGGGCCCTAAACTTCGTAAATTGGCCTTAGGCCATGATTTAAAAAAAAAAAAAAAAAAATAAGAGGATTTTCTTCTAGAAAGAAATTCACTTGACAAAAATATTATGGCAACTAATAATATCGTCTCTGGTTTGCCTAAGCTCAATAGGCCTAAGAACTATGCATTCTGGTCTAGAAGGCTTCAGAATGCCTTAACCCTTATTTCTGTCACTAGCTCCGACCAGTCTGGATAGACTGTGACAGACCAGAATCTCTCCCCCAAAAATCCTGCCACCTTAATGGAGGAGGATAGAAGGAGAGACCAATTGAGAGGACAGGCATTGGCTGTTATAAATGGCACCTTACCTGATTTCCTATTACTCCACGGACATGATGCTCCTGGATTCCTTTGGAGTGACTTGAAAACTTGCTTTGGGACACCTTCTCCCACTGCAGTATATTCAATCCTCCAAAAGATGCTGTGAAAGCACATTTCAGGGAATCAAGATCCAGCAATGGATCTAGCTGAATTGAGAACAATGGCTTCTCAATTAAAAACAGCTAAAGTAAGGCTGCCAGAAGTTCTTGGTGTGATGATTGCTTTGAATGCATTACCACCTGATTGGAATGCAGTGGCACAAACAACATTGGCAAATAATCACGATGTTGTAGATATGACCTGGGAGATAGTTCAGCAAGCTATAAATGCTGAGTAGTCAAGACGTGAAGGATCAAGACCCAACATGTCTAACCCTCAAGCCTCATATGCAGCTACTGCTAACTACCAAGCTTGCCCTCAGGGCAACTTTCCCAGGACTTGCCCTGGGCCACCTTGGAACCGCTTCTACTCTGGAGGTAATACCAGGGCCCAGCCTGTGAGAGGACCTTGCCACCCTACCAATCCAAGTGGGCAGCCTCCCCAGCCTTCTCCACCTACTCCTACCTGGATTAATATCCAGAAGAAGAAGAAGAAGCTCAAGAAGTGCCAGGGTAAACCTCAGGCCCACATGGCAGGCTTCACCGCTGCCATGGAACCAGCGGTCCGTCACTTCACTGGTCTGGGGATGACCCCCTTCGACCTGATGAGGCACATGGATGCGCCTTGACCCGTTCCCACTCCCACTCCTCCAACCACTCGTGTTTTAGTGAGTGAGAGACCTAAGCCTGTTACTTGGGTTAATCCCAAGAAGGTTCAGCAGGTACAAGAGAACGCTCGTGCTGAGCTCGAAAAGAAGGTGCATGCTGAAGCATGAAACTTATGTTTTACCACCCTTCTTGAAAACTCACTGCAGATCCAACAGGTGATCACCTGGTGTGACTGCGTCACTGGTCCTTTGCCCATGCAAATGGCAAAGAAACATGCTCTCGATTGTTATGATCAAAGGATGCACGAGGTCTCTCATCCCCGCACCCAACAAGGATGATCAGTAACACCTCCCAGTGCACCTTCTGTTCCTTCTGGTCATCCCCCAGGTTGTACCTGTGAGGGATACACAAGGGTGAGTGAATGGTTCTTGAAGCATAATAACCCCGACATTAATATGACTTGTGTCTGCTTCAATTTTCTTTTATCTATTGGTTCACTATATACCTTAATAGTTTCTCCCAAATTTGGGACAAAAATCAATTTGGCTATGCACCATGTGGTAAAGATCCCAAGCATGGACTCTATTGCCCGGGGTGATTTGCTTGAACCCGGAGAGGTTTGGCTGTTCTACCTTCCTCCTCTGGAGGAAATAGTAGCACCGGCTGTGAGGACCTACGACGAGAAGTTTCCTCCTCTTCCTCGGGCCTCCCCTCCTACGGAGTGCTTTCAGAGTAAGAAATATTCTCTTACTCAGAAGGTCAAGACCACTTATAGGCGACCTGCCACACTTACAGTGTTGGTAGATGAAGTCTTCAAGCGGCTTGAAGGTGAGAAGGAGGTTGACAACCTCATGGCGCTGGCTTAGGATGTCACCTACGACATCCGTGACTCCAGGAACCCTGCAAATGTTGCAGGACCCTCTTCTGGGCCCCTTCTGAAGTCTCCCAAGTCCAAACCCTTTGCTTCGGCACCTCAATCCGAGGTGTCTCTTGGACTTTCGTTCCCTGACTATGGAAGCGACTTCAAGAAGAAGGGAGGAGCTGGGTACATGATCAATTTGATCTCAGATACTCTTACTAACCCTGATATACAGTCCTGTCACCAATATGCTGACCGGCTGACTTCGCAAGAAGAAGGGCAAGGGCAAGGGGAAGGGATGTGGGGGGCTGGGCATATAAATACATCATCAGGATCTTTAGGATCCCATAATTATGTTGATATATGTGAATTGATAAATGAGAAGTGTTAAAACACTTCTCAATTTTCTTGTTTCTCTACACATATGCCCAATCAATATTTAAGAGTACCGGATCAAATAAGATCTCGATCGCTAAGCAATGATCAAATTATAATGCCACTAGAAGAATATAGTGACATATGGTTATTAGACTCAGGGGCATCATGTCATTATACCCCTTATGCAGAAGACTTCATCAACTTCGAAGAACTTAAAGTTTCGATCCCAATTAAAACTGTAGGAGCACAAGGTCCCTACCTTAATGCAGTTGGTCTTGGCATAGTTATGCTTAAGCATAGAGTCTATAACAAGAAGACTAATAGTGTTCAACCAATGCAGATATTAATATATCCAGTCTTCCTTCTAAAAGGCACCTCTAAACAACTAATGTCAGTGGGACGGTTATGCCAGGATGGCAAAACTGTTAGAACAGATGCCAACAAATCAGTAGTAGTTGATAGCGAAGGAAATGCTATTCTTCAAGCATATCCTTCAGCAAGTTGTAACACTACTTTACATTTTGTTAATACCAAAATTGTACATTCGGAACATGCAGCTATGGCTGCAGATCCAATCATTGGCTACAAAGTTGTACATGTGAGATTAGGACATCCCTCTAATCGTATCCTCAATCATTTTGAGAAAAATATGATTGGGTTTACTCTGGTGCAAATTCCCAAGCAAAAACCAGTCTGTGATGGTTGTGCCAAGGGAAAGATGCACCAGAAACCCTTTAGAGAGAACCCTACATACACAAAGCATCCATTTGGAAGAATTCACTCAGATTTAGTTGAACTTCCGATTCTTTCTTACCATAAATTTAAATGGGTCATGACCATAATGGACAACTTTTCCTCTCATGGATGGATTTGCTTCCTCCATAAGAAATCAGAAGCAGTAGAAGAAATGAAAAATTTCATTGCCTTAATTCAGACCCAATACAAGACTAAATTAAAAAATCTCTGCACTGATAGAGGAGGAGAGTATGCAACTGATGAGTTACAATCTCATTTGTGCTCATTAGGGATTATACATGAGACTAGTGCACCACACATACACCAACAGAATGGATGAGCGGAATGCTTGAACCGAACTTTGATGGATAAAGCAGAAGCCATGAGGCATCATGCTTGTATTCCTGATGGTTGGTGGGAGTTTTCTATAGATCATGCGATATATATCTATAATAAAACACTGGTATCACAGCTCATGTGGAAAACACCTTATGAAGTATTAAATCAGAAGATTCTAGACATCTCCAAAGAGAGAGTCTTTGGCTGCAGTACTTATGTCTTTCTCCCAAAAGAGATAAGAGACAATAAACTGACAGCAAAGTCAGAACTCATGATTTTCCTTGGTTGGACATTAGATAGGAAAAACTATTGTTTCATGAGGCACCTAAATGGAAATGTGATCTATACATCTCCAACAGCCGTATTTAGCAAAGAACACTTCCCCAAATGTATTGGGAAGAAGCAAGAAGAACGGATGAACCAACCATCATCTTCTACTTCTCGAAGCACACCTTCAGAAGTAATTGTCTTCCATGCTCCAGATCCATCTACTGGTTTACCTATTGATAGACCACCTGGTCCTATACCCCAAACTTCTCCTGAAGGTTCTCCAGAAGATAGGATTTATAGACCTGTTCATGGACGAATTCCAACTCCTTTCCCTGAAACTAAAAAGAATAAAGGAAAGGGAAAAGCACCAAATATCGATACAGATGTTCAAGAGGAGTGTGATAGTATTGTGCAAAACATTCTCTTTCCACCAAGAGAAGCACAAACACCAGAAGACAATGACAGTGATGGGTTATCATATGCTGATCCACCTAATCACCCTGAAGGTCCAAACCATCTGTCTTCTCAAAGAGATGATCCGGATGTACAACCTTTCATACCCTATACCCCTGTCAAAGATGATCGGAATACTGGTCCTTCTGTACCATGAGGTCACTCAGATCAAATACTGGTTCCTGAAATACCTCAGAGACTGCAAAGAACCAGAAAAGTACCTGAATGTCCAGGAAACTTCTATGGTTCTACAAAGCATCTGACCAAAATACTCCAGGACTATGAGATGTTCCAACCTCCTAAGTCAAAATTAACAAGCTCTACAAGTAGACTTGTTAGACAAATTTAATCAGAGGCTTCCAAACCTGGAATAATCAATAGACATTCTCAGCATGAAGCTTTTACAATAGAAGACTTATGCAGAGAAGGAGGAGTAGGAATGATTGATTATCTGTGTACTCAAAAAGTCGAATCACCATTAGTTCCTATTACTTTCAAGGATCTAGATTGACTACCATCGGAAGAGAAATCTAAATGGTGGAAAGCATGCTTAAAAGAGTTAAATTCACTCAGAAAAAGACATGTTTATAACTTAGCCAAACTTCTGCCTAGAAGAAAAGCTGTCAAAAATAGATGGGTCTTCATACCCAAATCAGACGGTCGATACCATGCTCAACTAGTAGCAAAAGGATTCTCTCAGATAGAGGGAATCGATTACGATGAATTATTTTCACCAGTAGTCTGTTATGAGACAGTGTGACTCATATTTGCAGTCACTGCCCTCAATGATTGGGAGATGCTCAGTTTAGATGTTAAAACTGCTTATCTCTATGGAAAACTGGATGAAGAGCTCTATATGGAACTTCCAGAAGGTTTCAATACAGGTCGTGATAATACAGTTTGGAAATTAAACTGAGCTATTTATGGACTAAAGGAATCTGGATGACAATGGTGGAAGGAATTGACTAAGTCAATGACCAACCTAGGATTTGTCCGATCCAAGTTAGATGCTGGAGTTTATTATTACTACGACCCTGAAACCAAAGAGCTTATTATAGCTCTAGTCTATGTAAATGACTCAATGTTTGTCGGAATCAGAGGTTCTAGACTTCTACATGAGAAGCAAGCACTCTTTATGAAGAAATGGGAATGCTGAGACCTTGGTCCAAAGAGTTTCTTGGCATGAAAATTTCGCGAAATCCTATAAACCAATCAATCACCCTAGATCAAATAGATTATCTAGGAAAAGTTCTTGATCGATTTAAAGTAGTTGGAAAAGAAGAAATTCCATTACCAAATGGATTTATTTTCAAATCCAATACAGGACAAGCAACATCTGACTTCATAAAGAGGTATCAACAGTTAGTAGGATCAGTTATGTATCTGATGATAGGCAGTCAGCCTAACATAGCATTTGCCACTGTCAAGTTATCACAACATATGACCAACCCTACTAAAGCACATTATAATGCAGGCTTACATTTGCTAAAGTATCTTAATGCTACTTGCAAATATAGAATTACCTATAATGGAAGTTCTATACAAGGCCTTAATGCGTTTTCCAACTCTGATTGGGCTGGTGATCCAATTAGTTGTAAATCTGTAACTGGATATTTCTGTTTATTAGCCAGTGGAGCTATTGCTTGGCTAAGTAGAAAACAGAAAACAGTCGCATTATCTTCCACTGAAGCTGAGTATATGGCTTTGTCAGATTGCAGTCGACAACTTGTTTGGACTGTCAATTTGTTGGAAGAAATTGGTATCTGATGTTGAAGTTTTGGACATATTCTAGAAATAGACTATGAGGTCATTATGATAATAATAGACTGATCTGTTACTTTCTAGTAACTTTAATCTGTAGTAACTTCCTATGAGTTGCTCTGCATACAATGAGAGTCATAAGTACTTGATAGATTATTCTACATAGTACCAATGACTAGTATAATATGTTCTGCAGTACTCTGCAGGCACTACGCCGTAGTTAATAGGAGTCATAAGAAACTTCTATGTATTCCTAGTATTTTATGTAGTATGACTTGCCTATGCTCTAATATGTATATAAACCCTATGTAGCAGACCTAGTTCTGCATCTTGTTCAATCAAACAACTTCTTCATCATCACTTATCTTCTTGAGTACAATACCAGTCTCGATCTCCTTGACTATAACTTGTCTACCTCTGACACCAACCGTTTCATTACTAATATTTGTCTATCTGAATTACCTTTCTATAGGTATCAGATAGAAGCTTATTATCTTGGTGAGTAGACTCTATGTTCTCTCCCACTGCATTTACTGCTGCCCCCAGCAAACAACTTGTTACGGTCATTTCCTTAACACGCTGTACCATATAACATTGCCATATCTATAATGATAGCTTTAAACATTGTGCATCTCAGAATTTATAGATGCAACCCAACTCACAAAAAGTCCATCCATCATGGCTCCGATGATGACAGGAATTACATCTATGATTTGCAACTTGACAAATAAGTTGTCATCAAGTTCTGCCCTAGAATGAGGATGAAAGAAGCCCAGAATGTTGGGGATGAAGATAGGGTAGGGGTATAGCTGGGTTGGGGACCAAATTTTGATGACAGGAAATGGATATCTGGTTGTGGTCCTGCAGGTAAACTGTAACAGGAATCAGGATGCAGTCAGTAAGAGGGGCAGTGGATTATGGTGTCAAAGGGAATGTTGAAAGAAAATTTTTGGGTAGGTATCTTCTCTCCAGAAATTGACAAGGCTTGTATATGGCATGCTTAACACTCTGGTTCAAAGAACATAACCACCTGGACTCATTGGGTTTCCATTAGAGGCTATAACAGAACAAAGGACAAAGTTTGCTGTAGCTACAGTACATTAGAATTAAGACCTGACTTTAGCCTCTTCCTTCTGTAAACTCAATGTTTAACTCATGGAAACCTGGTGGGTGATCAGGATGGACAAAGGTGCTTGAAAATCCACTTTTTGAGCTCCCAAGCAGGACTCCTACAGCCATCATTATCAGAATCAATACTTTAATGGTAGCTAATGGGAGTGCTGGAGGTGTGGTTTTCCTCACCATTTGTTGATGGGGATTAGGTGCAAGGAAATGAAGAATGTAGAGATGTGAGTGCTGTGTTTGATATGAAGAGTGTGGCTTGAAGGATATTCGGGGTAACTGTACTAGTGTCTTCTACAATATGCAGAGGTGTGACAACTAGCACCAGACAAACAATGTTATGATATCGCGAATGTAATACCCATTGTGTGTATGTCATCTCTCCTAGTCTAATCCATCTACTTACACAAGACGGGACCAGTTACATCATACATTGTGTCAATTTCCTTATAAGGAAGGGGTCACTCCTTGCCCACTTTCCCCATAAATAATTCTTTGGCCCTCGAAACTCTGAACATAAGCAAATTGTGTGGTCCTTTTCCCGGCTTCAGAAAAAATAGGTTCAGTGGAAAAACCCTCAACAGATCTTCAAGCTTTGTTACAAGTGGCAGGGACATTGCATTGTACAGTGCTCTGTTGGAAATCCAAATGACACTGATTAAAATCCTCTTCCACTCTCTATCTATGGAAAGCCGGAGCACCTTGCTACCAAGACTTACCATTTTCAGCAGAGACCCCAGGAACTTTGTCACATGACATGCCATGTCAGACATATTAAACTTTTTTCAATATATTTATGAGTCCACAACTGATTATTGTGCAAATGTGACATAGCACCTCATAACACTATGTACCAACATGTACTAGAATATATAGACCAAGAAAATTTACATCCTATGCTACTTCTATGCAAATGCATAAGACAGTTATTATAAGATGTTGTACCACATACCTTTATGACCCTAATATTGACATTTATCTCCCTGCTGGGGCCTACATAGACTATAATCTTATTACAACAAGTGTTTGCAAATGAAAGGCCATCCCAATGGGTTTGGAATGCCTGCATGAGCCCCACTTCTTCTCTAGCCTTCAGCAGAATGTGAGCACTTGCAAATGCATTATTGAAGCAGTCAAAAAAATGGATCATTGTTGTCATTTGCACTTACTAGTTGTATTTCATGTGGCTAGCTCTTCAGTCTATTATTTATATAATATTCATCATCAAGGCTGCACCCTCTGACTGTTACAGGTTTGGCTACTAAGGGCAATAGAAGAGGATGTGACCTCTAGGGTATAGCCTTAATACCTATCTTAGCCAAGTTACTGGATAAGCAAGTGTTATCAAACTGTCATTACTTAACCAAGAAATGGCAATCCTGTTTATTTTGTAGCTCTGAGCAATGAGAGTGAGTAGGGAATAAGCAGTTAAGCAATCTTCTGTTGATTGACAGCAACTGTCAATGGAAACTCTTCTTGGGTGATCAAGAAGGCTATCCTTGTAGAAGATCAAAGCTTAAGCTTTGACTTCCTAATACAGTTGGCTATTTATACTAACTACTTCTTTTCTATAAATACTACGGAGTATAGATAATGAGACTGAAACACATTTCACAATATGAAACTGATAGATATAAAACACATGATGAATGTTATGAACTATAGATAAACAGTACATTCCTATTATGCACCCGTCACACTCATCATTCCTATGTAGCCATTTCACCCTCTTGTTTCATCCCTTAAAGCTGTACTCTTCTTGACTCATTCTATTCATCCGTATGACTCCTTTACTCTGTTCCTTTATTATTAGCACTTACCACTAGTATATAAAGTATAGTAATACTTAATGTATTCCTTACACTTTACCAATCATATTATCCCTTTCTCTTCTTTCCACTTTCTTGTCTTTATCCAAAGACTTGCAACCTGATGTTGAAGTTTTGGACATATTCTAGAAATAGACTATGAGGTCATTATGATAATAATAGAATGATCCGTTACTTTCCAGTAACTTCAAATCTGTAGTAACTTCCTATGAGTTGCTCTGCATATGATGAGAGTCATAATGTCAATTGGTACTTGATAGATTATTCTACATAGTTCCAATGACTGGTATAATATGTTCTGCAGTACTCCGCAGGCACTATGCCACAGTTAATAGGAGTCATAAAGAACATTCTATGTATTTCTAGTATTTTATGTAGTATAACTTGCCTATGCTCTAACATGTATATAAACCCCATGTAGCAGACCTAGTTCTGCATTTTGTTCAATCAAACAACCTCTTTCATCATTTCCTACATTCTCCAGTACAACCCAAACACTGATCTACTCAACTTTAATCAAGTCAATACTGACCTTGACCATTTCATCAATAATATCTGTCTATCTGAATTACCTTTCTATAGGTATCAGATAGAAGCTTATTATCTTAGTGAGTAGACCCTACGTTCTCTCCCACTGCATTTACTGCTGCCCCCAGCAAACAACTCATTATGGTTGTTTCCTCAACACCTGAGTCCTAGACTAAGGTCATAACAATGAAATACTACTAAAGATAGACATGAAACTGATAAAGGTGAAACAACTAAACATAGAGTGAAGTGAAACTGAAGAAAATGAAAAGGATGAGTGCTTACTCATCCTCGGAGATCTCAGATGATGACAATAGAGATTCATTGGAATAGCTGCAGTCACAGGACATGCAGGACAAAGTGGTAGATGGCAATAATGATGATGGTGGTGATGGAAGGATTGTATTCATTGGCTGATCAAATCGGATGACAAGGACAATGTCAGTGTAGTTAGCTCTTCAGAGAGGTAAGACTTGGGTGACTTGACAAAGGCTTGAGTGGATTACAATAGTGGATGGGGAGAGTCATTGCTGTCACTACTAGGTATAGCAGATTCATCATCTGGTAATAAGTCCCTTGGTTGCATCTCTATATAATAGATTCCATTGGCAACTTGTTGGTGAATGAGTACTTCAAGTACTGGACTACAAGTGTACATATAAGGGTGGATGTACTGTATTGTTTCTTTGGTAGTAAGTTGTGCTTTCCAACTGTTATTCCAGGTGCCATAGAGGTTGTTCTTGATAGTACATAAGTAGAGTCCATTGGTGTTGCATACATACAAGTATGGTATGTATTCCAAGCTAGTTGAAGTAGAAAGTCAATGATGGTGTTGTTAGATCATAGTGGTGGAACAAGTGGTATTGCTTCTGGGAACTTGTCATAATCTCTGATGTAGGTTTGAGGTTTGGACATAACACTGACTCACATTATACATATTTTCCAGCACAGTAACATGTAGTGACAGATGGATAATCTGACTTACTGATAGTTTGGTTAGTAGACAGTAAAGTTACTAAAAGAGTTGCTATGAGTTGAGTAGAGTGAGGTAGAATAATTGAGTAGATTGTCTAAGGAAACATAAGGGAATACATGCTGCTTTATATACTAAGTGTCTGGGTAGCAAACCCTAAGACTTATGAGTAATAACTATGCATAATGAGTTAGTAATGACTATGGAGTCCCTTGAAATACTGTAATATCATTAGTGGTGTCCAGTAGCATAATTGGAGTAATAGCAATCAGTCAGCTCATGAAATACATAAGTAAGAGGTGCATAATGTGAGTCAGAGAGTGCAGCCTCAATGACAAATATTAGATGAATAATATACTGAAGAGCTAGTCACATGTAATACAGCTTAGAAAGTGCAAATGACAACATTTCTCCTAGTTCAAAGTGCAATATGAATCAAGTACCAAACTGAATAGGTAAATAATTGTGACATTGTTGGAATTTAACAGTATCCAGACTTTTCATACAGATGTTGGCAGAGTTCTTTTCAGACTTAACATAAAATAATTTGATACTATCTATCTCAATGAGTTCATGGATAAAATGCCAGTGAATTGTGATATGTTTGGATCAATGTTCAATGACTGGGTTAGAAGCCCAGAAAGTCGAACCCAAATTGTCATACATAATATGTAGAGCGGGTTGTTCAAAACTAATCTCACCTAGTAGCTGATGGATCTAAATCAGTTGACAAGATGTCTCACATATGGTGACATACTCAGCTTCTGTAGTAAACAGTACTGTGGTAGCTTGTTGGCAACTTAACCAAGAGACTGGTCTGTTGGCAAACAAGACTAAGTTACTGGAAGTAGATTTGCATGTAGCAAGACATCCTATGAAATCAGAATCAGAGAAGTCCCAAATAGACTTCTTAGATTGCCCATTAAAGACTAGGTGATAGTGTTTCATACTCAGAAGGTAGCAGCACAAGTATAAACTATGCTTGTAATACTCCTCTGATGGACTAGCCATTTGCTGACTAAGTTTCACAACAGTATAAGTAATATCAAATCATGAGCCAATCATGAGATACATCAGGGATCCAATGGGTTGTTGGTACTTCTGGCAGAACTCAGGGTTAATGGTACTCTTGTAAGGCAGGAAGGCACATCCTGCCAGAAGAGGCATTTGAGTCAGCCTTACGGCAACACCAAATTTAGCAAGAACTTTGTCAAGATATGAAATCTGATCAACATAAATTCACTTATTCTTCCAGTCTTGTAAGATAGTCATGCCAAGAAACTCAGTGGTTTCTCCAAGGTCACAACATTCCCATTGTTCTATGAAGTTTTTCTTCATTTGGTAATAGAAGGGGCACTTCTTGCCCATGAAGACAACATTGTCAATGTAGACAAGGGCAATCATAATCAAGCCAGTCTTTGGACAGCAATTGTAGTATACTTCAGCATCAGATAGACATTGCTTGAAACCTATGGCAAGCAATGATTTTGTCATCACATGCCACTAGGCCAAGCTACTTGCTTAAGGCCATACAATGCTTTTTATAACCTTTACACTTTATTATATCCAAGTATGAATCCTTCCAGTTGCTCCATAAAGATTTCTTCATCCAGATTACCATATAAATAGGTAGTTTTTATGTCAATGCTTTTGATCTCCCAGTCTTTGACTACTGCTAAGCAAAACAGGAGACAAGAAGTTTCATAGCGGACAACTAGAGAGAAAAGCTTGTTGTAGTCGAGATTTTCCTTCTGTAAGAAACCTTTAGCCACTAGTCAAGCATGGCAATAACCGTCCAACTTAGTGTTGAAGACCCATCTGTTTTTAACAACATTAACACCCTTGGTAGGGTAGTCAACTAACTCATACACATTGTATTTCCTGAACATATCAAGCTCTTCTTTTTTTTTATTTTTATTTTTATTTTTTATCATCAATTTATATAGCGGTGCTCGATTGCAGTCCACATGTACATACATACAAAGGCAGAATGTACAGAATATTTGGAGCAAGGAAAGTAGACTATTCGTAAACTAACCCCACGAGACTCAATGCCATCTAACACGTACACTAGAGAGATGTTTGGTACCTAAGTTGATCAGCAGGAACAAGAGTAAAAAAGAGGGGAGTGGATATAGAGAGAGTGAAAGAGAGAGATTGATAGAAAGAAACTATCAACTTGCAAACACAAGGGGGAACAACAAATGGTACTAGCATGTAGAGGGGTATTTACCCAGACACCACGGGAATGATGGAAAATGAAAGAAAACTACATAAAATAGTAGACAAGCAAGGAAGGGAGAAATAGAGAAATGGAATAGAAGTCCATAACCAGGAGAGCACAAGAAAAATTTAAAAGAAGAAAAAACTCATGCAGGCACAGATCTGAACCTCTGATGGACTTGACAATGATGTAATGGGGGTATTGAACTGGCACAGATATGAGGGCAATCAGGTTCTGGGGGGAAGCTGAACGTGGCAGGGTTGTGACACAAGAAGTTAACGAATGTCTTGATGGTGTCGATGCTATGGTGATGATTGAAGGTGTTACATCAATAAAGGATATGTGCCCTAGTCTGGACCATTTGATTGGCACAGTGGTGGCAAGATAGATCCTCATTAGGGAAGAACCGAAGTCAGTATTCACCAATCGGGGCATGACATAAAATGGCACGATATGCTCTTGCGAAGAGCTGTGGTTGATACCTGCATTCTCGTATCCAGGGGCCGGATTTGATGTGCAACAGTAAAGTGAAGGCTCTGTTTGCTCACACTGAAAGGTGGAGGAAGGAGCTACCACTGTATTTCCTGAAGCCGAACATGGCTTGCCATGTGTGAATGGTGCGTTCAGTGGACTTCTTGCATAGGTAGGTGATCAAGTTGGGTACTCGGTGATTTCTACCCCAGTTGGGCCAGGCAACTGTCTGAATCCAGTCATGCATGGCTTTTTGTATTCCGTACTTGCACTTTGACGGAGTGTGATAAAATGAGAGGCAGTGTTGGTTGGACTTGTTGAACCAAGTCAAGAGTGCCTTTGAGGTAAGGATGGACTGCTGCTGACAGGAGTGCAACAAACAGTCAAGCAGGAGCCGAGAGGCTGCGAGGGAGTTGGTGAACACATGGATGTGTTCAACCTAGTCGTAGTTGTCAGTGGCGAGTACTTTGGTAATTCCTAAGTATTGTGCCACCAGTTCTGTGTCAGTCGACGTTATTCCTCCAAGTCTCTTCATGATAGAGCTCCCTCCATCCAGGTGTCAAATAGTGGCTGCTGCCGTGAACTGGCCAGTGAGCGGGTTGGGGTTGGGGTGGACCAAGCCATCCATGCCAATAATGATGGACTTGAAGTCCGTCATTGCATTTGTTGTTACATCATCCCAAAGTATCTTCAAGAGGTAGGGGTCATCCTGGTTGAATCCTATAAAAGATACATTAGTATGGAAGCAGTCAAGTAACCTATGTCCAGGCCAGATAGTTTTTGAAACAGAGTTAAAATGTTCTATATAACGAGTCTCGGGGGTGGGGTAGGAAACATCCATCACAGCTCCAAGTGTCTTCTTCTTCTGAATCTCTGTGAAATTCTTGATGTGAAGTCAGTGAGAGGAAGAATGATACTCTTTTGTCAGTCTTGTCAGTGCATATTCATCATCCAACATGTGAAGTCTTGACATTTGTCATTCGGCCAACTTTTGGAGATGGAGTTTGATGGGCATGAGCCCCGTGAGGGACTCAACGCTACCAGTAGAAGATGTTTGGAAGGCCCTGGTAATCCAGAGGGCCGCTTGTCGCTGCATTTTGTTGAGGATTTCACAAGTCCCTTTTGTTTGTGACTTATCATGAAACCATAGTCGGTATTCATATGTCGCCACTGGTATGACACACGAATGGTATAGTAGTCTTTTGTTGCTAGGGGACAGACCATGTACAGAGTTTCCTAGCATTTTCTGCCTTGATCAAGGATATCGCCTTGGCAGAATAGTAATGGACATACTCCTTGAAGGTTAGCGTCCTGTTGAAGTAGAAACTGAGGTAACGCCAGTGGGTTTTCGGCTTGAGGGGGGTATGACCAGTGAACAGAGGGGATCCCAAATCAATGGAGGGATTGGAGTCCTGTCTCGCATGCATGAAGTGAAAGACTTCAGACTTGCTGTGTTTGATTACTAGTGTTGAAGTTTGGACATATTCTAGAAATAGACTATGAGGTCATTATGATAATAATAGACTGATCCATTACTTTCCGGTAACTTCAATTCCGTAGTAACTTCCTATGAGTTGCTCTGCATACGATGAGAGTCATAAGTACTTGTTAGATTATTCTACATAGTACCAATAACTAGTGTACTACGTTCTGCAGTACTCTGCAGGCACTACACCACAGTTAAAGAGAGTCATAAGGAACAATCTATGCATTACTAGTATTTTATGTAGTATGACTCGCCTATGTTACAATATGTATATAAACCCTATGTAGCAGACCTAAGTTCTGCATCTTGTTCAATCGAACAACTTCTTCATCATTGCTTATCTTCTTCAGTACAACACCTGTCTCGATCTCCTCGACTTTGACCTGTCTACATCTGATTCTACCTCTGACACCAACCTCTTTATAACTCATATCTGTCTATCTGAATTACCTTTCTATGGGTATCAT
Source organism: Chlorophyllum brunneum (assembly GCA_963576785.1). Taxonomy (NCBI): domain Eukaryota; kingdom Fungi; phylum Basidiomycota; class Agaricomycetes; order Agaricales; family Agaricaceae; genus Chlorophyllum; species Chlorophyllum brunneum. Next base: position 890,920 of record OY756146.1, on the reverse strand, counting down.
ATAGAAGTATATTGTATCAGTGAGTAGACCCTACATTCTCTCCCACTGCGTTTATTGCTGCCCCCAGCAAACAATTTGTTATGGTCGTTTCCTCAACAACTAGGCCAAATTCATTCATGAGCTGCTCTATTTTATGGTACATGTGTTGGAGTATTTCAATGTTTCTTTCGAGGGATAGGGATTGAGCGATGAGGGTACTGTCATCCACAAATGATAGGACGTCAAAGTCCCATTTGTTGCAGTGTTCCTTCATATGTACGTCGAATATTCAAAGGAGGGGGGTGAGATAAAGAGCAGATAGAATAGGGCTAAGGGCCAAGCCTTGACCTACTCCAACTACCACGTCAAATTCAGGGGAGCTTTTGTTGTTCCACTGGTAGATAGTGTGGCATTTTTTGAGATAATTGTTGAAGAATCCCGCGATTTGAGGAGGAAATCCTTGCCAAGTAAGGATGTCGGTAAGAAGGTCATGGTTGAGGGAGGGGAAGAATTGGGCAACATCAAATGCGAGCACCAATGTTTTCTTCTTCTTTGTCCAAGCTCCCTGGATGATGTGGGTTAGGAAAAGCCCAGCGTCCTCAGTGGATTGTTGTCGGATGGCTCCCAGTTGGTGAGGGTGGAGAACTTTGAATTTCACTGCCTCAAATTGGAGTCATTTGGCTAGCATTTTCTCTATTAGTTTGCCAAACATATTGAGAAGGACAATGGGTCTGAAAGCCTTTGGGGTGGAATAGTTGGGTTTGTTGGGTTTGGGGATGATTACCAACATCGATTTTTTGAAATGCGAGGGCCAGTGTCCAAGGGACAGGTACACACAGCTGATTTGGAGAAAGAGATTGGCGCAAGTATCGATGGCGGCAATCTGTTTGAGGTGTGACTAGGATATATGGTTGGGGCTAGGGGCATCAAGCTCTTCAAGGCATGCCTTAAGCCATTTGTTGCACTCAGTAGGCAGCAACTTGGCAAGGTTCCGAAATTGGATTGGCTGTGGCAATGGAGAAGTTGTACTGGCCTTGGAAAGGTAGTAATGGATTAACTCTATACTGCCTTTGCAAATTAATTGGCAAAGCTCTTTCCTACTTGGCTCAAGCATGAGCAAATCAATCTCAATGTTCTGCTCATGTGCTGGCAGGGGAGGTTGTGGCCTATCAGGCACATACTCATTCTCTTCTGGAATATGATCACCAAGTCCTGGAGGGACATTAGGTCAGCTAGGATTCCATTGTCCTTGTCTTGGCTAACCAAAAGGCTTGTACCTTTCATAGTCCCTAAGGATATTCTTCAGGTGTTGGCAGTCACCATAGACATTTCCTTCTCTCTGTGGAACCTGAAGGGTGGTTTGATCATGGAGTTTTCTCAGTGCCTCAATATCCAGATAGGGAATAAAGGTCCCTTCCAAAATGGGTATAGGAGCCCAGTTATCAGCACATAGATTAGGCACAGGTGCAGCCTTCTCAATGTCATCCTCAACCTTAACTCCTCCTGGAGGCCAAGATGGCATAGGTAGAGAGGAAGGTGGAGTGGGATCCTTGTAGGATAATCCTAGAGAAGATCTTCTAGAAGAAGAAGAAGGCAGAGGCGACAGAGTCCACTCTCTGGGACTAGGAGTAGGAGTTTGTAGACAAGGAGGTGCCAGCGGTGGTCTAGCTCATGGCACACTCAGACCAGATGGTCCTGGAACAAATCCATCTCCAGAAGGGAGAGGATTTGGGACATTTCGATCATTAGAATTGCTATTATTAGGTGGTAATTGGCCTTGTCGTTCAGACTGTGATGGACATCTAGGAAAATAGAGTTTATCGAAGACAGCGTGGGGGGAGACAAAGATAAAATTGTTCCACTGATGGCACATAAACTTAAAGTTGCTGCCATCACCTGCGTAACTGATGAAGATCATCAATTCCAATTTGGACGCAAGTTTATCTTGCTACATCTCATCAGAAAGGTATATGTAGGCCCCACAACCAAACACTTGGAGATAAGAAACATCAGGTTTCCTTCCAAACCATGTCTCATAGGGGGTGACCCATTTCAGATGTTATAGACATGAGCAGCCATATCAAAAGCAAACTCCCAGTAGCTAGCTGGAAGGCATGCTTCAAGTCACATAGATTGCGCCTTTTCTAGAAGTGTTCAATTAAGATGTTTGGTACACCCGTTCTGTTGGTAAATGTGTGGTATACTTGTTTTGTAAAGGATTCCTTTCTCAGCAAAATAGTCCTTGAGTTCCTGAGACATATATTCTCCTCCATTATCAGAGCATACCTGCTTGATGCATTTGCCTGTTTGGTTCATCACCAATTCAGTGTATGCCTTGAAGGTACATACAGTATCTGATTTATTGTACAAAAAGGAAATGTGCATAGAGGAAGAGTAGTCATCAAGGAATGTTATAACCCATTTGAACTTGTGATAGGACAAAATGGGGAGCTCCTGAAGATCCGAATGGATCAATTCAAGGATCTCAGACATGCGAGATGTTTTTTCATGGTAGGCCTTGTTCAGCAGCTTTCCAAGTGTACAACCAGGGCAAACCTTCTGTTCCTTTGGTGGAAGCATTGGGACAGATTCTGTGTGTTTTGGCATGTAACCTAGAGCTTGATCAGATAGGTGTGTGAATCTTCGATGCCAGATATCATAGGATGTGGTATTTTTATTGATTGAAGCCAAAGAGAATCAAAGATCTCCATTGTACAAGATGCACATGTTCACAAAGTGAACTTAGTTCAAAGAAGCACCCTGGTGACATTGTTTGCTCAGGAATGGCTTACCACAAATATCACAAATAATAGTCTTCCTATTTGACGTTTCTGTGATCAGACCAGTTTTATCCATGATGGATCTGGTTGAGAGAAGTCTCATATCTAACTTTGGTATGTGATATACTAGATGAAGGTACAGAGTCTGCCACTGAACTTTGCTGGACTCAAGTTTTACTTCTGTCTCTAAATAGACAGTGCTATAGGATCCAATAGAGAGTGTGGATCCATCTGCAATCTGCACCAATCCAAAAGAACCTTTGACAACATTGACAAGATCCCTCTTGTTTGGAATAATATTGAGGGAGGCACCAGAGTCCAAAAGCCATTTATTGCTCATTTTACATATTCTTCACTCTTGAAAACAGAGGAAAAAATATTATATCTGAAGATTTATTTAATTGTACATAATGATGTACATAAGAGGTCTGGCTATTTATCCAAAGTTCTACATCGGCTGAGGTTGCACTCTATGCACCCAATCAAGAGTCTTCTTGGACATCAGCAATGTGTATGATACTTCTGCAGCAATCTTCAGATTCATGTGAAGAGCTAGTGAGATTTGGCTTACCTGCTATTGCTTTGTCAGAGTAATCCTTGTCCTCGAATCCCATCAACACTGCATCCTTGTCCTTCTTGATGGCAATTGGAGCTGGAATGCTCATGACCAGAGTGGCTGCTGGAGTGGCACCAAACAATTTATCAACCTTTATGATGAAGGCAGCCATCAGAAGAGAGGCCGGGTAGTAAAGGGAAGTGGATCCCATCTGTGTCTCATATTGATCCAAGGCTTTCACCTTGGCAGCCACGTATGGAGTAGGGTGGCACCAGGGATCCTGAGTCTTCTTCTCAGCAGAATTTGTCATCCGCAAGAGAAGGGATGGTGGGAGAGGTGCTGAGGACCACACCTTGGTGACAAGGCTATATATACTCTTCTTTGATTCTGTGGTTAACTTGGCAAAGCCAAAGTTAACTGAGTCCATTGTGTAAGCTGGTTGCCTAGTGTCATTTCCGCAGGAAGCTGGTTGTCCAGCATCAACCTCATTCACTCAGCCTTTGCTGCTGCCCCTTGTACTGTATTGCCTCTTCTTATCATGGTCCTCCTGAGGCTGCTACTGGCACTGCTACTGCTGCAGAGGTTGCTGTTGCTACTGCTGCTGAGGGTATGACTACTGTCCTGGGTGCTGCTGCTTCTGTGGGGGACCGCACTGCTGCTGCCCTTGATAGCAAGGGGGTACACCTTGTGATTTAACACCAGTGAACTTATTCACTGACTGGTTTGCCTTAAGTGTTGACCAGTGGTTCATAATAGTCCTGTGGACTGAAGCAAAGGTCACAGTGGGGATCTGAGTGTTCACCATGAGAAAAGGGATGATGATATTCCAGGCATTTGAGATACTGAAGAGAAGAGTCATCACCTTGATGATCTCTGGGATGGTGCAATTGCCATTAGTGTTGAGCTGCTCATAAAGAATAGCAAGCTTAGCAATTGGGCTGGAAGGGTCCTCATTCAGATGGAGACAAAAGTGGATCATCTCAACATATTTTGAATAGAGTCTGGAAATGGACTCTAAGCTGTATATGGTGCAAAGATGCACCTACATGCTGTTGATGTCAGGAAGGTTTCCCTTAATTATCTCAGTGGGTAGTTTACTCTTGATGATTGAGTAAACTACCCTGTGCATGCACACCCGAGCAGCATGTTCGATTGCCTCCTACCCTATAGGAGGGGGGACAATCACATAGGCAGGGACAAGGGTGTAAATCTGTGACAGGAGTATCAGCAAGAATTCATCACCAATGACAGAGGTTCCATTAGCAGAGACCAAGGCAAGGGCATCCTGCATCCGGTCTGCCCACTCATTGTAATTGGCAGTACTGGAGAGAATGGGGATCCAGGCAAGAACTATGGAAATGGGAGAAGACATTGTAGTCTAAATATGGACATAATTAGCAATCAGATTCGTGGGCAATCAGATCTGCACCATTACACTATTCAAGCTATAAACCCTATACTAGGAAGCCTTTCTAAATAGAGTGTGAACTAAATGAGTCATGTTAGAGGGATGGGCTAGAAAGACCATGCTCTACAGAACTGGTCAGATCAGCCTATCTACAACCCATTTGCAGCCAGTCATGGCACATGGGGAGCAGGTGATCCAGGGCCCATAACCTGTTGAACAGTATAGTAACATGCAGTAGCAGATGGATGATCTGACTTACTGATAGTGTGGGTTAGTAAACAGTAAAGTGAACTAAGTGTTGCTGAGAGAGTCAAGTAGAGCAAGGTAGATAATCAAGTAGATTGTCTTATTTAAATAAAGGGAATACATGCTACTTTATATACTAAATGTCCAGGTAGCAAACCCTAAGACCTACAAGTAATAATAGGCATAATTGTGTCAGCAATGACACTAAAGTCCCTTGAAACACTGCAATATCATCAGTGGTGTCTAGTAGCATAATTGGAGCAATAGTGATCAGTCAGCTCATGAAATACATGAGAGAAAGGTGCATAATATGAGTCAGAGGGCATAGCCTTGATGACAAATATTAGATGAATAATATACTGTGGAGCTAGTCATATGGAATGTAGCTATAGTAAGCACAAATGACAATATGGACAACTGGAAAGAAAAGCTCGTTATAATTGAGGCCAGGATTACAGAAGAAATAATGTTTGTTTCCAATTATCAGGATAGGTATTTTCCCTCTATGCTCAGGTTGATGTTACTAACATGGGGTCAGGTAGAGGCAAATTTTTGCTAACAGACCCATAGATTATGACTCACCCATAAGTGTTCTGTCATGTATAATAAATATAACAAGTAAATGAATGCCTAGAGATCTGGAAGAGCACTTTTTTGGAAATGGGAACATTAGACATATGGTAGAGCTCTTTCTTTGTAATCACAAATGCAACAAATACTGTGAATGGTTTGCTCTTCCAAACTTGTAGTTCAGTATACTAAAATGGTGTATAATCACATGTATACCCTCATTCAAAAATATAATATATTTCATAGTCTAGATGAAAGTATATGTATGAGAATATATGTATTGCAAACTTGGGTTGGTAGATATACTGGAGCATGCAGCAAGATCAAATACTACAGGACAACTGGGAATATTCTCTTGTGTGTGATAAGGTGACACACAGCTAGTTTTCTGTGTGTCACACATGACATAAATATGATCATTGTTGTCATGTGTACCGTATTTGGAGGTGTAGTCACATTGTGCCTTCATGTTTCCTTCTTTGGTAGTTATTTGCGGGGTCCTGTCATAAGTCTTGGCAGCAAGGTGCTCCGGCTTTCCATACCGTCCAAGGTACTTACGCAATACACAGCATCACTTCGTTGTTCCCTCCTTCAGCTTCAGATCCGACAACTCTCCTTCGTCTTCTCACCACAACCGCCTCCGCTCTGATTTCCTTCCTCGTACCCACAATGATAACGATAATGATAGCGCGGGACCGGAACCATTACAACGACTAACCCCATCTACTAATTCCTTTCCTGTTCGTCGTCACCGCACCTACTCCCCGTCTGCCCGGTATTGTGGTATCGCGTTTCCTCACTCGCCACAAGGTAGTTTCGGGTCCATTCAACGGTTATTTCGTCAAACACAACAACAAAATCATATGCTCTTCAGACGATACACAGAAATCGTCACTTTATTCCTCAGCTAAGAGAACAACAACACTTTATCCCTTACGTACAGACCCCTGGAACAAAAGCACCGCCCGAATGATCAACATGCGGGCCCGTCAAACTCAAACTTGCGAAGCATGAATCTCTTAGATCCATACCATGCAAAAACCGAATACCCTCTCGCTGCGAAATAGTTCTAAACACCACGACGGCCAAAACGCGTGCCTATCACAAAAATTGGGGGACTCTGAACGACTTGCGAAAGAGATTTGGATAGTCAAATTTGGTTTGAATAGGTACAATACATCTCTTTCATCCCCCAAAACACACCGCTATGACCATGAAGTCTCCGCTCATGAAACCCCATTACAAGAATGATGCTATCTTCAACTTCTTCCCGTCTCATCACCCTTCCTCTTCTCATCTGCACACTCACCGCTCGTCGTCTTCCTCGTTACCAAGGATATCAGCCTCGCGCAGATTCATCCCGTCTGGAACAGACACACTAAGCTCAGACGAAACTCCCCTTTCACCGCTCGAGACCAATACCACATGCTTTTGTCTTGAAGAGAGTGGCTGCGAGAGGTGTTGTTGAAGGTGGTTTGAGGTTTGTTAGTTCAAGGAATGATGGGAGGGAGAGGAGAAGGGGACAGTGTTCGGGAGATTGTATGGTTACGGGCGTAGGCGAAGAGGTATTATTCCAGTGAAAATGGACTTGTGGCAGTCATGTATGTCATCATAAATATACCACATATTCTCGAATGCGCAGGGGTAAAAACTCATGTGTGTCATCTTGCTCATATCCTGGCCCAAACCAACACAGCTATCTATACATTACTTTCTGTCACACGTACAAAGAGAGACTTCGAAAAAAAAGACAAATACAACAAGTGCTCCACGAACCATCAAACATCAGATTCGCGACTTTTCGAACGTTGAATTGGAGTACCTTCTACTTCCTACCAGCACTACCACACGGTCCGTTTCATCATCCACGGTACGGGTTGGAGTGCGCTCGACATTTTATTGTGCATCAAACGACGGGCTCCGACTTTTCGATTTCTGATTGGGAAGATGTGCCACTTCTTACCAGCTTCACAGCTGGTTCATTCTGTGAACCACCTGTTCTACCCAAGGCGACCTGATGGATGATTAGGACAGACGCAAGTGCCTGATGCAGTATTCCCGATCAGTCCTTCAGCACTATTTTTATCAAAAAAAGGAGTTGACGCACCTGGCTTGCACCGGCAACGGGAATCATGGCCATCCCCAAGACAGGAGTCGCTAGCCAAATTGCAACAGCCGTTGTTATTGCTATTGGTACATTGATAGCAGCGGACTGAAGCAGGACATGTATGACATATATATATCGTGTTGTGAGTGTCCTAGCTCCGAGGCCCGTGACTACAGTCCGTTGGTGAAGCAGGAGGCGTAGGGAGATGAAGACCATGGTGTAGAGGTTGACGATCGCATTTGAAAGAAAGACCCATGCTTGAAGTCCGGAGACCAAGGCCAAGGTGCTCATGTCCGCATCATCGTACACGGTAGTGGTGATCCCCGTAGCTATGTTTATCATTAAATACCGCTACTGTCCAATGCCAGATATACAGGTAATAATCGTACCTAAACCCAGGACCCAAAAAAATGCAGGAAGGACCCAAAAGATGTGCTGCCACCGAATGGAGCCTTGCCCCAATGACTGTTGTACCATATAACATCGCCATATCTTGGATAATTGTTTTAAACACTTGTATTACTGGTTCTCAAGTAATTTAACTCACGAAAAGTCCATCTGTCATCCCTCCAATTATGACAGGAAGCAGATCTGCGGCGAATCGCAGTTTTATAAACATGTCTTCTTCGAGTTCCGCCTCGGAATGGGGACGAAAGAAGCCCATAATATTGGAGTCGAAGAAATATGTAATCTGGAGACCAATGACAAACGGCAATAGTATGGCGATATATGTGCGAAGAAGGAAGCGTTGCTTTGGAGACCCTCTGTTCCCTGGAGACAAAAGAAGCAGACAGGTGATCCCAAGTGCGATGAGACAACCAGTGAGTGTCGATCCGACAACAACGCCGGCTGAAAGCCCCATATTCATATACTCATCGGAGTACATGGCATCACGGGTGACATTGACAGACATATTTCCAGCGGATCTGGGAGTCGAAGATAGTATGATTGGGGTTTACTTTTTGTTGAGCCTAGCCATGGGCTTTATAGCAGGATGGGTGGGCGCCTTCAAATAAAACAAGAGCATCTTATCTTCCCGAAGTCGTTGATTCGGAATTCTGAACAGTCTGAGAGAAAATGTCTCAATGTCGCCTAGCTAATCACAGCGGATCAAGCATGCAGTGCAAATGTCCTTCTATCTGAATGCTTCGCCGATGGCATCATGATATTCATTATCTTTGACACGAAATTGGCCGAACGTTGTTGCAGCTTTAGGGCAGGCTAGTGGCGTAAGCTATTTTAGTTCTAGATAGAAGAGCCCGGCCACAGCCTTGTGAAGATGGCCATTTGTGATGCCTGATATATCAGACATATCCTGCCCCAGAAGCTGATGCACAGCTCTTACCATCAGAAGTCTAGTAAATGAGGGAGGGGGTGGGGATAACTGAGTTGCGGTCCAAGTTTCGACGACAGGATATCTGATTTGAGTCCCACGGGCGATCACCTTGTGTGGCCATAATTTATTATGTCATGAAATGCCCGAGCAACACCTCTTATCCCCCTTCATAAAATTCATGGATACAACTCTTAACGTTCTAGCTCAAACAGACATGGTTATCGTACCAACTACCACGTTGCCCTCAGAATGATCAAGACAGATGAAAATACCCGAGTATCCACTTTTTGAGCTCTGATCCTTGCTTTCATGTATTTGTCCCTATCACGAACCACTCCCAAGCCGGACTCCGGCAGCCGTCGCTATTGCAATCAGTACATTAATGGCGGCTGATTGGAGTAGAATGCTTATGATATGATACCGCGTCGGGGGTGCCTTAGATCCAAGGTTTTCTAGGACCATTCGTCGATGGAGGAACAGGATGTGGCATAGACGTTGAGCGCTGTGTTTGATATGAAGAGTATAGCTTGGGGGATGTTGGCTAGGTTCGGGTAGCTGGATTAGTGTCATCTGCTACAGTACCCCGGTGTGACAACAAAAAACAACAATGTTGTGAATGTGATACCCACCACACTATTCCCATCGACCCCTCAGATACCTCACATCAAGATGCTTTCCACTCCGTTGGGGAAGCAAGCCAAGGGGCCGTGGTGGGGGATCGCCACTATGATGGAGAATGAATCTGACGCTGGAATTAACGCTGCTACGTGGATGGAACACTTCAAGTTCGACCGCGCGCTGTTATCAAGTGAGGGGTGAACGCCGGAGAGTGGGGTTGGAGCGCCAGCGAGACTGGCACAGGCATTGTATGGGTTTGAAGGCAATGTAGGGTTTAGAGAACCAACGCAGTGGTCAAAGACCAGGTCAGCCCTTAGTTGCGCACTTATGACGTCGTGCGTATGTCACCACCCTGATAACACTCAATCCCTACCCTCCACCACCACCTTATCCTTGTCAACAATACTAACATCTGTGATGGACATACTACATAGGTCTAAGAGAAATCCAGTTCCCGCAAATGCCACAACCAACACATGTTTTTCCGATTTGACACTGAGCGGACCAGCTAGTGTGGCTGGAAGAGATGTTATTGAATGGGCTTTGAGGCTTGTTGGTACTGGTACCACCAGAGAGGGGGAGGAGAGAGGGGGGTGTTTGGGGGATTGTCATGGTCACGGGCATAAGGGAAGAGTGTTTAGCGAAGAGGACCCGTAGTATGTATACCATCAGTAATATATGACTTGTTCCGGAATGCGCAAGGGTAAAAGCTCTTATATATCAACTTACTAATATTCTAACCCAAAATTACATGGTTATTCACACCTTGCTTTCTATCATAGACTCGAGACTACAGGAAAAAGACATAAATACACCGAGTGCTCCACAAGCAACAGACATCAGTCGCAATTTTTCAACCATTGGGTTGGAGTACCCTCCAATTCCCACCAGCCACAACTCACAGCCACGTAGTTCGTTTTATCACTCGCGGTGCGAGTCGGAGTGTGCCAGGGACCTCTTATGTATCAAACAATGGACCCAGGCTTCTTGGATTCGGAGTGGGAAGATGTGTCACTGTGTACCAGCTTCACAGGTTGTTCATGCTGTGAACCACCTGTTCTGCCCAAGGCGACCTGATGGATGATTGTGACAGACGCGAGTGCCTGATGCAGGATTCGCCATCAGTCCTTTCGCACGATTTTAATCAAAATGGGTTGACGCACCTGGCTCGCACCGGCAACCGGAATCATGGCCAAGCCCAAGACAGGAGTCGCTAGCCAAATTCCAACAGCCGTTGTTATTGCTATGGGTACGTTGATAGCAGCGGACTGAAGCAGGATACTTATGATATGTAAATATCGTGACCTAGCCCCAAGGGCCATGAACACGGTCCGTCGATGAAGTAAGAGGCGTACGGATATGAAGCCTGTGGCGTAGAGGTTGATGATTGCATTTGAAAGGAAGACCCATGCTTGGAATCCCCCGACCAAGGCCAAGGTGCTCAAGTCCGCGTCGTCAAACACGGTAGAGGCGATCCCTGTAGCTATGTTTATCATTAAATACCGCTGCTGTCCAATGCCAGATATACAGGTAATAATCGTACCTAACCCCAGGACCCAAAAAAACGCAGGAAGGACCCAAAAGATGTGCTGCCACCGAATGGAACCTTGCCTCAGTGACTGTTGCACCATATAGCACCGCCATATCTTGAATGATGGTCTTAAACACTTGTGTTGCTAGTTCTCAAGTAATTCGACTCACGAAAAGTCCATCTGTCACCCCCCAAATGATGACGGGAAGCAGATCTGCGGCGAATCGCAATTTCATAAACACGTCTTCTTCATATTCCGCCTCGGTATAGGGACGAAAGTAGCCCAGTAAGTTGGAGTAGAAGAAATATGTAATCTGGAGCCCAATGACGAATGGCAAGAGTATGGCGATATATGTGCGAAGAAGAAAGCGCTGCCTTGGAGACCCTCTGTTCTCTGAAGACAAAAGAAGCAGACAGGTGATCCCAAGTGCGATGAGACAACCAGTGAGTGTCGATCCGACAACAACGCCAGCTGAAAGCCCCATATCATCATACTCTTCGGCATACATATCATCACGAGTGACGTTAACGGACATATTTCCAGTGGATCTGGGAGTCAAAGGTAGTATGAGTGGGGTTTACCCTACGTCCAGCCCAGCCATGGGCTTTATAGCAGGATGGGTGGGCACCTTCAGATAAAACAAGAGCATCTTATTCATTGATTCCGAATACCCTGAGAGAAAATGTCTCAATGCCTCCTAGCTAATCCCAGAAAAACAAGCATGTAGTGCAAATGTCCTTCCTTCTGAATGCTTTACCGATGGCATCATGGTGTTCATTATCTTTGACCCGGAATTTGGCTGAACATGTGCGTATTTTTGGAGTGGTGTTGTGCAGGGCCAGTGGAGCGAATTATTTTAGTTCTAGATATTCAGAAAAGCCCGTCTACACCCTTGTGGAGATGGCTGTTCGGGGTGTGTGATATATTAGACATATCCCGTCCCAGAAGGTGATGCATGATTCTTACCATCAGGGGTTCCACTGAGAGAGGGGGTGGACTGAGCTGCGGTCCAAATTTCGACGACTAGGAAGGTATATTTGTTTTCGGTCTCCTTCGTAGCAGTGATCAAAGTGCTGTCATTAGGGACGAAATTTTGTCAACAGTAACAGAGCGAATGCCGATATATCACGATTACCATGAATATTTCCAGTGGATCTGGTTGAGGGTAAAAGGGTGGTTGTGAAAGGGGTTTGGACTCACGATCCGCCCACTCGTTAGCTTTATGGCAGGATGCACGAGGGCGTCCAGGTAGAATGAGAACACCGTACCTTCCTGAAGTCAGAATCGGGATAGTCTGAGAGAGAATATCTGAATGCAGCCTAGTTGATCCCACTGGCAGTAGAACAAGTATGCAGTGCATGACCGTCCGAATGCTTTGCAGATGGCATCATGATATATACTATCTTTGACCAGAACCTGAGTGAATGTACGGAAATATTTTCGGAGTGCCATTACAACCTCAGTATAGATGAATGGTGTGAGTCTGTTCCAAAGCCCGATGCTCGGCGGGTCTTATCGTCGGGGTTCTAAATGAAACAGGCGTAGGTCTATCTGTGAAGAATGATATCCAGGCTCTATCATAATGGGTCCTAGACCTAGGGCGCAGTTGACGGAACACGGATGCCGTCAATTGCATCCACAATACCGCTGCGCCAAGAAACCAATTCTTAGCTGATAAAAAAATCGATGTGTGCGTCAGCATTTTGGGAAGTCAGAGTTTGGGGGTCGACGGCAAAATCAGAGGGTATTTTACCGGTATCATCAGATTATCCTTCTGTTTACGAAGTGACTGGAAGGGTTTGACGGTCTATGTAGCCGGATGTGAGCGTTTGGACGCTCGCGGAGCTTAGGATTGATGGGTTCAAAGCTAATTGCCTATACCATAACCGAACCTCCTCGATTCGGTCATACATCCCACCAAGAGAGGTTTCAAATAGGGTGCTCTGGTTTATCGACGTGAATAACGACATTGTATGGAGACTCTATGGCTGACATGCTGGAAATCCTGTGCGTTTCGACGTAATTACTTTGATGGGAAATTGCCCTTCCCAGCGCAACTTGATGTAAGATCAATACCGACGCGAATGACTCGACCAAAATCAATAAAAATCACAATTCCAGTACCACTACCACATACCTGGCTCGCAATACCAACCCCTGCAGTGATCCACCCAAAGTTCCGCTTGGATGCCATCCCGACCGCCCCAATGATTGTAACTGGAAGATTGAGCACTGCCGACTCCAGAAGAATGCTCACTGTACGCAAATGCTGCGTCACACATATGTCCGATCCCAAGTGAGCGGTAACCATGCGTTTGTGTAGGAGTAAGCGAGTTATAAGGAATGAAGGGATGGAGATATTGAGGAGGATGTTGATTATCAACGGGACCATTTCGAGTATTTCAACCAAATCATCGAGTGTAGTGAGTTGTCGAATAAGTTCTGCTATCAGGCCCAGAGCTACATTAAGCTCTGTGCGTCATTAATCCGGATATGTAACGCGAGATTGGGTCTTACCCGCCATAGTGATGAGAAGGAAGAGTGGAAGAACCCGCATTGCGGTCTGGATCTTTGAACGGCCAGCTGAAAGGATAACCTGAACCATATAACAACGCCACACCTTCGTGGACTGGTCAGAGGGAGTGATATGCACCTGAAAAACTGGCTGAACACTCACCAGAAACCCATCAGTTAAGCACAAGATCACTAACGCGGTGAGATCGGCGAAGAATGACAGTGCTTTGGACGTATGCTCCTCCTTTGTCGGACGCGAGTGGTATATGATCCAGCGATAACTCAAGATAAATGTTGCTGTGAGGAAGCCTATATTGAGGACGAGGAGCACAACAATGTACGCTCTCCAAAACAACCTTCGCTTAGTCGAGTTGCACTTGTTGGGTGATAGTAAAGAGATACATGTAATTCCCATCGTAATGAGGCCGCCGTTGAACAACGCTAGAAAGACTATTCCTGTGGCTAGGATCATCTGGAGACCCAGAGATGGCGTTCCAGCGGACTTGGAGAATGGAGCCATTGTTATGGGACTCGTGGTACGGCGTAAGTCGGCATCCCTATCCGTCGGGTGTATTTATACTGAGCGAGAGGTGCTTAGATGCTAGTTCCAGCGCTCAACCAGGACCCAGATCTGACAAGGAACGATTACGGAGGGAGCCTTGGATAATGTGGATAAGGCATAAGCAACCTTCCGTTCCAAGGGAGTACGTAACCTGAAAGTTTGTGCTCGGGGCCTTGCGTTGCTTCGGTTGAGGGAAAGAAAGGCATATGCGCGTGGTAAAGATCCTGAACAATATATACGGCTTCATTTGCTTTTCTCCTCTGTCATCTGTCAGCCCCTGGACTCCACCGTATGGTAAGTTTGAAACACAACAGCGCATCTCCGTTTGTGCACAAATAGCTGTGATACCGAGGCAGTCGAGGTAGTGGCGCCTGAAAACGTGGATGAGGTGTACTGGTGGAGGAGGGGGTGTAGCTTGTCAGGACCGAAGTGTGGGCGCCATCGTACCTTTGCGTTCCTTCAACAAAGCGCCTCATTTTCGTTTGGGGATTCAGCGCCGGCGACCTTCCCGACTTGATTCAACCCCATGGCAACTCCATTTCCAAACCCTTGGTCTGAGGGGCCCTCGCCAATTAAAGGCCCTTTTGATGTCCAATGAGATCTTGAGGTCACTATTATGAACGATGTCCTTCTCTCCGCCAAAGATAAATATAACCATGCCAGCCGCGGCACGTGACAGAAATACTCTCGCCCCACACTCAGTCTTCCGACCCTATCATCTGAGGTGCGCATAACCCATAAGTATACTATATCTTGCTTTTAACTAATTTTTTTCCCATCAGTCAGACATGTTAAAATTCATGGACTTCGAAAGTACCACCGAGGTGACGTGTGGACCTTTACACATGCCAAGCAACCCTTGGAGATGAATATTGATGAACGCTAATGCCACCTCGGTCCCGGTCATCCTACTGACGGCACCATCGAGGTAAAATCAGCATTCTTATCGTGATATATGCGCTTTGAACCTGACAACGGCGGCCGCCGAATTTCACGAGAGTCTTGGGGCAGATGTATACCAGGCTGTCGTATCCTCAGGAATCGGACAACACAAGCATGTTTTGAGCTATCTCTCAAGTGCCCTCAGACCAGGTTGCGTGGCTTTCTTTTCTCTCAAAGTTACGAAGCCTCGACTTGACCTACGAAGGCTCGCAATCAGACACTGATCGCTCAGAAGATCTGGTGGACATTTATCGAGCATAATAGCACTGACTCTCGCCTCTCGATGGTGATACTCCCGGTTGAAGCGTTCTGGAGGATTCAACCCCTTGCGCTAGGGAAATTATAGCAAAGTATCTTCGCCCTCCGAAAGGGCCCTCTCATGCTAGATTAAAGTAAAGTTGGATAGAGCACAGCGTTAGCGTACCACCGTTTACATGTTGAAAACGACAACAGAGGTGTAAATTAAGCAACTTTCTTTGATTTCTTGACAGGCTGCTGAATCTGAGGTGGTCCCCCAGGTTCTTCCCCTGATGTAGTAGACTCGTGGTCATGGTTGGTGCTAGTGAAGGCTCTGCCTAGTGCAACTTGATGTATAATCAGGACTGAAGCGAACGACTAGGAAAAATGATTTTGCATCAGAGACAATTTCAGGCTCGAGCATTGTTATCCACACACCTGACATGTAATGCCAATTGATGCACAGATATTGCCGAAGTCCAGGTTATACGCAAGTCCAATAATCGCAATGATCATGATTGGGACGTTCAGAGCCGCGGATTCCAAGAGAATGCTCACAACGCGTAGACACCGAGCCGTGGACGCGCCTGGCCCTACCTTGGCAAGCACCATCCGCCGGTGTAAAATCAAGCGTATGGTAATATAAAGCGATACATAAAGGTTAAGGAGGAAATTCGATGAAAATGCGATTAGCAGGGGGGTGAGTGTAAGTAGGTAATCTTGGTTTCCGGGGGGGATCAGTTCTGCCATAAAACCTGCGACTGGATATAGTATTAATGTCTAAACGAATGAGACGCGGGTTATGCAGGGATTACCTGTCGTTATTACGAACAACACCAATGGAAAGACCCAATAGAGGGCGTTGAGTTTTGACTTTTGGGGTGTAACAGCGCTGTGGACCATGTAACACCTCCACACCTGCAAAACAATGAGCTGGATGGTCGATGTATGTGGAGTGATTTCACGACTCACCAGAACTCCGTCCGTGAAGACCATAGCTGTTCCTCCCATTACGTTACTCACGTAAAAGGCCAGGAGCGACACTTGTTGATACCTCTCGGGATTCGAGCGATAAATAATCCAACAAATGGTCCAGAAGAAAGATCCAACCAAGAAGCCGACATTGAGGAACATGAGTGCAGCAGTGTAAGCTTGCCAAAACATCCTGTGAGGTATAGCCTTACGACCTGCGTTCGGCATCAGTAGGTAAATGCAAGTGATTCCCATTATGACTAGTCCACCGTCGAAGAGAGCCATGAACAGGACGTCAAAGGCCATCGACAGGTGGAGGCCAAGATCCTGCACCGTGACTGTTGTGGGCTGGGAACTCATGGCTGGGGGATACGGATAATTTGGTTGGAAGCTGGTATAGAATATAAGGTTGAACGTGTGGCCCAGTGTGTTGGGAAAGGTTTAGCAAGTAACCACCACAACGAACTGATTACAAAATTTAGACCGACCTCCTACGTTTTATCAACACGAAGCACAAGAACCAATGATAGCGTGTAGCGGTTTTTGGCAGTGCTTAGCGCTAAAACAACGAGCCAAAGTCGCCGTTTTGAAAAACGGGAATTTGATGGGTCGGCAAGCTGTCACTTGTATGTCCACACATCAACTTCTTCACCCGATTTTCTCTCTTTGTACAGGACTTCATCATGATCAAGATCGCTTCTGAATATCACTGCCACCGCATCATGGTTACCGCCGCTACTCGCCAGCTGCACACTACAAACCCACACTAGGATCATCCATCCCGGTCAATACGGTCACCATATCGAGCGCTTTGGACACCATGGACAATTCGAACGCCTGCGTTAACGATCTCTCGAGTCTCAAGTATCCCTTACGAAATCAAGTTTTACTCTAGGCTTGCAACTAGTCATACACGCCGGTAGCACGTCTTACGGGATCTGTCCACCTCTTCGATACTAAATGCATCACTGATCGGATCTTTGCTTGAGAGATTAGCGCCTGCATTAATGCCAAAACAGCATCGTGACCTTATTGTTTCCCTCAGTGTGCGAAAGGCTAACTGCCACAACTTGGCTTCGGGGTTCTTGAGGGAAACCCGAGAGGTTTGGATTGGATAGAGCACCAGCACAAGGAAATGGTGGAATTTGAATGTCTCAGTGTGTGATCTGAGTCCGTGAATAGGTGTTTCTCCCATCGTCGACACCGTAGTAGTGGGGTACATGTTTCGCGTTATTTAGCGCTTCGAATGCGTCTGGACTCTGAGTCATTGTTCACCGTGATACCAGTTGCGGAACGTTGGTCGCCATGTTTCGAGCACAGGTGTCCATTCCATTCGAGAGAAAGGAGAAGATGAATATCGGGATTTCGGATAAACCGATATGGCCAATGAAAATATCTGGGACTGTGGTGACAAACGGTCCCAGATGGTAATTCACATTCTATGTGCCGATCCCCTTCATAGTTCAGTCGAGTATCGGGTATCGCACACAACAAAACACCCAATCTATCTTGGAATGCAGCTCGTCAAGCACCAGTGCCACATTAAAACCAGAGGCCGCTGAATATCAGTAGTGAATGTTAGGCCCGGGGAACGCAGGTAAGAACATGAATAGAACAAAACATCAAAGAAGACGAGTGCAAATATTGAAACCGAGCCCTGGGCACGCCGAAGCCAGCCTATGGGAGCGTAAGAGTCTTCCTGTCCCCACTTATTGAATCCTGCGAGTGAAACTGATGCTTGACAGGAAGCCTTCTTCCGTAAGGAAGATGACTCTAAGTACTTGAGTGTCATCATATTTCGCTCTACCACCCTGCGAGTTCTACACCGTTGCAATACTATATTGTTCAACTCTCATATCGTTGATCTCTATCAAATACACTACGATCTACCCAGTGCGCCGCCCCAGCGTCACGGCACTCTACCAAGTATATTCACAAGTAATGACTGCGGGAGAACGATGGGTTCGATCACAAAAGCAACGTGGTAGCGGTAGGTTAGGCAATGTCCTCCGATTGTATCATATTGATTTGAAATTTAAGTGCTTTCGCAGCCTCCTCCTGCGATAAAACAATTGCCTCGGTGTGTGTTCGGTCATTCATGGTGATAGCTCGGCCTAGCGCGACCTGGTGTATTATCAGAACCGAAGCAAATGACTACGAAAAATGCATTTGGGTGAGAGATTTGGACTCGAGTATCATCATTTACATACCTGACATGTAATGCCAATTGATGCACAGATAGTACCGAAGTCCAAGTTATGCGCAAGTCCAACAGCCGCAATGATCATGATTGGGACGTTCAGAGCGGCGGATTCCAAGAGAATGCTGACCAAGTGTAGATATCGCGCCATGGGTGCTCCTGGCCCCAGCTGGGCAAGCACCATTTTCCGGTATAAAACCAAGCGTATGGTGACAAAAAGAGGAACATAAATGTTCAGGAGGATATTCGATGAAAGGGAGATTAGCATGGGGGTTTGTGCCAGCGAAAAGTTTTCATCCGTAGGAGGTATGAGTTCCGCCATGAAACCTGTAACTGTATATAGTATTATTGTCTGAAAGAATGGACACGGATTATGCAGGGATTACCTGTCGTTATTACGAACAACACCAATGGAAAGACCCAATAGAGGGCATTGAGTTTTGACTTTTGGGGTGTAACAGCGCTGTGGACCATGTAACACCTCCACACCTGAAAAAAGATGAGGCGAATGGTCAATGTATGTGGAGCGATTTCACGACTCACCAGAACTCCGTCCGTGAAGACCATGACTGCTGCTCCGATTATGTTACTTATGTAAAAGATGAGAAAGGATACGTTCCCATATTTCTTGGGGTTCGAGCTGTAAATAATCCAGCAAATAGTCCAGAAGAAAGCCCCAAAGAGGAAGCTGAGGTTGAGGAACACTAGTATGGCAGCATAACCCTGCCAAAACTTCCTGTGGGGCGTAGCCTTGCGACCCGCGCGGGGCATCAATAAGTAAATGCAAGTGATCCCCATTACGACCAGTCCACCGTCGAACAGAGCTATGAAAAGAACGTCAAAGGCCATCGCCAGCTGAAGGCCTATGTCCATTATCGTGACTGCTGTGGACTGGGGATCCATGACTGGGGGATACCAGTAATCGGACTGGGAGCTGGTCTGGAATTTAAGGATCGTCTCGCCCAATACGTCCGGGAAAGATCCAAGTAACCACCACAACCAACTGATTACGAACCCCGGATCGGCTTCCCACGTCTAATAAACGCCAAGTACAAGAGCGAGAGCGAGTAGTGGCTTTTGGCAGTGCTCACCTGTGAACAAACCGAGTCCCCGGTTTGATGCATGATGTGTGATGGGTCGACGAGTTTGGTCGCTGCATCAGCGGGCAGCATCAACACCTTTTCTGTCCTGGGGGGGAGTCTCTTTGATCACGATTGTCTCCAGAGTAAGAAAACTATCGCATCAAGGCAACGAATTGAAGTTGGATTTCGAAACGGGAAAGAATGCCCGAGGTGCGTTGGCATATAAGACCATTCCAGCTGGCGTTTCACGTTCCTCGTCTTCCAGTCATCAGGAATCTTGCTCTAATTAATGGTACATTACTGCAGAGATGATCGGATTCCGTAAAGGTATGTCGTCCCCTCATAGTGTGTTTCGAGTGATTCGCTGCGAATCCGGCGTTATACGAGAACAAGAGAATTTTGTAGCGGTACACATATGTTCGAGATACAAAGACAACGGGTTTCCGTGGTATCCAAATTGTCCGTGATGTCCACCCTCGAAATGCCCGTACCATCCATGGTGTCCGGCGTACTCGATATAGTGATCGTGATAACCGTGATGACCTTGAGTGAGATGACCGTGGTGATCATAGTGGGGCTCGTAGTGTACGGCTGGTTGGTAGTGTTGGTAACCATGATGAGCGTGGTGCTTTTGGTGGTGGTGATTCCAGAAGTGATGATGGTGCGTCATGATGGACGTTCGGATTCAAGTTTGGCTAGGAAGACATCGTGGGTTTAAAAACGAGCGAAGAGTGCGAGACGTTAAGACCCAGCCCAGGCTGGTGGACAATTCGGCTTCCTCGTTTTAAGAATCATCCGGTATTAATTTGGAATATTACGCTCTGCTAGCGGAGTCTCGAGGACGGAAGCCCTTAGAGGTTTTGAGGAGTGAGCTGGAGGCGCACTGAACAAATCCAGTGCCCGGAATAAATTCCGAAGTGTGATCCGACCATGCCTGTTCCGCATTCGGCCAAACATGGAACCAAAACTCCGCTCCCTACCATCCGCATCATCGTCAACATCGCGTTTACAACCAATGTCATTGTTCTCCAGGGTGTTGAACATATTTCGTAGCCCTGTTAGTTCTTCCCACTTCGTACGTGCCAGGCCTTTTGACCGCCGTGATTTCAGCTGCGATACGTGGGTCGAGATCTGGAAGGTGCGGCGCGTCGTTTGCTTTTAAAGAAAAGATGGGACGAACACGAGCTCTCCAGGAAATCGTTTCTTTGAATATCCGAGTACCTCTGACGGTTCGTCACTTCTATTGGGCCCTCCACCGCCTCGTAACATGCAATCACTAGACCCTCGAAGGACCAAACGCACCATCCAATACAAGAAGCCTGAAGATGTCTGGAATTACATAGGGGGTGGCAGGCGGCTTCCGGGTACGTTCTCACTTACATTCTATGCGGCATAGGTACTCAAGTATCCTCCTAGTGCAATGGAGCATGTGGCTATCGCACACAAGAAATCACCCGCCTACTGTCGAAGTGTGTCTCGTCAGGCGTCATAACCTCTAGCCCTTTCCTCATTACTGGGTTAAAACAGGAGCTACAACGGGATATTGAACGTCAGCGACGAGTGTTAGCGAACGTAGTAAAAATCGAGGCTCGGGACGAGGAAGAACGCCAGGCGCGCTTACGACTAGAACAAAACATCAAGGACGAGACCGCAAAAAGAGCGCAATTACCGAAGCCGAGCCCCGAGCCCAATTCCTCCCAACCGACCCCGGCCCCTGAGAAGAAAGAAGTTCTCGGACCCTCTCCAGAAGAACCCGTATCAAATCCGGCCGGTGAAACCGAATCATGGTCACCCAAAAGCCTTCGGCGAGGAAGCTGATCCTAATGAATTTTCATTATGTTTTACTCCGTGGGTCTGCGAATTCTTGCATTCATTATTCTCATTTTCCAGGATACCAGTACCTAAATTACTGTCATCTCGCTTCGGTCGTCGCGAGGAATACGCTTGGTGTGTGTGTGCATCCCCACGCTTATTGGTCGCACTGCATCATTCAGCTGTGCAAATTACACTACGATCGAGGTATTCTACACTCTAAAGTCGCGCTACTTCATCAATTACACTCGCAAGTGATTACCAACCGAGGACGTTGGTGTGCGCCAGACATAAAGGTTTACTTCATGGCCAATTAGCCTCATAATGGCCATTCAATTCCTGGTGGCGATCAGGTGTCCAGCTGATACTGCCATCACTTCCGGTCACGTTGAAAGATTGATTCATATTTGTGCTCCTTGTTCTGCCCCCCACGTCCGTATAGGTGCCATCGTTTATCTGACGGGATCTTTGAGCTGATGGCATATACGGTCCAGGCTCATGAGCATGCGGTAGAATTGCAGGTTGGGGCGAGGGGATATCAGGAGGTGGGAATGAAGGTGGTCCCGACCAGGTGTTCGGAGCGAATGGAGATCCGTGCGGAAAAGAGGGTGGGTGGGGAGCAACCCAATCTGAACTCCCTGGAGGACCAAAGCTTGGAGCATTGATACCGATATTGGCTGAAGGGAAATTGGGAACAGTATGAGGGGGAGAGCCCGACCAAGTGTTATGTTGGGGGCCAACACTTGCTTCCGGGAATCGAATTTGGGCATCCATTTGGGTCGAAGCTTCTGAAAATCCAGTGGCACCACCCATCACGGCCTGTGCGTTGGGCATCATCCCACCTCCGAACTCAGAATTTGCGTTACCCTGCGTTCGCTGTTCCCACTCTCCCCTCGCCCTCTCTCGTCCTTGTCTCTCCAATTCCGTTGCGTAACGCCTGTTCTGAAGTTGTGGTACCCTTTCAGCATCCCCAGTGTACTCGTTACGCCACCAGACGCCGTCTTCGAGTGTGAACGACCAGCACTTGCCACCATGCTCTAATAACAAAGACGTGGCTGGGTTAGGATCGTCGGGATGAGTTCGTTGATGAATGGTGTCCATCTCAACAATGATTTGTTGACCATGGGGAAGATTGAAGACTGTTTCTTTTGGATTGGTTGGTGGTGCTAACGGCATAGTTGGGAGTCAGTGAGATAGTGGTGTGGCCGCTCGGGTTATCAAACGGGCGTGTATTGGTGACGGAGGCCTTATATCCGCATGAAGCTGTGTCCAGGAAGCGCCTTGCTGTGTCATACATGACTCTGGCGATCTTCGAATTCCAAATTTGGAATGTTGGGGAGGTGGCAATACACTAACACCAACCAAGGCATCGCCACATAGATGAAGTTACGCGTGCTCTAGGCTGTAGCGCAGGGTCCAAGGGTTGCGAGGGGTGATGTACTCGACTTCACTACAACCGTCAATTTGTGGCGAGATCATTTGGTGGTTGGTTTTGTTCTAAGCCGTGGCAGCTTGACCTACCTTAGGTCGCAACAAAGGAAGGCTTTGTGGCTGGACCGGCTGGACAAAGCGATTGCTCATCAATTCACCACCAACCCACGTCCCTTGGAACTCATGATTCAGCCTTGAACTTTATCAGTTACAGGGATTGCACGCTCGGTGTCAAACACAACAGCCTGTCGCTATGACAGAATTGAACACAAATGTATCACAGGGAGGCGCATAACTGACGATACCAGAGTGAATTAATAGTTCTACGCTTGTGTACACTGTACACGAAGGTGTGTGTGTGTGCCACAGCCGGCAAATCTCGCGATGGCAGGTTGTTGATAATACATGACAGATCTGCAGAAGAAAACGGTCAAAACCGATGGTACTACAAGGACACTGAGTGGCGAATGCACAAGCTATATATCCTCATCGTCTCCTGATTCAGGCACCCAAACATTACCATTACCATCTCTGCCACCTCAAACACGGCGTACAAAAATGTTGACCGTGTTTACGTTGCCTCTCACTCGACCAGTGATCACCCCCGGACCAATGATGATCTGTCCAGTTGAATCGCGAGGAAAGTCATTCAAATTGAATGAACTTTGAGGCAGCGCTGATCCAGGGACAGATTCTGCCGTAATACCATAACAATAAAGTGGAGCCCTGGAATTTGCACCGCGGGACGACGTGGAGTTCGGTTGAGTATTGGGAAGGTTGGGAGAGGTAGTGGAAATCTGCCGAGAGGGTCTGTGCGCCTCGGACCGCCTGGAAGAATGGGTGCTATTATTAGAGGTTGACAACTCTTGTGTTTGATGGGCTTTAGGAGTCCGTGACGACGTCGCCCGTCCCTGTCGATCGTCAGACTGCTCCTGATGGTGCTGAGACCTCGTGTAGGTTGTCACCGCAGCGTCACGTTGAGAGGAATGTCCTCTGTTCGATTGGATATTATCGCTGGGACTTATGGGAGCCTCGGGTACCACATTGGAAGAGGTCAAATTACCGTGCGAGCGAGAGCTGGTAGTGGGGTTATTGGGAGCTTTCGATGTTCCATAGGTGCTCGGTCCTGTGGAGGGTTTCCGGGCGGCTAATGCCCGAGTACTGTTCGAATTAGAGGTGTTATGGGTTGCAGCTTGCACACTGGCATGGTAAGAGCCAGCATGGCTGTGGGTAAGTTTGTCGTCCCCAGAGGGCAGAAAAGTGCTGTTGTTTGAGAGGGTATTGGCCATCGAATCGAATACTTGGGATGTACAATTAGGAAGAATATATCCCCGGATTTTATATGCCACGCTCCTAGCGCTTCAGTAATGAAGTGCACATATGTAATACACACTTTTATTGGCATGCCAAGTAGAGGGGCCACGGATCAACAATGGAAACGGCCAGTCCAAATAGCATAAACCGTCCTCTACAGTCGATAGCCGGCATATCCAAGCGCCTGAAGAATGGACAAGAGCTGTGTGTCAAAAGAATTTTTTCCTGCTATAGTGATTTTGTTCAAACTCCCTCCATAATAGGCTCGATCGCTAGACACAGTGCAAGGTGAATGTATTCAGCACCAAGAAACAAATCAGAAACCTTGTAAGAGCACCTTGTCATGCCCACGGTCAGGAGATCCCCTAATTCAAACACGCTCATAACATCTGCCGAAGTTGACATAGCTATTACTCAATCTTTCTCGTTATCTTTGGTTTGAACAGCGATTGTTCCCATCCATCCGTTGAACCATCTGCACACCTCAATCGCGCTCGTATTTTGATAACTCCAGATTTGATTGTCGTGGTTTGTCAAAATATTGCTGTTCGATTCCTTGCTAATTTACTGAATATGCTGATAAGAGCGAATGGTAAACTGTGAAACGCTAACGACGAGTGCCGCTTATCGAAGCCAAAATATCCTACATTAATACAATTCACCGTGTACATTTCTTGCACACGATAATCTACAATTAATCAAACCGAGACGAAGGCGGTGATGTAGTAGTACAGAAAAGCTAATGTCCCATCCGTCGGGCCGCTAGGGGACCCAATCCTCCCATAGCAGCCGGCTGCAAACCCTATCGGGGCAATACACGCTGCGAACCAGTCGAGCCCTGTGCCGAATACATTGCTAATCCCAAACCCGTTGGGCATACTGTCTCCGAGCTGATCCCGAGCTGGTCGTACCGCTCGCCACCACCGAGAGCGCAAAAACCAGTGTGCTAGCCGCCGTCTGCCAACACGTCATCCTATTTCCTCCCCGGATGACGCCGAAATGAGTCAAGGAGTGCCCGAAACGAATTCATGCGAGGAGCTAGGGCAACTGCGGCTCCTTGTGTAAGGACCGTCCAGCCTTAATGGACTCACAGAACTATTACTGTGACGGCGCGGGATCCTTCGGGTTCCCCTAGATCCTCGACTTCGGCTGCGGGTGTTTCTCGTGCTTGAACCTCCATGTCGGCCATCGTTCTCGGCTTTTCTGTTGTTATCTCCATCCACAGGATAAAGAGGGTTCGGTGAATGCCGTTCGGGGGGAGCTGGAGCAAGCATGCTCTGGATTGACATCCGGTTTATTTTTCTCGCTAGATTACATTCATCGTCAGGAAACCTAGTAGCAGGAGGGCAAAGGGTGGGTTGCTTACATTCTTCCCGTCTCTGTTTCCGCCCTTTGGGTGAACCCTGTAGCTCATGCCCTTCGTTTGTAGCTACTGGCGCATCGGGGCGCACTCCGTGTCCATTGTCGCCCCGTTCAACTTCTGGGTAATAACCTCTGTCTTCATTGTCGTCGCGTCGAACTACTGGGTAATAGCGTCCGTTTTCGTTGTCATCACGTTGCACCTCCAGGTAGCCTCTCTCTTCGTCATCCTCCTGTCGCACTTCTGGGTAGGCCCCCCCTGGTACTCCGCGTACATCAAGACCAACGTTGTCGCTGGGTAAGACTGGAACCTGAGGACCCCACCTCCGGTAAAGTTCCATGACAATTAGGCTTTTGACCGGGATGCCTCGGCACTGCACATAAGACGCCACAAATAAATACGTGACACAGCTCGAACTTATGAAAATAAAACATTACCTCTGCAAACCGGATCAACTCTTCCAATGGTAGGCTCCTTTCCAAGTCATGGACTGTCAGGAACTGAGGAGGTCCAGGGCTTGGTGCATGTGAACGATGAGGGCCATGGTCTTCACCCCTCTCTTCAGGTTCTTCCGCGTTTTCAGGACTTGAGTGTCGAAACGGGATATACGGGTGTGTGTCAACATCAAGGGGGGTGAAGGCAAATATCGGTGGAGAGGGTGAACCCTGCGATGTGGATTGTTGGTCTGAGTCGGGAAGGTATCTGACCGGCGGTGGTGGCGATGGTAGGGAAGGAAGGACTACGATGTCACCGACGCCGGGGGGAGACGTATGAGAGTCGAGGTGGTGGGTTGGGATTTCTGCATACTCTAGGCCGTCCGAATCGGGCTCTGAGGGTGCTGGAGGAAAATCGACGCATTAGCCCAAGAGTCAACGACGGAGACTGGATAGAACCAATTCACCTCGGGGAGATTGGGCGGGTCGGAGGGTAGGAAAGATGCTAGGGGGTGATGTTTCAACTAGAGAGGAATTATATCTAGGTGTGCCACGAGGAGCGAGTGGGAGGTCTGGACAGTGCCCATGTTGAGGTCGAGCCATCCGGGGCTCAACGGTGGATTCAACAACGGACTGCGCGTCGTGAGATTCGGGTGGATAGTGAGAAGGCAGTTCGGGTGAGTGAATAGCGTCGGCATTGAGCCGCTGGCTACGACGAGTGCGCAAGGACATGGTTCTGGAATATGGGAGAGAGATAGTAGGGAGGTCCAGTATGTGGAGTAAATTCTGTAGCAAGTTGTCGAGAACATAACAGCGGTTTTTAAATCCACAGGGAGGACAATTGGATTGTGGTGGGACAATGGTGAACGTCCAATAATTCCATTGTGGAACTGAAAATCAGGTCACACCAAAAAATTTTCCACCCAATCATCCATTGTACTAATGTTTTTCCGACTTAGCAAATATTATTTCATGCGTAAAACGTGTTGGGCGTACAAACTAAAGGGTTGGGAGAGCCAAATAATGTCGGGGCTGGAAATTTGGCCCCATTGGGTTTAATGGATGTGGTAGCGTCCATTGACCGCGATGTCAGGGACACAAGGTCACTAGGGAACGATGGCCCACATTCGAGGCCTTCCCCAATCTGTTTTTCCACAATCCATAGCAGCCGTTCAGAATTTTGGTAGTATTACTGCACAGAAGAATTATAATCAGATTTCTTGGTGAACATAAGAAGAAGAAAATATTGTGAATGAACGGGTGTGTGGTATTCGGATATCAGGGTCACTCACGAGTCTGGAAACCACTTCTTATTTTGGACAATAATGTATCTTTTATACGGCTGTGGACTTGGGTGAGGCCACAGGATAGAAATTGAGGTCAAGAGTACGTACACAAAAATTACTTGACAGTTGGAAATACGTTGTTCGGTTGAGTGATCCATTGTGTCAGGGCAGTTACTCCGACAGAAGTGCTTCCAACCTCCGTTGGAGTTTCTGGCGCCAACTATCCAAAGAATGCTGCCAGGGGAGTAGCACAAAGACGTAGGCGATGCCAGATCCGTGAGCGCACCGCAGCGGAAAGGGCGACTGGAAAAGAGTCCTAAATCCAGGTCCTACAGGTTTTGTTTTGCCAAAATCCATTCGCATGAGCTCTATACATCGATCGAACCGACCCGGGACCACCGGGGCCACCTATTGTGCAGACGAATCGTGTGGATGTCTAGTGGGAAAACTCAAGGGGCGATATGAATGCTACTACTATGCGTGGGAATTCCCGCACCCGAGGTACTTCGGAAGGCGCAAAATGACAGAACATGTCAAAAAAGTAAAACCAGCAATCAGAGTTACCCTCGAGGTTCCCTCCACAGGGTAAGAACACTTCAATGCAAAAATTTCCTACATTTCACCACGGGTTCGCAATCACTGGTACGCGTTTTTGGGATTCCGCTCCGCCTGACGATTTCTGAATGTCTTCCCGTGCCCCCTCTAGATGTGGCCTTTTCGTTTGGGAGGTTTTGTGTAAGGTACCGTAGCGAATGGGGGTTGTGGCCTAGTGGTTGGATGATAGTATTCCCTAAGCTCCAGACGGGCCACCTTTGTGGCAAGCTAGAAGACCCGCCTCTCATGATCACAATCATTAGCTCCGGAGCCACCAGCACCGGTCCACTATACAATATCCACGGCGAGGTAACACGGATGTTAATATGGCATCTCAGTGGGTGGACGTTGTGGTGACAGCACATGTATCGTGCCTGATGTCCACACCGCCTCCAAACACTGGCCATAATCATGATTTTTATGCACCTGCCTCGCGCATGCAGCAGGTATTGAGGAAGTTCCCAAGCACAGCCAAGCTTGACTCCAGCAGCCACCGTTAATGCATTCGGTACATTAATAGAGGCCGATCTAAGCCCTTTATATCAGCCCCTGTGCTTCTAAGGAGCCCCTGCGATTGACACCGGCGAATGTCCAGACGTGCAACGCTCAGAATCGGTGGCCTTAGTCACTCCGAGTCTGTGATTTTCACGGTTCAGCTCAATCACACGGGCCACCCCTTTCCATGTGTCAGTCTTGGACTTGATCGTACACCGGGCTTTCATCAGTGGAACGTTGGATTCATAAAAGGAAGAGACTAGTCAAAATTTGGTGGTAAACTAGAGGGTGTTTCGACTCAGTTATCTTCTGGGTTACGAGACATTCGGCGCACTGTGGACGGTGTTTTGGGTATTTTTTATCTGCTCCCTCCGATGGAGACACGCTTAGTACATATGATTTTTGAACAGCTATGTCAGTTTGAGACAGTATATTATTAGAAAGCATCCAGGAGCATCCATCGAATGTCTTGAAGGGAAGGATCAGATATGGGCCTTCTTCAGGCCCATAGCCTGATCGTAGGCATCACATCAACTTGATTTGAACATTCCCTTTATTCGTTACCGAAATCTCAGAAATTGCGGCCCCATTGAGCTGCAACTCGATCGCTGCTACCATTAAGCCCACCTGTGAGGATCATATCAAATATCCCCCTGTCGTCAGAACTTGTCTCACGTTTTACTTACACCCATGGCCCCATTCCATCTCGAGCTCTAATGGCAGGATTTGATACATCAATTTTTGGAGCAGGATACGTCCAACAAACCCAGGCTACGCATCAATGCATCGAGAAATGGCTTGGGAAAACCTTTGCATTTCGACCAAAAATAACTTTGGCTCATTCGCCCCGGCACCAAGACTGTAATAGCCACAATACCTATCCATATCCCTCCAAATTCTAGATATCATGACACCATCTAGGAAGCAGTTGAATGGAAGATGGGAGGACGCATACGGACATTCTTTCTCAGACTATCCCCAGACTTTGAATCAATGATTTCGGAAAGGTAAGATGCTCTGATTCTCCCTGAATGCTCTGTTATAAAGCTAACGTCTGGGGAAGGTGAACCTCATTCGTTTGAAGCACCCTTAACTATCAGCTCAGCTCGATCCACTGGAAATATGTCCGTTAATGTCACTCGTGATGACATGTATGCCGAAGGGTATAAGGATATGGGGCATTCAGCTGGTGTCGTTGTTGGGTCGGCACTCACTGGAGGTCTCATTGCACTAGGGATCACTTGTCTCCTTCTTTTGTCTTCAGAGAACGGAGGACCTCGAAAACAGTGCTTCCTCCTCCGCACCTATATCATTGTACTCTTGCCTTTTGTCATTGGTCTCCAAATCACAATGTTCCTTCGGGACAATACTCTGGGTCTATTTCGTCCTCATTCAGAAGCAGAATACACAGAAGACATCTGGGTCAAACTCCGAGTCGTAGATATATTTCCTGTCATCATTGGGGCCATGACTGATGGACTTTTCGTGAGTACAGTTGCTCCCCCCCCGAAATCCGGGAAGCAAAATACCTACTAAATTTATCACGCAAGATATGGCGATGTTATATGGTACAACGATCACTGAGGCAGGGATCTATCCGATGGCGGAACATTTTTTGGGTCATTCCAGCATGTGTTTGGGTTCTGAGTTTAGGTACGATTTGTGGCTGCCTAAACAACACGAAACACTAGTACTCAGCGATAAATCTAGTCACAGGAACCGTGGCTATCGTGCGAGATGATGGGTATGGAGATTGGGGCGAGATGTTCTTAGTAGACGGACTGCAGGCGTCAGTCTTCATTGCAAATGCAGTCATCAACCTCTACGCGACAACCTTCATCTCCATACGCCTCCTCCTTCACCGGCGAACCATGGTCACGGGCTTTGGGGACGAGGCACCTCCGCCACGGTACTTGCACGTCATAAATGTCTTGCTGCAGTCTGCTGCTATCAATGTACCGATAGCAATAATAACGGGTGTTGGAATGTGGTTAGGGATTAATTTGGGACCAGCCATGTTTCCTGTTGCTGTTGCGAGTCAGGTGCATCACCAATTTCCTTATGATTAAGACGTGATGATATTAGAGAGCTGATAAAGGACCGACCAGGCACTTGCGTCTGTCCTGATCATCCATCGAGTTGCTTTGGGCAGAACGACTGATTCACAGAACGAACAGCCTGTAGAGTTGGTGAAAAGGGGGTCATCGTCTCATTCAGAAGCCGAAAAGCCACCGCCCATGGTCTGATGTACTTGAACGAAGTTTCTGGTAACTCCAGCTTGTATGATAAGATAGAAAATTAGACTATGAATGTATGATCCTTTCCATCACCAGGTCAATAGAGACTGAACTGGTTTGAACAAATCCCTCGGGAAAGATGGTCAAGATGACGACTTGGATATTGGCTCCAGGTTCAAGGTTGATTTATGATACTCAGCGGCCGTGCCTAACCCTGGCAGCTCTACATATCAAAGGCAGTGTTTAACATCCACTCTTCATCTCCCTACGTCTATTCCTCCATCGACGAATGGTGGTAGAAAACCTCGGAGCTAAGGCCCCTCCGGCACCTGTGCATGCATATACATGAGAATCGGCCATTATTATGTACCCATCACTATAACGGCAGTTGGTAGCTGGGCGGTTACCATTATACCTTCCGCATGTAGAGGACAGATGCGTAAAAAAAATGATCGCGGGTGTTTAGAAAGTGGATCCTCACTCTGTCTTGATCATTCATCAGGTTTCCATTGGTACTCGAACATTGCAGAGAAAGGGGGGCTAGGAAAAGGTCAAGTCGAGAGTGGTGACTCGGAATTCGGAAACTCTCGACCAGGATTCAGCTACAGCGAACTTGATACTTTATTCTGTCGTAGTAGCCAGTGCAAACGCAACCGGAAAAAAATGGAATTGTCAGGTATTTTACGTGCATCTTGGTCATCCACTTCGTATAACATCGGGTTTACAGAAGGAAAACGCTAGGGAAGGGCCTACTGAGGAATGGAGGTTCGGATTTCAAAACCTAAGAGCTCTGATGTTCTAATGGGCTCGACTCTAGCAATGGCAATTTGTAATTTGTAATGGAGACGATGATCGGGTCAGGTTAGGCTAGAATGTTGAAAGTGATAACGCTCCCAAAAACATATATATTTACGTCAGGTTTTCTCCATCATTAGCCTTATGGAACGCTTAACAACCACAACTCTCTATTCACCTCATCTCTCACCACTTAAAAGTACGACCAACCCAATTCACCCAATCATCATAACAAACCCCTATAAACCCCACATCTCTCTTACCAAACCACATCCTCATCCTCATCTACCATTTCGCCAACATTATCACATATCAAGCTCTCTACATTTCATACATCTAAACCATTACATTACCTAAAAGCGGGAGCTTATGTCGGCACTTTGACCCTCAATCGGCACTCACCCCTTCAGGTATCTCACCCGGAACATACGGGGTAATCCCCGTATGGGATTCCGATACATCCCTCACCCCAAAATTTTCATCGATGAACGGATCTACGAGTATATCGCACCAACCAAATACCCCATCCTCCCAATCTCCGACATCAACAAATTCGCTTTTTGCTCTTGTCAAGTACAAACACAAACAAGTTCCTAGTAAAAAAAAAAAGGAATCTATGGCTAATAATCTATGGGAGTTCGGTCATCATTAATAAGGGTACCGTTGTGTAGATCGAAGACCGTATAACCAAATCGTCCGGAGTATCGATTGGAGAACGAAGAATTGACTATGTTTTATCTTTATTCTGGTCTTTGTATTGGTTGAACAATTATTTGCATTCCCTGTCCATCCTAACGTCAACTTCATCATCTCTCCCGCCTCTAAAAAAACTGCTTTCTGCTTTCTGCTTCGTATACCGCATTCGTAAACGTATCCATCACAACGAGATCGATAGCCGCAGAGGAATAGTCGGGTTAACATTGTCCAAGAACATCGGTATCCACCGAGGTATATGCGTGTGATCAGGATAATCCGTGAAGAGGATTGGGTATGTGTCGATGTATCCGTGAAAGACCGTTTCGCTGGGAATGATAAATCTATCGCCTGAGTGGGGAGTACGAAGCTGAAGCCATGGAGGTGGACGCATCCGCCTCTTCCTCTTCTTCCGCACTAGCGCAACAACAACTACAGTTTCTTCCTGCCCGAAGGCTCGCCATCAGCCAAGGGCAATTATCGTCACCCGCGGTCTCTACACGACAAAAGCTCGCTTGGGACGAGTTGTCATAGTTGGGTAAAGCTGGAACGCATATCCGGAGCAAGGAATGTGAAAGATGGGTATGAGAAGGTAGTGAGAGGTGGTGGTGTAGGTTTGGATGAGAAGATAGAAGTGAAGTTGTAGAATGATAAGATCTTGCATCGTTCAGCCACGTCGCAATGCCGCCTCCAACTGCTCGACATGCGCTCTCAACCTCTCGTTTTCATCCTTCAACTCACGCATCCCCTTACTATCCCTCTCCAAATTTGTTATCCACGTCATCAACGCATCCCTTTCGTGTCTCCAATCCTCCCTTTCACGTTTCATCAAATCCTTCTGGCGTTGCATTTCTTTTCGCTCATACTTGAGTTTTTCGCGTTCGAGATGGAGAGAATCACGTTCTGTTTGGATGTGATGATGGAGTTCGGTATTGAAGAGATGGATTAGGTCGTCTGCGGCTGTGTGAATTGCGTTGGATGCGAGGGGAGGTGAAGGTGGAGGTGGTAATTGGTGTGCGTTGGTAGGCTGTGGAGGAGGTGGTAATTGGTGTGCGTTGGAAGACGTGTGTCGATTGGGGTGCATGGCTGTGGTGGGAAGAGGACGTGAGGCAGGGTCGTAGGGTTTATATCGCTCCTTGTCGTCCCGAAATCGACTATTCCTTCCACGCTCCCTTGTTCGCCCTCGTTCTTCATCCTCCAATCGTTCACGTTCAGCTACATCAGCTAGCTTGCTCAAACTCGGTAATCCATCATTGTGGTCGAGATGTAATGTGATGGGCCGACCAGGACGGGGAGATCTATACTGTCCTCCGTCCCCTTTTGACGAGGACGATACATCAAGTGTTTGTGTGATGGGTGTTGTATGCGGTGTAGGCAACTGCGGCGGCGGCGGCGACTTGGCAGTGGTATCCGGATCAGCGTCCTCCTCAACATCCATCGCTACTCCCATCGCTCTACATTCAGACTTTGGCACAATCGGCTCAAGTTCAACAGGTTCGTGCTTCTTTACCTGTCTCGCTGTCGTCGGAAGGGTAGAGGCAGGAACGAGTAACGGTGTGCCGTTTTTAGTGGTCGGGGTATGAGAACGTGATGATTCAGGAGTGATTATGATAGGCGTCAAACCCCGTGATGGAGCTTGAGCTTGAACTTGAGAAGATGCATCAGGACTGTTGAAACGGAATGGTACGGGGTCGTGCGTGTGCTGTAGATGCGTGTACTGGGGGTGTTTGCAGCCAAGAGGGAGGGGAAGTGGGTCGAGGCGGACAGCTGGTGGAAGGCCTTTTGCTGACATTCGCTGCACCCGCAATAACGAAGGGCAACACAAAGGGGAGGAGAAAGAACGGAGGAAAGAGAAGATAAAGGACAGAGACGGTTTTCTGGATATACATACGGTTTCTACCGTTGCTTGGGAGATAAAACAGATTCGCTTTCGCACTGCTTGTCACCCATCCGGATCTGCGGGCCTAGACGGCTCACGACCCCAGTTTAGCACGGCTCTCTATGTCGTACACCCATCACCTGGAATGCGCGCACTCTCACCTCCGATCTCTATGGTCCAAAGTCCACTAACCTTGGAACCGGCCTAATTTCTCGCGGAAGAAGTAATCACGCACACAGAACTTTGGATCATCCGAAATTTATCCTCCTTTCTCCGCCGTCCCAAGTTGTGCGTAGACCATGCTTTACCAAACGGATAAACAATCCCAGCCTTGGTTTTTTTTCACATTTGTTCAACCAAACTACACTAATTAGCGTATTATGACTCAAGCTGTTTCGGAGATACCAACACAAAGTCCCATTCTACATAACAAAAGACTGTATTATCAAGACAGGCGTCAATCAACCCATTGCGTGGCCATGGACGGCATCATCAACACCACATATTCGGAGCCTCGGCCCCATATCCGCACTTCCGGTTACATATTCATTCAATAAATAACGTTGACAACGTCCCGAAAGTCCCGAATCTCCCTTTTCAAGCGTTACGCTTTCTCGCTCCCCTCCTTCAGCGTCTCCACAAACTTCTCTTCCCTTGTCTCCCTGAAACGTGTGCGGTCCTTGACGTACGGTGATAACGATGTTTTCCGTCGAGTGATTTGGCGCTTGCGCTACATACTAACCAGTACCCCGGATCATGATCATGCTTCCACCCTGTTCCTAAGATAAGGAAGGCTTTGGTTGATAATCAACCCCTTTCGTCAATTGTTGGCCGATGCGTGTAAGCGCTATGATACACGTGTGTTATTTGGGTTTAAAGGCACGGAGGGTCGGTATTTGTTCAAGCGCGAACGCCGAGTTCATTGTAGTGTCGGGAAACGTGAAAGTTAGGTCAGGCTAAAAACGATCAAGGGCCGGTCTCGGGCAATAGAACACCCCGTCCCCGTCTCAGGAGTCCGGAGCCAGGCTGATAGGAGGCGATTCATTGTAAACATACATCACTAGTGATTGATTAGAAGAGATCCAGAAAGACAACACAAATAAAGCATACTCGGTACACGAGGCTACGAACATCTGATTCCATTGTGTAACGTTCAGGGGCCCGCACGGTAACACCTGGTATGAAAATACAACTCTAATAAAGCTACAAATACTTGATTACACACCAAGAAATTCCAAGAAATTCAACTAGGTCAGAATTACATGAATGTAACTACGGACCCATTCCCAGTGATGTTGATTGACTGATCAATATGTGTTACCGTCTGACTTCCTCCAATCGAATTGATTGTAATCGGTGTCGACCTAGGACGCATCCCGCTCCAATCAAACGACCCATTCGGATTCACATGCAACCTATTCCCACTCCCTCTCCCACCAGCACTACTAGCACTGACGTTGATATTATTCCCTCCACGAAGATTCCCATCCGACCTCGAAGCACTCATAAACACATTCCTCCTCATCCCACCAAGCCCCCCAAAATCATTAAAACTCCCTGAATACGCGTTGTTACCATTGTCATCTGTGATATTGAGATTATACATCGCATTTCCTCTATTGCCATGTTGATTCATATTGCGTTGTTGGTGATGGTGACGATGGTATGAACTATGGTTCCATGGAACCTCGTCATCGGAATCATCAGAACTCGAATCCAGAGTATCACCAAACACAGAATCAAAGATCCCGTCCATGTTATTCGGAGCATTCCCTCCAGTACAATTGATATTCACGTTGATATTCCCATTGATGTTACGCGCATTCCTCGATGACCGAGTTTGTTGCGTAGCACGCGGAGGAGGTGGCGGTGGCGGGCGTGGTGGAGAGGTGAACGTGGACGTCGATTGAGAAGTGGTGTAACCAGTACCAGGCGAATTCGAATTCACATTCATGTTCACGTTAATATTCGAATTAACAGGAGGCGGGTAGAAGAAAGGCATTGGTGGAAAATGTGGGAGTGGGGGTACTGGAGGACAATACCCCGGATTCGGCGATATGTAGTATGAATTCCACTGAGGTTGTGGACTAGGACTTGGATTTGGACTGGGATTGGAACTGTTGGAGTTGGGGGTGTTGTGGTTATGATTCGATGCGTTATCGTGACTACAACAATAATTGTAGGTGTTCGTATTGTTGGTCGTGTTGTTGGTCGTATTGTTGATCGTCTGCTGAGGGGTTTGTGCCGGTGGAACGGAACTAGCCATATTGGTCGAGGGTTGTGGGTATGACTGCGGTTCTCCTGGTGTGCTATGATAAGCAGGTGGGGGCATTGGATCAGGTAACCGGTTCAGTGAAGGACTAGGGCTAGGGGTAGGAAAAGGGATTTCTTGATCGCGTTTCTCGCTTTTGGTAGTGTTTCCAAGACTGCTAACCGTAGAGATCGTACCAGAGCTTTCATCAGCAGGTGACGGAGGCGTCGGGGTGGAAGGTTTAGAAGTCCACCTAGAGAACCAGCGTGTCATGTACGATGGGTCCGCGAGAAAAGGAAGAAGATATCAGTGGGTCCTCGGCTTGACTGCGCCTTTATACCTTGAGAGTGATTAATAAGTAGGTAATCGAAGGGTGAAATTTAAACCAGGCTGTGACACGAGGACCAGGATACACAAGAAAGGGCGTCTGTATCTCCCCATCTGTGGTGCCTTCTTAGCACAGGATTGCATGAGCTTGTAAGTATTTGACACAGCCCCTTTCCGCCATGGGCGCCTAACAGGAATCTAGGGAGGTTAAAATTCTAGCACTGACTTTGTCAACTACATACGGCGGCACCAGTGCAGGAGAACTCACACCATCATATCTATTGCGGGATTCGTCAAGCCGTAGAATCGAGGAAGGTAAAAAGATAATTCCATTGCACTACGTTGGCGATTATGACTCGATGTTACTGTCTGTCGTTGAATTATGGGCTAGACACGTCGGAATCGCTGTGGGAGTGTCCGATTTAATCGCTTCCGGACGTGTTCTCCTTTCTAGTACTCGTTGAGATACAGGAATTTAGATTGAGAATGCTCTGGTAAATCCGTGCACAGCATTCGAGAATGTCCAAATGACGTCATTCTTGCTCTTCCATCACTGCCCCTTCTCACTGCCCTTGGGTCTCACTGAGCGTTGCTATGAAATGCACATGGGTTGCAGTATCATTTCTATCAAGTCCATAATTACGCACAGATAACGGGGTTTACAGCACAATCTCCAGCCACACTTATGAGTCAAGGATGTGGGGCCCATACGCCTACAGATGCAGTCCACCGTGATTGCGCTTGGAACTTCAGGAGCATGAGCCCATTCAGCTCTGACACTACGACCGGAGGTATCCTTTAGCAGTGTACTATAAAACTACAACATGCAGATACAACAGCTATACATGTTCATATCCGACGATCGAAGGTCCGATTGCTCTCACCCATAGCTATTTCCACAGACCATCCACACTAGACGTTCAATCTCTTTGAACATCTATCCTCACATTTTTCCGTCCAATTCCACGACTCCACTTGGTGTTACCCGTTCGTACGATCGCTTTGACTTCTTCGGGTACGTTCGCGCTTTGAAGTATTCCTCCCCGCTTTGACAAAGGGTTGGACCGTGAAGATCCAAGCCCTGTCGCAGAATCACCTTCATTAATCACATAGCCGGAATTGTTACGCGGTAAGGCACTAAAATTTGAGCCACCTCGCAACGAAGCTGACGGTCCACCGACAACAGTATTCCTATCGTTGGAGGAATGACTGTTAGGAGTGGATTGATAAAGGCTTGGAGAAGAACAAGTGTGCTGGTAGTCGACGTTGGTGTTTGAAATGGTTGGGACAGGGATGTGGGAAATATGGGTAGGATGGTGGCTGGTATCCCCGACAAAAACCTCTTTAAGGGGTGGTCTATCCGGATTCTGTGCGAAGCTGGAGCTTGGACTTAAAACGTCAACAACCTGAGGCTGTTGAGTCCGCGCATCGTCAATGGTTTCTACGCCGCCGCTATCACAAGAATTCATGGCGTGAGCTAGTGACCTGGAAAGCGTGCTTTTGGAGGAAGAGCTGGACATTACAGCGTACGAGGATGGCGACTGTCAGAGTTTGGTTGGGGCTTAAATGGCTGCGTTCGCATCTGGAGCCCACAAAGCCACTCGATTAATATATGAAATGAAGCCACATCAAAAAACAAACTGTACTTCGTTTCTACAGCATTCGCTTCACCGCAGAAGCTTCGATTGTGGGATTTTTCCCAAGCACCCACAAGATAGTAGATCGTTAATCATCTGTTTGAACTACTATTTTGTGGGATCTTTACCTAATTCTACTGCGGCTTTGGGATATTGGCGAGCGGAGCGCTCAGAACCTTGATTCAAATTTCCCGCTATGGAACAATTGTCTACTTAGTAGGAACCAGGGTCTTGGGGTGCACCATCAGGATATACCATGTACTTTGTTTCAGATTTATACTCATGGCTCTAAAAGAGAAGGTCAGGAAATATAAAGTGCTGGATTTGTAGGAGTCATTGTGCATCAACGGGCAATGTGTACTTGGCTGGCCCAGCACCAGGCTTCGGTAGCGTTTTGTCGGCAGATTATAGGGGTTGGGGATAAGTCATAAAAGGGTTTGGAAGTTGGGCCTTCTGGCGTTTATCAAAGCCTGACCCGGAGGTTGATGAACATTGCCATTAAGACAATGATCGACGGCCTGGAAATGGTGCATCTGGAGTGTTTGTAGCGGGACGAATGCTAGTCGAAAAGGCTGTTTCATAGACGTCGTCGAGATCCAGGCTCCTGGAGCCTCCTGGATACGAATACTCGGACTTGGGTAATGTGATTCGACAGTCGGTGGTGCTCCAGAAACCTATAACACAGTTTTGTGCTATACGACGATTGGCATTGAACTTCCAAGCTGAACCGAGAATGGAATATCATTGGGCGTGTATGGTACGTCTGAAAAGGTGTTTTTACGGGGTTGGTGCGTTTGGAACTTGTCCCAGAATCTATTCAAGCTAGTCCGAGAGAGGGCAACCTTGTCCCTTGTGTCTCCGAGTACCGGCTTACTTCGGAGCTGAGTTCTTTTTATGAGCATCATTGTCTCTTATGATATGTATAGAAATACTTACGGTGTTGTACTTCCGACCTGAAAGTGAAATTATGGAATGGTCGGAGAATATCGCATAGCCCTTCGCTGACGCGATGCTTTGTGGTTGCCTGTACATCAGCGTGACCCCCTGCCAATGTGCAAGTTGAATAATTCAGTCATTGAAACCTTGAAACGGAGATGAACTTTTACGGTCAGATATGACCGTTGGAGAAAGACTTCATGGGCGCGACTGGAGGGTGGATCCTCGTAGCATGCAATTATGACCATTTTTGGCCAGGTTAAAAGACTTTCGAGCTGACTCTGTATTCCTTTCCCCCGTAATACATCTTCATCCCCACCCATCCCTAATCGAAGTCTGTGATCAGGGGAGTTGTACCGCAGCCACTCTGGTTCAGTGACACGATTTATCCGCTGCTAGCTGAGGGGTCATCACCGTGCTGTGCGATGGCTGGCGCCTGTTGGCAGCAATTACCCGAGGCACCTTCTCCAGAGATGTGACCCAATTCTCATGCTCGCTTTTACTCGCATGAAGTCGTTCTGAGGCAAAGTTGAGAGTAGGGCCGGACTCGGCTTGCTATATGATTAGGGATGGTTTCGGGAAACCCAATAAAATACAAGAGGGAACATACAGGGACAACACGGAATATCCCGGGAGTCGAAGTATGGTGCAAGACGGATGCGAAATGTGGTTCTAAGCATGCTGTAGTTTGCGCGCCGGGAGTGGGATTGGTTGCATCCGACAACGACTAAAAAAATATGATTACGCCGCTTCGGGCTTGTCGCAAAATTACACAATGTTCAAGAACCTGGAAAATACCTCAAGGAGTTGGAGTATCTATGGAGAGGTGTGTAGGGTCATCTTCGACGATAGCGGGTCGTTTAAGCTGGGTGGTCTACCAGTTGGGCATACTTTTCGTTCCTTCTCAACTTCGTCTGATACTGCACCCGTTCCCTTCCCTTCGCTTTGGTACATACAAAGTTATGTTAAGCCACCTCGGTGGTCGATGTCGTTCCTGCCACCCCTTCTGGCTCAACGTGTGAGAAAATTGTCGGGCCGCGCCAGCGACATAATTACCGAGGCTGGGGCGTCTGTATAATGTTTAACATCAGGGCCACGCAGCCACACTTTGCTCCGGACTACGCCCAGGATTCTTGCGGATGGACGTGAACCACTTGTCTTGTTGATCACTTGTTCGTCGTTAATCACCCACGCTCAACTGGAGGAGCCTTCCCTCTTGGGGTTATCTCTTTCCCGGACGATATGTTTGTTCTAGGACCGAAATTCGATCATGTAACTACTTCGATTCCCACAGCTTTCATCCCCTTGACTGCGACTCTTCATCGCGTTGGCTGTCGAAAACGTTTTCCTTATCCCTCACCTCGCCGGCACATCTATCTGGGTTGAGATTCACAATGACAGCAATGTTTGAAAACAAGCTTTCAGGATTTCAAATCTTGACTGCAGTGGCAGTTGTTTCTGCGCTTCAAATTCTGTTTGGAAAGTGGACGAAAGCAAAGCGCGTAGCGCGAGGAATGAGGTATGTCTCGGACGATAAAGATCAGTGCCTATAGTACTAATGATCTCGCCTTCACCGAGTAGTTCATGCCCCCCAACAGGCGCAGTCACTCTTTTCAATCCCTTCCGCACTATTTCACTCGTAATTGGTTCCTTCTACCCACTCCAGGGTCAAATAGCCAACCTTTTCGCCAAATTTTCGTGTTCGTGTACCGTCAATTCCATCTTCTGTATCCTACTGAATTCGCTCTCAGTGTATAGGAAGTATGGAAGTACTTGTCTTGTTTCGACAAGGTTCTGGGACGCGACACCAACTTATTGGCTTGCTGATGCCGATGCAGTAAAATCAGTCACATCTGACAGGTTTACTTTCACGAAAGATGTAGAAGCAGTAAGCGTTCCTACAACCTGTCATTTACATGTTCTCATCATCGATATTTTTAGTACGAAACGCTTAACATTTATGGCCCTAGCATGATTGGCCTCGAGGGGACCGAGTGGAAACGCCATCGCGACATAGCGAAAACCGCTTTCAACGAAGCGAACAATGCGTTCGTCTGGCGCGAAACCACTCGGGTTGTGAACGAATGGTTTTCTCAAGTTGACTCTACGTCCACCTCAAATCCACCAGTGGTAGAAATTGACCTCCTCCGTGACCTCACACTGGTTACTCTCCATGTCATAGGTTCAGCTGGTTTTGGTCGTCGTTCTCCATGGGTCGAAAACGCCAACAACTTGTCGACTTTAGACCATAGAAGCACTCTGAATTCGGCAGTCAAGGAGGCAATTCATCACCTCTTTCCCCGCATCCTAACCCCGAAACCTATTTGGAATGTAGTGACGGAAAGGAACGTGTATATCCCGTTGCTTGGACCGATGTTGTTAAGAGCATGGAATGCATTTGAGGTTTTGAGAGGCCACATGTTGGATGTTGCTTCGGAGGCCAGGGATCGGTTTGTTATTAATCGCCAAAAGGAAAATGACGAGGGAACAGATACTAGCACTCATGGTGCTGCTTTGTTAAAGAATTTGGTAGAAGCGAACACGAATTTCGAGAAAGGTGACGAGGGTGGATATAGGAGCATGACGGATGGAGAGCTCTTCTCAAATATGTTTGTGAGTTGCCCCTTTTCCGACCGTGCCAGTACCTGATATTAATTGCTGTAGTTGTTCTATATCGCCGGCCATGGTAAGTCTCGAGTCTCTGGTGGTGAAGAAAGCTAAGAACCGGAACTAGAAACAACTGCTCATACCCTGTGTTTTGTGTTCGTTTATCTGGCCCTGCACCCCGAGTTCCAACAAAAAGTGTTTGAAGAGGCTTTCAAAATATATCCTCATGGCGTTCCTGTGGAGGTCTCCTCGTCGGTTAGCACTCGTAAGTTAACACCGGTTTTCGGCGCTGACTATTTCGCTACCAGTCATACAAAGACAGC
The DNA here is from genome assembly GCA_963576785.1 of Chlorophyllum brunneum. Taxonomy (NCBI): domain Eukaryota; kingdom Fungi; phylum Basidiomycota; class Agaricomycetes; order Agaricales; family Agaricaceae; genus Chlorophyllum; species Chlorophyllum brunneum. The sequence continues at coordinate 848,868 of OY756146.1, read as the reverse complement.
CTTCCACAACTCGTGAGTTCCTTTATCCACATCTCGTATGACATATGGCAGATACATTACAACAGGAATACACTGCAGCCGTCTTCCACGAAACCCTCCGTCTTTGCCCACCAGTCGTTCGTCTCGCCAAGCTAGTCCAGAACGACACCATGCTCAAGTCCAAGCGATTCGTGATGACATCAGACGGAAAGGTTAATGTGACACAAGAAATTGATGTACCAGTGCAGAAGGGTGGGATGTGTGTGATGGATATTCTTGGGTTACACATGAATCGTAAGTTGGTCCCTTCATTTGAACACGAACGCGTTTGATGGTCTTCGGTAGCGATCCATTGGGGCGACGATGTAGAAGAGTTCAAGCCAGAACGATTCATCGACTCGCCTACCTACAAATGGCCCCGTGACGCCTGTGAGTGCTTCGGCCGTCCTTCAAAACCCTTTGGGTCTACTAACCAGGTGTTAATTTCAAAGTCCTTGCATTCTCTGGAGGTCCGAGGAGTTGTATCGGACAACGGTTCGCAATAACGGAGAGTATTTGTATCATCGCCAGCATTATCCGGCGTTATGAGATCCTGCTACCGGAAGACGTGATGGGGCTGGACTTGGAGGAGAAAACGCGGAGATTAACGGACTGGAAGCCCGGTGTGACAATAATACCCACAAATGCGAAAGTGCGGTTTCGGAGAAGGGATAGTTGAGATATGTATGCATTCCGTTTAATTGAAGCTGCCTGACTTTATAACGCTGTTATTGATGTGTATAAGTGCTATTGCTCCATCATATCCCTGGAAATACCACTGGTAGTCCATTCCATATTCATGTTATCCATTGTTCAACTTGTCCCCGATGGCAGCGTCGGTGTCGAGTTTACTGACAATACGATCTCAATTCTCATTAGAAGATGGTTTCTGTATGATAAGGTCACCCACATTTACTAGTTAATACCCATCGCAGCTCTCAGAAGTAGCTGTGCTTGTACTTAGCGGTATAGGAGTTGAGAGTTCGACTTTGTATGGGATCATACATGCTCGTCTGGGCCGGATCATCCCCCTGACTCTTCCTGTATCCCGGCTCTCACGTCGGGGTCTACAAACGAAATTTGTAAAGATGTGTGCGATGCTGGGGTGACTACGTCAGACCTGCCGCCATCAATTATGGATGGGTATAGGTAGGCTATCTAGGAAGCTACTTTTTAACCCCCGTATGCTAAGTATTTTTATCCTCTCTGCTCATAACTGCTTCCAGTTTTCATTGAATTACACTGCCCATATCCAGTTGTTGGAGTCTTCCCTGTCAGGGTTGTCTCCTTCCTAAACGATACTGTTTGTTTCCGAATAGAAGTTTGGCCAACGTAGCCTCTTCGGTCCTTCCACGCTTGAAAGGTTGACTGCTCGTCCCCTTGGCTCTCAAGGAAGCCTCCTCCCTTCCCGAGATCTTACCTCCCACTTTGATGCTGGAAAATCTACCAGGGTTGAAACGTTGAACATTGAGACCTTGAGGTTCACAATGATGGCAGTGTTGGAAAATAAGCTTTCGGTATTTCAATTATTGACTGCAGTGGCGGTTGCACGGACGCTTCAAGTTCTGTTGGGAAAGTGGATAAAGGCAAAGAGTATCGCCTATGGGATGAGGTACGCCTCAAATATCCTCGATGGGCACCCAGATACTGAATTCATGATTTCGTACACGACAAGTAGATCCTGCCCCCCGGCAAGCGCCATAACCCTTTTCAACCCCTTCCGTACCCTTTCACTCGCAATTGGTCCTTTCTACCCACTCGAGGGTCAAATCGCCAACCTTTTCGCCAAATTCTCGCGTTCGTGTGTTGTCAACCCCATCCTCTTCGTTTTACTGAATTCACCCTCAGTGTATAAGAAGTATGGGAGCACTTGCCTCATTTCAACGACGTTCTGGGATGCGATGCCTACATATTGGCTTGCTGATGTTGATGCAGTGAAGGCAGTCAGCTCGGACAGGTTTACGTTCCTCAAAGATGTAGAAGCAGTGAGCGTTCCTACACCCCGTTATACCTGGAATCTGTGTACTGACTGCTATTTTTAGTACGAAACGCTCAATATTTATGGCTCTAACATGGTTGGTCTCGAGGGGTCTGAGTGGAAACGCCATCGCGACATAGCGAAAACCGCTTTCAACGAAGCAAATAACGCGTTGGTTTGGCGCGAAACCACTCGGGTTGTAAACGAATGGTTTTCTCAGATCGACTCTACGTCCACCCCAAGTAGTCCACCGGACGTAGAAATCGACCTCCTCCGTGACCTCACACAGGCCACCCTCCATATCATAAGCTCGGCTGGCTTTGGTCGCCATTCTCCTTGGGTCGAAAACGCCAGCAGCCCTTCGGCTTCTGGCCATAGAGCTACCCTGAGTTCAGCGGTCAAGGAGGCTATTCATCACCTCTTTCCCCGCATCCTGACCCCGAAACCTATTTGGAATGCAGTAACAGAAAGGAACGTGTATATCCCGTTCATTGGACCCATGGTATTAAGAGCACGGACCGCGTTTGAGGTCTTGAGAAGCCATATGTTGGACATTGCTTCAGAGGCCAGGGATCGGTTTGTTACGAATCGCGAAAAAGAGAATCACGACAGAATAGATACCAACACTAACGGCGCTGCTTTGTTGAAGAATTTGGTGGAAGCCAATATGAATTTCGAGAAAGGTGGCGAGGGTGGATATAGGAGCATGACAGACGGAGAACTGTTCTCAAACATGTTTGTGAGTCGCCGTTTCGCCGACTACACTAGTGTCCCACATTGACTATTATAGTTGTTCTATATCGCTGGCCATGGTAAGTCTCGAGTCCTTGGTAGGGTATAAAGCTGAGAATTTGAGCCAGAAACAACTGCTCATACCCTGTGTTTTGTATTCGTTTATCTGGCCCTGCATCCCGAGTATCAACGAAGAGTTTTTGAGGAGACTCTCAGGGTATACCCTAATGGTAATCCAGTGGGAGACTCTTCCTCCGTTAGTACCCCATTAAATCGCCCGGTTTCAACGCTGACCATTTTTGCTACCAGTCGTACAAAAACAGTCTTCCGCAGTTTGTCAGTTCCCAAAAGCATACTTCTCTCAAACCAAACAGCTGATATTTTATGACAGGAATACACTGCAGCCGTCTTCCACGAAACCCTCCGTCTTTGTCCGCCAGTCGTTCGTCTCGGCAAGCTGGTCCAGAACGACACCATACTCAAAGCCAGGCGGTTTATGACGACACCAGAAGGAAAGGTTAATGTGACCCAGGAGGTCGACGTACCAGTGCAGAAGGGTGGGATGTGTGTGATGGATATTCTCGGTTTACACATGAATCGTAAGTTAACTGCCCCACCTAAGCACGGACACATCTGATAGTTATTGATAGCGATCCATTGGGGGGACGATGTAGAGGAGTTCAAGCCAGAACGGTTCATCGACACGCCTACCTACAAATGGCCCCGTGACGCCTGTGAGTGCTTCGGCCGTCCTTCAAAACCCTTTGGGTCTACTAACCAGGTGTTAATTTCAAAGTCCTTGCATTCTCTGGAGGTCCGAGGAGTTGTATCGGACAACGGTTCGCAATAACGGAGAGTATTTGTATCATCGCCAGCATTATCCGGCGTTATGAGATCCTGCTGCCGGAAGACGTGATGGGACTAGACTTGGAGGAGCAAACGCGGAGACTAACGAAGTGGACGCCTGGTGTGACAATAATACCCACAAATGCGAGGGTGCGGTTTAGGAGGAGAGATATTTGAGCTACGTACGCACTCTATCTAACCGAGGCTTAACAACTTGACGACGACTTTATCCATCTAGTCCGGTAGGACCTATACCATTAGTAGGTACAGTCCCTTTAACCCCTCGTTTAACTGTATTGCGTTGTTCAACTTTCCTTCGATGACAGCGTCGGCGCTGAGTTTGTTACGATAATACTCCACTCACGGGGCCTTGCCTACCAACATGCACAAGTGACATATGAAACGAAGACATATCCCTTCTGACACGTCTTAACGAAGACAAATAGCAACAAGATGAAAGTATCATTAAGACGTAATTCTGACCTTTGGGTTTAAGCGGTGAGTCGCACACATAACAGCACCACAAGTATGAAGACCGGAAAAAGTTGAAAAGATTGTCATGAGTCACCCAGGGCGTATGAAAGAGCAAATGAAGCAAGTCGGGTAAAGGTACCCTCACCGAGACCATTCAGAATTTGGTGTATAGTTTCGAGTTCGGGAAATTCTCTGGGTGCGATAGGTCAACCAGATTCTGAGCGTGGCTCGTAATGGTATGAACGGGCGCTGATAAACGGATCTCGAACCGAAGAAGCTGCATATTCATGAGGAGCTATGTGTCAAAATCATAGCGGAGGGTGACGCTGGAAAACGTGAAAGAAGCCTAGCTAAGTACAAGAGACCGGCACAAACAATAATTTCTTTTCGAGGTAAGGTATGTGAGTGTCAAAATGATCCCTAGAACCGATATCCACTGATATACCAGACATCGTGGACATGATGTGAGAACAATTGTCCAATCGGGTTACGAAAGAACCGATCTCACCGACGAGAGGCGTAGCTATTGGAGGCTCTCGTGAGATACCATCATGACCCACAGCGTAAAAGTTGATACACAAGTGACCGTGTCCAAGCTCAATTCTAGGCATCCACGAAGGTTGGGCTCAGGAGTACCAAGAGCAGGGAATTATTGCTATCAAATTAAATCTCTCGTGGTCGCCGGGTAGTGAGGGAGTTCCGTCGAGGCAGTGCATAGATCCCGCTACTGGAATCTTCCTGAAAAAGTGAAAACAGCCGGTTTTTTCGGTGGAACGAACTGTCGTGATTTGCATCTTGAATGAAGGGAATTCCAAGTCGACTGTGCTTTGATGGTGGGCGTAGATCCGGGGAAGGTCAATACAGTACGACAAATGTGTGAGTATCGGTGGTGCGTCGGGGGCGGGGCACGGCGCAGGGTGGTGTTGATTGCTCGGATAACCATTTATCGCACATTCAAGTGCGTGAGGGTGAAACCTGCAATGTGGTCACGTCCGTGCTGGATTGTAATTCGTTAATGAGCATACAAATGGTACCTTCAAGATAAAATGCACCTGACGAACTGTTGGTTAAACATGTAACCATAATCATATTTTCCTGAAGGAAAGTCGACCAGTGCCGTAGGCATAGCCTTAGTTCAAATTCCGGAAATCCATAGCCACACCGACCGTTTGCCCATTTCAAGGCTTTAGCCAGTTTCAGAATGAAGGCTGTGCGTCGTGGGGCTCCCTCTATAATTCATTCATGAAGTTATGTGTTGTTTCAAGGGTCCATATCGCAAGCATAAGTTGACCAGGAGGTTGTGTCGTTAGTTGATTGAAATCTGCATTTACAGGCAAACAAGTGCTGAGGCGCAGCGAGCGCATGTTGTTTTACGTGTAATTCATCGTCCCGAGTCATTTGTGGAGTAGTCTGGGGGAGGAGAATGTGTCCCGGGTGATTGAGTGGGATGTATTGATAAGGATATTGAGAGGACCAACACATGGAGTTCATACTGCTAGAGTGTAACAGGTCATTTTCAGTCATGTCTCCTGGCTAGAAGTCAAGAAGTGAATCCTGCACCGGCTATGGTAATCATCAAATTAGATGACCAGTAAGAGATTATTATCAACAACCTTGCTCTTGGCACTAGACGAACTAACCTCAAATCGCCATCCTTTCAGGATAATTGCGCAACAATGAACGTGGCGCTGGGACTAGTGTGTCATTGGGGCACCACCCGGGTGACGTTTGCGCATGTGTCTGTCAAAAAACAATACATTGTACTTACTAGTGCCACTGCACAACGCGTCGCGACGCCAAACAACTCAGCGCTGATCTGTCAGATGACTACCTAGAGGCTCTGAGAGCGTAATCATTTGCTCGAGGTTATTTATAGTACAACCATCATATCTGCCAAAGGTATAAGAGGGGAAGTGTGCCAGAGCAAAAACCAACAAACACATCGTTTCAAACCTTCACGCATCATGAAGTGGTTTGCTCTTCTCGCTCTCGCTCTCCCCGCCGTCGTCTCTGCTCAGCCCAAGGGTATTGACGTTTCCCATTGGCAAGGGGACATCAACTGGGGAGCAGTCAAAGCCAGCGGTGTGGAATTCGCCTACATCAAAGCTACCGAAAGCACAAGTACGTAACGACTGGACTTTCGGCACGTACAAGCCGATCTAATGTCTTTTCGTGCTCACCAGATTATCGCGACCCGAAATTCAACGCGAACTACGTGTAAGTATCTGTCCTTGCTCGTCGAATGCATTAATACTGAGAATGTTCAGGGGCGCTACCAACGCTGGGCTCATTCGGGGGGGCTATCACTTTGCTCGCCCTGGAGATTCTTCGGGTGCAGCGCAAGCCAACTATTTTGTGTCGCATGGTGGTGGCTGGAGTGGGGATGGTATCACTCTCCCTGGTGCTGTCGACCTCGAAGGTGATTTTTCTAACATTGAGCATTTCAAACCTGATTTACTGACGGAAAACAATTGCGATCGTTGCAGCCGGATGCTCTGGTCTCAGCCAGTCTGCTATGACAGCATGGATTAGGGACTTTTCCAACACTTACCACGCTAAGACTGGTCGTTATCCTGTCATTTATACCACTACTAGCTGGTGGAAGCAATGCACCGGGAACGCCAGTGGTTTCCAGAACAACAATCCTCTCTGGATTGCCCGCTGGAGCTCAAGCGTCGGTGAATTACCAGCTGGATACCCGTGAGTAATGTCTTTGTTCTCGTTGAGGGACGGGTGTACTGACCCTGGAATGTCAACGTGAATCAGCTACCATACTTTCTGGCAGTATGCCGATAAAGGACCTAACCCTGGTGACCAGGATTACTTCAACGGTGACAGTGCTGGTCTTAAGCGGTACGTGATTTCCTTGATTGTGTTAGATCTGATGCCGATTCTGATTCCGGTTATGCTAGCATGGCTAAGGGATCTTAGGTGATCTTTATGTTGGGGCATTCGTGATTGAGGGTCCTTGGACACTACTGTGTCATTATACCATTTTAATAAACTTGTCCCTAATGCGAAATCCGTTCCTTGTTTCCGTGCTTTGATACATACCTTCACTGTGTATTTGATTCGAGTATATCAGAGGCTCTTCAATACACAGGTGTTATACGCAGTCGGAGAGACGATGAGATAGCATTCCTGGCAGTATTTATTGATCGTCATGCGGGCGGGTAATTGGTGTACAATAAAGACCATATACAGTCATTAACACCAACTTCATCCAAGAGAAACCTGCTACTCTGAACCTACAACTTGAGGAGAAACAGGTATTCAATATACAAGATTTACACAATGTGGCAGGATAATCGGTGAAGCGACGCACAGGACTGTCTAGACACTGGCGATCCTGATATTAGGGCTCATATCACCCGGCCCACAAAGGGTGAGTCCCGGGTTGATGGCCCGAAAATCAGAGAACAACTCGTTGAAATATTCATGAGTCATCCACGGCATATAAAGGGAGAAAGTTGAGAGTTGTGGAAACTGATGAGTGACAACTCCTCCCAGCGCTGGTAACATGCTATCTATCATAACACTTGGGTTTATCTCGAAGGGCTCTCCGGTGTTGTCGACCTCGTCCAGGACTTCTACTTCAAGCGTGCATAGTTTCTTAGGAGAGGGCAGAGAGGGCAAGAATACAACGAGCCAGGTCAACAATGGGAAGAAAATTTGTTGCGTCGAGGGGGGACTTGATCGTGATAAAGAGGTCTCGACTCTAAGTGAATTGAGATTCACAAGGGGGCTGGCATCAAAGCTGAAACCGAATCCCCCTTGAAGGTTGATTAGAATAATGAGGAATCGGAGAAATCATGAACTTACCGACGTCAGACTTTAAGGTGAGGTGCGTGATAGAGGAAAAAGGTGGAAATAGACCAATCAATGAAGCGGCCGGCGAAGTAAAGTGGAATGTTGCACGTTTGATGTTGTCCAGAGATACACGGCTGGAGTAGCCATGGAGCCACTTCGCGAACGTAATCATAGTTTGACCATCCCCCGACAAATTAATTTCGCTATTTTCTGTGGCTAAAGATCCCTCACGTCGGAGAAAGTCCTCCCTTGGGATAGTGCGCAGGATTAGGTTGGGAGGCAGGGCCCAGGAAAATTGTGGAACGCGGAGGCAGGGCGGAATGAGAGATGTGGGAAAGCTGATTGTGTCGACGACAACTCTGGCTAATGTCGGTAGATCCAGGATGTGTAGGAAAGCTTTGGACATCTCTGGAGAGAGACTTTCCTCCAAGAGGAACCATCCAGTGTAATCGGTGAATTTTATCGTCTCAACTTGAAGGAGACGTCCGAGAAATGTGCAAAACTGGGGGTCTATGGCACTGGGACTCCTAAGCCCGATGCGGAGTGTCCGGATGGAGTGAAAAAGATACAAATATTGCTCATTTTCAACCAGCTTCGAGTACGGGATCGAGTGACGTGAGGGCGAGTCTAGATCTGTGATCGTAAAAGTCGCAACCCGAAAAAGCTCACGTTGAGCTGGGAACCGCCATGCAGAGCACACGAGAGAGTATTGTTTGAGTTCGAAAACATTGGCACCGTTGAGGGTGAAAATATGTCCAAGGGTTTCGGGAGGTAGGGTAGACATAGGGCAGAGGCTTGAGTAGAAAACAACTTTGCTCGTGGATGTTGAAAACTGAGTTGGTGAAAATTACCACGGTTGGCGCCTGTGCAATCCTGACAGGAGACAATGAGGGATGGGCCAGGTGGTAGATTTGATAAGCCCAATTACGAATGTTCAAAAGGTACGGAGGTTGAAGACTATTCAGTATTCAATATAATGATTCAGTTTTCCTATGTCCGCTTCTTACCAATTCTGAGCATGCGAATGTGTCCCATGTGAATGTTCGACAATCAGAGACCAGTGGCATTTTAATTATAGTACAATGTGAAGGAAGTGCAATGATACGGGTGTCCTGTGATTGCTACAACATGAACTACAGGATAATGGCACTTGGATAAAATTCAAGGATCGGTCAGCCTACGCGGACCATATAGGGAGATTCCAGCTGCACGGAGCTGGGTGTAAAAAAAACTTAAGAAGACTGAATGATCCATCCAGGGAACGAAAAAAGAAAAGCTCTGGAGATCAGGACATCTTCCGGGTAAAGAGTCCCCCAAACCACACAGTTGTCTACCTATTGGGTCTGCGATGACGACTGCCTTTCCTTCAGCATGCGTACCCACCACATTGACTTCTATGGTTTGTAATTTACGGGGCAAAGGTAACAGTAACAGTAACACCCGGATCCAGGTGTGCGCGGCCAATACGGTTTGTTCTGCGGGCTTGTTGTACACCGGTGATGGAGAGGCTTCGATAGTGATCGCGATGAGGTTTTTTAGGTCCTTGAGGTCAGGTCTTTCGTCGTATGTGAAGGCTGCTGGGAGAGTTAGGCCGCGGTGAACGATGGAGCACTTTACTCACGAAAATTTGACTTGATAGTAAGATGTGTGAGAGAGGTAAATCCCTGGAACAGGTCATAGGACCGGGGTTGGCTCCAAATGTCAAGCGTTAAATGTTGGAGTTTGTTTATCGAAGAGTGACCAGGAGAACATCGAAGCTCGGACATGAACAAGAATAGGGATATCCCTTGACCCGATAAATTCAACTCGTCCAGCTCAGACGAGGAAGGGCCCACATAGGGTGGAATATATCTCCCTAAGACGGGATAAGAAGGGAAAGTCCAGGATAGGCGACGAAGATGGCGACAGGCGTGTAGTATCCAAACAGGCCATTGTTCTGTCTGGACGAAGAGCTCGGTCATTGTCGGTAAATGGAAAAGATGAATTAATTCATCGTGTAACTCTGGGGAGAGCGTGTTTTGGCAGAGGAGGTACCCCGTCTGATGGGTCAAATGTATTGTTTGGACGTTGGTGAGACGGTGAAGGAACTCGGGAAAACTGGGATCGATGGGGCTCAAGCATTCGAGCGCGATGTGGAGTTTCCGGACAGTAAATCCCAGAAACGTGTATTGTGGATTTTCTAGAAGCGTCGAATATGAGATAGAGTGAAGCGAGGGTGAATGCAGATATTTAATCGTAAAAGTCGAGGATCCGAATAGTTCCCATTGGGCTGGTGGGCGCCATGTAGAGCAGACGAGGGAGTAATTTTTGAGATCGTCAATTTGTGGTGCACCCTCTGCAAAGATAAGTGCCAAGATTTCTGGTGGTAAAGTGTCCATGGATATTTTGAAAGATGATGATCTCAGATTGTCAGAATACAAAACCGAGCTTTCCCACGATTTCTATGCCCGACCATGGCTTCTGCTCGTCCACAGGCACGACGACCACCAGCATTAGCACCAGCACGCAAGACCATCAGCGTCGAAGAATGGGACGCAAAAGCCCCCCTGGGCGACCTCGAACTCAGGAGCATCAATGCTCTCAAGGCTGCTAACGAGAAAATACCCCTGCCTTTGCGCGTACGTCGTCTCAACTATCATTCGTTGTCTGTCGCGCTTACAGTCCCAGTAGTTTACAGCACAGGAAGAAGCAGGAGCGCCAAACTCGCGGCCTGGAACACCACTTGCTCACAATAGGTTGCCTCCGTCTGCGTCGCTAGGATCACCCTCATCTCGTCCTGGCACCCCATCGAATTTGCCTTCAAGGAGTTCTCAGTTTCATGCACTGCATCCAAAAGCACCCGTACAAACACCAGAACAGTTCTATGACTGGTTTGCACTGATTGACAGGTCGGTGGCACACAGCCAGGAGGCTCATTTCCGAGCACATGTTGCTTCGCTCATGGATCACTTGGAGGTCTGTGAGGGATTGACCAAACGGGTAGAGGAGGTCGATGGTATGCTAGGGGAGATGTACGAAGAGTGGTGGAGAGTTGAAGAGAATGGTCGCGTTGTGAAAGAAGGGTGCGAAAGGGTCGTTGAAGAAAGGGTGAGCAATGTTTATAGGTATCGCTGCTGTTATCACTCACGAAGCACTCAGAATAAATTGTTGGAGATTATGGAGGACATCAGCGAGCATCTAGAGTACTTCCAAGAACTAGAGAAGGCGACAAGGATGCTAAATTACCCTGGCGAGTCGCTCATCTTCGAGCCCGACTTCTTGTACATGGTAGAGCGTGTAGATGTGTGTATTGGCTTCCTCAAAGCACATGTATGTCATCTTAGTTTCTTGCACTATAATCCTGCTGAAGAATCACGCATTTTAGAGGCACTATCGCGAAGCGGAGGTCTATCTTCTCCGATTCCAGCAATGCATGACGCGTGCAATGACATTGATCAAAATGTCCTTTGTCGGCTCTCTCAGGGCCCTCACGGCCGATATTTCCAGGCGGCTATCCAAAAAGGTATGTTGGCCTGTGCGGTTTCCCTTTATCGGGGGTTGACTGAACAATTCGCAGGATGTTTCTCAAACCGCTCAACACCACCTTCTCTACACCAGATTCCTATCTGTGGCGCCCAAAATTCACCCTCTGCTGCGAGAACTGGAGCGCAGAGCTGCTACGTATCCTGAAGATCTCTCATCGCTCTTAAGCGAATGCTCCAACGCGTACTTTGCCGCACGGAGAAGTTTGTTGGCTAATTGGATACAAGAAGAGATTAAGAGCCTGGATGTCGTACGAGGGGAGCTGGTCGAGCTGGTGAGTCTAGTCGGCTGTCCCCCCTTTGACGGGAACTCACCGATACACGATCTCTATTAGACAAGAGCTGGCTGTGGTTTCCTCAAACAGTTGTGTACCGATGAGTTCAATCTCTATCGGTCGTTCTTTAGCACTTCGGAAGAAGAACTCTAGTGAGTTATTTCTTTGACCAAGTTTCTGACTAGCTCACAAGGGATCAAGCCAATATCTGGAGAAGCTATGCGACATTCTCTACGACGATCTTCGCCCTCGGATCCTTCACGAGCCCCGCCTCACAGCTCTCTGTGAAGTTTGTACAGTGCTCCAAGCACTCATGGTCCTCGACTCTTCAGCTTTCATTGGCTCCCCAAATTCAACCCCCGCGGATTCCGATGCTTCTGAGGATGAAAACGATGATGTCCTCACCATTGATTTGGATTCCGCAAAACAGTCTAAAGCTAAAGGAAAGAGGAGGCTGGGGCGGTTGCATATAAGTAGACTGTTGCAGATGGTTTTACAAGACGCCCAGACGAGGTTGTTTTTCAAGGCTCAGGCGATGATTCAGAGTGAGGTTAGGCATTATGTCCCGAAACCCGAGGACTTGAGATGGCCTGAGCTACTCATAGGTATGTTTTTGTTTTGGCTAGTTCAGTTTCTTTCAAGTGGACATCTCATGTTCTGTAGAAGCGCATCAAAACAAGAAGGGGTCCAAATTCCAATTGCACCTTAGCGAAAAGGCAAGCGTCAGCCAGGTCGCGCTTGGTGGACTTCCAAAAGACAGTTTGTTGCGGGACAGAGAAAGCTGGTATCCGACTGTAAGAAAAATGGTCTGGGTGTTGGAACAACTAAGGGATTTTGTCCAGGTCTGGGTTATCGTATTGGTCAGGTCTTCGTCTGCTGATTTGTTTACAACATATTAGCTTGCGATTTTCGAGGACATAGCTCAGGAAGCAATCCAGCTGTGTCGTCAATCCCTCATCAACGCCACAGAGAATATTAAGACTCGGAAGGGATCGGGTGGGGCGCTGGACGGAGAGCTTTTTCTATTGAGGCACTTGTTAGTCTTAAAGGAAATCATTGGAGATTTTGAGCTTGGTGGTAGTGGTGTTGGCATCGTTGGCAGTTCGAGTGGCGTCAGCCTTGGGGGTGGTGTGACTGGTATGCCTTCCCTCATTGGTGACAAGACACCGGGGATAACGAGTCTTTACAGATACCCTCGCAAACTTGCTCAGTCGGACATCTGGCTTGCTGCCTCTTCCTGAGGGGTTATTTGGCACGCTCGGCGTGTGTATTCATGGCGAACGTGGAGATTTACGATACGTACGCACTTCTTTGCTAACGCAATTCGGCAGCTTTATTTATTGATCTTGAATCAGAATATCGACCAAGCACTTCGAAAGGCATGCGAATGTGTTATTTATGAGTGTACGCATGTCGCTTGTCAAGTGCTCACACCCTGGCTTTCGTCTTCCACGTCCGTGTCTGCGTCATCGAATACAGCCCCCTCTGCTGCTTCCGCGGGTCCACCATCTTCATCGACGCGACTCCCATCGAAACAGACCGATAAACTCTTCGAAGAAGCATGTACACGCGACTTACGCAATGCACTTGCGAAGATGAGGCTGTACCTCGATTCTGGGGGAACAGACTTTGGCGCTGGAAGTGGGACTGCTGGGGTGTTGGTGCATCATGTTAGGGAACGTGTTGTGGAAAGATATCAGGAATTTTTGGATGCTGTTGATGGAGATAAGGTAGAGCAGGGAGAGGGTGTGGAGGAGTTGATGGGTGTGGTTAGGTTGGGTGAAATTTTGAGTGAGGTTATTGATGGGTCTGGGCAGGGGTTTCTTATTAGTCCACAATGATTCAGTATTCTATTGGGGCGCCTGGAGTAACCTAACATCTGTTGTAGTTACTAACCATTACGGTTTCTGCACAAGCCCGATAATGGTCTGCGCAAATCCCGGCCTGGCAGCAACTAGTTGTCCATCAGCGGCCTCTGTCATGCCCCGTCAAATGCATACCACAGCTATGAGGGCGATGATCTCCTGGCCATGAGGCTGTGTAGGCGCGTGGGTATATAAGCCTCACTATATCTTGGCCGCTCATATATCCATCGTCCGTTCCTCCATGTAACTTCACCTCCAACTGACAGTTCCTTACCGTCCGTGAGTCTTTCTAGATCAACTGTAATGCTACCAGCGAGCTGATGTTCACAACAGGGATCACTCTATGGGGTTGAGTTTATCATTAGCTGCTCCCCTTGCAAATTATTCTGATAATATAACAGGCCAGCAACTGTACGATCGGAGTCGCCGAGACGAAAGAAACAGCCAGAGAGGGAGACCTCGGCCAGAAAACGGGGGGGCGCGTCAGACAAACCACCACCGCTGCCACCAACCAAACCACCACAGTTATGGTTAAGCTTCAAACGGAAAAAGCCAAAAGAGTAGCCTAGAGATTGCACGAACCCTACTTATTGCTTGGTATCCTGATCAGGAAGAACAACGTCGTTTGTATACTCAAGAGAATGTAGTGTTAGTGTGTTGCGTGTATGTACTTACCGAATGCACGTTTTGACTGTGTCCATGGGTAGCAAACCGACCTAGTCAAGCCAAGGTGTCTACACAAGAGGCAGTAAAATGAGGCTCATTCTTCGGGGACTCAAAGAATACGAACAGCACAAAGGCAATAACACTCTAAGATTGGGATTGTAGTTCTAACGCCGAGTCCCATAATCTGAATCCCTCTTTTTGATATAGCTCCTTCGCCTCGGATAGATTGGTCGTTTCGAATTCATGCAACCCAACCTCCGGGTTATACTCCCAATACCAAAAAGTCTTCTTGGCGCCGCGCCCCCGAATGAATAGGCCAGAATCCGAAATGCTCTGCGACTTTCTGCGGAAGTTCTTTTTATACCAGGAAGTGAGATCCGAGGAGTAGGGCCTAATGATCCTCCGTTCTTCCATTATCCTAGTTGCCTTTATAGTCCATTAACGACGTGTAACTCATCGTGTAAAAACGGGACTTGCCTGCTTGAAATCGCCGTAGTCGAAACCATCATCAGTGGGGATCCGGATGAACAGCGTGCAACCGATGCGCTTAATAAGGGAAGGGAAAGTATGAGTGAATGCATCGATCAGGCCGCCCTCGGGGAAAAGATACAGGTTGTTGAGTAGGCTTTTACGGAAATCGACATTGACGAACTCCATAAGTAATTGTGGATCGAGCGCAGCCGAATAGGAAAGTTCTGCTAAAATAGCCAGAACATTGTTATATGCTCTGGTCTTGAGGAAGGAATTGACATATTCATTTTCACTGAAATACGGCCAGGAGAGGGAAGCTGCAGAGTTGCTTAAACCACGTCCTAAGATTAGATCTGGGAGTTGCATTAGTGTGTGGAGCGGGGAGCAATGAAGATTAATCCTTACCTTTGCCTTGAACAGAATACGCTCGATCAAGTTCAAAGTGACGTTGAAGATAGTGCTTGAACATGTGGTTATGTGCTGCAGGCGAGGTTACACAGAAGATACCCGATCGAGCTGGGTCGCGAAGAAAATCATAGAATGATTTATGGTATAGACTGACAGTCCCCCCTAGTCCATGTGCTTGCCAATCGAGATTATCCACGGCCTCAAAACCTGCATGGTGGAATGGACGTGTGGGATCAATGTTTTCGGGGACGAGAGGTTCAAGTCTGTCCTGAAAGCGAAGGACAGCATGGAGTTCATTACAGACTAATCTGAATTTAGTCTCAGAAAATCCGAGCCTGTTGCTCAGATATATGGCACTCCAGTCGTTATCAAAGGTGTCGAGGAGCATTGTAGAAAGAAGAAGCTGGGTAGAGGGAAGGATATCGTCTGGGATGCGCCGCACAATGAGAAGATAGAATGCATCTAGTTCGGTAAACGGCTGGAGGTGTGATCCAACGGAATCGGGGTCACCTTTCGAAATGGCAGCAATGGCTACATATAGCGCTTCTTCCGGCCCGATCGACGCGGCCCGGTCCACAAATCTAAGAACCGTTGCCGCGTAAACGAAAAGCCCTGCAGCAGCATCCACTAGCGCTTTGATATCCTCTTGGGAAGGCCAAATCCGCCGCATTGGAATATTGCGGCGCCGAGAAATATTTAAGAGCCCGCCCCTGAGATAGAGTTCGATTTCTTGATCGGCTTCGCGTGAAAGTGGGAGTAAGGTTGGGTAACAAAGAGGTGCAATATCCTCCTGAGCAAACGTAGCTTCGATATGGGACTCGGGTCGACTGAAGAACGCCCAACGGAAGGGTGTTGTGTTCTCCCTGACAGAGGACGAGATAATCTCGATGATCTCGCACTGGGCTTCCTTGCTCGCACATTCGTCGAGCCCATCGATGAATATAGCCCTCCCTTCTAAACTAATGCCCGCCATCTCCAACTCCCGTAAAGGTTCGACGATTAATCCCTTGAACTGCCACGCCATCGCCTTTCCGAGTATTGTTTTATCACGAAGAATCCTCTGATCAAGTGCTTCACGAAAGCCAGGGAAATGTGTAGAGAGCTGATATGCGATGGAAGTGAAGAACTTGGCATGGTCGTCTCGTCCGTTTATCGAGAAGAAGAATGCAGCGCCCAATTGACCTGCTTCCTGAAGCTTCTCCACGCAAGTTTGTGCAATTGCAGTTTTCCCAACTCCAGGAGGCCCTTTCATCCAGTAAGTTGGCGATGGTTTGTCGCCAGCAGAAGGCATTGCCCAGTGGGTGATGTCCTCGATGTATTGTTCTCGAGTTCCAGGGTAACATTGAGGGGCCGGGTGACGAGCCAAAGAGTCATGGGCAGCATCTGGAATAGATGCTTGCAGGAGGATGTCAATTCCTGTGGACTTTATCAGTATCACTGGTTTATAACTCGACCAAGCGTACGTGCCTGTCAGTCCACTCGTGGTGTTCTGGACGCTTATGAACTGCCCATGCTCAATCAATACGTTTTGGGCATCCTGCAAAACCGACATCCGTTGTTGTAGTGTGGAAACAAGTGCTGTACAATGCACTGAATCCAGTACCTTATATGGTCCGCTGACGTTAAATCTGACCGGATCACATTCCAGGAAGGGCAAGTCCAGGGCCATAAGGCTATCAGTCGTACAGATATTCACCATGGTCGTGTGTCGAAAATACAAGATGAGATGTCTGAATATATGAACCGTAGATGGAAAGCAGCGTTTCTATATTACTCCAATGCCTGATCGCAGCGATCGCAGAATCTACGGCTTTCACCAAGGCGAGCCTCGAATACTTGGACTGCCTCCAAGCCCACTCCCATTGTTGAGCTGGAATAAAATGTTAAGCATCCGAGTTCCGGATAGAATGCACGTCCTAGTACTTACAACATTGGATATCTGTTTATGAAGCAGCGCCAAGTCTACAATCATTCGTCAGACAGTTATCATGGGATAGTGCGACGACGAAACGTACAATCCACATAGGACATCGCCCCGTTATTCTGATCTTCTATGAGCATATCGCTAAACTCAATTTCTGCAGCATCTTGATTTTGCCTTGCAATGAAGACTTTGGATTTGCGGCCTCCACGGGAAGATACACGTTTGGCAAGAATATTATGGACTTGCATGGAGAGTGTGGTCGGGAGACGAGGGAGCTGATGCTGTTTCGAGAACTAAGGTGGAGGTGGTAGTAGCGTGATAGAAAAGGACGTACCGATCGGGGATCCAAGGACATAAAGTCATCCACCCCAAACAAATCTTGCAGAAGCTGAGATGACGCTCCCGACCCGACCCAGATGATCACCAACTCATCATTATCTACATACGTTCTACTGATCAAAACATGAAACTGCAAACCAACATCTACAATGCTCACCGATGAGGTAAATGCCATGAGCCTCCATAAAGAAGTAGCTATTCCGCATGAGCGATGGCATTTCGACCTTCTCATACTGATACTGCACCACGCCACCTTCACCACCAGGGTTAGGATTTGGGTGATCAACAGTATAGACTTGGGGCAAGGCTACTTTGTCGTCAAGGTCGTGTAGAGCGAGGAGTCGTGGATAGAGGGAGTGTAAAAGATCGCGGGGGGAAAGGGAAAGGAGACGGTGGGCAGCAAGGTTTCTAACGTCTGAGGATACGAGCCGTCCTTGAGAACAGCGAGTCAGTTGAATGGATGGAAAAGAGGCGAAGAGACACACCTTTCAGAGGTTTGGATTTCAGAAGGGCGAGGAGGAATGCTGGGAAGGCTTTAAACGCTTCCGGTATGATAAGCTAAGTAAAAATGTTAAACTTACGTGACTATCTCAAAGAGAAAAGGATGTACCTGGGATGCACGGGACGCAGAAGCGCAGTTCGTTCGGTAGCCCAGGAGAATTGCGGAACAACTCTCTGTGAGTTCGTCCCTAGTTAAGACAAGTTTTTGCTTCGTCATGTTCACAATCGCTGAAATGGCACGATATCAGTACGAACCTACATCAAAACTACGGAACGGAGCCGGGTAACACACCTTCCCGAGCAAACCGACACAACAGACTGTCCAAGTCCGCATATTGGAACACGTTTCCAGCCAATTCAGCGACCTGTAGTGCAAGATTGATGACGCGTACTCTTCTTTCGCCCCATACACTGGTATACAGTGTCGCACATTGGATATACGCATATTCTCGTGGACTGAGAGTACTCGAATGTTCGAAATCGGCGATAATTGCCTTGTCGGCATCTAGGATACCGAAATCAAGATCCGTTGAGTTACTTTGCGCAAAATTCCCGAAATGCTTCGTGATACGCAATCCTACCATCCAATCAATTCCCTCCACCTCAAGCGAAAAAGAGGGAGGTTCGTACCTGAAGAACACCGAAACCGCATTGTAACATTAAACCCTTGATACCGTCTCATGAGTCTCTGCAACTGTGACTCAAATGCTACACCATCCCTCGTAGCATCAAACCTAGGATGGAAAAACAGTTCTCCACCAGTTTGACTAGCAACAGTACCAACGGATCCGATGTCCATGTACTTGCTCGGTGCGAGGAACATGCTCACACCTACGCCCTCTTCAGCTAGTTCTTCACCGATGTCGAGCCAGGAAACGTCACGAGGTTTGAAGAGCGTTTTTTCTTTGTCAGTATCGTAGAGGTCAGACTCGGTTGGTGCGCCGGGCAGTGCACCTTGTCCGGTGTTTGGAAGAGATGAATGGAAAAAGACGGCATGACCGCCGCGTCCCGCCTGATTGAAATCTTAGTAAGGTTACAGTGAAGCGCGGGAAGTAATATCGACGTACGAACGATGCAAGGACTGCCCGGAACGTGGAGCCTAGACAAGAACCTATTGAGGGAACATCTGCGAAACGTTGGGGTAGCGCGTCCAAGAGAGCCTCGATAACGTGTCTATGGCGACCATGAGCAATCGCTTGAAGTGAAGAGGGCTGTGTACTACACCTTCGGCCTATAGGGTCAACAAAAATTCCGTCCCGCACGGGTACAAAGACTTCCTCCAAGTCCCCAACGACGAGCATAGGTGTCAGATCTGACTAAACCAAAGTTTAATCAATAATCGTCAAAATTTAGAGAGACATGTGTTCACACATTGAGATCGTAGAAATGTATTGTCTGGTCATAGGATAATATTGCAATTTGGCTTGCGGGAGGGAAACAAGAGTCTAGTTGCTCTCCGTCCATGCCGGTGCCACCATACAACACGGTTTTCAGCAAGTCGCACGATGTCTTGAAGAAGCCTGTTTCAATGGCATTGTTGGATACGTCAAAGGCGAAAACATAATTCATAGGTAGGGGTTTTTTGGAGCCTATGGAGGGAGGGTCCACGGCAAAGTACGAAGGATTGATTTTTGTGGGGGGATGCTGAGACCAATATTCTTCAGGTACCACATAGTCGACGGTTCCCCGGTTGAGTTCTGGTCGTTCAGCGTGATCTATTCGTAGCATGTTGGCGTCGAGGTTGGAGAAATATTCCGTTGAAACTAATCATCCGGAATCATGAGTACGACCGCGATTAGAGAGGAATTGAACCAGATAGGAATACCTTCTGTCTCATGGCCACATAAGTTGCATTTCCACTTCGTACCGCCCGCAATCCATGTACACCAAGGATTAACGTACCCTCTACAGCTCGCACACCGCGGTGGACCATCGGTGCCTAGATCCACAAACGGAATATCTTCCTCGCGTGGATCTAAATCCGCAAACGGCTGTACAACCACAGAAAGTGGCATTGCACAATCAGTTGCAAGCCGGGAACTGGATGGAACATTCCATGTTGACGCCCGTATGAATCTAGGCGAAGAATTGCCTATAACGAATTGCAGGAGCAGAATACGTCAGACGAAATGACACTTAGATGCAGACTACCTTACCCTGATCAACAGAAACAAATTCGGTTGTCGACAGAGGCGTATGGGCGCCTGGAAGGGTCATGTAGGTCTTGTCCTCCCATACCTGTCGATCTGTTTCAATGCCCTCGATAGGAGAGGGAACCTGGCTTGGTTCGATACGTGGTCGCAGACCTATGAAGTCGATATTCAGAGGACTTTCAGGCCTGCGATGTGGTAGGCATGCTCACCTTGGTAGCCGAGCCCAGCGGTGTGTGGAGGTTGTGGAATGTGGTTCTGCATCGGCAGCAAATGAATTTCCACTCTCGCCAACCCTCACCCCCGCTCGGCCCGAGCTCTGTTTGGCTATGTCCTCCGTGACAAACACAACCCATCCCGCCTCTGCCGAAACCCCATTCTCACTTTTTCTGTTTTATTTTCCCTTGCAGACTCAAGAACGCTGTGAAGTGACCGTCTAGTTGAAAACCGCAGGACCTACATGGACTCTGGCCGGTGCAGTGATGTTTCCTATCGATACCGCCGGATGCACAACGTCAGAACTGGGCTCTATAAAACCATCACTGCGGATAGCTGGTCTTTCTCCAAAAAATCTGCCTCCAGAAACGAAAAATCGACCAAGAAATGCTCACCTCAATGGCGCTCCGCGGCTCAAAAGTTGAAACTCGTACAGCGCTTCGACAGAAATTATACCATTTGATGTTGTGGGCTTCGCCGTCATCTCAAATACACGAGGCCGCGTGGAACATCACCTCGGCTGCCTCCCCCCGTCTGGTTCATCCCCCTCCTGAAGATGCCCTCAATCAGTTTCTCCCCGTGATTAAAATTCACCTCCACCCCAGAACCGACTCAGATCAGAATCTTAGAGCGCCAGTTTCGCGAGACACAGAAAGTATATGATGCCCTTTGCAGTACCTTTGTGGTTATGTGCTGTCATATTTTGCAAAGCGCTCGGAACTTGGATACCTATTTTTGTAGCTCGGTTCCGTACTCCGGTTAATCATATGTAAGTTATCAGCAATTGAGTCTTAGATTAGCCTTTGACATGTTTATCATCTTCAGAAGCCGTATATCACAAGGAAAGCGCGTGCTCAGGTGTCCTTACAACATTTCACGGTCATCAGGGCATTGCTCGTGTGCTCCACTGTAATTTCCACCCACCAATGACTTCCTCCCTTCCACGATCACCGAATGGAGCGGAGGAACGAAATGGGCCCACCCAACCCGGGCCAATTTCGTTGATCTGCGCTCCCTGCCTGTTGAATATTGGACCCCTGACATCGTCCCTCGTACCCATTCATTCGAAATTCCTCGCACCGTAGCTTCACTACCATGGCCCCACGCTTCTGTCCAGATATTCTCATATGGTGCCTGCGAAAGATAGTGTGCGTAATACCAAGTCTTCGATTCCCATCTACCTCGGAAAAATGACGGTTCCTTCACTACTTAGTCCCTGTGATTCTTGACCTGCAAGACCATGTGGGCCCCACAGCAGGTCTAGAGGCGGATTTCGTTCTCCTGGGAATTAAAACTCATGGCACAGGTAAGTCGAACGTTAGCTGGATCCTAGACCTGGCACGATCAAACCCAACTTCTCAAGCTTCTGATGGGCAATTGCCATTCGATCTATTCCTAGATTGCTCCACGGAAAATCCCACCATCCATTTCTGAACTCAGGACTTGAACGTCAACAATCGCAAGTCACACGACCTTCGATATGTCCTCAACGCTTTGCCACGAGCGCTTGCCATATTACATGGCGGCCCGCATCGCCATGTGTGTTCATTTCTCATGATGTCGCAGGTAAACTTTCATAAGTAAAAAAAAACCTAGGAAGTATTGTCTTATTCGGCGAAGAATACCAACCTCAAGATCCGATTTTGAAAATGTGTTGCGAATATGCGTAGAATGTCGACAGCGGTCAAATCATATGGCGAGGGCCCGAACAACAGACTGATGAACAGTCTTCTACGAACTGTACAGGAGTTCATGATGGAAGATACAATCGGTCCCATGCCCCAACTACTGTAGGGTCTGCAGTTCTCAAAACATGACGTGACATGCAGAGTCCGCGGTGCCGTCAGTTCTTGGCGAGCTCTATTCACTTAACCATGCCCACGGGTCACAAGATCAAACCGACCTCTGAAAAACCCCTACTGTGCGATTTCAAGATGGCGAGCTCCCCTTGGCTCATTTATCAAGCAGCGAAGGGCGCAATAAGTATAAAACGAGCCACAAAGGACTAAGCTCTATACGAACATCTCATTCGAGGAATTTGATCCAGTTCAGTTCGCATTATGAAGTGGTTGGCTGCTCTTGCGCTCGTTCTTCCTGTCGCTTTTGCGGCACCTCAGGGTATCGACGTTTCCAGCTGGCAAGGCGATATCAACTGGAGCGCAGTCAAGGCAAGCGGCGTCGAATTTGCCTATATCAAGGCTACCGAGGGCACTGGTCAGTGCACGACTCTCCCCTGACTAGACTTGAGGGAGCCGCTAACCAAACCTGGTGCTATGTAGGCTACATAAGCCCCTATTTTAGTTCCCAATACATGCAAGTAGCTACCTTGTCCCGCTGGATGTTGCGCCGCTAAAGAAGATTGTAGTGGCGCTACTAACGCTGGCCTCATTCGAGGTGGATACCACTTCGCCCGCCCTGACATCTCCTCTGGCGCATCACAGGCCAATTATTTCGCCTCTAATGGTGGCGGCTGGAGCGCTGACGGCATCACTCTCCCTGGTGCTCTCGATATCGAATGTAAGTGTGCCTGGGAAACTATGCCGGATAGGCTATTAATGGCTTCCATAACAATAGACAATCCCTATGGTGCTGAGTGCTATGGCCTTAGCCAGTCTGCTATGGCTGCCTGGGTCAAGGACTTTTCCAACACCTATTACTCCAGGACTGGGCGTTATCCAGTTATTTACACCACCACTGACTGGTGGACAACTTGTACTGGTAATGCGAGTGGGTTCCAAAATGACAATCCTCTCTGGATTGCTAGCTGGTCTTCGTCAGTCGGCGCACTCCCTGCTGGCTATGCGTGAGTGACAGTTCCCTTTATTTAAGAGGAATATGTGTTGATAATGACTGGGGTTGCGCTGTCCCAGCTACACGACGTTCTGGCAATATGCTGACTCTGGGGCAAACCCTGGTGATCAAGACATTTTCAACGGTGATAGCGCCGGGCTTGGGCGGTACGTAACTCATTTTCCATCAATCCGGACCAGGTTGACTCTGTGGCACGCCGTCGCCTCAGTATGGCCAGGGGCTCATAGATAGTCACCATAAGGAAGGGCACGATTTCAGAATCAAACTTCGTGTTTTCTAGCGCATAGATAGGTTGAAAATGATATCTATTCAAACACCATTTGATCTTTGAGTATTCCCTTGAGAACCTGTAGAAGCGTTGAGATCTGAGAATCGTTACACTTTGTTTCGGTAGCCCAAGGACGTCCGAGGAGAAGACGCTGGACAACCAGGGAATTTTATTTTGGGTTCACTCTGTAATTCTAACGGATACCGGTCGTGTTGGAACTCTCATGAAAAACCCACCAAGTTCATGTGGTAGGAATGTTCCTCGTTAAGAACGCGTCCTAGGGCGTTCTTAATACTGTCTCCGTTAGTTCTGTTTCAAATATGGATTCTGTCATACTGGCTAGATGGTACTGGCTAAGACCGATTCGTCGATGAAACCGCGGACACTACAATCTCTAATCGAGCGGGGCGCGGAGTGGGGAGTCGCTGCTGTTGGATCCTCGACGCTCGACGGTTGCACACCCAACAGTCTCCAAATGGGCTCAAATAAATATCAGTGCGAGGTTCTTCTGAACACTTGACCATGCTTTCAGTCACCCGAGGGAATCATTCGGACCTTGCGCACTACGATATCCCCATATTCCTAGCGCCGCTGTGCAAGATACGGTAAGTTCCGCCTCTCTCGTGGGCCCTGAAACCGATACTTCCGCCTCAGCTATATTACCCAGGTGCTTCTGTAGAACGAGGGTATGGGCTGGAGAGCGAACGCTTTAACGAGCGCGGCCGAATCCAACAACCGCTTTGCTTCCAACCAAAAGGGGTCGATTAGCGGTACAGAGCGTCGAAGATTTGAGAGGAATTGACCAGGAAATGGTCGATAAAAACGGTGATCAAGTTTGGGTAATTAATGAAGTTGAGATAGATAAGAGACGAAGTGGCTTTGAGAATCTGAGGGGATTTAGATACTCATTCGTATTTCACTGCCTTCCCCTATCGAAGACATACTACTTATATACATACATGAATATGGCCCAGTTTTAGAAGTGTGAAAGAAATATGCCAAGGTACATTTTAATGAAGTAATTAGACCGAAAAATGGGAAGAAAAATGAAGGTAATCATCTATGGACAAGGTGTAGAACAATAGGGGACCAGGTACAAATGGATTGATAATGTTTTTATACTATAAAGGTAGGACGGAGAAGAGAGAAGATAGGAAGAGGTTAGGCAGAATACATTATTTATTTGGGACTTTCTCCAGATGATCATCTACGGTGTAGACCTACAATTGGACTTAAAGGGGATAGCTTACAGTTATGAAATAGAAATGGAGGAGGCATAGAAACGGGGAAGAGGGACAGAAGACTTGACTTTGGGATGTTTATGATGATGCCCCGACCCAGTGATGGGCGCTCCGAGATTTTTGATCCGAAAAGACTCCCTTGGAGACGACGTGAGAGTTCAGCAGTAGCCAAACGTCGCTCTCCACACTTCTCTTCTTTGATAGAATGGTAACCTATGTATAGACCAATGTCATCCTTCACCGACGGTTGAAGGAAGCGTTCTTCAGCATCCTGAACATAGTAACGGACAACACGGGCACATGTCAAACGCCACGGGACAGCCCACTAGGTGCATTCGCCAGGGGATTTATCGATTTTCTTCAACCAAGTGCCGCAAATATGGTCCATGCTCTACGAAAGAAATCCGGTTCCGTTAAAACTCCCCTATCCATGTGTTGTGTGCCTGGCACATTCTAGTCAAGCGCTCATCACGAAGGGCGCGTCATTCACTCTAGCATACTCTAGTACTTCCCCCGCTACCCCAGACTTATGGCATGTGGCAGAATTGTGGAGCGGTCCCTTGCGTTGCATGTGCACACCGGGTAAACGACGGATTGGGAGACATTACGAAAGGGGCCTCATTTATTATCATATGTTACCATGTGAAACCAGTGGTTATCTCTTCAGGAAGACTTCTTCGGCAGGGAATCATGATATGGACAAGGTACTTGCCAAAGTGTGCGCTTGGAAAAACGCGTCTGATTCGCTTCTACGGTGCTCAGATATGTTTTTTCCTCACTAGCCCGGCAGTATCACGGCTCCAAGTACTTGAAGATAGATAGATACATTAACCCCGGCATCGAAGAGGTGCGAAATTAGAAACTCCCAGGGCTGAGAGCACACTGACGATCCAACCATGTGACCTGGAATGAACAGCGTGGAAACAATAACATAGCGCTTTTCTTGAAGTTGCAAAACCCGACTGCTTGACCGAGAACAGAACGCCTCGGTACTTGAGGGTGACCATTTCAGATCTAGGGCGTTGTCCCGACGTTTCACCAAAGAGGTCCTGGATATTTGCATTTTATACCACGAGCAGACGGTTGCTAGCCGCGTGCTCTGTTGCTTCCCTCGAGCATGCGGCTTTCTGTGTGCAACCCTGGTCTAGTTTCGACGTGAAATGGTAGCTTCGTGGAAGGTGGGAGCCCATGGGTTGTCACGTAGTCAAAGTGGATCTGATTGGTTATGACGAAGTTTCTGTTCTTTGGAGAATGTATGCTTCTTTGATTCCGGTAAAGATGCACCCAATGTGCGTGGTGCTCAGCCCTATGAATGTGGTACAGTGAGGATCTGTCCGCAAAATGTGTTGTACCAGTGGCCCACAAGTGGCACTGGCTCTTATTGCTTCTGCGCTGAATGGACAACAATTCAGTCGTGAAGTAAGGCGATTACCTGCTTACGGGCTTCGTCTTGGAATAGCCAGTAACATACCTGAGTGATGTATAAAAAGTCGGCAGAACAAAGAGCTTCCTACGAACCCCGGGTCCTCAGACAAGGCGTTACTATTACGATCATGAAGTGGTTGGCTGCCCTCGCTCTTACTCTCCCCATCGCTCTTGCGGCACCTCAGGGTATTGATGTTTCCCACTGGCAAGGAAGCATCAACTGGAGTACGGTCAAAGCCAATGGCGTCCAATTTGCCTACATCAAGGCCACCGACGGTACCAGTACGTCCGTGCTTTCTTTCGGCAAAAATTCCTGCAGTTGACGGAACATCTCATTTACCAGCCTTTAAGGACCCCAACTTCAGTGATAACTACATTGGTGCCACCAATGCTGGGCTCATCCGTGGTTCATACCATTTTGCTCGTCCTGATGCATCTTCCGGCGCAACTCAAGCCAACTTCTTTGTGGCTAACGGCGGCGGTTGGACAGCTGACGGTATCACTCTTCCTGGTGTTCTTGACATTGAATGTACGTACCTAATTGAGTTAGCGGTTTGTGTTCAAGGCTCATATTGATACCAAATCAGATAACACTGATGGTGCTGAGTGCTACGGTCTCAGTCAGTCTGCTATGGCTGCTTGGGTGAAGGACTTTTCCAACACATACCACTCCAAGACGGGTCGCTTCCCTGTCATCTACACGACTACTGACTGGTGGACGACTTGTACCGGTAATGCCAGCGGGTTTCAAAATGACAACCCCCTTTGGATCGCTCGCTACGCGTCGAGCATTGGTGCATTACCTGGCGGATGGCCGTAAGCAACTTTGGTACCTATTTTTTGAGCTTGCAGAGCTGAAGATATCCTTCCCAGCTACGCCACATTCTGGCAATACGCCGACTCTGGCCCGAACCCTGGTGACCAGGACATTTTCAATGGCGATACTGCCGGTCTCGGACGGTGAGCAACACAGTCCTATAATACCCCGTCGTGGGTTGTTGATCGCATCACATCTTTAGCATGGCCAAGGGCTCATAAATTGTGACGGGAATGTATTTATGACTCGGGCTGTGAATTAGGTCACTCCAGTGTATACGTCGCCTAAAAGACAAAAGAATTATTTGACCCTCATAGTGTTGTCGTGATTGAGCTTTATTCAGAATCTCATAAAGAGCTACGGTGGTATGGATGCATAGCAAACCTACCACGGACCCCTAGTGACGTTTTTTTCCATCGGAGTCTCGAGCCAATTATGAGATAGTGGGCCAAATACGAGGGAGATATTCTGTTCAACTTAGATTCCCTGATCCGTCGGACTGGTGCCTAATTTAGACAGGTATCGAGTACCCCATCGGTACCGATCGATGTACCCATCGCCTCCATGCCATGCTTTGACTCTCCCATACGGCAGTACATGTCAGGTACAGATGCGGGACAGCCCTATCTACATAACGGTTCCAATTGCTCTTGCGTGCATCGGCTAATTAACTACATTTATGGTCATAAATTCTCGTGGGGTATCATCAGTATGTCGAGTTTCTGTGTCACAAATACGCGAAATTGATTTCAGAAGTTCCATACATACTACTAGTGATCAAACACCACATGATAAATGCCAAATCGATGCGACTTTATGAGCTGCGCAGCGTAACGTGCGATAATTGCCATTGTCTGTTGATATCCGAATCTTGGACGTGTGCTTCTTTTGATGTCGGGTGACAGTACCCAATGTGCATCGTAGTGCCACCTCTACGATGTGAATACAGTGAAAAGTCTTGGCTTGACTTCCTATGACGAACAAGACACTGCTTCACCCGGCATGGGAGGTAAGGAGTGGATCCCATTTTTGTTGTGGGAACGGCATCCAACAGCGTAAAGAAATGGAATAAAAAGGCAGGAAAAGAATGTGTTCCAGACGAGCTCTTCGTTCGACAAAACAAGAAGCACTATTACTATGATGAAGTGGTTGGCTGCCATCGCTGTTGCTCTTCCTGTTGCCCTCGCATCACCTGCGGGTATTGATGTATCCCACTGGCAAGGAAGCATCAACTGGAACACGGTCAAAGCTAATGGTGTCCAATTTGCCTACATCAAAGCCACTGAGGGTACTAGTACGTATATTTTCTTTCAGCAAAAACTCCGGTGGTTGACGGAACATTTCATTCACTAGCCTTCCAGGACCCCAACTTCAACGCCAACTACGTTGGTGCGACAAACGCTGGACTCATTCGTGGCGGATACCACTTTGCTCGTCCCGATGTTTCTTCTGGCGCTACCCAAGCCAACTACTTCTTGGCCCACGGTGGCGGCTGGAGCGCTGATGGCATCACCCTCCCTGGTGCCCTCGACATTGAATGTAGGTGTACCTGGACAACTACTCCAGATACAGACTAGTGACGACTAGCATGACAATAGACAATCCCTACGGTGCTGAGTGTTATGGACTCAGCCACGCGTCCATGGTTGCTTGGGTGAAGGACTTCTCCAACACCTACCACTCCAAGACTGGACGTTACCCCGTCATTTATACCACCACTGACTGGTGGACAACTTGTACCGGCAATGCCAGTGGCTTCCAGAACAACAACCCCCTCTGGATCGCTCGTTACGCATCAAGCATTGGCGCATTGCCCGCTGGCTATAGGTAGGCATCTCTCGTGTTTATGTTTCCCGAACTTGTGACCTGATGATCTTCCCGTAGTGTCACCACATTCTGGCAGCATGCCGACTCGGGCCCAAACCCTGGTGACCAAGATATCTTCAATGGCGACGCCGCCGGTCTCAGGCGGTAAGAACTGCTTTTTTAGATCTTCCAGAGACGGTCACTGACTTTTCGTTTGTTTCAGCATGGCGAAGGGCTCATAGACTATTGCAACCAGCCATTTGTACCTCGGCTGTAGTGTTGAAATGTATGTATGATGTAACAATAACGGCTATTTGTAAGGAGTCATGGTCCTTGAGATGCTCTCGCAACTTCTCTGCCAAGTTCTCTGAACTCACCGGTCTGAGTCTTTTTGGGTGCCATTCGGTATATCAGTCCCGTTAAGCGCGTTGATCGGCGCTCGATGAAACACTTTGGACTGCTTCCATCCCTGGTCAACTATCGTGAGGTTGGAGAGGTGGGACTCCGGCTAATTACCGGCCAATAAAGCTTAATAGAGAACCATCTGTGACCTTCTGTGACATGTCGCATCCGTTTTCGCACGCAGCCTTGTGAACGACTGTGAACGTGTATCCTACTGAAAGTCGGACCACTCTCATATATGGTTAAGTTGCATATTTTCTGTTCTGTTCCATTTTTTCTGATGTAGAAGTTCGTCCACAGATCGCAAAGATGTCAGGATGTAGTGTTTACTGCTTTCTTAGCAACAATGTCCTTGTGGGACTGCGTTAGAGGCTTGAGCGTTTCGGCTTTGGCTGCAGGTGCTAGATCGTACTCTGGGTTCAGTTCAGTTCAGTCCAGTCGTGCGCTCATCCCGGCCTGATGCGCATGGTGTCTGTGAGTTTGGGTTTCCACGCAAAAGTTCTATGGACAGGAGCATCCCTCGACGTTGTCATCGGTGCCGCTCGGCCAATTGAAGTATGGAATCACGGAGTTCCGAAAATAACTTCCTTTTACCCTCTCCATATGCACGGCTCATCAATATTGCATCACCAGATTCTGCTACGTCCCCTTAGCGGTTAAACGTTCTAGTATGGACATCATACGCACGATTGTCCCGATTCTGCGAAGTGATGAGTTCGTTACCATCCACCCTTTGTCTTCCTCTACTCCGGAGCACGCAGAACAACTAGTATGAGAACACCACGTGAAGGGTTTCTGACTGGCGCATGATTTCCGAGATGGACTGTTTTTCCTGGATGTGGAGAAGGTACGATGGTTATCAGTGTTATTGAATTATCGTTGAATTGGATTTTGGTTGACGTTTCTATAAAACGTGTAGTAGTACCAACGTGCTCCTTCGGATAATGTACGACGTATCCTTGTGGTCCTGTAACTATGAACTTCTTCACGGTTTGATGCGGAGCCGTCATGATACCTACCAACATCAAAACTCGCTTATGCTGTAGATGCATCCAGCTCAGTTTATTGTACTGGGGTACCAAAAGCAGAGGTAGAGTGGTTCGCTGAGCTCCTGGCCATGTTTATCTTACTCAACGTTCTTCAGAAAGGGCCATGTTGAGAAGTATAAAAGGTGAAGAGTATCGAGAGAGATAAGTATCGAACTATCCTGTTCAGATATCCAGACATCATGAAGTGGTTGGCAGCTCTCGCTTTTGCTCTTCCCGCCCTCGCCATGCCTAAGGGCATTGACGTTTCCAGCTACCAAGGCAATGTCAACTGGAGCGCAGCCAAGTCAAACGGTGTTACATTTGCCTTCATCAAAGCCACCGAAGGCACTGGTTAGTGCATACTTCCTCTGAGTCGACTTGGGGGGACGCTAATCAATCCCGGTCCTATGTAGGCTACACAAACCCCTATTTCAGCTCTCAATACACGTAAGTAGCCGCCTCGTTATTCTGGATATTGCACCGCTAACTTGGATTTGTAGTGGTGCTACTAATGCGGGCATCATTCGGGGTGGATACCACTTTGCCCGCCCTGACGTCTCCTCCGGTGCTACCCAAGCAAACTACTTCTTGGCCCACGGTGGCGGCTGGAGCGCTGATGGCATCACTCTCCCTGGTGCCCTTGACATTGAGTGTAAGTGTACCTGGACAACTACTCCGATATAAACTATTGACGACTAGCATGACAATAGACAATCCCTACGGTGCTGAGTGTTATGGCCTCAGCCACGCTTCCATGGTTGCTTGGGTGAAGGACTTCTCCAACACCTACCACTCCAAGACTGGACGATACCCCGTTATCTACACCACCACTGACTGGTGGACCACTTGTACCGGCAATGCCAGTGGCTTCCAGAACAACAACCCCCTCTGGATCGCTCGTTACGCATCAAGCATTGGCGCATTGCCCGCTGGCTATAGGTAAATTTATTTTGTGGCTATTTTGCTGGAGCCAGGTTATTGACACGGCAACTTCCCGTAGCTACACCACATTCTGGCAGTACGCCGACTCTGGCTCGAGCCCCGGTGACCAGGACTACTTCAACGGCGATGCTGCCGGTCTCAAGCGGTACGTGATTCTTTGTAATTGAATCGGGGTCATTCCTAACTTTTGGGGGTGGTTTCATAGCATGGCCAAGGGTTCATAGATAATCAATTACCAGGGCCACATCATGGGTGGTGATGGGGTGGCGATCGTCATGTATGCCCCGTTTGTGTAGTAGTGTGGTGGAGGATATGTATATATACCTTTTGTTGCGATATCTGGTGCTCAAGGTCAGACGTCAGTGGATATGAAATGCTACGTGCTAAGCAGGGAGTTATTTTGGAGCAGCGCTCCACAAGCTGGTGATGTATCGATAGAAAGGGGCCACAGCACCGCCTAAGCTATCGGACTGGCTATAAGTACTACTTAAACATTTTTACACTCCACCATCACCATCATCACCATGATGAACGAAGTTATTCCCG
The DNA here is from genome assembly GCA_963576785.1 of Chlorophyllum brunneum. Lineage (NCBI taxonomy): Eukaryota > Fungi > Basidiomycota > Agaricomycetes > Agaricales > Agaricaceae > Chlorophyllum > Chlorophyllum brunneum. Next base: position 817,388 of record OY756146.1, on the reverse strand, counting down.
GCCTCTGGATAGGGGACCTCCCGAGCGCTATGAATGTCGAGAAACTCAAGTCAAATAATATCTACAGTATTCTTTCTGCGATGCGTGGGCGTATCACGGTCCACGAGGTATGTTACACTTGTTCGGATCATAGCGATCTCTACTGATCCTACCTCCTAAACTCATTACTTCCAGACTTTCATTCGGCACCAGATATTAATTGATGACACCGAAGATGCGGATATTCTTGCTCATTTTCTACCCTCGATACACTTCATCCAGGCAGAGTTGGACAAGGGACGAGGGGTGTTGGTACATTGCCAAGCAGGCGTCAGTGAGTTACGGCCTGGTCTGAACTTACCACATCGGAGACTCAAAGGACATTCTAGGCCGTAGTGCATCTATCGTCGCTGCATACCTGATGCATAGCCAGAACCTTGACCCCGAAGGAGCCCTCGAACTCATCCGGAAAGCCCGCCCGTACATCGAGTACGTACCCGGTGCCTCGATCCACACTGATGCATAGCTCATGGGCCTGTTCAAGCCCGAATCCTAATTTTCTGCAGCAGCTCGACCTATTCCATAAATCCCACTACAATATCTCGAAGAAAGAAAAAGATATCCGACGGTACTACCTCGGACGAACAGTCGATGAAATCATGAGTGTGTCTCGTCCACTATCTTATCGACTTCCTAAATTTGACCATCGATCTCTTCGATTGATCTGTTTGCTTCGGTATTCGCGGCTGTAGACGGTGACGGAATATCTCAACTCGACATGCTCGCAAGCTATCCACGCACACCAGGTTCCGATTCCACTCCATCCACTCCATCGCCAGCGCCTCGTCGACATATTCGATGTAAAATGTGTCGTCAGGAACTCGCAACACGCGAACACATGCTCGATCATGGCCAATTGGGACCTGCGACGCCTGCTTCTATGACACCCGCAGCGTCAAGACGACCTTCCGAAGTACAATCACGTTCATCTCTCGGGCAATCTCCTGGCGTTTCAAATGGTACCACACCTGCGCAGAGAAGACCATCGAGGCCGAGGTTGTCTTTCGGGCTTGGTGATTCTTTGACAATGTCGACGCTTGATTCGGGTGCAACCGGCGAGAAGACAATCGCGGAGGAGCCTGAAACAGGAACCACGAAAAGCAATTCTAGTGCGGAGAGGTTGAGTAATTTCCGATCTGTATCGAGAGGTCTTATGGATTCGTCGTTGACGATGTCCTCTGCCGTGGAAGATGATGACGAAGTGGATGAACAAGGGGACGACCCACCAGAAAGTATCCACCTCGAGGCTGCGAGGCTACTGGGTCGAAGATTATCTGATGCCGTCATGACACTTGTACAAGAATCAGGCAAAGACCCAGCAGTGACCTCGAGCTCGGATATAGCAGAGACTACAGCAGCGACCAATGCGATGGTGTCAGAAGCTGCAAACCAGGAACCTATAACGACCCATCTTATTAGTCCTGCGAATCTGGCCGCTCAACTTTACGCCAATCCCAAGCTCGCAGCATTACGTTCTTCATCGTTCGGCTCATCCTGTTCGCCCACTTCGCCCACCGTGGCTCAGCCAAAGACTCCTGTTGTCAGTCCTCCCATCATCATAAATCCGAAATGCTCTGGGTATTTCGTCGAACCAGTACGTTCTTTTTTTTGCGAATCTATGAGCGTGTTGATGAAATGAATATCCATGTTTAGATGAAATGGATGGAGTCATTTTTGCAGGAAGGTCAGCTCGCTGGGAAGATTGTCTGTCCCAACAAGAAGTGTGGTACGAAACTCGGAAATTACGACTGGGCAGGAGTACGTTGCGGTTGTAAGGAGTGGGTTGTACCGGTGCGCTCGGCCCTTCTGTACTGTTCGCTCATCCAGTCAGGCTAATATTTTCTGGTCAAGGGCTTTTGCATAAATCGATCGAAAGTTGATGAGATTGTGGTTTGAGCAATGGGCATTTTCTTGTCCATTGCGTATGGTGACTACGAGAATACTTGAACAGCTCTTTCTATTCGCATCCGGAGGAGCATATTGTCTGCACACACACGCTTGTTTTAGATTTCTCTTCTTATTCATGCCAGCACCAACTTGTTTTATGAGCTATTTCGTTGGGTATTGTGGATTTAACTTGATTAACGAATCAACATCAAAACATTTCCTCGTATGTTCTACATAGTCATTTGAGATTCAAAGTGAGCGCCTCTCGATCTTAGCCTCCTGGTTACTGCCATATTCCATGACCAGAGACGAAGGGTGTTCGGACGTTGGGCCCCCCTACCCAACATCACTGTTAATAGTTGCCAAGGGGCCCGACGAATGTACCTCTCAGTAATTTTGCACTCGACCTGGACGTATCAAGTATACAAAAGCTTAGCCTCAGCAAGCCATTTCACACGCGAAACCTTGATTTAAACAGCTGATTTGAAAATATAAACACGGTTCCTATAGTTACAGTACTCACAAATATACTTGAATCCAAAATGAGAAGTAAAGGAAGAAAGAAGGAAGGAGGATAAATTTTACACTACCAATCTGGGCCATTGTTCCATTGAGGATTTGCGAACGCCCAATCAAGGGAAATGCTGAGGACGTAAAGGGGTAAAGAAGTGGACGAAGAGGATTGATAGACGCCTCATGGACGACCGTATTCTCTATGATGCTGCACAGCTTATACGCAGCCCCCCACCACCCAAAGTGCAACAACAATCACGTCCTCGCTTGCCAATCCCCAATCCTGATACTATTATCAACACCCGAGAGTGAAACTCCCGTTTTGCGATGCATAGTGGTAACGTTTCCACCAGATTGATCAACAGCCGTCGTCCAACCCTCCGTCATAAATCCATGGCCATTCGCGTGGGGAAGGGTGGTGGTCATAGTTTGATAACAGAGAATGTTGGGGTTATGAGGAGGATAGGTTTGGTTTGTCCATGCTTCCGCTCCATAGTTTGAATCTGGGATAAAGTCCGCCCCCGTTGGGTGTATGCTGTAATTTGTGTGATGACGAGAAACGAACGTACTTGGATTGGTTGATAATGTGGCATTGTCCACCTGCGGCACCCACATAGCCGGAGTATACAATACGGGGCTCATACTAGATGTGGTATCGGGATATACCTCTGGATCCACCTGCCGTGTCCGTTTCGTGCGTTTGAAGGGGGAGAAGAGGGATTTGAGCTTTTTGCAAATGGCTTTTGCAGGGGGAGACATGGGGCTAGATAGTTAAGAGTGAAAGGCGATGATAAAGTCAGTCGGTACCTATTCGAATCTCACCTCCTGCTTTTAAGTTTGTATCTTTAAGACTGCGGGCTGTCATTTTGATAGAATCCATTAACGCGAGTCGGCCTTGGCGTAATCCACGCCAAGGATACTGCACTGCAAACACGACAGCACCGGGTGCGATCCTACCCTCCAAAAAAATTTGCAGCTGTCATTCATCCCATGATCGCCAGTCACCTCCTGGTCTCTTCGTCAGGGGCATTTCCTCGCAGTGGAGATCAACTTTACAATCCCGTCCGCGGTTTATATAAACCAACAGAGCACTTCAAGAACAAAGCATATGCCCACTTTTGCAGTGAAAACATCTTTTCAGAAGGTCAATTTTGGCCCACAAAAACGCTGTTGAGGCATTGTCCTTTGCCCACATTCTGGTCTTCTGCCCGAATTCAGAGCACAGCCAATAACAGCCTCCTGAAGAAGAGAAGCTCACTTCTTGCGTCATACGCATGTCTTCGACAGAGAATCACAAACAGAGTTAAGGAAGGCGATGAGCGGCAGAGCAACAGCCCAATTGGCATACCGGCCTCAGTTGAAGAAGACCGTGCGAATCAATCCACGAAGTCAATCCAGTTGTCTATATTTATAACAACCACCGTGAAAGCAAGAAGATATGGGATGGATACACGAAAAATTCGCTTTAGCTACACGGAGAAGTATGTGCACGCAATACAAAAACACAGTAAACACAAGGTATACTACGTCAAAACGACAATGATGTTTTCTTTTTGGAGAAAAAAAGACAAGAGGAATGGATGAGAGGGGAGCGAGAAACGTGATATTACAAAGGCAGGACGTATTTTTGTGAGCAAAAGAAATGGCTACACTTATGTGGATCAAGAATTTTGAGAGAGAGAAGGGGAAACAAATTTCGGAAAGTATCAAGACGAGAAACAAGAAAAACACACAACAACGATAAAACAAGAATTGGAGGATTGGGATAAAATCAAAACAGGTTTAAAGAAGACGAAGTAAGATGTGATTGCAGCTATGAAATAAAAGCAAAAAAAAAGCAGAAAACAAAGAACAAGAAGAGCAAAGAAAAACGAACAGTTATACGCATATAAGCAAGAGCTTGAACTTGAAAACGTAGCGCGGTGGGGGTATCTTGCATGTCGCAAAAGAAAGGCACTAAGAAAGCGCCTGACAATGACGAACGAAAAAAAAGCCCCATTACTTCTTTCCCTTTCCCTTTCTCCTCGCTTTCGACCTCGATCTCGACCTTGCACTCCTCCTTCCTCCTCCACTCGAACCGACACCACCACCTCCAACAGCAGAATTATGAACCTCCTTACTCAAAAACCCTTTCTCCTTCTCGAAATCTCTAATCAACTCTTCCCTCAACTTTTCCCTCTTCGCCTCTGCCCTCTTTTCCTCTTCCTCTTCTCTTCGTTTTCTCTGTGCATCAGTCTCTTTCATTTTCGTCATCCCTTTTGATTTCGCTTTGGGCGTAGGCGATCCAGATCTATTTTCGTCTCTGATAAGAGTACCCGTTTGTTGAGGTGGGGTTCGTGGGTCTACACCCCCTTCTTCTTTATCGATTACGGCTGTGGCGGCGGCAGTGGAGTTGTTGATTGGAGCAGCAGAAACGAGACCGGCAGGAATCGATCCTCCATCACATATCTTTTCTTCACCATCCCCAATCTCACTCTCACTCTCCTCAGCCGCAACAGCTCTCGACTTCCCACTCTCTCCACTCACCACTCCAAAACTCGCAGATCCCCGCCTTCCTCTCCAGCTTTCAATAGTCCCCTTTGCATCCTCTACAGTCTTCACTTCCCTATCCACATCAATCGGTACGGGTTCTCCTGAACACCAAGATGCACGATTATGGTGTTGCTGCCGTTGTTGCCCACCGCCGCTCGGGCTTATACTTGAGTTTACACCAAAAACCGACGAACCACTACCACCACCATGATTGCCACTACCACCACCACCGCCACCACCTAAAATATTTCCCGATTTCTTCTTCTTCAACCCCCCCACACCAACACCACGTCCAACTACACTCCTCAACCGTTCACGATGAGCTTCATTATCCATCTCATATACATCGTCTTCCATCCCTCCGAACCCCAACACTAGTTCCCTCTCAACTTCATCTTCCAGGTTGATTTGTGACGGAGAATCAGAACGTGATAACGACAACGATATAGAAGGTGTACTTGAATGGGATTGTGATTGGGGATGAGAATGTGGTTGAGATTGAGGGTAGAACGTATTCGTTTCCGCTGTTGGTGGTGGTGGAGGTGGTACATGTCCCTGTCCATACCCAGATCCAAAGGGAAACTTATACCCGTCCAAGTTTGTGCGATCCGATTCTTGTGTTGGTTGTAGTTGTGGTTGTGGTTGGGTATACGCAATCGGATGTGGATACATAAGAGCATATAATGGATATCTTCTCGTCTCCAACGTAACAGGCGGTGACGAAGGAGCTTCAGATGAACCAATATGACCACTCGCGCTCGAGGACGTTCGACTTGACGTAGTTGCAATCACACGAGCAGCTGCTCTTGAAAGTGATGGCGATATTAACCCTCCACCTCCACCACCGCTAGAACTAGGCGTCCGACTAACTTGCCTACCCATACTTGAACCAAACACGGATCCAGGCGTTCCAGCAGGACTCATACTCGCCATACTCGATCCACCATCCGATTTCGCTGTAGTAGCGGTAGAAGAAGTTCTCGGAAGTGTAAGTCGAAACGCCGTAGAATAATCATTCTCTGAAGGATTCAAAATCCTCGGTGAGACGGGATTGGACGAAGATGCAGATGAAGTGGTAGTAGTAGTGGTGGTGGTGATGGTAGACGAAATCGAACTGGAAGCTGAGATGGATATGAGCGTTGCTGCTGATGGGATGGATCCCTGTGATTGTGATTGTGGGAAGGTTGATGGATGGGGGGATGTGACATAGTTCGGTGTTGTGGTGGAGTTTTGTCGTGTGGGAGAGTTTGAGACGGAGGTGGATGAGGGGTGGGAGGAAGATGCGGAGGAAGGATTGGTCGAAGTTGGCGTCGAAATGAAAGGAGGCACGGATGCGATTGCCTCCGGTGTAGATCCTTCCCCCGCATCTTTTAATTCCTTTAGTATTCGTTCCCACTGCTCTAAATTTTCGGCACAGTGGTGACTGTACTGTCTTAATTCTACACTCCGCATGTTAGTTACGAAATGGATGGTGTGGGGAAGGGGTTAGACGTACCGGGTATAGCGATAGTAGTCATATCAACCAAAGGTTTCGCAATATTCCTCGTAAAGAAGACTTGCGACTTCGCTTCTGCAAGCGGTTCATTGGAAGGGTTAACACTATGGGTCAACGATAGAAAATTCTCGAATTTATATTGACAAGCCCATTCTTGTTGGAGTGCAGATGCCCATTGTTTCGAGACGGAAAACGGTCGACACTAAAAGACACATAAGGATAGACAGGTGTGACGAAAAGATCAACTCACAGGATTGCTGATATCAGCATTCTTTAACAAAAGTTGACATATAAAAGCCTGTCTCTCGCATTTCGTCGATTGCCACTGTACGAATCCGTTGGATGCTTCAGTGGTCCCATCTAAAATTTCCTTGAAATTGTCCATGAATTTTTGGTGTACGCCCATATCGGTCGCGAGTACGGAGCCTTTGAGGATTTTGCGAAAAAGTGTGCCTGGAAGAAGAAGTGAGAAAATGAGGCCTTGGGTGGGTGAAAGACGGAGACGCACCAGTCTGTGGATCATCTAGTAACACACCTAACCCGTGGTGTCTCATTGTCGTCAACAACAAATAACTATGCATATGCTCTAGCGCGGATCGATTATCATATACCTGCGAAAGGGGTGCCTCTGCATTTTCCTCAACATCGACAACGTCAAACGATAATTTTCATATCATGTAACGCAAAAAACTTACCATAAAAGGATTATTAAACCCCGGATGCGCAACATCATGTCCTATGGCAGCCAAATACAAAGCAAAAATCTCATGTGGTGTCAAACAAGTCGCCATCGGACCAGAATCAGGTTCTCTACTCGAAGTCCACATTCCCTTTCCACCAGGCGCGTCTGCGTCTATGAGGAGAAGGGATACAGATGGAACGACATCCGCTTCACGAAGATAACAGTGTATAGCTTGTAAAACATCGACGGCATGTTCAAAGTTGTGATAATGATTTTGCCAGCGGTAGAGTTGTCGGATGTGAAGAATGAACTGGCGTATTACGTCTGTTTTTGATTCAAATCAGGATTAGTGTCGGGATTTTGGGTAGTTGCTGATAAGATCGGATGGACGTACTCATGTCTACTTTAATTGCGTCCTTCATGCCTTCGATTCGGAAGAGGACTTGAAAAAGAAATAGAACACAGGCGAGGACTCTGTCTTCTGGCATGCGCAAAGGTTCAAAACGCCACGATTCTAGGCTTTTGAGCAGTTCAACGCGATCATTGTGCGAGAGCTCTGGTGGATCACTAGCCGAGAGAAAGGGGAAAAAATTAATCTTTTCATATCACATATCCGATCATAGAGCCGAAGTGAAGACGTACTTTGAGGCAACATTGTTCTCCACCAAGCGCAGCGTTTCTCGATACATCGACGTCAACAGCTCCGCGTACCTTGTCCTGATCAAAAGAAAGAAAGATAATAACAAAAAAATGAGCCCGCTATTCAAAAATGGATTTCAAAAGCGAGAAAGACGCACTCGATGATGGTGTCTGAACTGGTGCTGTCCAGCCAACCCTGTCCCTGGCTCTCGCCACGCAGGGCGAGATGGAGGCCACCGACGTCTGCACTGCGTCTCCTGAGAACGGCATCGCTCACGACCATGGGAGGATGCTGTTCGTGGGCGTGTTCGTCGCTGGGGGTGGGGGCGGGGTGGGACATGGGGGTGGGTGGCAAGGAGAGGTGGGGGGAAGAGAAGGAGAGGCTGGGAGTTGTGCAGGGCTGGGAGTGGACAATGTCGAGATAGCAGCCTCAGCCTTCTTTCTCACGTGGTTCCCGCGTGGCTATCCCCCGAAGAACTTCCACCGAGACTCTGGCACGCTCAAAAAAGACGCGTCACCTGTGCGATTCGAACACACGCGGTCAAAGACCAACCGCTGACTAGCTCCGCAAGGGGTAGCAGGCGATCCCGTTAACCACTCCGGCAAAGTGACTTGCTATCCCCTCCCTGCATCAAGTCCCTCAAACCCTTCACGTTCAGGGTCGCATTCGAGACCGATCACACAAGTACCCCGCAAGCACTCCATTACCAAACCCATTGCCCACTGCGCCTTCAGCCCTGCGCTCCAATACTTATGAAACGCCACCGCACACCCCTGGGAGCCTCTCGAAAACCCCCCAACTCCGACGACACGCTCCAACGCCCAATAGACAGGATCATACATGTTACAGTCAGAACGACATATCGCATCATTTTTGTTCACGGAATATCGCGACCCACGTTGCGATAGCATCTCTTCCACGCGTCTTTTTCTCCAACAACGGTCCCTTACATTCATTTGATTTTTCGGCATTAACTGTAATCAGGGATGATCACTGCATATGGACATACCATAAACACCCCTCTTTTGATATCGATTGCATGGAGCTCGGATTTCATCTCACTTTTTTAAACACCACTCCTTCACGTATCCTTTATCGTGCTTCGCGCGATTATTTTTTTGACACGTATGACCGCCGAAGTCTCGATAAAACATATCAGACATATCAGTGCACTTCTTGAAGCCTTCCTCCTATCAAACCATCAATAAAGATCGACACCCTCGACGCAATCTACCGTACGCCAAAGCTCCACCCCTCCCTTCTTCACTCGTCCTTCCACTTCAAAGCTCCATCATTCTCGATCCACACCCAATCCTTCACACACAAAAAAAAAAAAAACTAAAAAAAATTCGTTGTCAAGATGTCAATCTGTCAAAGAACCGAGGAATCATCTCAAGAATTCCTATACAACCCAAGTCATCCTTTTACCCAACTGTCAATTAATAATTATCTCGATTTAATATTAAAAAAATTGCCATTCCTGGTTCAGTCGGCACTTCAAGAATGAAGCAAAAGCCAAGAAGGAGAAGAAGAAGAAGAAATGTCAAAAACGTTCAAAACTTCTGCTGACAACTTGACCATGCGCACCACGCTCTGCAGATAGGCACCACAAGTGCCCCAACGAGAACCTAGTTGGAAAACTCTGAAACTTTTTCGCAGCATGGTTCTCCAAACTTCTTTGACCCCCCAAAAAAATCGATCGACAACGGGACGGCACTAATTGCTTCAGACCCCGACGAACGAAGATCGATAATCAAATCCATATAATTACATGCAACGGGGATCTGACATTCTTAGCTTCTCTTCACATGGAATCGCAGTAAATGTCAACAGCTCGGAGATTCAATTATACGAATGTTCAGGAAAGAAACCTTTTCGCAGAAACAAATGTCAATCGCTTCTACATTATCATATCTAAAAACAATCCCTCTCTACAAAAAAAAAAAACAGCACACATATTACGACTACAATATGACAACTCGCCCCCAAAAAAATGCGGGAAGGACTACTTGTGATAATACGGTGTGATATCGATTGTACGGAGTGATACATAACGGACTACAACTGCGAATTTTGTATGTATGTATATATGACGGTGTCTCTGACAGCAAGTTTGGCAACTTTGAAAGCAAGTAAGTGAGCAAGACCAAGAGGGGTAAAACCAAGATGGTGATGAATAGTGGGACGAGAAAGGAGCGATAGCTACTACGAAGTCCAATAAAAAAAAGAGCATTTTAGCGAATTATCACGAACGAGCGAAATAGTCAACAGCAGAAAACTTGATAAGGGCTCTCTCGAGTGGCCGCTCAAGACGCTCTAGTGGCACCAGAAAGCATACTCTGAGTAAACGAAGAACGAGACCAAAGTCGTCCGACTGGATCTCCCCCCGGACTAGTAACAGTGTGTTGCTGTTGGTGTTGATGTCGGTGCGAATGGTGCGAACTTGTTGGAGCATGATGCGGAGTTATATATTCTTGTTCACATCCACCATACACACTCGGATTTGAATTCGTTTCCTCATAATCATACTCTTCCGAATAGTCCGAATACGCGCAATCTCTTGTTGACGAAGAGGATGAAGAATAGTGGTCCACCTTCGCATGGTGGTGATTGTGGTGGGGGTTGTGTAATGGACGAAGATACGGGTGATGATGATGTTCTATGGGGGAACACGTAAATAAGCGGAACAGATGTTATGATGCGGAAATCATACCATATATGCGTTGATGGTGAGAAGACCCTCGACCCGCTTGTCTAAGCGCAGAACACCCATGCAGATTCTGATTCACTTCTACCACAGAAGACGGCGTAGTCGCATTTGGCACCGCTGTCGTCGATATATGCGTCGTCGTTGGGGATAGAACCGGAAGGCCGGGTAAGCCACTCTCTACCCCTCGACCACCTGCAGCGGCAGCAGTCGGTATACCATACAACCCCAAACCATTTAACGCTCCCACCCCGGTATGCGTTTGTAGTTGATGTGCTTGGGCATGGTCACCACTGCCGGTAACGTCAATTGTTTGTCGTTGATGATGATAGGCGATTTGAGAAGATTCCTCAGGGACGTCAACAACGTTGATGTATCCGTTTTGTTGATGCATACTTTGTGTCTATAGGCTCAAGGATCAGAAACCATCGAAAGAGATGCTGAGATACAGCGCTTTTAACGCTATGGGGAAAACTTACCATCAGGGAAGGATACGAACATGTACTGGCTGCGTCGACTACACCAGTAGTTTCATCGGTGACTTGTGGTTGAGTCGCGTAATGGGCTATATGACTCGCCGTAGGAAGAGCAACAGCACTGGAAACAGCAGTGATAGGACCTCCTCCCATACGATACTCAGGCTGTTCATCATCCAGTTCCTCTATCGTTTCGATTTGATTCTGTACGCTCCCCGAGGACGAAGTGGTGAGCGTAATATCCACTGTTGGGACAGGGTTCCAGGTACCATTACTCCTCAAAGGCCCATAGGCAGAGGACGAAGCAGCCGAATGTGGCCTCTGATGCTGGTGCTGGTGCTGATGCTGATGCTGATGCTGGTGAGGATGATAATCCAGAGAAAACGGGGTCTCTTGTTGATCATCTTGTGGTAGCAATGCGGGCCCATTGGCGTTATCGGTACAAGAAGCTACAATCCGTGCTTGATCCTCGGGCGAATGAACTTGGGATATTCCACTAGGTGTACTCCCGTATCGTTCTGAACCGTGACTAGTGTTCACAGGGACGACGGGACCACCAGTGGCGTATTCATCGTGTAGGTCAAAGCCTGGTGAAAATGTATGAAGGATCGCTGTCGATGACCTGATCATCGGGTCTTGAGTATCCACTTCTTCCTGGCCGTCTTCTCCAAACACCGCTTCAATCCCTACGTCGACTAACCCATTCATACCCATACGAACGCCACAAGCAAATCCAGGGTCGCTCTCGGCCCCATCCTCAACGTCGTCATCTCCATATCCGATTAAATCCAATTGAAATTCAAACATCACAGGTTCTTCTTCCAATGGCCCCGGTTCCCAACAAACCGTCGGCGCAGTACCCTTGCCCTCAGACCCATTGTGCATCGCAAAAGGATTAATCCTGAATACACCCATCATCCCTTTCATCTTCTTCGGTGCCTGAGTCGCCCTTAACGGCACTTCTGTTGGAGGCGCCAATGCCTGACTAGATACAAAGGAAGCGATTTTGGAACCCATGACCAAAGGGTCAAGTTGGCCTTTGTCGCTTAGGTATGTAGAGCCTGCGGTAGGATTTTCCATGATAAAACACCCATCGGACGGTTCTTCTTTGACTACGGACGTCAAGGATTGTTGTGCGTTATTATTATTGGTGGTGGGGTGATGGTGGTGGAGGTGATGGGTGAAAGGACTTGGGGAGTGGGAGCGGGAGACACGAGGGGACTGGTGTGGTTGGGAGTGGGACGAGGAGAAGAGGTCGTCCATGGCTGTGGATGTGCTTGGAGTGACAGACCAGTCTTTCGGTGTGGATATGGGGACAGAACTGCCGCTGCCTGGAGAGGATGAAAGGGATCTGGAGATATTTGCGGTGGTGTGAATGGAGTTGACAAAGGAATGACCGTCGTCGGAGGCAGGACGAAGTGGAAAATTGGGCAGCGGTGCGGTGGTCTGCCATGCAGAGGCGGGGTCGGTGGGGTACGAGGACGAAAAGGGGGTGGAGTCGAGGTCGTGAGTCCAGGAGAGGAAATAGGGACGTTGTTCGTAGTATTCAGAGCGCCTGTGTGGGAGAAAAGACATTGTGGGGATTTGGGAGAGGGAGGAGGAGCGGAGGAGATAAATGAGCGGAGGGAGAGGACGGTAGGGCAGACGCGTGTATGAACTATAGCAGAGTGCCTTGCAGCGATTATCCCAAATATCTTCTCAGAGTATCACAGTCCAAAATACGCCTCCCATCGCCCCATCCTGGATCTCAGCCACCCTGCTGCCATCCTACCGTCCACCCACCCCTCCCTCTCTCTCACCGAGGATCACAATCCGGCTCACTCAAATCCGTCATCCCTCTGATGCTTTGATCGCTTCATCCTCTCAGGGTCGACCACCGAGATGTGCTAGCCCAGATCCCCGTTGCCATCACCCTGCAAGCATCCAACACTACACCCCTTCCTTCCCCAAAACCGTAAGAAGTTAATTTACTGATTAACTGTAATCCCCGAGCCGCAAACCCCTCCCTTTGTATACCAACACGTCTCTGGAATCCTGGCGCCCCATCTGGCGGATTCCTTTTCTTCCCGTTGCATTCGGCACTGCGAACAGGCGTGGGGGATGGACTCCATCGGAATCCAGGTCGCCGTTGGGGCCAGTAGCCACCCCACCATTTAACATGCGAACCCACCGAAAGAGTGGAATCCCACTTCACCCGGAATAGAATATCTTCAATCTTCGGTTCACAGCGGACGGACTCTTTTTTTTTTTCTTTCCTTTTTCTTTTAAAGGTTCTTGTGCTTCTCGAGTTCTGTTCTGTTCTGTGGCAATTGATCATATGCCTGCCAGTCTGCCTGCCAGCCCGCCAGCTGAACAGAGAGTGACTCAGAAGGGAACAGACGGGACAGCAAACTGTAATTACCGCAACATTATTGAATTGATGTCGTGTTTTTTTTACATTGTTGCGGGACTCCGATCTGTCATGGCCTTCCCTGCCCCTTCCGTAAGGTCAGGGAGCAGTTAAAGCATAAGCGACTGGCGTCGAATAGAATTCGCCCTTTTCATATGATCCCAGATGATAGATACTCTAGATAAGTTGCCGAACCACCGGGAGCGCGTCTGCGCACGCGGTTTGTTTTAGCATCATGAGTAGGGAAGATTAGACGAAACGGGGTTGTTCGCTGTGTGTTTCCTGAACCACCCTGGTGCGGATGAAAGAGCCGTTTAAATTCATCTGATTCAGGGTTGCATATCCCCCTCCTCCCTCTCGTTGTTTTCAACCGTTCTGGGACCAAACGTTTTCAACGTTTGAACAATGAGTTCAGACAAAAAAACTCTTCCCTTTTTCGTTATCGTCCCATACGAGCAACAACGATCAATGAGCGGCGAATCACCAGGCAGATTGAGGCCCCCCATCTGATGCTATTTTTGAGGGGCCTTAACCCCGGATCGAGCGCGCATGTTATGAGAACACCACGCCACGGGATACAACTCTCTGGGCCCACTTTATTGTTATTCTCTCACCTTGCGAAGCCAAAGAGAAACGAGATCCACCCCTTAGTGCGTTGACGACCCAATCGATTCTCTTCTCCCACAAATCCACGCACACTCGAACACCGCGTCCAACATAACTCGCAAAAGCCGATGGCATGGGACTCCAGAGGGAGTAGTTTCCATTCAACCAGCATCATGTCGTGTCATGCTTACCATTCCATTTCGTTGGACTATCCGTCTCCCAAGGCCCAAGACGCCAATATACCCACAGGTAAGTACCTCCATACAGTTCGCAACCCGCCCTGTATCTATACCAGGCAATCATTCTGGACAGGATCCGCATTCCTGTCGCTTAGAATAGACCACCGGCGACTGCGTGATCAGATCAAGGGGGGCGTAAGGCAAAAAGAATCAAAAGAAATCACGAATCACGGAGAAGAATCAGACTGAGAAGCTCCCTCACTGCGCAAGGCGTTTTTTGCCTCCCCCTCTTCTTCTCTCCACCCCTGTGTTGGCTCCGGAATCCCTACGCCGTACAGGACCCTTTCTTGCCTACGCGCTACGCCCCCCTTAGTTCTGACTCCTTATAGAGTCCCTTGTTCGGGAAACATTTGCTTCCTTTAGGTTCCGAGATCCGGCTGGTCCGGTGACCTTGACGTTGGGCTTTTTGGTGGCCGGATCTCCCGGATCCGGACCTTGTTGCACCGGGGAAAAACGAAGCGTTTGCGTGTCATGTTTGGGCGTTAAGAACTGTTGCACGCAACCCAGTTGTACCCTTCTATCTTTTCGACCTTCTATTTGGTGCTGGAAACCTTGAAGCTTCGGTGTTCAAGACGCCGCGAATCCGAATCTAGAGGGAGAGAGCTTTCGTTACTCTGTCCGATGTCCTGCGCCGTACCAGGGGCGAAATCGGCGACGCTAGACTGGGCCAACCTGGCAAATGAATGTGTTGACACGAATGTCAAACTCTTCGCAATTGACTGTATCATATCGCAGTAGCTGCAGCTGTAGCTCCAGTCCACCTCAAACGATGAACTATTGATGCTTCCCTTCCGTCTCTTCCCCCCTGATTCTTGGTTCTCGAGTGTCCCCCCGAATTCTCTAACACACCTGGTTTTACGTTCTTGGCATTTTGTGTTTCCGCGTGGGATCCCCATGGGATGGCCGTCGTTGGAAAGTTTCTAGCATTAGCCGTGTGGAGGGCTTGGAACAGTTACCTGTTGATTGGATCCCTTCAGCAGGGACCAGGGCTTTGATCTACGCTAATGGAGTTTCATGATCGTTAGTGCGATGTTGATGGGACATAGTGTGCAGATACTTGTGGGTTCATACGTATGAGTTTGAAGATTTGAACGTAAGTGACTTCTCTACAACCACATATCATAACCTTGTCCTCTGGACTTCTGGACTTTTGTTTCTCATTATGAGCGCGATCGGGTCCTGGGATGTCGTTGATGTTCGAAATATCCATGGCCCATCCGAACGCCTACGTATCTACGACTCATGCCGGCTCGCTCACAAGCCTATGATTGCTTCATGTCAAATTTCCGAAACACAAGCTCCGTCAGGCGAGCAAAAAGCAAAGCCAACACCACCCTAGAATTTAGGGTACACTCGTCCAGTGACAGGTACCCTCAATCCCATCGCGTTCCGTTGTGTCGCATTTCGTTATACTCCGCCGCTCACAACATACTCTTGCTACGCCTCGTTTCGGTTTCAGGGGTCCACTGCGTCCAGAGGCTAAGCCACAGCCTCAGAACGCTCCAGTCGCTCGCTTCAGATGAAGGGAAAAATGATAACGGAAATTCCCAACGTTCTACTACGTTCCGAAAGGGGCCGAATGGTAGAAAACACGTTGCAGAAGGGTTCTGCTTTGCTTTGTCCTTTTCTTAATCGCTCATCTCAGTGATCTACCGTGACTTGATCACCGCCGGCGATAGCTAGGGTAATTCAGGAAATTTCGAACGCTGAATACTTTAGTTACCGGATTGCTCAACAATCCTGATATGCGATGGCGCTTATGGGCCACTGCTACCGAAAATTATCCACAAAGATAGGAACACAGCACGAGGAACAGAAAACGTGTCAAAGTCTGCCGTTAGACAATAAAGTCACCGGTATCTAAATCATCCAAACCTGGCATCTCAGAATTCAACGTGATGAAACTAAATCTGCGAATGCAGGTCCTGATCATGAGCCCAAGTCCGATTCCCTGGCGGGCCATCGAGTCTAATTGAGAATTCTGAAATCTAATCTATGACATCTTGATATCTCTGAACTTTATCAGACGGGACGCTCGTGATAATTGGTGCTCCAAATCTCCTTGTTGATCGTGAGCAGTGTAGTCCAGGTCCTACGAAATTGTTGTGGTTCTGATTTACAAGTGGAAGAGCGCCGTTGGCTAGTGACCTCACTGAAGGCAGAACGGGTGGATAAACGGGACTCGAGATAGTTTCGAGGGTCAAGGGGATTTTCTATGCTAAGGCAGATGTCATCCATAATCGACTAATATCACGTGAGAGCCGTGACATTGCTCAAAATGGAAGGTGCACAGTTAATTAACACGAAAAACATGTTTTTTGCTGCATCAGAAGACGGTGTCTCAAAGGCAGTCCCTACAAGTTGTAGATAATAGTAGGAAACATGCGAATATGAATTTTGTAGAAATATATGTTGACTTGGGAGACTGATTCCCAAAACAAGATCTAGCTCTGCTATAGCAAATATAAATAGCAGACAGGCTACATAGGCAGCAAGGAAGTACCATGGGCATCATGTCATTCCCAACAACATCACACCAGAACTTGGAAAGCTGGGAGTTGTCTACATGTGGTGAGAAAATGACTGTAATGAGCTGTTGCTAGGACAGTAGCAGTAAATGTAGTGAAAGATATTACTGTTGAATAGTATAGTACTATACAGTAGTAGATGGATAATCTGACTTACTGATTGCTTTCCAGCACAGTAATGTGCAGTAACAGACAGATAATCTGACTTACTGATAAGTTGTTAGTAGATAGTGAAGTTACTAAGAGAGTTGTTGTTCAGTTGAGTAGAGTAAGAGTAGAAATTAAGTACATGCTGCTTTATATACTAAGTGTCTGGGTAGCAAATCCTAAGACCTACAAGTAATAACTAGGCATAATTGTGTCAGTAATGACATCAGAGTCCCTTAAAACACTGTGATTGCTTAGTAGCATCTAGTAGTATAATAAGAGTAACAGAGTATTAGTCAGCTCATGAAATACATAAGGAAATGGTGCATAATGTGAGTCAGAGGGTGCAGCCTTGATGACAGATATTATATGAATAATAATGAAGAACTAGTCATATAGAATACAGCTATAGTAAGCAAAAATGACAATACTCCTCCTAGCTCAAAGTATAATATGAATTATGCACTGAACTGAATAGGTAAATAATTGTAATATTGTTGGAATTTAATAGTATCCAGACTTTTTGTACAGATGTCAGTAGGGTTCTTCTCAGACTTCACATAAAAAAGTTCTATTTTGCCTGTCTCAATAAGTTCAAGGATGAAATACTAGTAAATCATGATATGTTTGGACCAATGTTCAATAACTGGGTTAGAAGCCCAGAAGGTTAATCCCAAATTGTTATACATAAGATATGGAGTAGGCTATTTGAATCCAATATCACTTAGTAGCTGATGAATCCAAATTAGTTGACAAGATGTCTCATACATAGCAATATACTTGGCTTCTGTAGTTAACAGTACTGTAGTGGCTTGTCAGTAACTTAACCAGGAAACTGGTCTATCAGCAAACAAGACTAGATTGCCAGAAGTAGACTTACATATAGTAAGATATCCCACAAAGTCAGAATCAGAGAAGCCTTGAATAAACTTCTTTAATTGCCTATTAAAGACAAGACAATAGCATTGTATGCTTAGAAGGTAACAGCACAAGTATAAACTGTTAGAGTTGACTAGCTATCTCATCTTATCTGAGCTTATCTAGTGTTATCTCATCTTATCTAGTGTTATCTCATCTTATCCTAGATAGCCTTAGATAGTTAGTCACATAATTTGGTAGTACACAGACCATCCCCTGTATATATATAAGAAGTACCCCAACTTTTCCAAATATCAATCCTTTACCCATTATGTATCAGTGTTAGTATTAGTGTCTGTGTCTGAGTGTCTGTATCTTATCTCTTTTTATCATCCTCTTTTATCTTGCCTCTATCCTTTCTATCCTCTTTTGTATTCCTACCTTTGATATAAACTATACTTGTAATACTCCTCTGAAGGACTAGCCATCTGCTGACTAAGTTTCACAATAGCATAAGCAATATTAGGTCATAAGCCAATCATGAGGTACACTAGGAATCCAACTGATTGTTGGTACTTCTGGCAGAACTCAGGGTCAACAGTACCCTTGTAGGACAGGAAGGCATGTTCTGCCAGAAGAAGTGTTTGAGTTGGCCTTATGGCAACACCAATTTTAGCAAGGATCTTATCAAGATATGAAATCTAATCAATGTAGATCCACTTGTTCTTCTAGTCCTATGAGATAGTTGTCCAAAGAAACTTAGTTGTTTCTCTAAGGTCATGATATTCCCATTATTCTATGAAGTTTTTCTTCATTTGGTAATAGAAGGAGCACTTCTTGCCCATGAAGATAATATTATCAATGTAAATAAGGGTAATCATAATCAAGCCAGTCTTTGGATAGCAATTATAGTATACTCCAGTATTGGATAGAGATTGCTTAAAGCCTATGGCAAGCAATAACTTTGTTATTATGTACTACCAAGCTAAGTCAGCTTGCTTAAGGCTGTATAATACTTTTTGTAACCTTTACACTTTATTATATCTAAGTGTGAATCCTTCTGGTTGTTCTATAAAGATTTCTTCATCTAGGTTGCCATATAAATAGACAGTTTTTATATCAACACCCCTAACCCCCCAACCTCCAACTGCTACCATGAAAAATAGAAGATAAGAAGTTTTGTAGTGGATAACTGGAGAGAAAAGCTTGTTATAATTGAGATCTTTCTTCTGTGAGAAACCTTTTGCCACTAGTCAAGCATGGCAATAACTGTCTGACTTAGTGTTGAAGGTCCATCTGTTTTTGATAACATTCACACTCTTGGTAGGGTGGTCAACTAACTTGTATACATTGTATATTCTGAGCACATCAAGCTCCTCAAGGCATGCCTTAAGCCATTTGTTACACTCAGTAGATGACAACTTAGTAAGGTCCCTAAACTGGACTGGCTAAGACAATAGAGAGGTTGCACTGGCCTTAGAGAGACAATAATAGATCAACTCCATACTACCCTCACAAATTAATTGGCAAGGCTCTTTCTCACTCAGCTCAAGCATAGGCAAATCAATGTCAATACTTTGCTCATATATTGGTAGAGAAAGTTGTAGCCTTTCAGGTGTATACTCATTTTCTCCTAGAACATGATTACCAAGGCTTAAAAGGATATTAGGTTAGCTATGGTTCTATTATCCTCATCTTGGCTAATCAAAAAGCTTATATCTTTTGTAGTTTCTAAGGATATTCTTTGGGTGTTGGTAGTTACTATAGATATTTTCTTTTCTTTGCAGAACCTTAAGGGTGGTTTGATCACAAAGTTTTCTCAGTGTTTTGATATCCAGATGGAATATAAAGATCCTTTCCAGAATGGATATAGGAGTCTAGTCATTAGTACATGGATTAGATACAGATGTAGCCTCCTTAACATTATTCTCAATTTTAACTCCTTCTGGAGGCCAAGACAGCATAGATGGAGAGGAAGGTAGAGTAGGATCCTTGTAGGATAATTCTAGAGAAGATTTTTTAGAAGAGGAAGAAGGTAAAGGTAACAGAGTCTACTCTCTTAGACTAGGAGTAGAAGTTTGTGGATGAGAAGGTGGTAGTAGTAGTCCTGCATGTGGCACACTCAGACTGGATAGTCCTGGAATAAATCCATCTCTGGAAAAGGAAGGATTTAATCCTTCTCAATTATTTGAATTACTATTATTGGGTAGCAATTAGCCTTGTCATTTGGACTGTGATGGACATCTGGAGAAATAGAGTTTATTAAAGACAGTATAGGAGGAGATAAAGATAGAATTGTTTTACTAATGGCACATAAACTTGAAGTTGCTGCTATCACCTATATAACTAATGAAGATTATCAATTCTAATTTGAACATAAGTTTGTCTTGCTACATCTTATCAGGAAGATATATGTAGGTTCCACAATAGACTCCTACCCAGTCCCAGAATGCTTAGCTTATATAATTGTTGTTCTAACATTTCATCAAAACTTGAACAACTTTTAATATATTCTAGGGACTAGCACAATACATTGTTTGTTCATGTTTACTATAAGCTCCCATAGTCCAGCCATTACTAAAATATACAGCCATCACAAGGCCATTAGTCAATGACCTCACTCATGTGCAGAAATAGTACACATAAACCAAATTTGGAAGTGATGCAATATACCAAAGATCAGTTGATTGAAATCTTTCCAATATTTCTCAAGAGAAATCTTCCTTCTATGCAGAAAATTTGTGATGAGGTCAAGTCTTGTTTTGGCTACAAGCCTTGCCAGTTTCAAATAGACAATGCACTGGACCAGCTTTAAGTATCCCAATTGCTACTATAGGTTCTGCTGCTCTTCACTAGGGGTGTTATAATATTGATTACTGCATTGAACATACTGGGTGACTAGAATGTTACCGAGTTGGCTGCTACAGGCATCAATGTCACAGCAAAGAATGCTACAGATAACCTATTCAAGGTAAGTTCTTGGTTAGTTTATGTTCATAAATTACTCATTGAATAATTTAGAATATTAAGACCAGAATTTATTATGTAATCATTATTAGCCCAGAAAAGATATTTAATAATGTATATATTTGTGTACTTTGGACTGACCTGAATAAGGTGACATATTGTATCACTTCCAAATTTAGTTTATGTATATTGTTCCTACACATGGGTAAGGTTATTGACTGATGGCCTTATGATGGCCATGTATTTTAGTGATGGCCAGACTATAGGAGCTTATAGTAAATATGAACAAATAATGTATTGTGCCAGTCCCTAAGATGCATTAAGAGTTATTCAAGTTTCAGTGAAATGTTAGAACAACAATTATATAAGCTAAGTATTCTGGAACTGGGTAGGAGTCTGGCTCCATAACTAAATACTTGAAGATAAGAAACATTGGGTTTTCTTCCAAACCACATCTCATAGGGGGTGACCCATTTCAGGTGCTTTATAGGTATCCTGTTATAGACATGAGTGGTCATATTGAATACAAACCTCCAATAGCTAGCCAGAAGGCATACTTTAGATTGCATAAATTGTGCCTTTTCTAGAAGTGTTCAATTAAGACATTTGGCATGTCCATTCTGTTAATGAATGTGTGGCACACTTATTTTATAAAGGATTCCTTTCTTAGTAAAATAGTCCTTGAGTTTCTGATACATATATTCTTCTCCATTATCAGAGTACATATGCTAAATGCATTTCTCTGTCTGATTTATGACCAGTTTAGCATATGCTTTAAAGGTACATACAGCATCTGATTTGCTGTGCAAGAAAGAGATGTGTGTAGAGGAAAAGTAGTCATCAAGGAATATCATAACTCATTTGTACTTGTGATAAGATATAATAGGGAGTTCCTGAAGATCTGAATGGATCAATTTAAGAATATTGGATATGTAAGATGTATTCTCATGGTAGGTCTTGTTTGGTAGCTTTCCAAGTACACAACCAAAACAAATCTTCTATTTTTTTAGTAAAATCACCAGAACAGATTCCATGTGTTTTGGTACATAATCTAGAGCCTGATTGGATGGGTGTACAAATCTTTGATGCCAAACATCATAGGATGTGATATTCTTGTTAATTGGGACTAAGGAGAATTGAAGATCTCCATCATGCAAGATATATGAGTTAATAAAGGAAACTTGGTTCAAAGAAGCCCCCTGGCAACATCATCTGCTCAGATAGGGTTTATCACAAATGTCATGAATGATGGAATCAAACCAGTTTTATCTATGATGAATCCAGTCAAGAAAAGTCTCATATCTAACTTTGGTATATAATATACTAGGCAAAGACATGAAGTTTGCCACTGAACTTTACCAGACTCAAGTCTTACTTTTGTCTCTAAATAGACAGTGCCATAGGATCCAATAGAAAGTGTAGATCCATCTGCAATTTGCACTGATCTAAAAGAACCTTCAACAATATTAACAAGCTCCCTCTTGTTTAGAGTAATATTGAGGGAGGTACTGGAGTCCAGGAGCTATTTATCACTCAATTTTTGAGGTTGCCTATTCATTGCACATCCACATGTACTATTACAGCTATGTGTTATTTCACATGTGTTCTTTACTTTAGAGAAAAGAGAAGAAAGTTATATTTCCAAAGTTTTATATAATTACATATAATTGTGTACATAAGTAGTCTAGTTATTTATCCAAGATTCTATATTGGCTGAGGTTGCACTCCATATGTTATGACCTTAGTCTAGGACTCAGGTTGCAAGTCTTTGGATAAAGACAAGGAAGTAGAAAAAAAGACGAAGGAATAATACAATTGATAAAGTGTAAGGAATACATCAAGTATTACTACACTTTATATACTAGTGTTTAGGTACTAAGAATAAAGGAACAGAGTAATGGAGTCATAGAAGATGAGTAGAGTGAGTCAGCAAGAGTACAGCTATAAGAGATGAAACAGAAGATATAACAGATACACAGAAAAAAGGAGTATGATGGACATATGATAGGAATGTAATATCTATCTATAGTTCATAACAATACCTCCCTTTTTATGTTCATGACCCCATGAAGTACAGTGGTCTACTTGTTGTCCTGTTCTTTGTGTAAGGCATTGAAAAGTTGTTGTTTAGTGGGGCTGATCATCAGGTTTCCTGACTTGCATCAATATCCAATCCAAAAGGGGGCATGGTCTTGTCCTCCTCTAAAGAGGACAATGGTGCATCCTTTGAAGGTAGTAGTGTTGTTTGTTTTGGCTGTGACTAGGTTGTAAACTATCTTCTACCAATAGTTGTCATTAAGTTATCCTTCTTCTTTGAGCATGAGGTAAGATTAGGGTAGGTTGAATATAATGGGTTTTGTTGGCAGGTCAAAGTTGGAGATATGGATCAGAAGATAATCTACTTCATCTTTCATGTCAGGTTCTATTAACTGCTCTGCCACCAATTTTTCTATTCCTTCCATGCCTTCATCTAACCATTCTTGTTCATCTTCTTTGTGGTATGGCAGTTTATTGGGTAAGGTGGTGGGGGTATATGAGTCAAGGTCCATTAGTCATCTGGCAAGTTTGTATGTCAGGTTATCACTTGAATCAGTGAGGTAGTTGAGTCTTTCTCCTATCATGATCAAGGCACTTTGGATATATCATTTTGTATCAGAATATACTAACATATTGAGGTCAGTTGCTGCTTTGTCCAATAACTCTTTCATGAGTTTATGTTTTCTGGTTGACATAGTAGCTAGAAGAGCTCTAACAGTGGTGACAAGTAAAATTTGGCTTAAGGCTTTGGCTTGGATAGAGGTTGTTGATGGTATAAGCAATGTATGTGAGTCCTTTAGTTATGGCAGTATAGTATTTGATCTGGTCTTCAGTGAATTGGGCATTGAGGAGGTTATTGAGCTCTTGCTCAAACTCTGTGTTATTTGCTGGGAATGGGATGGATTTACATTCAGCATGCATGGTGTGTTTTGAAGGTAATTGGCAAAATCTAGTGTGTAGTGAATACAGTGCAAGGTATATTGAGTATAGGGATTTTTTGTAATATGAGGTTTGTTAATTATAATTGTCATTTTTTACCCCCCCTTTTTATAGGTTTTGTCCTCAAAATCTGGCTTAAAAGATTTTGTACTGCCTCCTTTGCATTGCCTAAGTCTGACTCATCTTCCCATATGTCTTCCTTGGAGGTATATCCTTTCTAGTGTACTAAGTATTAATTTTTTTATCTTCTTGTGCAGTATCCTCAGATCTTTTCTACTTTGTACTGTTCTTCATTGTTGATGATCTTGGGCATTGGTGGTAGTGGAGTGTGCTGGCTGTCAAATTTGAGTGTTTGATAGGAGGAGAAGAGTTAGCTGTTAAACACATCATATATTGCCCATATTTCAGGTAATTCCAGTTGGTAACTCATTTCATCTATTTTTGCTTTTATTTGGAGTAGTCCATAGCATTTGTGGTCTAGCTTCTTGGTTGGTCTTGTCATCCTGATATTGTTTGCTTCAAGCTATACTCATTTTCCTGGAATGTACTTATGTTCTAGTTTCGTATTATTATGTTTTTCCATCTGTATTTGGCTATATTATAACATTTTGATTGTTTCTTGTCACATATTCTGTAACTCTTGTATTCACTCCATGATTGCAGGTGCCTTGGTAATGTTTGTTATATCTCCTTTCCAAGGGTGTTGTCCATAAACTATCTAAAATGGTGAATATTCAGTGGCAGTATGAATCTTGTTATTGTATTGGAATTCTGCCATAGTTAACCATTTCTTCTAGTCATTCTGCACATGATTTATTATGTTTCTGAGGTATGTCTCAACCTCCTAGTTAATGCATTCTGTTTGACCATCAGTTTGTGGGTGATATACCATGGATAAGTTTCATTGGGTGCCTATTGCTCAGCATAGTTCTGCTATAAATTTTGATGTGAATTATGGGCCTTTGTCACTGATAATTCTGCAGGATATTCCATGTGTTCTCCATATATCATCTTAATATATATCTCCTAGCTCCTTGGATGTTAAGGTAATATTAACTACCTGCAGTCTGATTATTTTGCTGAAACAAGCAACTATGACAAATATCATGTCATATCCTTCTGAGTCTAGTAATAGTTCTATCATATCAATTGATATCTCTTCCCAGGCTTTTGCTGGTATCAGTAGTAGGTGGAAATGTGTTGTGGGTCTTGTTTGAAGTATTTTGTTCCATTGGCATCTATCACATCCTCTAATGTATCATTTGATATTGTTGCATATTTGAGGCCACCAATAACTCCATTTAAGAAGTTTGATCATCCAATATTGTCCTAAATGTCCTATATCTGTTTTGTCATAATGTTGCTGGAGTATCTCTTGTCGGATTTGGTTGTTGGGTTGAACATATATTCTTCCTTCGAACATTGGTAATCTATCTATTTCCTATATCTTCTCTGGTCTTTTTTCTTTTTCTTCAACTATTGTGTTTCTTTTTTTGTTTCTTTCTACAGTCAGCATTTCAGATCTTCTTCTCCTGTGATTTCCCAGATTTGTCAGGTCATGGTGATTGCATTATTTTTGAATAAATGATCAGGTAGTAAGATGATGTTGGTATTGTCTCAGATGGTATCTGTTTTTGTTAGTCTTGATAATATATTGGATTTGGCATTGGTCTTCCTGGAATATGTTTCAATATGTAATAGTATTCCTGTAGTTCCATCTGCCACCTTGCTTGTTATCCTGTAAGTTATAGTTTTTGGAAGTATTCCAAGTTCTTGTGATTAGTCCAAATTTCAAAAGGTTTCTCAGTATCAAGTAGATATTGCCTCCAGGTTTTGACTACTTCTCAGATGGCTAGTAGTTCTTTGTCATAGATTTGGTAGTTACATTCTGCAGGTGTCATCTGTTACAACCTTAGTCTTTGAATAAAGACAAGGAAGTAGAGAGAAGAGTAAGAGATGATACAATTGGTAAAGTATAAGGAATACATCAAGTATTACTACACTTTATATACTAGTGGTGAGTACTAAAAATAAGGGAACAGGATAAAGGAGTTATAGTGACAAGTAGAACAAGTTAGAAAGAGTACAGCTATAAGGGATAAAATAGGAGATGAAACGGATATTCTAGAATAATGAGTACAATAGGCACATGATAGGAATGTAATATCTATCTATAGTTCGTAACAATACCTCTCTTTTTACATTCATAACCCTATGAAGTGTAGTACTTTACTTGTTATTTTGATCTTTGTACAAGGTATTAACAAGTTGTCTTTTGGTAGGTCCAATCATTGGAATTCCTGACTTGTGTCAACATCCAATCCAGAAAGGTACGTAGTCTTGCCCACTTCTAAAGAGGGCTACAGTGTGTCCTCAGAATATAGTGGTATTGTTAGTCTTAGTAGTAACAAGGCTGTGAACTATTTCCTCCCAGTAGTTTTCCTCAAATTGTCCTCTGTCCTTAAGTGTGAGGTAAGATGGTGGTGGGTTAAATATTGTCAGTTTGGATGGTGGGTCTATGTCGGGCAGTTGTATAAGGAGGTGGTCTACTTCATCTCACATATCTGGCTCCATTAGATAGTCTGAAACTGATTTGTCAATCCCTTTCATTTCTTTATCCAACTATTCTTATTCATCTTCTTTGCTATATAGTGGTTTTTCCAGTAGTAAGGTGGGGGTATAGGAGTCAAGCTCCATTAAGCATTGACCTAGTTGGTACATGGGATTGTCACTGGAGTCAGTAAAGTGATTGAAATGTTTGCCTATCATGATGAAAGCATTCTAGATGTAACATTTAGTATCCATGTATACCATTATGTTGAGATTGGTGGCTACTTTGTCTAATAACTCTTTCATGAGTGCATACTTTTCTGGCGACATAGCTGCTAGGAGTGCTCTGATGGTTGTGACAAGTAGAATATGGCTTAAGGCTTTTGTTATGTCCAAACCTTAAACCTATGTCAGAGATTATGACAAGTTTCCAGAAGCAATACCACTTGTCCCACCACCACAATCCAATGATGCCATTATCGATTCTCTACTTCGACTAGTCTAGAAATATGCACCATACTTATATGTATGCAATGCTGATAGACTCTACTTATGCACTATTAAGAACAACCTCTACAGCACCTGGAACAATGGTTGGAAAGACCGACTACCAAAGAAACCATGTAGTATATCCACCCCTACATGTATACTTGTGGTCCAGCACTTGAAGTGCTCATTCACCAACAAATTGCTGATGGAATCCATTGCATAGAAATGTGACCTAGAGACTTATCGCCAGATGACAAACCCGCTGTACCCAGTAGTGACAGTGACAATTCTCCCCATCTGCTATTACAATCTACTTGAGCCTTTGTCAAGTCACCAGAGTCTTATCTCTCCAAAGAACCAATTGCATCTATATCATCCCTATCATCTGACTCTGATTATCCTATGGATATGGTTTTTCCACCACCACTGTTGTTGTCATCATCCTCTACCACTTCATTCTATATGTCTTGCTACTACAGCTATTCCAATGAATCTCTATCATCATCATCTGAGATCTCTGAGGATGAGTAAGCACTTATCTGTTTTACCTTCATCAGTTTCACTTTGCTTTATGTTTAGCTGTTTCATCTCTATCAGTTTCATGTCTATCTTTAGTAGTGTTTTACCTTGAGTTTCATATCTATTAGTTTTATATTGTGAAACATATTTCAGTCTCATTATCTATACTCTGTAGTATTTATAGAAAAGAAGTAGTTAGTATAAATAGCTGACTGTATTAGGAAGTCAAAGCTTAAGCTTTGATCTTCTACAAGAATAGCCTTCTTGATTGCCCAAGAAGAGTTTCCATTGACAGTTGCTGTCAATCAATAGAAGATTACTTAACTGCTTATTCTCTACTTGCCTTTATCACTCAGAGCTACAAGATAAACAGGATTCCCATTTCTTGGTTGAGTAATGACAGGTTGATAATATTTGCTTATCCAGTTACTTGGCTGAGATAGGTATTAAGGCCATACCCTAGAGGTCACATCCTCTTTAATTGCCCTTAGTAGCTGAATCCATAACAGCTTTGGATTGAATTTGAATATTGTTGATAGTATGCATGATGTATGTGAGGCCTTTGATGGTTGAGGTATAGTATTTGATTTGCTTATTGGTTGTCTGTGCATCGAGGATGCTGTTGAGTTCTTGTTCAAATTCAGTGTCATTGGCTGGGTATGGGGTGTGTTTGCATTCAGCAAACATGGTGTGTTATAGAGGTAGTTGGCAAGGTCTAGTGTACAGTGGATACAATAAGAGATTCTTCAAGTGTAGTGGTTTCTTGGGATGTAAAGTTTCTTGTTCATAATTATCACTTTTTACCCCCCCTTTTTATAGGTTTTGTCCTTGAAATCTTGTCCAAAAATTCCTGAACTGCCTTCTTAGCATTTCCTAGTTCTGACTTACCCTCCCATGTGTCTTCTTTGGAGGTATACCCTTTCCAGTGTACTAGGTATTAATTTCACTGTCCTTTTGTACAGTGTTCTTGGATCTCTTCTACTTCATACTATTTTTCATCATTGGTGATCTTAGGTATTGGTGGTAGTGGGGTGTGCTGGCTGTCAAAATTGGGTTTCTGATAGGAGAAAAGGAGCTTGCTGTTAAATACATCATGTATTGCCCATGTTTTGGGTAGTTCCAGTTGGTAACTTGTTTCACCTATTTTTGCTTTTATTTGGAATGGTCTATAGCATTTGTGGTCTAGCTTCTTGGTTGGTCTTGTTGTCCTGATGTTGTTTGCTTCAAGCCATACTTATTCTCCCGGAATATACTCATGTTCTGGTTTGGTACTATTACATTTTTCCATTTGTGTCTGGCTGTGTTGTAACATTTTTATTGTTTTCTGTCACATGTCCTGTAACTCCTGGATTTGTTCCATGATTGCAGGTGTCTTAGTAATGTTTGTTATATCTTCTTTCCAAGGGTGTTGTCCGTAAACTATTTTGAATGGCAAATATCCAGTAGCAGTATAGGTTTTGTTATTGTACTGGAATTCCACTATGGCTAACTATTTTTTCCAGTTGTTCTGCATGCAGTTTATTATATTCCTGAGGTATGTCTCAACCTCCTGGTTGATGTACTCTGTTTGACTGTTGGTTTGTGGGTGGTATACTATGAATAGGTTTCATTGGGTACCAGTTGCTTGGCATAACTCTGCTATGAACTTTGATGTGAATTGTGGACCTCTGTCACTGATCTGCAGGGTATTCCATGGGTTCTTCATATGTCATCTTGGTAGATATCTCCTAGCTTCTCAGATGTTAAGATGGTGTTAACTACACATAGTCTAATCATTTTGCTAAAACAATCAACTATGACAAGTATTGCATTATATCCTTCTGACTCTGGTAATGGTCCTATCATGTTGATTGATATTTCCTCCCAAGGTTCCCCTGGTATTGGTAATGGGTGGAGGTGTGTGATGGGTTTTATTTGGGGTATCTTGTTTCATTGACATATATTGCATCTTTTGATGTATCATTTGATGTTATTATGCATCTGAGGCCACCAATAACTCTGTTTAAGGAGTTTAATCATCCAATGTTGTCTTGGGTGTCCTACATTTGTTTCATCATGGTATTACTGGAGTATCTCTTGTTGTATTTGACTGTTTGGTGGAACATATATTCTTCCTTTGAATATTGGTAATCCATCTGTTTCCCATATCTCCTTTGGTCATTTCTCCTTTTCTTTTAGCCACTGTGTTTCCCTTTTTGTTTCCTTTTGCAATTGGTGTTTCAGATCTTCTTCTCCTGAGATTTCCCAGATTTGTCAGATCATAGTGATTGTGTTGTCCTCAAATAGATGGTTGGGTAGTAAAATAATATTGGTATTGTCTCAGGTAGTGGTATTTTTTGTTAGTCTTGATAATATATTGGCTTTTGTGTTGGTTTTTCCAGAAATGTGTTATGAACTATAGATAGACAGTACATTCCTATCATGCGCCCGTCACCTTTATCATTCCAATGTATCCGCTTTGCCCCCTTGTTTCATCCCTTATGGCTGTACTCTTACTGACTCATTCTACTTGTCCCCTATGACTCCTTTACTCTGCTCCCTTATTCTTAGCCCATACCACTAGTATATAAAGTGTAGTAATACTTGATGTATTCCTTACACTTTACCAATCGTATCATCCCTTACTCTTTCTCTACTTCCTTGTCTTTATCCAAAGACTTGCTACCTGAGTCATAGACTAAGGTCATAACATTTGGTAAAGTGTCATTTGACTCACCTTGCAAGAGAGGTGCCACTATTTGTAGCTAGGCTTGGAATAATAGCCTCCAACCAGGACGACAGTATATGAGCAGCAGTAGCTCATCAAGAATACCAAGAAGACCAAGAGCTCTGAGACCAACAGATATCCAGGGATCACCAGTAACCACCGGATCCAAACAACGAACAGAACCAGAAATCCCTGAAGGCCTTAAATGGCAGAAATCCAACTACAGTATAGAAGAAGACACAGCTCTTTTCGAGACTCTATTCAACACAGAAGTTGCCAAGACCACATTCGACATAGAAGTCACTGAGACCCCATTTGATACAGAAATTGCCGAAGCCACATCCAACATGGAAGTCGCCAATACCCACGAAAATGAATATAGCGAACCAGAGACAGAATCAGAAATGGCCAATAAAATCAACTTCCCAAAGAACCTAGCTCCAGAACTAGGATACTTCAATGGAGATAGAACCAAGTTTGATGATTGGTGGAGAGCAATGTCCTTATGGACACTCTTCAACAAAATCAACAATAACGAGCAAAAGATAATTGGAATATTAGCTCGAATGAAAGGGGGACTTGCAGGTCCCTATGCCAATGCCAAATTACAAATGATTCAAGATAAGAAAATGCCAGCATTCAATGATTTTGCAAAGGAGATGGTAGCCACCTTCTCCTTGGGGAATAGAAAAGCAATAGCAGAAAGGGAAATCGAGTTGTTCAAACAGGGAAAGAGGAACACCACGGACTTCTTAATAGAGTTTAAAGCATTGAAAACCCAAGTAGGAACAGATGACACACATGCCATATTCCTTCTCAAACGACACATCAGAGCAGACATTATCCGAACTATTGTAGGCTACCTGGCAGCCTCAATCCCAGATACATATAGCAAATGGAGAAATACTATCCTCGCAGTAGAACAAGGATACAAAACAACAGACATCACACGAGGAGATGTCAGAACAAGCACAGGAGTCACCTATGGAGGCGGAGGACAACCAATGGAGATTGGTAGACAGAGGGCAGACACCAATCAGAATGGCAAACTGAGGTGTTTTAACTGTAACCTCTATGGGCATATTGCCAAATACTGTTACAAGAAAACAAAGATAGCATACACCAAAATAACATGCTATAATTGTGGCAAACAAGGCTATATCTCGAAGAACTGTAAATCACCGAAGAAAGTGCATATCAGAGAGGTTACCAAGGAGATAGAAGAAGAGACAAAAGAGGATTTTGTCGAAGGCTCCGAGTAGGCACAAACCCACGAGCCAATAAACCTAGAGTTTCTGTTTTATGTCACAATAGACAATATGTGATCCTGCAAAAATGAAACTCAACGTGCAAACTTCTCCTTGATTCAATGATTAGAATAAAGAAAGGACCCAAGCAAATCACCACACTGGTGGATTCCAGATGTACACACACATGCATAGTACAAAGGGTAGTAGAAGAAGAACAGATCATGACCAAACCTCTCAAAACCACAATATGAGTAATCAATACCGATGGAACTGAAAATAAGAAGGGAGAAATAACAGATATGGCACAACTGGTACTAAGTAATGGCAAACACATGGAAGAAATCAAAGCAATGGTAACACAACTGGAAAGTGTGGACCTATATCTCGGACACGACTGGCTAGTCAAGCACAACCCAGAAATTGACTGGACAAATAACATTGTACACTTCAATAGATGCCCAAAGGACTGCACCACACACCACAACGATATACGGTTCAACAAAAAAATATGCACAGTAAAAGAACACATAGAGGAAAAGAAGACTGACCAAACAAACCCAAAAGACCTACCAACATACCTGCAGCCATATATGCACCTGTTCAACAAGAAGAACTTCGACAAATTACTGGAACATACAATATGGGACCATGAAATAAACCTGACAGAAGACGCACCACTGGTATTACAGTCCAAGGTCTATCCAATGATATTAACGGAGAAACAAGAACTACAAAAATTCCTCCAAGAAAATATCACCTCAGGATAAATTTGACCATCACAATCCCCCTACGCCACACCATGCTTCTTCATACCCAAAAAAGATGGAACCAAATGACTGGTACAAGACTACAAGAAGCTAAATGAACACATAATCAAAGATAAGATGCCACTTCCACTCATAAGCAAAGTTATTGACAAACTCAAGAATGCAAAAGTCTTTAACAAACTCGACATCATCTGGGGATACAATAACGTCAGGATAAGAGAAGGCAACGAATGGAAAGCAGCATTCATAATGAACAATGGATTATTTGAACCAATGGTCATGTTTTTTGGAATGAGTAACTCGCCAGCAACATTCCAAAGGATGATGAACACTGTCTTTCAAGAAATGCTACATGAAGGAGCAGTTGTCAACTACATGGATGATTTCATCATACTCAGGACCACACAACAGAAACTTGAAGAAAGGACAAAATGATTTCTCGACATTGCAGCAAAACACCAACTATATTTCAAAAGATTGAAATATGTATTTGATGCAAGAGAAGTACCCATACTAGGATTTGTGGTTGGACAAGGCAGCGTTAAAATGGAAGAGGAGAAAGTAAAGGCAGTGAAAGAATGACCAACACCCAAATCCCTAAAAGATGTCGAGAAATTCCTAGGATTTGCAAACTTCTACTAATGATTCATTCACGACTTTAGCAACATAGCAGCCTTGCTACACGAGTTGAAGAAAAAAGACATGCAATGGGTATGGGAGGAACGACAGCAGCAAGCCTTTGAAAAGATCAAAGAAAAGATCACAAGTGAACCAGTACTAGCAATGCCACAAGACAAGGGTCAATACAGGGTAGAAGTGGATGCATCAGGATATGGAGTAGGAGCAGTATTATCACAAAAACAAGAAGAAAACTGGCACCCAATCGCATTCCATTCAAGAACAATGACACCTGCAGAATGAAACTATCAGATCTATGATAAAGAATTACTTGCTATTCAAGAAGCAATCAAGATCTGGAGACAATATCTACTTGACACAGATGAACCATTCGAAATATGGACCAATCACAAAAACCTGGAATATTTCCGAAAACCACAACAACTCACAGGACAACAAGCGAGGTGGCAGATGGAGCTACAAGAATACCATTACACATTGAAACATATCCCCAGAAAAACCAACATGAAAGCCGACATCTTGTCAAGACTAACAAAAACGGACACTACTCGAGACAACACCAACATCATCTTACTACCAGACCACTTATTTGATGACAGCACAATTACCACAATCTGACAAATTTGGGAAATCTCAGGGGAAGAAGATCTGAGACACCAAATACAAAAGGAGACAAAAAGAGAAACACAATGGCTAAAAGAAAAAGAGAAGTGACCAAAGGAGATATGGGAAACAGATGGGGTACCGATGTTTGAAGGAAGGATGTATGTTCTACCCAACAACCAAATACGACAAGAAATACTATGACAACACCACAACAAAATAGATGTAGGACATCCGGGACAATATCGAATGATCAAACTCCTCAAACAGAGTTATTGGTGGTCCCAGATATGCAACAATGTCAAATGATACATCCAAAAATGCAAAACATGCCAACAAAATAAAATACTCCAAACAAGACCAACAACACATCTCCATCCATTACCGACACCAGCGGAATCTTGGGAAGAGATATCAATTAACATAATAGGACCACTACCAGAATCAGAAGGATATGACGCAATACTTGTCATAGTTGACCATTTCAGCAAAATGATCAGATTGCGAGCAGTCAACACCACCTTAACATCTGAGGAGCTAGGAGATATTTATCGAGATGATTGAGATGATATATGGAGAACACATGGAATTCCCCGCAGAATCATCAGTGACAGAGGTCCACAATTCACATCCAAATTCATAGCAGAATTATACCAAGCAATGGGAACCCAGCAAAACTTATCCATGGCATACCATCCACAAACCAACAGTCAAACAGAGCGCATCAACCAGGAGGTTGAAACATACCTCAGAAATGTAATAAACCATGCTCAAGACAATTGGAAAAAATGGCTAGCCACAGTGGAATTCCAATACAATGACAAAATCCACACAGCCACTAGATATTCACCATTTGAAATAGTTTATGGACAACACCCTTGGAAAGGAGACATAACAAGTATCACCAAAGCACCTGCAATTATGGAACGAATACAGGAGTTACAAGATATGCGATAAGAAGTGACAAAGATGTTACAATGCAGTCAGAGACAAATGGAGAAACGTAACAGCACTAAGCCGGAACACGAGTACATCCCAGGAGAACAAGTTTGGCTCGAAGCAAATAATATCAGGACAATGAGACCAACCAAAAAGCTGGATCACAAATGATATGGACCATTCAGGATAAAAACAAAAATAGGTGAAACAAGCTACCAATTAGACTTACCTGAAACATGGGCGATACACAATGTGTTTAACAGCAGACTCCTCTCCCCCTATCAAAAACCCGAGTTCAACAGCCAGCGCACCCTACCACCACTGATGTCCGAGATCATCAACGATGAAGAACAATATGAGGTAGAAGAGATCCAAGGACACCACACAAGAGGACGACAAAAGCAATTCCTAGTACACTGGAAAGGGTATACCTCCGAGGAAGACACATGGGAGAATAAGTCAGAGTTGGGAAATGCTAAGGAGGTAGTTCAAGAATTTTTAGACAAGATTTCAAGGACAAAACCTATAAAAAGGGAGGGTAAAAAGCAGCAATTATGAACAACAAACCCCATGTTACAAGAGATCACTATACTCGATGCACCTCATGCTGTATCCATTGCACCATAAACTTTGCTGATTACCTTCACAACACACCATGCACACCAAACGCAAGCCCACCCCCTTCCCAGCCAATGATGCAGAATTCAAACAAGAACTTAACAACCTCCTTGATGCTCATTCCACTGAAGATCAAATCGAGCACTATACTACCACAACCAAAGGACTCACATACATCATACATGCCATCAACAACCTCCAAATCCAAGCCAAAGCCCTGAGCTGCATTCTACTTGTTACTACTACCAGAGCCCTCCCTGCCGCCATGTCAACTGGGAAACATGAACTTATGAAGGAATTATTAGATAAAGTAGCCACCAACCTCAACGTACTAGTGCACTCTGATGCAAAGAAATGTATCCAAAGTACCTTAATCATGACAGGCAAAAGACTCAATCACCTCACCAACTCGAGCAACAATTCCACTTATAGACTTGCACGGAGACTAATGGATCTCGACTCATACATCCCCATTACCTTACCCAACAAGCTGCCCTACCACAAAGATGATGAACAGAACTAGTTAGACAAAGGAATGGAGGGAATCGACAAATCGGTCCCAGACCACCTGATAGAACTGGATATGCAAGATGAAGTAGACCACCTCCTTATTCAACTATCTAATATGGACCCACCACCCAAACCAATGATATTCAACCCACCCCCATCTTATCTCACACTCAAAGACGGAGGACAGTTTGAAGAAAACTACTGGAAAGAGATAATACACAACCTTATTGCAGCCAAAACAAATGATACAGCTACATTCAAAGGATGCACCATAGCCCTCTTCAGAGGAGGCCAAGACCATGCCCCCTTTTGGATTGAATGTCGACACAAATCAGGAACCCCGATGATTGGTCCTACCAAACGTCAACTTGTCAACGCCTTACACAAAGAATAAGACGACAAGTAGACCATGGTATTTCATGAGGTCATGAAAGTAAAAAGAGAGGTATTGTTATGAACTATAGATAGACAGTATATTCCTATCATGCACCCATCACCTTTATCATTCCGATGTATCTGCTTTGTCCCCTTGTTTGATCCCTTATGGCTGTACTCTTACTGACTCATTTTACTCGTCCCCTATGACTCCTTTACTCTGCTCCCTTATTCTTAGCCCATACCACTAGTATATAAAGTGTAGTAATACTTGATGTATTCCTTACACTTTACCAATCGTATCATCCCTTACTCTTTCTCTACTTCCTTGTCTTTATCCAAAGACTTGCTACCTGAGTCGTAGACTAAGGTTGTAACAAAATGTGTTTCAACATGTAATGGTATTCTTGTAGCTCCATCTGCTACCTAGCTTGTTGTTTTGTAAGTTGTTGTGGTTTTCAAAAGTATTCCAAATTCTTGTGATTAGTCCAAATTTCAAAGGGTTTATCAGCATCAAGTAGGTATTGTCTCCAGGTTTTGACTGCTTCTTGGATAGCTAGTAGTTCTTTGTCATAGATTTGGTAGTTTTGCTCTGCAGGTATCATTGTTCTTGAGTAGAAGGCAATTGGATGCCAGTATTCTTCTTGTTTCTGTAACAATACTACTCCTACTCCATAGCCTAATATGTCTACCTCTACTTGGTATTGTTCCTTGTCCTGTGGTATTGCTAATACTGGTTTGCTTGTGACTTTTTCTTTGATTCTTTCAAAGGCTTCCTATTGTTGTTCTGTCTATGTCCATTGAGTGTCCTTCTTCTTCAGCTTGTGTAAAGGGGCTGCAATGTTGCTGAAGTCATGTATGAATCATTGATAGAAGTTTGCAAATCCTAGGAATTTTTCAACATCCTTCACTAATTTGGGTATTGGCTATTCCTTTACTGCTTTCACCTTCTCCTCCTCCATTTTAATGCTGCCCCATCCAACCACAAATCCTAGTATTGGTATTTCCTTCATGTCAAATAAACACTTCAATTGTTTGAAGTATAGCTGATGTTTTGCTACGATATCAAGGAATTATTTTGTCCTTTCTTCAAGTTCTTCCTATGTAGTACCTAGGATAACAAAGTCATCCATATAATTGATGACTGATCCTTCATGTAACATTTCTCGGAATACTGTGTTCATCATCCTTTGGAAGGTTGCTGGTAGGTTACTCATTCCAAAAAACATGACCATTGGTTCGAATAACCCATTGTTTGTTATGAGCACTGCTTTCCATTCATCGCCTTCTCTGATTTGGATGTTGTTGCATCCCCAAATGATGTTGAGCTTGTTGAAGACTTTTATGTCTTTGAGTCTGTCAATAACTTTGCTTATGAGCAGAAGTAGCATTTTGTCTTTGATCATGTATTCATTCACATAGTCTTGTACCAGTCTCTTGGTTCCATCTTTCTTGGGTATAAAGAAGCATGGGGTGGCATAGGGGGATTGTGATGGTCAAATTTGTCCAGATGCAATATTTTTATCAAGGAATTTCTGCAATTCTTGCTTTTCTATTATTATCATAGGGTAAACTTTGGACTGTAGTACCAGTGGTGCATCTTCTGACAGGTTTATTTTGTGGTCCCATATCATGTATTCTGGCAGTTTGTCAAAGTTCTTCTTGTTGAACAAGTGCATGTATTGCTATAGATATGTCAGTAGGTCCTCTGAGTTTGTTTAGTTGGTCTTTTTTTTCCTCTATATATTCCTTTACCATGCATATTTTCTTGTTGAACTGTATATTGTTGTGGTGTGTGGTGCAATTTTTTGGACATCTTGTGAAGCATATTATATTGTTTGTCTAATCAATTTCCAGGTTATGTTTGACTAGCCAGTTATGTCCAAGATATAAGTCTACACTTTCCAACTATGTTACCATTACTTCAATTTTCTCTGTGTGTTTTCCATTGTCTAGTACCAGGTGTACTATGTCTGTTATCTTCCCTTTCTTGTTTTTAGTTCTGTTGGTATTGATTACTTATATTAGAGTTTCAAGGGATTTGGTTGAGAGTCATTCCTCTTCTACTACTCTTTGTGCTATGCATGTATGGGTGTATCCAGAGTCTGCTAGTGTGGTGATTTGTTTAGGTCCCTTCTTTGTTTTGATTGTCAAGTTGAGGAGAAGTTTGCATATCAAGTTCCTTTTTTGTAGGATCATATATTGTCTATTGTGAAATAAAACAGGAACTTTAGAGTTATTGACTTATAGGTTTGTACCTACTCAGAGCCTTTGATAAAATCCTCCTTTGTCTCTTCTTCTTGCTTGGTCTTCTTGGTGATCTCCCTAATGTATGCTTTCTTGGATACTTGGCAGTTCTTTGAGATGTGGCTTTACTTTCCACAATTATAGCACATTATTTTGGTATATGTGACTTTGGTCTTCTTGTGGCAACATGCCTGTATAGGTTGCAGTTGAAATATCTTGGTTTTCCATTCTGATCAATATCTGCCCTCTGTCTACCAATCTCCATTAGTTGCCCTCCACCTCCATAGGTGACTCCTGTGGTAGTTCTGACGTTTTCTCAGGTAATTTCTGCAGTTTTGTATCCTTGCCCTACTGCCAGGATTATGTTCCTCCATTTGTCATATATGTCCAGGATTGAGGCTGGTGGATAGCCTACAATAGTCCTAATAATGTCTGCTCTGGTATGTTTTTTGAGGAGGAATATGGTATGTGTATTGTCTGTTTCTACTTGGGTCTTCAATACTTTGAACTCTATTAAGAAGTCTATAGTATTCCTCTTTCCCTGTTTGAACAACTCTATTTCCCCTTCTGCTATTGCTTTTCTATTCCCCAAGGAGAATATAGCTACTATCTCCATTGTGAAGTCATCAAATGCTGGTGTTTTCTTATCTTAAATTGCCTATAACTTGGTATTGGTGTAAGGACCTGCTAGTTCTCCTTTCATCCATGCTAGTACTCCAATTATCTTTTGCTCATTATCATCTATTTTGTTGAAGAGTGTCCATAAGGACATTGCTTTCCACCAATCATCGAACTTGGTTCTATCTCCATTGAAATATTCTGGTTCTAGAGCTAAGTTCTTTGGGAAATTGATTTTATCAGCCATTTTGGATTTTATTTCTAGTTGTTTATATTTGTGTGTCTTAGTGACTTCTATGTCAGATGTTTCAGATTTGCTGTGTTTGTTAGTCTTAGCAATTTCTATATCGGATGTGGTCTCAGCTTTACTGTGTTCATTCTTGTATGTTTTAGCAATTTCTATATTGTATGGGGTTTTGGTGACTTCTGTGTCATATGTAGTCTTGGCAACTTCTATGTTGAATAATGTCTCGAAGAGAGCTATATCTTCATCTATGCTATAGTCTGATTTCTGCTGCTTAAGGCCTTCAGAGATTTCTGGTTCTGTTTATTGTTTGGATCTAGTAATTACTGGTAATCCCTGGATATCTATTGGTCTTGAAGCTCTGGGTCTTCTTGGTGTTCTTGATGAACTACTGCTGCTTATATACTGTTGTTCTGGTCAGAGACTATTATTCCAAGCCTAGCTATGAATAGTGGCACCTCTCTTGCAAGGTGAGTCAAATGACACTTTACCAAATGTTACAATCTTAGTTTAGGACTCAGATTGCAAGTCTTTGGATCAAGACAAGGAAATAGAGAAAAGAGTAAGGGATGATATGATTGGTAAAGTATAAGGAATATATCAAGTATTACTATACTTTATATACTAGTAGTGAGTATTAAAAATAAGGGAACAGGGTAAAGGAGTCATAGTGACAAGTAGAATGAGTTAGAAAGAGTACAGCCATAAGAGATAAAATAGGAAATGAAATGAATATTCTAGAATGATGAGTACAACAAGTATATAATAGAAATGTAATATCTATCTATAGTTCGTAATACCTCTATTTTAACACTGCCCTGTCTAACTACAAATCCTGGTATTGGTATTTCTTTTGTATCAAATAAGCACTTTGACCTTTTGAAGTATAATTGGTACTTGGCTGCAATATCAAAGAATTACTTTGTTCTGTTTTTCAGTTCCTTCTGTGTAGTTCCCAGGATAACAAAGTCATCTATATAGTTGATGACTACTCCTTCATGTAATATTTCTTGGAATACTATGTTCATCATCCTCTAGAAAATTGCTGGCAAGTTACTTATTCTGAAAAACATGACAGTTGGTTCAAATAAACCATTGTTCATTACAAACATTGCTTTCCATTTATTGTCTTCTCTTATCCTGACATTATTGTATCCCTATATAATATCAAGTTTGTTGAACACCTTTGTATTCTTGAGTTGATCAATGACTTTGCTTATAAATGGCAGTGGTATCTTGTCCTTAATTGTGTGTTCATTCAGCTTCTTGTAGTCTTAAACCAATTGCTTGGTTCTATTCTTTTTGGGTATAAAGAAGTATGGGGTGGCATAGGAGAATTATGATGATCAAATTTGTCCAGATGTAATATTTTTATCAAGGAATTTCTGCAATTCTTGCTTCTCCATTATCATCATAGGGTAAACTTTGGACTATAGTACCAGTAGTATGTCTTCTGACAGGTTTATCTTGTGGTCCCATATTATGTGTTCAGGCAGTTTGTCAAAGTTCTTCTTGTTGAATAGATGTATGTATTGTTGTAGGTACATTGGTAGGTCTTCTAGGTTTGTCTAGTCAGTTTTTTCCTCTTCCATATGCTCTTTTACTGTGTGTATTCTCTCATTAAACCATATGTCATTCTAGTATGTATTACAATTTTTTGGACATCTTATAAAATGTATTATATTGTTTGTCCAATCAATTTTGGGGTTGTGTTTAACAAGCCAATTGTGTCCAAGATATAGGTCTACACTCTCTATCTATATTACCATTGCTTCAATGTTTTCCATGTATTTTCTATTATTTAGTACCAAGTGTACCATATCTATTATCTCTCCTTTCTTGTTTTTGGTTCCATCAGCATTGATTACCCTTATTGGGGTCTTGAGAGATCTGGTTGGGATTTGTTCTTCTTCTACTATTCTCTAGACTATACATATGTGGGTATATCCAGAGTCTACTAGTGTGGTGATTTATTTGGGTCCCTTTATTGTTTTAATTGTTGAGTCAAGAAGAAGTTCACATGTTGAGTTCCTTTTCTGTGGAATCACATATCATCTATTGTGAAGTAAAACAGGAACTTTAGGTTTATTGGCTCATAGGTTTGTACCTACTTGGAGCCTTTGACAAAATCCTCTTTTGTCTCTTTTTTTTGCTCAGACTTCTTGGTAATCTCTCTCATATGTGCTTTCTTTGGTACCCTGCAGCTCTTTGAGATGTGGCCTTGTTTGCCACAATTGTAGCATGTTAATTTGGTATACATAATCTTTGTCTTCTTGCAGCAATATTTGGTAATATACCTATTCAGGTTACATCTTGGTTTGCCATTCTGATTGGTGTCCATTCTTTGTCTTCCAATCTCCATTGGTTGTCCTCCACCTCTATACATGACTTTAGTAGTAGTTCGATGTCTCCATGGGTAATGTCTATAGTTTTGTATTATTGTCCTATAGCAAGGATCATGGTCCTCCACTTCTATATATTGTTGGAATTGAGACTGCTGGATAGCCTACAATAGTTTGGATGATATCTGCTCTGGTATGTCATTTGAGAAGAAAGATGGTATGTATATCATTAGTTTTTGCTTGTCATCAGTTTCTACTTGTACTTTTAGTACTTCAAATTTGATTATGAAATTGGCAGTATTTCTTTTTCTCTATTTGAATAGTTCAATTTCTCCTTTTGCTATTATCTTTCTATTTCCCAATGAGAATGTAGCCACCATTTCTTTGGCAAAATCATCAAATGTTGGTGTTTTTTTATCTTGGATAGCTAATAATTTGGTGTTTGCATATGGTCCTGCCAATCCTTCTCTCATTCTCACCAATACTCTAATTATTTTGTTGTCATTCTTGTTAAAGAGTGTTTATAAGGATATCACTCTCTACCAATTGTCAAACTTGGTTCTATTCTCATTGAAGTATCCTAGTTTTGGGGCTAGGTTCTTTGGGAAGTTAACTTTGTTGGCCATTTCTGATTCTGTTTCAGATTCTCTGTGTTTGTTTTCATGTATCTTGGCAATTTTGATATTGGATTGGTTCTTGGTAACTTCTATATTGGATGTTTCAGATTTGCTGTATTTGTAGGTCTTAGTGATTTCTATATCAGATGTGGCTTCAGCAACTTCTATGTCAAATAGGGCTTTGGCAACTTCTATGTTAGCTGTGGCCTCAGCAACTTCTGTATTGAATAGAGTTTCGAAGAGAGCTGTGTTTTCATCTATACTATGGTCTAATTTCTGTTACTTAAGTTCTTTGGGGACTTCTGGTTCTGTTTATCTTTTGAATCCAGTAGTAACTGGTGATTCCTGGATATCTGTTATTTTTGGAGCTCTGGGTCTTCTTGGTGTTCTTGATGAGCTGCTGCTACTCATATACTGTCATTTTGGTTAGAGGCTATTATTCTAAGCCTAGCTATGAATAGTAGCATCTTTTTTGCAAGGTGAGTTGAATGATACCTTACCAAATGTTATGACCCTAGTTTAGGACTTAGGTTGCAAGTCTTTGGATAAAGACAAGAAAGTAAAGAAAAGAAGAAAGAATGATACAATTAGTAAAGTATAAGGAATACATCAAGTATTACTACACTTTATATACTAATAGTAAGCTCTAATAATAAGGGAACAGAGTAGCAGAGTCATTGGAGAGAGGTAGAATGAGTCAGAGAGAGTACAGCCTTACAGAGTAAAATAGGAGGTGAAACTGACACAAGAGAATGATAAGTACTATGGGTACATAATAGGAATATAATGTCTATCTATAGTTCATAACAAATATCCTTTTTTCTAGCCTTTCTTGCAACTTGTTTGTTATTACTGTCCAATTCTAACCCTGTTTTTACTCTAATCACCCTATTACTTGACTTTTTATCATGCAACACCTTTGATTTTCTCAATATTCACCCCTATCCTCCTCTTGTTGCCACCTTTCTTAACATAAACAACTCTGCCTCTATTGCCTTTGCTATTTCTGGTATCTAATTACCTTTGAAGCTCTT
The DNA here is from genome assembly GCA_963576785.1 of Chlorophyllum brunneum. Lineage (NCBI taxonomy): Eukaryota > Fungi > Basidiomycota > Agaricomycetes > Agaricales > Agaricaceae > Chlorophyllum > Chlorophyllum brunneum. Next base: position 774,639 of record OY756146.1, on the reverse strand, counting down.
ATTGCATACCTCTAACTAATTACTAATAGTATATCACAATTCTTGAGGGATTCCTTTCCAAAAACACTCATTGCATTGCCTGTCTTTCTGTAACAATCCAAAACCTTTGATAGTAAGTATCTAAATCTTTTTTGTCTTCAATATTGCCCTTTGCTGACTTTTTGACTAACTTAACAAGCTTTGTGACTGTAGGTTTATCATTAAGAAGTGTTTTTGAGTAAGCTCCAATAATTTTATTTTCCAACTTCCCATACCCCTCACCAAATTCTTCCAATCTTTTCCAGAACTTCTTTGTCTTCCTATCTACATACTTCACTACTACCTTTACTTTCTCTTTCTCCATCAAACTGCACTTCTCTGCCAACTTTTCAAACTTTTCCAAAAATTTCTTTAACTTCTCTGGGTTCTTTGAATCAGAGTCAGGAGCATGCCTAGACCTAAGGGCCAGCATTCCTAAGACTCCAGTTGCTACAACTTGTGTTGACATAGGTAATGTCTCCAAACTTGTTGTATCTTTGAATTGACCAAATAACTCTTTTCATGTATGTCCTTGTAATGTTTCATGATCTTCCAGAGCTTCTATAGGTATACTTTCTTTATCTGGTCCTTTCTTTGACCAAGGAATTTGTGATGGCATAGGTAGCTTTACTTTTGAATAGGTACTTTGTCAAGTCTTTAGAATGTTAGGGTTGTCATAAGACTAAGTGTCTTTGGATGTGATAGGAATAAGGGAATTGAGGCTGAGTAGACAGTAACAACTATCCCCTTGCAGTAGGCTCTAATTTGTGGGAAGGATAATCAAGTTTAGTGGGGAAAGCAGTCAAGGATCAAGGGAGTTCAAGGTTAGATTATTTAGTTTTTATTTAGATGACATGTGATGTTTGAGTGAGATTTAATGAGAGTGTAATTCAATATTTTGCAGAGAGATTATAGGCCAGTTATATACTACACAAGCCTAAGAGTCAGAAGAACAAGAAAGGAAGTACCTAGTATACTATGAGTGGCACAAGCTACCATGTATTGTGTGTCCAAGCTTGTCAGATACAGAATACCAAAAAATGACAATGTATAATTAAAAGGGGAAAATATAAGGAAAACACAATCATGTCCAAGTACCATGTTATATCTAATACCAAGTCTATGCACTCACTTGTGCCATTACACACATAGCTCACCAGCTACCCCCATAATAGAACATTTGTTAGTTTGGTTTGATATGTTCAAAATTGAATTTCTAATATTTCTGATGTATTGACACTGTTTTAACTTAATATAACATCAACATGATATGTGTAGCATCAATTTGTTGGCCTAGTACATTGGAAACAGAGCCGAGAACTTGGACAATGGGCAACAGTTAAAACAATAGCTCAATGTTAATTTAGCTATGAAGCTTCTCAGCACAGTAGGGATGACTGGTCAAGGTATTCAGTCTTGAGAAATCCCAAGCTATGCCATGTTACCCATAGTATTCCCCCTGACAACTATTCTCATGTTTGCTTGGCCCGATCTAGCACTGTCCTGATGGAACGGATCCATCCATTCTGTGGTACAGCATAATTTGACTAAATCAAGTATTGAGTTACATCGGGTTCCAGTGCCTCACGGGGAATAAGGGTGGATCATCGCCTTTTTGCGTAATTGATGGACCATGCGTCCGCCCATTAGAAATTGACAAAACAGTATATTGAAGGAGCTCCTCGTGGAGACAATCATGTAGACTCCGGTTGGTCACGAGAAGCGGTGGAAGGATTGGTCAGAACCGCGTCTGGAGTCACGATATAGTCCATCGACCAGTCGTGTTTATCCATCGGAACACCTTCCATCTCGAGAAGCTGTTCACGAAGAGCTAAGCCCACTATATGGAGAGAAACATTCTTAGACTAAGTGAGCAGACATACGAACACACATACCTAGAAGTGGTCTCTTCCGGAATGTCGATTGGTATGATGTTATGAATCGATCGTAGTACCCTTTGCCATGCCCAAGCCGCGCGAAGCTCCTATCAAATGCGACAGCTGGGAGGAGAATAAGGTCTAAATCCGGCGTCTCGAGAGCTTCGCAAATGAAACCGCTCGATGTTAGTCGATTAATATACGAGCTGTATAGACTATGCGAATTCACCTCTCGGACGAGGTTTGCCGTGCCAATCGAAGTCTGGTTCTTTGATCCCCCAGGTGCCACTTGGGAGAGTCGCGAGATCATCCTTGTTGTACAGTTTCAGAAAGTCCATTTCTCCAGATCTGTTTATGATCCTTGGTACGAAGAGAGTCCTGCCTTGACTTTCATCGTCACACACGTGGATATAAACGTAAATGTGCGCGCGAATCCCACCTGATTCGAGGACTTCGGACACCAGAGACGTCGTGTCAACCTCTCCTGAAGGCATACTGAGGTAACAACTGAGTGATTTGGCACATTGAAAAGCAGGAAAGGAAGTCAGGCGTTTGATGATAGCGTGGGCTGACGTGGTGTAATGGAATGTTATTAGAGGATATGACGGATAACGATGTGCAATTACTTTGTTCTTGGATAGAGCGAGGGGGTATAGTCGCTAGTTTGGTAGTTATTGCACTGCGCAAGACTCTTTTCTGGGCCTTGAGGGTCGTTTGGATCGCTGACATGGGAGAGCGTTGCGAGGGACTTGAGTTGGTAACACTGGCCAGTTAATTAAGATGATCAACCCTGTCGTGCCTGGGACGACGTGAGGGGCGTCATAGCGTCACGTGCGAAACGTATTCTCTGTGCTGTTTTTTTTCTCAGCGTCGAAGTTATGCCCTCATCACGTCAGACACTACCCACTACAAAGTCTGTCGTCGATAATCGTTCGGGGCGGACTAAAGGTTTGGTTTCCATTTCCTCTTCGCTTTGTTCACTCCCAGAACACTGGCGGCTGAAAGGTAATCACTCAATTCTTATCCTCATTCTGGTGAGTGCTGTATTGAAACATCCTATCTATTCGTAAGGACACCAAGAATTGACCTTCCCCTTGCACTAGGTGGCAGCGGTCCAGCCTGACTCGTGTATGTCCGAATTTCTGTCACCGATCGGTACATTCATTCTCACGACGGCTTTGGCACAGGACGCTGTATCCAGCCCTACACCGCTGACGTACTCTTGGTCATCGATACATACAGCTAGGCGCTTGAGAGGATTATAAATAACCTCCCAACAGCGTGGTCTTCTCTCCCCCATTCCAGAAATATGCGGTCAGATGGTCAAAGTCGAGGCAGTATGACGTACTCCGCCACGAATTCACTCTCTTCTGGCAATCATTCTTCTCCTGGTCGGCCTAATCAAACAACTGCGTCGGCTCCCACACATACAGCTATTTGTCCTGCAGGCGAGGACTCCCATCAACTCCCACCACGAACTGAACATCATCAGTCGCTAATGGAACCTTCCCCGTTATCTCAATCAGTACAGCAGCCTGCCATTGGGGCTCTCAGGCGAACCCACTCCAGTCAGTCCTCAAGTCTTTCCCGAGGTTACCCAGAACCTTCATCACGTATACTGTTACCCGTAACGGCGCCTCAGAGAAGGCGGATATATCCCACGTCTCCAAACCACACAGCGGAACCCCCCCCCTTGCTACAGCAAATGAGTCCTACATTTCAATCCCCTATGGATCCTTCGACCTCCTTCTCCGTCGGTAATTATAACCACTCGGGTCACTTAAGCCAGGTTGGCGTCAACAGCACTCACACGACCGCGACGACCGTCAACCATCCAGCCCATCCATTATCGACATCTTTCCCCTTGGCCCACCCCATCCAACTTCATAGAGATGATACCACAACGGGCTACGGAAGTGGGTACTCCGTGGGACCCCTTAACATATCCTATTCATCGCCACCCTCCACGACGTATCTCCAAGAGGGCTTCCAGGTATCTGCAACTCCTGGTCCGTCTTTTTTGTCCCCCAATGTTCCATTCCATCCACCCCACCCCCAACCACCAGCGGAGACTGGTCTGCCCTATCCCCCTCCGGACACCCTTTCTTTTAGTGCTCCTACAACAAGTAGCACCCTCATTGGCGCGGTCAACGAACCAGCGACGGCCGGAGTAGTAAATCTCAACATTGGTAATTGGTCATCGGTGTCCGCGACGCTCACAACTACTCTGAACATGAACGTGAGCGTGACCACAGGCCGACAAATGGCAATGGATACAACTCGAATACGGTCCTCCTCCATTCCCATGAGTAATGGAAACCCCCTTCCTTCCACCATTACCCCGTCTGCCCCTGAATCATCAACATCATGGCCTCAACATCCGCCTCATCCAGCTCAATCAACGAGTGCATCTATGTCTATCTCAGCGCCAGGTAATGCCTTTGTCGAGCTGAAGGCACATGTAACCTGTGGAGCACCTGCTCTACCCCATTCGCAATCCGCGCCTGGAGCACTACAAAATCATCAAGCCCAGGGGCATTCTGAACCCCAGCTCCCGGTCACCCGACAGACACCGTTCAAGAAAAAACTAAGTAAAATTGCCCCTCCCTCAGCTACACAGGAACTCGACTTGGGGACTACTAAAAAGGAAATAGAGGACAAAACCGATCCACAGGCACCATCTCCAAAGAGAAGGAGGAAAGGAAAGATGCATGAGTGTGCAGTTTGTGGTAAAGAATTTCCTCGGTAAGCAGTATCCTTGACCTGGAATTCGACTCCGCTGAGATGACCACCGCCAGTCCAAGCGGACTGCTCACGCACATGAACACCCACAACAATGCAAAGCGTAAGCATCGTTCTGTTTTCCATAATCACCGTACACTACTTTTTTCTGCTCCAATTTTACCTCATGTATGCGACACATCATCCGTGGGTCTCGATCGTACCCCCCGGCTACCCCTTCTGCTCATCTCCCTGCCTGTTAAAGTTCTGACAGCTTCCTGTTCTATAGCATACCCATGTACTTACCTGGGCTGCAAGCGGATGTTTGGCGTTCGCTCGAATGCGAAGCGCCATTTGCGGACACATGGTGTTTCCCCCAACCCACTACCACGTCCGACTCCCTCGGCTCTGTCCACAGCTTCGACTTCTACCAGATCGTCGACTTCCGTCACCAAACGGACTGCGCGTTCGCAGCCCTACGTTGTCGGCTTCGAACCTGTCATCCTCGGTGAACCCTTGCCAGTGATTGCAAATAAAGGCAAAGCTCCTGCACGTGAAAATGGAAACGGGAACAGGTCCAATGTGGAAACGAGCGGCGCAGATAGTAACCGAGCAAATGCAGAGGGACTGGCCGCCACCTTATCACATCCGTCCCCGCCATTTTTCAAGCTAAGGTGGATGCCGCTCAGTTCAACCTCAAGAACGAACGCCGCCGCGTTGAGGAAGACTGGTCAACGAGATGTTCAGGATGGTGGCAACGAGAACGACAAAGTGCTGAGAAGATGATGTGGAAGGGGACGACAGTGATCGAGCTCCCTTCGTAAGCGACTCACGCAAGTATTATGACAGAGCAAGACTACCTGTGAAGAGCCAGGCGATGACTAGGCCCCAATCCCAGAAGAACGGTCAAGCAAGTGTCGAGTAACGATGCTTCGAAGGCACAAGAAAAATTGAACTAGCGAAAAGGAAACAATTTCACCAACACCGTCGGCGGCATTTCTCTCAGGCTTCGGGTTTCCTGTCATGTCGACATACATCTGTCCTTGATCGTGCTCTGTTGTTGACCGATACCCACCTGTACAGCCTAGCTCGACGGAGAGGATTGAGTCCAAGCCTAGCTTGGTTGGTGCCCATCCCATACGTACGGGTACGACAATAAAAGCTGGAGACAGCCGATACTTGACGAGGTAGATATACATGGAGGCAGCATATGTGCGGTGACATATGACTGGTAATTTGTTCACAATGGGACCCGACATAGGGTTAGTTATCGCGCTATGATGGGTACCTTGGATGACATGCCAAGAGTTTGCGATGAGAACCCATAATCAGCGTCAGACAATGGGATGGTGCACTCGAGTTGTCCCATTATCGATGTCAGTTCTATGCATCATACTTCACCCGCTGCGATCCCGCGGGCTTTTACTTGGAATCTCGTTGATGTTGGATGATAGGTAATTCGGACAGCTAGCGAAAGAACTATCTAGATGTAGAGTGTCCAGTGAGATTTCTTAAGAACTTCCGCCACCTAGCACACGCACACACATCCACTAAACTATAGCTATTTCCATCACCAGGATTGTTTTGATAGCCTGTAGTATCCTCATCGAACATCAAAGACAGAAATTTGAGATTTACCAAGAACGCCACGTCCTACCTTGCCGACACTTCAAGTTGCAACGGATTAATAATGTGTATGTCTGTACTAATGTTCATCGCCTAGTTTTCAAACGGGAAGAAAATCGTTGCACCCCGACTCTTGTTCGGATAGCTATGCTACCATAGCCTCGATCCGTTGTACTCAATTGGGGTGTCTGCATGGTCCCCTGTCGGCTTGGTCGTGGCCCGACAAATTCCTTTTCCACGAATAGCATTTTCCATCAGGTAAAAAGTAAGCTCTTTGCCTCCGTGTATTTATCCAAAGGGGGTCTACGGTGAAGAGGAGATAAATTCCTCTTCGAAAAGATGTATAGATACAGCGTGTCAAGGTCATGTGGAGTGCCTCTCATCCGAGACCTTGCACTTTGTAAAATTCATGAGTATTCAATAATTATCCCGTCACTCGCTTACGGACCATTTAGCAGACGATTTCAGACTGTCCTGAAGGGATTCCCGAAAATCCTGGATGGCCGCATAGCAGTCGATAGCCCGAATCAATCGTCAAACCAGAAACCGAAAGTCCCACATAACCAAATAGGAGTAAATAAAGCCGGCTATATCTCTTTTCGTGTCAAGTATCATGAACTCCAGACGAACGACTTTACCATCTTCTCCTCCTTCCACGACACCTGAGAAGCCAAAGGTACTCACCAAAAGCCGGGCACCCGAATTCTACGGTTTCGTTGCGTGGGCTTCGACCTCGGTCCTCTTCGTTGTATACATCTTATGGGCTATCCTTCCCGACAAATGGATCATTGCGCTGGGCGTGGATTGGTACCCGAATAGGTTTGTCATTCCTGACGGAACCAAACGGCGCTGATTCTAATGGGGACATTCTTTCGTTTCCCCTAGAGAGTGGTCAATTCTGGTCCCAGCCTGGTCCATTATCACCATCATACTCACTTATATCACCTATTGGTCATTGGCGCTACTAGGGACACCAGAGTTCTCGGATTTGAGCACTATCACTGGTACGTCTCTGTTTCAACAGGGAGTTCTTAGTTATTGATAAATGGCTACGTTTTAAAGATTCCTTTGTTCAGCTTCCACCACCGGAGCATAGACCTAATGTCTATGTTGCTTCGACAGACCCAACCTCGATTCCCCAGCTCTACGATATACCCATCGGGATGGTCAACCGCGTTTTGTATAGAAAGGATAGAACTCGCTGATACCCTTGAACGGGCTCGTGCTTCGTTTCGTTCGGCGCCAATGTGATAGCAGCCATGATGGTTCCAAAAACCACGTTCCGAGCTCTCTTGTTTATAACTGGGAAGCTCTGCATCTGTGATTGGGTAGGGAGATTTGCTTATGCTTATGGTTGTTCCGCTTCTTCCCGAGGGTGCTGCTTCACAAAGATATCCCAAAAACTCAACTCCATTACCGCTGGCGAGCAGGGTCAGGTCTGTTTCAAGCTAGATCCTGGGGTTGGCGGGACGTCCGCGGCGGACTTGAGATCTTGAGACGTTACAATCCGCGTTACTTCACTCTTATGGCTTCATACATCGCCTCACGACTCTTATTATTTGGGCCCAATGTGCTAGGCAGGTCATAAAAGTGTAGCACTTGGGCGGGCGTATTCTTGATGGTCCCCTCCCACCTATTATTTATTATTAGTATTCAATTATTATTATTACAGGACTGCCGGTGCCGATATAGGCACCCTGCAACACTAATACAATCCTAATGATACATGAACCCATTGGTAGTGAGACAGACACAGTAATACCAAGATGATCAAATACAAAAAGAGGTACAGGTCGCAGTAGGAGAGAATGGTTTTGTTGGCAGCGTGATAAGCATTCTCGGAGAATTTGTACCTTCTCCTTCATCCCTGTCGGCCACTTTCTTAGTCCCACTTCATTGCCACACCCTTCCTACCATGCAGGGAAGCTGATCCTGAAATCAAGAAAAGTATGGGGAACGATGAGATCGGAAAGGTGGGTAGTAATCTAACCCAAGCTATCCATGCTTTCACTCACTTCTCATTTGTTTATTCACAAAAATTGTTTATTCTTAGGTGCTCCTGATAAGCATAATATCATGGGTTTGACCGATCCTCAATGACATCCATCTACAATCGGGCATTGCTATATAATTTATTGACTTACGAAAGGAATTTGGAATTTTAGTCTAGGCACATATTTCCCCTAAAAGGTGTTGACTGTTCTACTCGCTGTACTAGGTTGAACGATCCAAAACAGATGGAGGGGTTCAAAAAAAAAAGATAATTTCCTCGAAGACTATGGATCTACTTGCTACAAAAATTGGATCTGCAAAGCATTACATCTGAAAGATGTTACTGTTGAACGGAAGTAGTATTTAGAAGACTTGAGGCAGACCTGGCCCTGCTCGCCAATGGTACCTTATCCATAACTATAATAGCAGACAAGTATATAATACAATAACTCAATTCCAAGATAGCAGATTCCGAAACGAAAGCCAAGCCAACCAAGAAGACAAAAACAGCGGCCCGCCACCTTCAAGGAGAAACGGCTTAATACGGTAGTATCACTGGTATCTGTAAAGACCGAGATTCAGTTCGTCATCACTGGAATAGCATAATTTGCTCAGACCTGAACCGGTTCAGCCTAATCCACGCTTGCTCACTGAGCTCTACTATTTCTTCTACATCCGAAGATCCAGCAACATCTTCTCCAACCTCATGCTCCCTAAGATTAGGCTTCGACACCTCCCTCGCCATGGCTGACGTCTTCCCTTTGCCAGGTGTGTCAGTTTCTGTGAAAAACACTAAACTTGAGCGTTTCTCGAGTTTTTGTGACCGCGCACCACTGCCATTCGCAAGTGCAGGCACGCCTAATTCATTGAACCTGGGCTTTACCTTTGTTGGCACGGCCCGGGCCAACGTCTGCTGTTGCAACTGCTGCAATGGTCGATTCGTCCCAGTTTTAGCCAAAGAATGTTTCCCAAGTGAAGTAACGTTCGTTTCATTCCTCCTCAACTTGTTCGTCGACAACGTCATCGGCGCAGATTGCCTTCGATTTTGATCGGTTTGGCCCTTTTTGGTCTTAGATTTCACGGCCGCTGGAGTCACAGACGTAGAAGAGGAGGAATCGTCTCGCTTGAGTTGTCCCATAGCCCACTTCATCCTCCAACCTCGAGCAACAGACTTGGTCCTCTCTGCTTGTATCTTCGTCGCCTTTTCCTCCGGTCCCTCCATCTCGATTCCCATCTCAGCCTGCATTTCCATCATCTCCATCTCTAGAGCATCCACGTCAATCACAATTTTCTCGTTCCCTTCTGCGCTGATTCTTGTAGTATTAGCGATATCGGTGAAGGTGATGGCGGATGCGGTGGTACCGTCGGCAGGAGTCTGTGGCAATGGTGACGGTGGCAATGACTTCGAGTCCAACCACGATCTCGAGTCGGATGCTGACCCTAAGGAAAGGTCCAACTTAGATACATGTCCGTTGGTGGATTTGGATGTCAGCATAACCTCTTCTACCTCCAACTCCTTTTCTTCGTCGTGCACGCCCAGGCAACTTTGTAGATCAGGTCCTTTATAAATGTAATTCCGGGTAGCTTTCGTTTCTAGGTGGGTATATGGACTGAAAAGGTCTGTATGAGGAGCTGTATAGCCGGCTTGGAGATGCGGGGATCCTCGTTCGGGGGTCTCAGCCACAAGGATGTTACCTATTGAGGACGACCGCGTCGGCGACTGCAAACGAGGCCCATGACATGATTCATTTCTAGTTCCCTGAGGTGAGCATGATCTTCGTCTCCTCCTCTTGATCGTCGAGATCGGACTGGACACTGGATCCGCGTCGAATACGTCTTCGTCTCCCCTTGGTCTTCGTTCGTCAACTATCTCTTCGTCTGTTTGGTCATTTGTACCCTCGCCTTGACCTGCGCCAGACCTCTGTGGAAAACTCTTCCTTTTCTTCTTCTTCAAAGGCGTAAAGAACCGAGCAGGTGATGAGAGTTCCTCAGTTTGTGAGGTATACGTCGAGAATGGAGACATATATCCATCCTCCTGTTCTACTGAGTCTTGCGGGTCGTCAAAATCTAGGTCTAGGTCTTGTGTCGGCGAAATATTAGCCTTTAGCGAAAGACTGGACAAGATTTCTGTTTCATCATCATCCACAACAATGCAGATATTTTCTTTGTTGTCTTCGGGGATCCATGAGGGGCCGGCGACAGGCTCATCCGTAAATCGCATTGGTGTTTCCTGCCAACGGGATGTTGATGCGGAAGAGGAGAAGAATTTAGACTGGGTGGTTCCCGATGGACGTGGAGAAAAAGCCTGCTTGCGGTTTGTCAAGTCGTGGTCCATAATTTCGTTCAATCTCCGTTTCCCACTGGATGTTCCAGTCAAGATGGGCTTGGTACCGGCCTTGGTCGTAGTTGGTCGTGGTATGATGGGATTAGGACCTATGAAAGACGCGTCAGAACAAGCGGTCACGTCGAGGATGGAACATATACCAAAGAAATTGAGAATGCTACCAACTACTTTCTCTTTGCCCTCGTCCTTTCTGCCGGGAGAATTTGGAGCAGTCCGAAGGGGTTTGGAGGCTCGAGGCTTGAAGGTAGGGTTAATATCCTCCATAGGTAGGCGGCTGACCGGATTGGTATCACCCATCGCAATGCTTTTTGCGACTTCGGGCTCGATGTCCCTATACTCTCTAGTGAGCGATCGAGCGAAAAAAAGAAGGGAAGAAACGCTTACTCTCCGACATATGCATCTACTTCCTCATCCCATTCTCCTTCTACTTCCGTCAGGTGCACCAATTTCTCTTTGGATGGGTCATATACCCTTTGAAAGCGAAAACACTTCTCCGCCAACATGAACTGCTTTAAATATCCATTCGGCACGTTCTTCTTTCCCTCGAGCATAACCGCCCTCACAACCGCTTCGCCACTCTTCCATTTCCTCAACAGATTGTTCGCTGTCTTCAACCCAATGCCCGTGATACTTGGCAAGTAATCGCAACCACTCAGAATAGCCATGGCGCGAAACTGTGTGTCATTCCAACCATGAAGGTTGATGGAGGAGGAATCGGATGTAGTGGATGTGACGGAGCCAAAATCACTGCGAGAGATATGGCAAACCGTGCTGGTCACATGGTCGAGCTTGAAGAGAACACTCTTGCATCCGAATACGAGAAGGTCGGAGTCTTCGGTGAGAATTGCAGAAACGACCCCGGTACGTTCGAGGTAGGCGAGCTGTGCATCTGCTTCATACGGAGCGACGACGTATTGGACATTTTCCGCTCTGAGTGCCTATAAAAGGACAAAATCAAATGATCAGATATATCGGAGACGTTGAAAGGCAAAAACTTACCTTTATAAACTGATATGCCATCTCGGGTGTAACGTCGACACATTTAACAAAGTGGTCTCGAGCTTGAGAATGCCTCCCCTGAGCGACCAACACCTTTCCACGGGCGAGGTTTTCCTCCCGGCGTTGTTTACGTTCAGATTCGGTACCCCTTTTTGCAGACAGTGGTCCACCATCAAATACGATGTAAGGTTCTATGCCAAAATGCCTCAGCAGCCGCACGCGATGCATAACATAGTCAACATATCTACCGAGTCAGATCTCTCCGTCAGTAAAGCCTCATAAACAGTCGAATTGTCACGTACTTATGCGTCAGCTTTCCAGTAGCCAACTCGGTCGCGCAAGAATAAACGCCTTTGTGCAACCACACGTAGGCATCGACGGCGACAGTCTGGCCTTTGAATTCGGACAGATGTTTGGTCTTCTGGATGGACCTGAGTGCTGGTAATAAACCAGTAATGCCCATGCTCACCGCCTAGAAGGTGACATAGAAAAACAGGGCCGTGGTCGCTGTCAAGGCCTTTCCCCTTGGCCGTGCAGGGACGAGGAAACAAATACGCGCAAATAAATCGAACGCGTCGACGCGTCCTGTCACATCAGTGACAAACGCCATCACAACCCAAGTTACTGAAACGCGTCTGTCGGACGCTGGTGTAGAGTCTGTCCACTCATAGAAGGTTGCATCCTAGCCCGTTCCACAAAGATCCGTCAAGTCAATGCTCCAAAACTCCTTTGCCAGTGTAACACTGCTGAAGGCAGATATTGGCACGTTGAAAACCGCCAAGGTGTGCTTGAACGGTTGTTCAAACCTTCATGTATGATCCAATTAGAAACACTTCATACATAAACCACATATTACAACATTTTAAACTAAGTTTCCATCGTGTCACAACATTGTCCGTATGTCTAAGGTAAATTGGAGTTAACGAGACGATATCAGTGGATGGGCGCGAGTTCGATAGTAGCGTTTGGAAGGCCCTCATAGGCACCAGTACGGTCCAAGAGTAGAGTGACACGAGTAGTACCAGCAGTGCTAGCCCAGTCACCCTCTCCATCCTGGTGAGCTTTATCATCACCCAGGTCAATGTACGATTCAGCCAAGCGGGGACCAACACCTTCTGATGACTACACGACCGACCGATGTGTGATTGAGGACTTGCCTCATATACTCAAATTTGAGCATACGAGTAACAAGAAGAGCGCGTGCAACGAGAAATGATGGGACCCATATGGCCAACAGGATGAAGCCAGGAATAGCGAACTTCATATCGTACTTAATTGATCGCTGGTTCTGAGAGGCCAGGAGAGTCGAGTTCGTCACAGTACCGAGGACACTGTTGGCCATGAGGTCGGTCCAGACAATGTTTCGGATATCAGCGTAGCCGGAGATAGGATCCTTCTCCACAATCGACTGGTACTTTGCCTTCATGGCATAGTCAAGGGTACCCCTGTAATCAACGAAATTATCATCGACCAGGTAGGTGGTTTGATATACTTTGTTCCAAACAACTGCATGTGCAGCCTGTGCCGAACCCGCAGGAAGGCCAAAACTAGATAGTCCAGCGTCTCCCGCAGGTAGATAGAGACCTTCGCTGCGGACCGTCCATATCCCCGAGTCGTTCTCAAATCTATCATCCACTCTACCCCACATCAAATTAATGTCGCTGATGTTGTAGTCCGTCTTCTAGACACCCCAGAGCACAATATGGTGAGAAGGTCGACGAGTTATTCGGAGATTCTGGAGGTTGGATGTATCGTCAGTGGAAAAAGTAATTGTCTGGATTGAAGCTCGTGTGGTACTCGCACAGGCGTGGATGTCCTGCCTCCACATGGAACCCTCGCTAAAGTCCTTCCGATCTCCACCATCTGTGCGCAAGGGTGGACCAAGTAAAGCACCGCAAGACACATGGACATTTGACACATTTGCACTGTCGGACCGTCCAAACCCTGCACGTGTGACAGTGAGATCTTCGGCTGCAGTCCCATTCAGGTAGCTGACGGGTAAGGGGACGATGTTTCCAAGTGATACTCCATCCAGGCTGGAAGGAGGGGACCCGATCATTTTCAGCATGTAACTCCTTCCTTCGAAAGATGATTCACGGGTTGCGTTCAGGTAGAGCATAGCGAAAAAGTCACTCAAGACGGCGCCTTTATACGCATGTTGAGTGAGGTTAATATGTTGACCATCGCGGCTCAAGGTAGGATAGTCGGGAGTAAGCGTGTAAAAGCCTCCATGGTCAGTAATGTTGTACGTCTCGATGGTAGCATCCGGTCCTTCCGTCAAATTATAGTCCGCCGTCAAGTTGGTATTGATGCATACCGTGAGGGCTCGAGCCACAGGACATCCTGCGACCAAGTGCCACCATCAGCAACCACTGGCGTGGTGTGATTCCAGAAACCGATACCCGGGTGGTCGGTAGACATGTCGATGACAAGACCTTCAACGGCAAAGATGTCATCCCGCTGAATGAAGGACTGGATGGTACCCAACACGCCAAAACTACCTGAAAGGCTGAAGTTGCTCTGTTTTCCATTAGAGTAGAAGCGACGGTATTGTATAGAAAATGGTCTGTTTTGCGTGCCGTTGAAGACACGGACAATGGAGGGTGCGTAGGTCGTGTTGTTTGATTCGTCTCCTGGCGTGGGGCAAGGAACAAACGAGTCTCTGCCGCAAAAACATCCATACTGATATTTTGGGCGGTTCGGGGTTGTAGCGAGGCCGAGAGGAGATGTATCAGGAAGGTATTCAGCTTGGAAGACCTGGGGGTTACGCAAAAAGCGAGGTCCTTCGTGCAATCCAAGGGGGAGGACCACCCCTACCACCGCAACGAGTGCAGTGCTGAACATGGCCAAACGCGAGATGGTAGGTACAATGAATCCAACCGATCTGCCTGAACTGGAATCAGAACGGAGGAGGGTCGGCCAGATTGATGAATGAAGCATTCGGCCGATCGAACTCCAGGCTGGGGCGAGATTGACCTTTGGCATGAAGTATATTAAGAGAAGGACGAGCGAGGCAGAGAGCGTCAGCTGGACGAATGTGATAGCAACATTGATGACAGTAGCTGCTTGTGCGACCGAAATTCGCGACAAGATATAAACCACTGTCATAGTTCTACCATTGTGCATTAGGAACAGTTTACTGAAATGTCCGGTGTACTTACTGTGGACGCAATGAACAGATAAGTCGCCTGAGGGCAGAAGAGTTCCAACACGTTATTATTTGCCAGCTCTGTGCATGTCAACAGTCAGGTCATAGGGTTCGAATTTGGATACCGAGCGTTCTTCTAGGGGTCGGCGTTGTCCGTACGCCCCAGAAATCGGATCATTGGGCGGTGAGCAGTAAACATATACGTACACAAGGCATTCAAGACAACAAGCACCTTCAGCTTTTAGGTTTGATTCCAATCATTCTGATGTATCCACGGCCAAAGCAGTCTTAAGTCTTCGTAGAACGTGGAAGCGGAATATTAACACAATAGAGGAGATAGATATAACAGGATTCGGATGGGTATCAAGCTTGGGC
This sequence comes from Chlorophyllum brunneum, assembly GCA_963576785.1. NCBI lineage: Eukaryota > Fungi > Basidiomycota > Agaricomycetes > Agaricales > Agaricaceae > Chlorophyllum > Chlorophyllum brunneum. The sequence goes on along the minus strand of OY756146.1, from coordinate 759,539 downwards.
GGTATTATGGCATCCAGAATCCAGGCTATAAGGCATCAAAAGCCTATCGTAACAGACAGATCTAGAAAAGGGAAAGGAACGTGTACGTGACGGGCTTAGCACATTCCTAGCGGGGGTATGAGTACAGCGAGAGAAAGTAGCATTGAGAGGGACAAGTACGTCAAGTAAAAAAATCCAAAAAATATTACACTGTATCATACGAGAAGTCCATAATATGCCGTTTTCTCGCAACTAAAGAGGCTGAGTCTCGCGTGGAAGACTTTCATAAGTGCCTTTACGATCCAAATCAAGAACAACTCGCGTCGCACCACCTGCGCCAACCAGATTTCCCTTCTCGTGCCCATGATCACGGAAATATCCCCTCTCACCCTGCCCGGGCTCAAGACGTAACGACGACGTCCCAAGGACTACACGACCCAACGACGTATGGTTAAGAACCTTTCTCACATACTCGAATTTGAGTTTACGAGCAATGACGAGTGCAATGGCAGTGAAGAAGGATGGGACCCATATAGCGAACAGGATGAAACCAGGGATAGCGAATCGCAAGTCATACGCGAGCGATGATTGGTTATGAGCGACCATTACGGTCGAATTCGTCGCGGTTCCGAAGACGTTATTGGCCATAAAATCGATCCACATGATATTTCGGGTTTGAGCGTTACCGGAAGTGGGATCCTGTTCTGTGAGTGACTGGAACTTTGCTTTCATGGCGTAGTCGGAATTACCAGTGTGATGTTTGCTAATATCCCCGTCAACGGAAGACGGATCATACACCATGGACCAAGCAGTATTGTATGTAGCCTGAGGAACGCCCGCAAAGAGAATTGGTACGGCCTGACCCATACTCCCCGCGGGCAGGTAGAGACCCTCGCTACGGGTGGTCCAAAGTGACGAATCGTCCTCAAATTTGTCATCTACCCTCCCCCACATCAAATCAATGTCTCCGATACTGATATTCGTCTTCTCCACAGCCCAGAGAACTGGCACATTCGAAGCCTGACGGCTTATCCGGAGGTTCTGAAGCTTGGAGGTATCGTTTGTCGTGGTTCTTTGGATTGACGCTCGCGTCGCACTAGCGCAAGTATAGACACCCTGAGTCCACCGTGAACCTTCATCAAACTCCCGCTGGTTTCCACCATCCGTACGTAAAGGCCGGCCAAGGAAAGCTCCACAAGACACCTGCACGTTAGTTGCGTTTGCATTGTCCTCGTATCCAAAACCTCGGCATGTAATAGTGACGATCTCATTTGCCGTAGTATTGAAATAGCCGAGTGGCATACTCGTAACTCTGCCCATAGGTATCGTGCTACCCATGGGAATATTTGAGTATGTCTTCCCTTTAACAGTGGAATTACGGGTTATGTTTAAAGCCCGCATGTTGAAAGCGTTACTCGAGATCGCGGCTAGGTATGCGCGTTGTCCGAGGTTAACGTTTTGACCTTCGCTGTCGAGGGGAGGGAGGGAATGAGGTAGTCCGTAAAATCCCCCATGGTCGGTGATGTTCCATGTCATTGGCCAAACATCTGGCATATCCATTATATATTCGATCGTTATGTTGTTATTGACACACGTTGTGAGAGGGTCGAGCCATAGGACATCTTGTGACCAGGTGCCACCTTCGGGAATTGATGGTACGGTATGGTTCCAGAAGCCAATACCAGGGTGGGCCGAGGACATATCCACAATAAGACCTTCAACAGCAAAGAGCCCATCTTCCTGAATAAGAGACTGGGATATGGACTATGTGGTGTGCTGTTGAAGGATTGAACGATGGAGAGAGGGAAGGTCGTGTCGTTTGGTTCGTCGGTCTGTTCGGGGCAAGATACGAGTTCGAGTCGGCCACAGTACCGCCCGTACTTGAACTTTTCACGGCTTGAGGTCGTAGCAAGCGCGAGAGGGGAGGTGTCAGGGATATATTGTGCCGAGGAGAAATGAGGTGTGCTTGGGAGGAGAGGTCCTTCATGTAAACCTAGAGGAAGAGTGACCCCAGCAATAGCAACGAGTACGACGCTAACCACACAGGTACGAGATGGTCGCCACTCTGATACCAGCTAATCTTCTGGAACTAGAATCAGCGCGAAGGAGAGTTGGCCAAATCGAGGAATGAAGTAGTCGAGAGAGCGAGCTCCAACCGATGGCGAAATTGGTTTTCGACATGAAGAATATGAGGAGAATGACCAACGAGGCAGCGAGGGTGAACTGAACGAACGTGACGATAGCATTGATAATGGTAGCTGCCTAGCGCAACGGATATACGCGACACGATGAACACCATGGCACTGGTCTTGAGAGTCAAGATAGATCTATCAGAATATCCGGTGTGCTCACCTTGGAGGCGATGACTTGGAAGAGTAGGGTACAGCAACAGCATGCCTGGTCTTATGTATGGCAGGGCCGAATGTGACTGGCACTTTGGCTTGGGCGCTCGCTTACTCGGGCTCTTGGTACACACGTCTGCAATATACCGGACCTCAACTGATCGAGGCAGAGATCTCTCCCGTTGATGGGATTCATTGAGTTTTGACAGCCGTCCAAAAATAAACCCAAGCTCGCCAGGATCGACATGACCGCCGAGAATTTGTCTGGGAACCAGCGGGCGCGGAAGAAATGCGGGATCGCTGATTACGGTATGACAAGTTCAAGAACTTAGCATGGAGATGGTGTAGCGCACTCTGCAGACCAATTCCTGGCCAAGAATGTTTTCCTAGTTCCGGGACCAAATTGTGGTGCAACGGAAATGATTCGACGGGGGGTTGAATAAGAATCCTGCTGCCTTGTTTAGAACCATGGTGCGTAATGGTGGGGGGTACAGAGGCGAATAACCCAACTTGTCACAAGGCTGTCACGCTCTGGTGGGCAAGATTGGTTTTTTGGGCTCTCGTCCCCCGCGTGGCAGACAAGCTACGGCTTTTAGCCACCTACTGTACATCGAAGACAAAGGGTTTTTGGTTTTATCTATTATCCATACTACTATACATTTACTACACAAGCGTTTTACATCATTGTTCGTGCCCATAATTGATTTCAGGGGAGAAGTATGGACTTTTGGCGCGTAAAGAATAAATCGCAATAGTGATACAACGATTGGGAAAGTGGGTTATCGTGAAGAGGTAGATGGCAATGGTATACAACAATAAAACAGATAAACATGAATGGACATGAAGAGGGTGATCGAACGGTCGAAATCCAAAGAACCGTTCGAGACACTGGGAGATGGGTACAAGTCGAAAGAGCCGAGTTATATAACCTTGATCAATTAAGTTGAGAGCTGATAGACAACATCGACGAGCGTCGACTCAGGCTCTGGTTCGGCGTGATCTTGTAAGGGTGTATACGAGCATTTTTCGTCGTAGGTCTTGTGCTAGGCTGGCGGTACGGGTAAGCAGCAGGACCAACGAGTAACAGAGTCTTTGCGCGGCTTGAACCATCAGTGGGCTCAGCTACGAGCACGACAGCATCTGCATTTTCCAACTCGCAAGGAACGAGGCGGAAGCTTTCGCTGCTCCGAGTAGAAGATGTCGAGATGAGCGAGGATTCGGAAGGTGTTGGAGATGGTGTGCGCGAGGTGAAAGAGTTGGACGAATTCGAAGACGTAGATGAGCCCGAGACTGAGCGCGTCTTACCCCAACTTGGAGCTTTATTAGTGGCATAAGTCTATTATTAAATCATGAACTTTGGATTCCTTGATGGCGTAGATTTTGAGTGACTCACAAGTTCATTAGAGTCATTAGTAGGTGAAGTATTCGTAGAAGCAGCAGCTCCGGCTCTTCCATTGCTGATTCTTGGAATAGGAAGGTTGAGGGAATGGAGAGGGGGAAGGGTGGGACGAGACTTGGTGAAGGTGTTGAAGAAAGTGTCCATGATATAGTTATCGCTGAAGATATAAAAAACCACCGGGGTTATCACGAGGCACTGCCCTGTTGAAACTGAAAGTATCAATTTGAAGACAAGACTTAGAGAAAAAGGAGGTTGAGGAGAGCAGATGGAAGAGCCTTGGGTGAGACTGAGCTGGGGAGACCAGAGCGGTGTAAGGCCGGGCTTTTATATTTTGCAATAATATAATTGTGCCACAGAAGATCCATTCTTCTGCGACCCTACCATAGGCTCTGCGAGAACGCGAGGCCGATTATCATTGTGAGATAACCATTGAAAAGTCAATCAAACAATGCGGCATCAATAATGACTTGTTTGGTCTTTATTTGTACGTCCACTCCCAAACAGAGCACATTGTCTACCAGTCGTCTTCCCTGACTCTCAGAAAATGGGTGGAATCACTTAGCAACGGAATCCGGGAAGGTTCAGCGCTCACATACTGCTATTGTATCGAGACCGCCATCTCAAGGCCCTGTTCCCCAGCAGAGTACCAAAAGCCCGAAGATCACGTGACTGCAGCTACATTTTCCAAAATGAGATTTTCTCAAGTTGGCGTCTCAATAGCGCCTTCTTTGCGAACGTGATGGCCGAGTCGATACCAAAAATCAAAATCGTAAGTCAATTTCTCTTGTATCTAATGTATTGGAGGAATCTGATCCCCCAATCAGCTCCAAGGTGCTGCAGCCGATCTCTCTGCGGCCACGTTCCAGGTCCATGACGAATCGCACACGATAGGCAACGCCCTCAGGTGGATGCTGATGAAAAAGTAGGTCAATACCTATCCATTTCTTTCCATGATGTGCTGACTCGAACTTGAAGTCCCAAGGTCGAATTTTGTGGATATAGGTAATTATCTGACCTTCCCTACCCTTTGCCCCATTGTCTAGCCCAAGTCATCCCTTTTCTCCCGATGCTCCACAAAAACACCGTGGAAGCCATCTTCTCGCCATTGTCCCGTCCAGTCCTTCAACTGGAAGTCTGACTGGCTTTTTTTCGATAGTGTCCCACATCCTTCGGAAAACGTTATTAATGTCCGGATTCAGATGTATGGTGCGTCTGTTCCTCCGTTCTTATTGTAACCCGTGTGTTGAGTGGGGATATGGTTTACAGATAATCTATCATCGCTAGATGCGCTTATTACTGCTCTCGATAACTTGGACAATTTATGCGAGACTGTTGAAGACGCCTACCTCGAAAGTCTACGGACTGACCAGTTCGAGCGCTGGGAGGAGAAATATTGAATCTCCAGGATGGCGACCATTGTCATTCGTTATTATTGTTCATCCACCGTATGTATCCCAAGTCAAATTGTACTTGTTTTGATTATACATGCATTACCGCTTCGCAGAATCTCTCCCCCCTCCCCAATTTCCGTAAAGTCCAAGGCAGTCCAGCTGGCCTTTTGACGATTGAACAACCGTATCAAATTATGTTCCTTCCATCAAATCTCGCGTGAAATCCCTATTTGAAAAACTCGAGCAATGCGAGCACAACCTCCTCAGGTTTCTCCTGCTGTACCCAGTGTCCCGCCCCTCCTACAATCACGAAATCCTCATCTCTAATTCCGCCCCTGACAACATTTTCACTGCGCATTGCTTCGACCGCCCCCGGCGTCTGCCAAGTCCCCCAATCCATTGCCCCAGCAATAAATCGAACCGGTACCTCGATCTTCTTCCCACATACAGCTCTCACACCAGCTTCCGCATTCCACGTCTCATTCGTCATACTGCGATACCGGTTCAACCCTCCCTGGAATCCGGTCTGTTCGTATATGGACGCGTATACTCCAAGTTCTTCATCCTTGAGCCACGTGCATTTGGACGTTTGTTTGAGGACGGGGAAGTACGGACGGACAGCCTCTGGCATCGTGAGATTCGCAGGCATGATGTAGTAGTGCGGTAATATTGCCATTGCCTGTGAAACTGCCTCCAGTATCTTCGACCCCAACGGTGGTTGCGAGTCGGAGGGGCTAAGTTCCAAAGGCAGACGAGACGGAAGAGGTTTCTGGTTACCCACCCAATCCGCACTTTTTCCATGATAATACGCCCTCAAAAACGCAAAAAGTCCCTCCGGTGGGCTGGACATCTCTACATTTGCCTCTGGGGTGGAGTAATACACCGTGTAGTGCTTCCGGGGCACTGCCAGTTTCCTTAATAACGTATCGACCAAATAAACCTTCGAGTCTTCCTTCCTTTTCACGTTCCCCGCTTCTTGAGGCCTGGGCGGTCCACCAAACGGTGCGCTCATTAATACCAGTCGTCCTACTATATCTGGACGAACTAGTGCTGTCCATGCCGCAACCGATGATCCGAAATCATGCCCTACCACAGCATGCGCTTTATCATAGCCTAAAGCGTAGATCAGATGTACAGCATCAGCAGCAAGATTAAGGATATGGTAGGGTCGTAAATCATCCTCGTATGTCACGCGCCGTTTGTGTTCATCTGTCGCGTTCGGGCCTCCAGGAGGAATAGGAAGAGTGAGCCCATATCCTCGTTGATCGGGCGCGACGACGTGATACCCCGCTTTCGCCAGTGGAACAAATATTTTACGCCAGGAATATGCGAGTTCTGGGAAACCATGGAGGAGGATTACGAGGGGTGGTTTTGGTTGTTGGGTCGTGGTGTTATTGTCAAGCCGAAGTTGTTCACCGAGAGGCAGACACTCGAGGATATGCACATCCAGGTCACTCACGACAATCTTGCGTGAGATGACCTCTGGTGGGAGACCCCACCATTGCTGTGCGGCCATTTTGAGTCGAATGTGCAATGTTCCTTGGAACGAGATGGGTTATCAGAATGGATGTCGTCGTGGAAGCTTGTCCTTATGTCATTGTATAGATTGGGTATGGGAAGTTTCCCATAGAAAGCCAATGGCTTCGCGCCTATTCAAACACTTTCCCTTGCACCCGGCAGGACCACAGAACGAGTTCGCCTTGTTCACCAATGCCCGCTTACATCCAGTCTTCTCCAGTGTCCGTCTAAGTGTCCTAGGCAATGTTGAAGTCAGTCGTTCCATAGCACAGGTCGACTCATCATTCGGGGATACATCATGGCCGGTCCTACGGGGCTGTACTTGACAAGCTTAACAGCTTTCCCGCCTCGTTCCTCCCATACAACCCTCTCTATTGATGTCATTTTCGAAGCAGAGTGTACTGCATCACAGTATAGCGCTCGAGTTACCTCCTGGCTGGCCTGTGCCTGTCAACGTCACATGGTCCTGCTCATGCGCCTTTCGTGGTTCTGTTGATGGGTATTTTCACTGCAAAAATTTACAGTGTTTTTTTTTTTTCACTGAGATAGCCAGACGTTATAACACTCCTCATTGACTTTGGGATCGAACGACTGTCTCTCCTTTATTCGCAAGCGATTTTCTCGATACAAGCCGCGGGTAATTCCTAAACGAGCAAGAGTCGGCGCGTATGAGGTTTACCGGGGCGGTGCATAGTTATGGCATACTTCTGCGCAGTTTCTGCCATCGAGTGTATCTATAAAGGCGGACCAGTCTCGTCCCAACGACACAATCAATCTATTCTCTGCTTGCCACTCCCCCAAGCGTGATGAAATTCAGCTGCTCTTCACCCTCTCCCGCTCCGTCCTCCCCTCCACCGAAAGACAAGAAGCGTCGATGGATTCCACGGTTTACCAGAAAACCCCGACAATCTACGGGTTATAAATCCGTGATCGAAGAATTCTTGCAGACCCCCCCTCCAGCATCACCTCAGGTGTCCCAGCCCCCTCCACCAATACTACCACCACAAGGAACTCGAATGGCAATGGTACCATGTACGTTCATCTACCAAGTCGCGCTCCATCCGGTTACTCAACCTGTGTCCCTCAGATTCCCCACCCGTGCCAAACACTCAGATGACCTCACCGCCAGCCCCTTATCATACCCCGAGAGCCTTTAACATCCCTGATGTAACACTCTCGCCTCCGCCCATACCCCTCATCCGCAACACTTCGTATGCGACTGAAACCGATACCTCCGATTCATCGGACGAGTATGACTCTGATTGGTGCACTCCGTCGTCTTCTGGGCATCAGTGCCAGAATTCCCTAGTCCAATACCAAAATGGTTATCATCAGGGCGCCTTTGATGGCGGGGGCTCTGCTTTGATTCCATACCCCTACGGCTACGCGTCCCCATACCCTGTCAGCACTGTCTTCACGCAGAACTTCACCTACGAGGTCTCTGATGCGGGTCCATACGTCAAAGAAAGCCGCACAATTACTTCTTCGCAATCCAATGGGAATTATACCCTGACTCGTACAGACAACAGTGTTCGGATTGGTGGCACCGGAAATTCGTTCACGATAAACTATTCAAGGCAGGAGCAGCCTTCGTTGATGTCGTGAGGATCGACTGAGACGTTGTTTAACGCCGCCCTCGATGGTTATAGAACATAACTCGAGTAGGCTCAGAGGTTACTCCCTGGACATAGTAGCCGGACTGTTTTGGATTTCCCTTTTTTTCTTTTTTGTACCCTGCGGGACTTTCGCTTTAGAATCTTAATACGCGTTGGATTTTTCGTCATTGCATGTATATACCCCTAGCATTTGGTTTGTCATAGTTGTCATAATTGGACAGGATCTTCAAGAGAATATATTACCACGCGTGAAATGCTTCGCTTTTGTGTTTTGATAAGTGTCAACACAAGTGGTGCACCATGAAAGCTTGGTTGGTTATTTAATGGTCGCGCGGGAGTTTCGATTCATCACAAGGCTGTTTACGTCCCGGTTCCATGTGCACCGCTGCAGCCGGAAGCCCAAGCCCGGAAAATGTTGCAAACTGCGAAGACTTGGGCACACACACCCAGATGGGGGAGCTCTATCAGGGGCCCGGTCGTTCCGTCCCGGGTTGTTGGCGTCAGCTCAATACTGGCTTATCTGAGACTTACCTCGACCCTCGTACCCTCTTTTTCATCCATCAGGTCCCAGATCCAAACGTTATCCTCATACGTCGAGTCTTGAAGAGCAACGATGGAATTGGGAAGTAAATAAGCAGGATACAATAATGCAAACTATCTGTATTTATTCCCAGAAAACAATGAAACTATTATTGAAACTCAGCTGTGGCACAAGGACGATCCACAGTTTGGTAACCTAACATCAAATAATATTAAACCTCTCAATTTCTACCTCGCCTATACCCCGTCGGTCCCCCAAGGATATTTTGAAACAGAGAATCCGTAGGTACACGATTTCCTCATCCTGATAGAGTTTTTTTTCATCAGTTTTGGTGCCCCTCACCTCGGGGGCGTGGATAGTATGCATCGGCATGACAAGGCATAACTCTTGAGGCATTCGGAATGGGAGCTAGGAACCGCCTTCTTTAAGTTTGTGGCGACCGGGCCGTACGATGGTCATCTTTGGAGTATGGATTGGTGCAGTGAAATGTGTTTGGGATTTTAGGAAGGATACGCACGGTGTTCAGTGGTTTCCACTTCGAAATTTGATCCATTATGTATTGGAGTCGATGTCGTGAAAGTTGGATCGACAGATTGTCCTCGGCTCCAGGGCCGGATCACTCCTGTAATGAATGCAAAGTCAAACCTGTGGGAGACGCCCATCCACATGTCGCGGACACAGTCAGCATTGTAGTGGCGCCTACCCTGATTCGATGTATTTCAGTGGGCGAGACGATGATACCATTGTCGAAACCATGCCGAAATATCAAACGTAGCTCTTCAATCTTTATCGAAAAGCTATATTATATTTTCATGATAACCACGCAATGAACAGGAGCCCTCTTGATCCATCTTTGGTTCAAAAATGGAGGAGGCAGGTCTTGCACGGCTTATTCATCATGGCTTTCGGTTCCTGCGCCCAGGCGGCTCGAAGGTGGAATTAGAGGGCAAAGCGCCTGCGAGTCGGCTTGCGTATTGAAAGAATCCGTTTTATACAGGCTGCCTCCATGCGGAAAATGTAGGTGAAATTGTGCCAGTGCTATGATCGTGAAGATTGCTCATGGCGATTGAGGAGCACTCGCAACTTGGAGTTGAAGCCACACTCAAAGTCCTGGCTACCGCATGGCTAGGTGGTTGGGTGCCTTCAAGGCTAATACTCGTTACTGTCGAAGCGCTGAAGTACCCTGCAAAAATTCTCCTCAGGAGGCTGTTTTGGCCCGTATGACGCAATGTGTAAGGTGGTTGAGGTGACGAAGTGTATTTGGGCAGTGGTAAATTTCCGATGTATCAGGCACACGTGGTTGTTGGCGCCCACAAACGGCACCTAGGCCCTTACCTTTTGTCCACAATAATGCTGGAACATCTACGAGAACACTACGCATCCCTACTCCAAAGGTCCAGAATTTATCGTAGATTGTTGGTTGAAACACTAATGCTCGAGCAGGCGTCAAATAGCTGCGGCCAAGTCAGGCGCTATCGAGGTGATGTCGATGCCCTAGTGCCTCAAGTCAGCCTCACGTTGGTCGTTATATATTTGATTCCCTTCGATACCTCTGTCCAGTGGGATCACCCACGAACACTCGCCTCCTCGACGTTCTCGATCATGCCTTTCGGCCTGGTCTCTATACTTCAGCTATGGAGGCCTGGTGCCCCATCGCGGCCCACTTCCCCGCCCTCAGCTCCGGTCGCAAATCAAAACGAAGATTCCCCTACGTGTTTGCAATGCAGATCGCCCTACCCTACCCCGATACTGTCTTCATCTGGCCACCCGGGTGGTGGAATGATACAGATAGATGGTCCCTCCAAGCCCGGAATGTTCAAGGGGGCACATAATTTCCTTATCAAGGGGAGCACATTCGTTGAGAATCACCACCATACTCATGTCAATCAAGGTTCGGACGGTAAGTCCTTCCTCTAACTCTCCAGGCCCTTGCTCAATCATGACTCAACGTTTAGTGCTTGAGAGACTTTCTCCGTATACAATTCCACAAGATCCCCTTCCTCGTTGTCATCCTAACACCCGTCGTTCTATCATAAACAAAACATTGAACTGGTTTCACTCAGAACATCGGACGAAGAGTATGCTGTGGATTTCTGGACCTGCGGGTGTAGGGAAGTCAGCCATCATGGGGTCCGTTGCTGTGGACGAGTCGACAGGCGGACGAGTAGGAGCCACCGTATTTTTTTCAGGACAAAGCGGAAGCGATGATCCCAGACGCCTTATCCACACAATTGCCTACCAACTTGCCCTCAAGTTTCCCGCTTATCGATCTTATTTGGGCCAGCTGTTGTTCGCGGACCCCCAACTACTAGAAAGGGAAGCCGAAGAATTGTTCCAGAAGTTCATAGAGACGCCGTTTGGCGAGTGCGGGAGCACAGAACCCTGGCTGATTCTGATTGATGGCCTGGATGAATGTGATCGGGGTGACGGGGGACAACGTGGGGTGCGAGATATCATCAATATGATTAACAGCTTTGCGGAACAGCATCCCGCCTCCCCATTCGTGTGGATCATTGCGAGCCGACCGGAACGGTGGCTGAGAACGACCTTGTCCCATCCCGCCGTAAAACGCAACTGCTGGAACGAACACGTTACCATCGATACCCCTGAGGCTCGCCAAGACATCGAGGTTTACCTTGATAGTGAGTTTACCGAGATACGGGAACATTTCCCTTATCATATACCAACCGACCAGCAATGGCCATCCTCACTTCAGCGTCGTGACCTTGCTCGAGCTGTTTCTGGCCTTTTTGTCTACGCCTCGACCACGACGCGCTTCATTCGGGACCCCCGGACAAACAACCCAGTTCGACGACTAGAGTCCGTTTTAACAACGATTGCCAATTCCGGTGTCTCTTCGGACCAGCACAATCCACTGTCTGGCCTGTACAATTTGTATCTACAAATATTAAAGGCGATACCATCGGATACGTATGCTCGTTTTGCAAAGCGTATCCTCGGATGTCGCGACCTACTTCACCGGAATACATTCTACATCACCTCGTTCATTCTCTCGTGTAATTTCCTGGGTATAAGACAAAGCGACGCCTACTCCGCATTGGACTGGCTCCACTCTGTGCTTGAGGTTCCGTCGCCCCAGGATGCCACCATTCGAGAATTCAAGTTTCTTCACTCCTCCTTCCCCGATTTCCTCAGAAACCCCGCAGTGCCCGACGAGTTTCGAGTTGATCGATCGGAGGCGGGTCAAGATATCGCGGAGTGTAGCCTTCGGATTTTGAAGCAGGCTAATGAATCTAGTGGGTCTCCACACTTACATATCGCGACGATGGAAGCTAATGTTGCTGGGAAGCTGGCTCGTCTCCCCAAATTTCAAACATCTCGCTCTCCTGGGATCATGGATCCGAGAAGACTCGCGAAGCACTCCTCAAAACGGCCTACGACGGCTTTCGAATGCTGACTCTTGATGAGCGCAAGTTCAACAGATCGTTCACCCTCAGTAAACGTGTGAAGTTACTCGCAGAAGTCGACTTCAGCAAGCTCGATTGCTATGTGAACCCCGATGTCAAGACTTCGGTGCACCATATCCGAGCTCACCATCAGAATTTGTTCGAATGGCTCGTGGACAAGATGAAGGTATGTCGTCCTAACCGTAACGAAGCTTGATCCTAATGAGGGGATTTCGGTTAGTCCTCGCCTCAGGAGTTCCGGAAATCCCGGCTTGTGGAGGATTTGCCGTGGCGACGTCTTGACAAGAGCTGCATCAGAAGCGATAGGACTTCTATCCACTTCAGCTACACGAAGGAAAAGGGGAAATTGGTGGTGCGGCCCAAGGTCTATTCGGATGTCGAGGTTTGTTGGATGCTACTCGAACAGTGTCCATTTCGTGCTCACTCTTTCCCCAGGAAATTCGGGAAAAATACAAAGGCGAGTATTTGGCTCCACTTAAAAAAATCTTACAATCCTACCGGCGTCGCCCATTGGCTAAGTATGTCCAGCTGTGGGGTAATGACCCGACGAAATCCTGCCTTTTATTTGAGTACACACCCAAAATACAGAGGAGCGTCGATGGGAGGTCTACAGTTAAAGAGATATTCTTCATACCTTACAGAACCAAGGAATAGAACCCATTCTAGTGCTATTTATAGCTACTTCATGTATACAGTATGCACTCACGCCTTCATGTATTATGCATTATGGCAGCTTCCATTGACCAATCCAGTAGCGGCACACTGCCTTACGGAGTGAAAGAGCTTCGTGATCGAAAGTACTGACTTCAAGCCGTCCAAGCCATTGCTGTTCATCCGCATTCGGAGATAGTTCCTCGAAGATCAGCCCCAAGGCTCTCGCCCTCGCGAGGAAGCCATCACAAACATGTGGTGGGGTATAATTTCCTGCCTGAGCAACGTTTCAATGTTCATATGAGAGCTAAATTGAGAACAAGACTTACAGCGACATGAATGCGGGCTGTTTCAGTCCTCGATAGAAGAGAGGTAACCGATGCCAGCAGAATGTCGTGGAAGCTGTCAAAATGGAGGAGATCGGACAAGATCACTATATGATATCCGTGGTGATGCTCGGGTAAGAGATCTCTAAACATAATTGAACTTCAGATCTGGAGCAAGATAGTGAACAGCACGTACAATAGCTGTTGAGGGTTTGTTCCCCATGCATATCCTACGGCGTGAACCGCACACGACTGGTTGAAGTGACTGCGGTTCCGGTCCACGTTTTTGCGTAGGTTGCCTAGAATACCATCATCTGGATAATCAGTCACGACGACGAGTGACGGTGAATTTTCTTGGATAGAGAGAAGAAGAGAGGGCAGTGCGGTCCCTGCCCCAAGTTCTATAACTGGAAGTTGTGTTGAAATATTAGGATTTGCTTTGAGGATAGAGTAGGAGATAAGGCACCTGTTGATTCTGGCGCGATTAAAAGCTGCCGTTCTATTCGCTCAGCCAAGTAAAGTGAGGGAGAAAAGAGATGGTCCGCCAGAAGTGTATTGGCCTAGGAAACTCCATAAACCTTCGAGCCTGCTTCGGAATCCCAGAAAAAAGTTTTCCCACCTTGCCTTCCTGCCGTTTGAAAGAGAAAGAGATTGCAGTCAGTGAGTTGGGTAGCAGAAGATGTATTCTAGAGATGACGGACCTTGGGTGCTACTGTTAGGTTAAGCGGTCCATATTGCACAGAATCATTGTCTACTATGGCGGTGCCTCCTAAGAAAGCTAAAGAGTCGTTTAGGATATCTTCAGAGTTCTGCACTTCGGGTTCGAGGGACATGTCAAAGTTTTCGGTCTCGATTTGGCAGTTTCCACTGATTTCTATCAAATGGGATCATAAGCCCAGGTAATTCCATTTTTGACATTTCGTATGTGTGTGGAGACTGGCTATCATCTTGAGAGGCATGTCGAGCCTGCTGGTTCTGTCTGGCTTCGTTCAAATTCATATGTACTTATTATCGCGGTACACAATCCCACAACCATATTTCGCGTCACGTGATAGAAATTAAATTAGATGCGTCATGGTGCCAAACACGACCTCACGCGTCTTGCTCTACCTCGACTTCATATTCCCCCTACGTTGGTCATGGCGCCAAAAGACAAGGCCACGGATGCTATGAAGCAAAAGAGTTTGATATCTTTCTTCTCAAAGACGCCAAACACAGCCTCGACTTTTCAGGCAAAATCTGCGCAGAAACGGGGTATTAGAAACTTGTCTGCCATGTCCACTAATGAAGACGCGTCCAGTGAAGTTAACGAGCCTTGTACACCTGAAACGAAGGCATTTAATGCACGGGCTTTCCCATCTTCCGTTGTCGCAGGCTCGGTATCGTCTCGTGCTGCGAGTACTCCTCCAACAAGCGACCCTATTGATGTCGACATGCTTTCCGATGGGGAAAGAAACAACGGAGATCAGGCATATGTCAAGAGCGTGGTAAGTTTATATTTTCACACATCCGATGTCGTGACTCATGGTTTCCAGCAGGTGTATAGGAAGCGTAAGATCATTGCAGATTCCGACGAAGAAGCAGTTCCCTCAAAGTCGAAACGTGACGCGCCAAGCTCTTCTCCCATACCTCTGAAAGGTGCGTGTAAACCTTATGTTTATTCACTGCGCTTTTTAATCAAATGTAGACCGTGGTAAAAGGCAGCGGCTTGCGCTGGCATCAAGTGATGGAGAAGACGACGAAGATGAGGACCATATATCGGGTAGTTTCTCCCAAAGATTAACGCGCTTCAAGAAATCTCCGTCTAAGAAGGGTGGGTGAGCTTATTGGGTTCCTAATGCTATGCTGAGATCCGATACTCAGGCAAGAGATCTCGGGCTTCAGATGATGACGATTTCATCGTGCCCGATGATGATGATTCGGAGGCCGACACCAAGTCCCTCAAATCGTCCTCTGGCCGTTCTTCCGCATCGTCCCGTCGCTCGGTAATTTCTGATGACGATAGCTTGATGGGAGATTCCGATGATGGCAATGCCAAGAAGAAAGCGAAGGGTAAAAAATCCACCAATAAAGCTGGGAAATTGTCAAAGGCAT
This sequence comes from Chlorophyllum brunneum, assembly GCA_963576785.1. NCBI lineage: Eukaryota > Fungi > Basidiomycota > Agaricomycetes > Agaricales > Agaricaceae > Chlorophyllum > Chlorophyllum brunneum. The sequence continues at coordinate 744,254 of OY756146.1, read as the reverse complement.
CAGAGGGCGCTTCTGGGGGGAGCTTTAGTTTCTTTACAGCTGCAGAGCAACGAGAGCAAGGGAAAAAGAACGAGAAGAAATCCTCAGAAGACCCTTACTCATTTCTGCAGGATGTCAAAGATGTACGTATACCCCTTTTGTCTCTCGGGTTTTGCTGAACCCTCTCAGAAAGATAGTCGAAGACCTGGAGAACCTGGTTATGACCCGAGAACACTGTACATTCCGTCGTCGGCTTGGAAAGAATTCACACCATTCGAAAAACAGGTAAGCGCTTGAGCCTGAATTTTTGTGCTTTTATTGACAGGGAACGCAGTTTTGGGAGGTTCGTTGTCGCCTTGTCTGCGCTTATTCCCACTGAGTTGTGGATATAGATTAAGCAGAATCACTACGATACAGTTCGTATCCACTCACTTCCTCTACAACCCATACTGACGGTGCTTTGAAGATCCTGTTCTTCCAGAAAGGGTGCCACGCATTCACTGAGTTAAATAACAATTCAACTAACGTTTTCACCATTTCATAGGAAGTTCTTTGAAGTGAAGTCAATGTCGTACTCGAAAATATGTTGTGCTTACCCTTCCTTCCAGCTCTATGAAGATGATGCTCGGGTTGGGCACCAAGAGTTCGACTTGAAGTTGACATCTCGTGTCAAAATGTCTATGGTGCCGTACCCTCTTTCTCCACTAGTTTATTGTGATAACCAGATATTTATCCAGGTTGGCGTACCAGAAATGTCGGTCAATTTCTGGACGGCGTGAGTACAATTTCGTGTCAGTCGGTCGTGTTCACTTAATTGGCTCGATTATCCGCTGTTAGAAAATTTCTGGGCAAAGGTCCGTTTTTCGACGACTATCAGTCTTGTCCAGTCTTATGGAATTTATCTGCAGGTTACAAAGTCGGCCGTGTCGACCAGTCGGAGACGGCTCTTGGTGCAGAAATGCGCGTCGTTGCGAACAAGTCCAAGGGTAAAGCCAGTGGGGACAAGGCCAAAGACAAAATAGTCAGGCGGTATGTCATTTCATTTACATTTTTGGATCCTGCACTAATACGAGAATAGAGAACTTAATAAAGTTTATACAAATGGCACTCTCGTTGACCCGGAACTTCTGACTGATGATCAAGCTGGCCATTGTGTCGCTATCGCAGAACAGCCTTCGGGTGACGGGAAGGACATGCAGAATACATTTGGTATCTGCGTCCTGGATTGTTCAACGTCACAGTTCAATCTCAGTGCATTTGAGGATGACGTCTGTCGCACGAAGCTAGAGACGCTCATGCGGCAAATCCGGCCCAAGGAACTCCTCTTCAAAAAGGTACATACTAAGTCTACACGTGCCAACATTTATTGACGTCATTTCATTAAGGGGACACTTTCCGTTTCCACTACACGTATGCTCAAAACAATTTTACCGACGAACTGTCTTTGGACTAGCCTACGAACTGTCGAGGGCTTCGACTACGATCAAACGGTTGAGCAGCTCAGAACGCTCTTTCCTTCAGAAGACGAAGATATGGAGGGCGATGATCTACCGACATCTGTCCCCGAATCTATCCGGGAAATGGTGTCGTATCCAAAAGCAATTGAAGCCCTCGGTTCAATGATTTGGTTAGCAAATTGATTACCTCTGACATGACGCGAATTACTCAAGGCCGAGATCAGGTATTTGCGTCAGCTAAATATCGACAAGGAAATTATCAGCATGAAGAACTTCAACGTGTACGATCCTATGAAACGTGGTCAGGGATTGACCCTTGAGGGGCAAAGCTTGGCCCACCTTGAGGTGCATATTACGCCTCCATTTCTCGCCTATGAACACGCACGGCTCACGCGTTGTATTGTTGCACCTAGATACTTCTGAACAATGAAGGCACAGAAGATGGCTCTTTGCTCAAACTTCTGAGCCGATGCATAACGCCATTTGGTGTGGAAATTCAAACTCCTGTCGGCGTACACGAATTGATCATCATGCAGGCAAGCGACTTTTCCGCATTTGGCTGTGCATGCCCTTGCGCAACGTTGTCGATATCAATGCAAGACTCGACGCCGTTCAAGACATCATGGACCACCCTACGTTTGAAGCTGAATTCACTGAGGTTGCCAAAGGCCTGCCGGACTTGGAGCGAATTGTGTCAAGGATACACGCGAAAAATTGCAAGATCAAGGATTTCTTGAAAGTGCTTTCTGTGAGTCCCCTGGGTTTGATCTTGATGAAGAGGTATCTGAAGCAGAAAATACGTCATGATGATGTAGTCATTCAGAAAGCTGAGTCGTGGTTTGAGCAAGCTAGCAGACGAGTCGGAGAGTTTCAAATCCAAAACGATACTGGGTCTACTACGTGGCGCCCCTGATCTTGTGCCCCATGTGAAGCACATTGAGGAGATGTTCCAGAAGCCAGATGTAGGCGCGAAAGGTCCGTCGTGCGCTTGAACAGGCTAATGACTGGCAGTGCTTATGACGCTGCTGTTTGGCATTGTTGACCGTCGTAGACACTGGCGAGTTGTTACCGCAGAAAGGCAAGGACGCAGAGTACGATAAGATCGTCGCTGAGATTACTGGCGTTGAGGAAGAGCTGGATGAAGCCATTCAGGAGCTAGAGGAGCAAGTAGGGTATGTTGAGATCTGTTTTCTCTCTCTCTCTTTGAAGCAGTAGCTAATGTTGAAATAGGTTCAAACTCACGTATTGGCACAGTGCAATTGGCAACAAGGTAGCACCCCACCCTAGGATATCGCCACGGTAACTAACTAACATTGAACAGGATATTTATCTTGTTGAGACAACAGTAGGCAAGAAGGTTCCTTCATCCTGGACCAAGAATAGCGGCACTAAGGCATGTACTCGCAGCTACGGCCTGGTTGGAAACTAGTTCTAAAGTATAGCCATTAGGCCAAAAACCGCTACATTGTCCCCACCCTCCAGTCTAAGATCCGTCAGCTCAAGGAAGCACGCGAAAACCGCACAACAGCAGCCAAGAACTTTAAATCTCGACTCTTTGACGAATTCGACCAAGACCGCAATGTCTGGCTCCGAGCGATCCGTGTCTTCGCCGAACTTGATTGCCTATTCTCTCTGGCCAAGTCATCAACAGTTATTGGATCACCATCATGCAGGCCGGAATTTGTAGAGAATGCCAATGGCTCGGCCTTTGTCGATCTCGAAGAGCTTCGACACCCAATCTTATGCTTGAGCGCGAGCTTGAGGAATTTCATCGCGAACGATGTAAAACTTGGTGGAGAGGTGGGCAAAGTTGCTCTGTTGACAGGACCGAACATGGCGTAAGCGCTAAATTGATCGTATCGAATGTCGACTGATTTGAGGGTGCTCTTAGTGGTAAATCTACGGTATGGACACACTGCTGCAATTTCGCAACTGAGCACTCATCGCGAGGCCTGATAGCTTATGCGGATGACGGCGATTGGGGTGGTCAGTACCATATCAACATCTTCACTAAGCAGTTGTTAATATGCATTTTAGATCATGGCGCAACTCGGCATGTTCGTCCCCGCCGCTAAAGCAAGGTAACCTTATTTTCTGATCCGTTAAGTTGCGTTGGCTGAGTTCCATCCAGGCTAAGTCCAGTGGACACCATCATAACCCGCATGGGTGCTTATGATAACATGTTTTCCCACGCGAGTACTTTCAAAGTTGAGCTGGATGAATGGTAAGTCCATCTCGCTGTGAATCGATGCGGATATTTGACACCATCCCCGAAAGCTGTAAAATCTTGCGAGAGGCGACACCAAGATCACTTGTAATACTTGACGGTTCGTGGCACTTCTTGCACAAGATATATATCTCAGACTAAATCTCAAGCTAGAACTGGGCCGAGGGACGTCCACCTACGTGAGCTGCCAGCCACACTTTATACCCAGCTGTTATCTAATCTTTTCTCAAGGATGGCATGGCGATCGCCGGGGCCGTACTGCACCAACTTGCAACTCACACTTTACCGTTGACGTTCTTCGCAACCCACTATGGCTCACTTACGGACGACTTTGCCTACCACCCGAACATCAGGAATATGCACATGTCAACACTAGTCGACGACGAGAAGAAAGAGGTAAGGCCACCCCACTCATCCAACATGTCACCTTGTACTCACTTTTCCCTTACTCATCGACCACATGGGTATAGCTCGTGTTCTTGTATAAGCTTGTTGAAGGCGTCGCTGAATCCTCGTTTGGTACACACGTGGCTAACCTTGCTGGAGTACCCTTCGAGGTAGTTGAACGGGCAGAAGTCGTTTCAAAACAATTTGCAAAACAATTCAAAGAGCGACTGGAGAAGAAGAATGCATCGGCGAAAATACCATTGAACTTGCAGGCTGACTGGGTGTACTTAGTGAAGCTTGCCAGTGGGGAGGTGAAATCGGGAGATGAAACAAAGAGCAGAGAGGTATTGGGAAGGCTGAAGAGCGTCATCAGAAGCTTTATGAATCACAAGAAAGCCCTGGAAGGCGGTGCCTGATTTTTAGGATGTGGTGGATGTCAGGTGGGTTTCATCATTCCTCAAGTCCTTCGGGTTCGGCGCTGATAAGTACTTTTAGAACCCATTATATACCCATTTTATGAACTCCCTGCTATGCCACTCACTCTTACACAGGTGTTTTACTTGTCGTTTATCATCCCTGCTTGTTAATCCAACTCACTGCTTTCCGAGTTTTGTAGAATACAAATAGATACCAATGATGACTCCCAACCTATGGGACCCACTAATTATATCAATATGATGAGCTTCACCGGGTTATGCTAATACGCAGTTCGACATACACAAAGTGATGACCCTGTTCCTAGCATAAATTCTGGTTTCAAAATGTCAGTGCACTAGTGCATACTTTTTACGCAGCAGCTGATGAATTATTCGACACTCTGGATGACCACAAAATCCTTAGCATGCCCATGCCTCCCTGGATGCCAAGATGAAGATGGCATGCAGCAGCACTATTAATGGCCTTCAAACTGGAGGTGCGGGGGATTGCGGTGATATACGGACACAGAGTGACAATATATCATGCTTTCCCAATAGCCCAGCTCTTGTACTCTGCTTGCTTGAGCACAGCATTGTTGTTCTCCCGCGAATTTATGCACAGGCTACAGTCAGACTGGACATACAAAATGTGGTAACCTACCTGGCTTTGATGTCAACTGTGTGATATGAGGTGATGAATAGATTAACAAGCATGTTTTTTGCTATGAACAATGCCATGGCTCCAAGGTACCCAATTCTCCTGCATTACTATTTTGGGATGCCATGGGTGCTGTCCAGTGGAGTCATCAGTTCCACTTGTTCCGACTCTGACACTATCATCACACTATGTTTACACAATCCTCACAGAGTGTCCTACAAATGAACCTCTGGCTGCATATTGGATTCCCAATTTGAAAGACCAAAAAGTCAAGTCAAGATGTCAGGTTGGACAAAAGCAGGCCACTGAGGAAGAATATGACCTTCTAGAAGAACAAAGAACATCACATACAAATTACACAGTTGGGGAATAGACATACTCAGGAAACTCAAACCTAGGCTTTATATCTAAGTTAGCAATGCATTGTATGGAAAGCAGGTGTGGTTAGTGACTCAGCTTAGCTTGGAGATCACAGGAGCATACATTGTAATCTATACTCTTCATCTTGTTTTTGTTGTACTCTGTTACCATACTTTTGGCCAACATTATCTCTTGATTTACATAGTAACTGAAAACTATGCAAATTATGATTATAATATGCCTTAAATTTAGAGATAGCATAAGACTAGTTGACATACCAAGTTTTGGGCCAGACACTATTTCCAAACATTGAGTGATTGCAGCCATTGAGGCTAGATTTGAATTATCAAACCCAAGGAGGCTGCAACAGGTTTGTTGTCTGAAAACAGTGTATAGACTACAAAGGTTTCAAAACATAATCCTATCTTGCTGAAGTCTATCAAGACCATCCTCCTATTATCAACACCAAAGTTGGAGTTGTCTATGTTGGACAGAATAAACATGAGGTGTTCATCACAAATACTGATAGAAAACATCTTCTCCTGAGCTGTGAATAAAAGTAAGCCATACATCTGGTCCAGATTACATATTAGTGGTGGATAGTCAAGAAAATGCAAACAAGGATATATATGTTGAGAAAACAACTGTAATGAGTTGTTGTAGCAGGTAGCAGTAGTAAATACAGTGGAAGAGAATATAGGGTCTACTTACTGAGGAAGTACACTTCTAAGAAGTATCTATAGAAGGAAAATTCAGATAGACTGTTAAATGCAATACTATAGACAAAGATATAGTTTTTATAGAATAGTAGACCAGATGAATGGAGAACCTTAGCTTCAGCTTGTATACTGTGTCTTTCCAGATACTATAGTGGTCTTTATTTAGATAACTTCTTATTACTAGGATGGAGGTTAGATATAGGTAGTGAACAATCAGAAGGATTTACTTATATAGTAGGGAGTAATAAAAGAAGACAGTCAGAGACTAAATTGATAATTAGACTACTAAGTACAAATGTATAAAGGACTACTTATATACTAGTAGTAGAAAAGTATCAGATGGTCAACTGACAAGATAACAGAGTAACTAAATAGAAAAAGGATAAGAAAAACATCATGATATCAGTAATAGAAACATTATATGATAAGTAAAACAGGTGATACTAAAGTATGGAGTAATAGAGGTAGAGAGGAATCAGAATGTAAAAGGAAATAAGATGGACAAAAACAGATAGAAACAAATATAGGGAAGATTGATTAATAGGTCTAGAACAAAGATAAGCATAGTCAGTAAATAATTCTTCATACAAGCTAAAAACCTGAACTAAGATAGAATTATATCCTAAAATAGGTATATAATTTACTGGTTGTAACATAGACAGAAATTGTTGATAAAACAATCTGTTTCAGTATTGTAAAGGTCAAAGTCAAGTAGATCAGTAATTAGATTATACCAGAGAATGTATATATATTTAAAGAGTATAGACAAGTTATACTATATACAAAATCATATAGATATATATTGTGTTGGAAATACATAGAATATTCTATCTAACTTTTACTAAGTATTATGGAATGTGTATATTAGTTATTGGACTAATAATCTACTAAGTACCAATTATTATTACTAGTTATAATTGACTTATTATAACTTTTATCATATATAGAACAACTTATAGGAAGCCCCAGTTTAGTCTATTATTATTATAATGACTTGTAGTCTATTTATAGAGTATGACTAGAAACTTCAACAATATATTGTTCATATACTAATCTAGTATTCTAGCATCTGAAAACTCAAGGGATACTTTAGACTTTTTGAAAAACTTGTGGTGGATATAGCCCTCTATAGAACTTAATATATATAATTTCCAACAGTTTTTTGAATCTTCATTATTATATTTTGATTTACATAATTTCCAGAAACTATGTAAAAAATATTTAAATAATCTTGAATATTTTTTACATAAGTCTATTTATTTTGAATAGGATTTACATATATTTTGTATAGTAACTGAAAACTATATAAATTATATTTACAATATATACTAAATAGTATTTACATAATAATATATTACTATATAAATCAACTTCATACAAATATTGGCACCAAGTACAAATACTATCTGAACTCTTGAGTCCAAGCAATTACTTAGGCCAATATACCCTATTCATAGGCTTATATTGCCTAGCACCTTGAATAGTTGCTTGGAAAACCTGGGTATAGACTTTTACATCTACACAATCAGATCTTGGAGACTTATAATTATCAGTTTGGCCAGATGATGAGTAAATCATCTTATATGAGATATTTTTTTCTGGTTGCTAGCTTTACTCATTTGTGTTTTGATGAAGTTTGATTTTTCAAAATGTTTGACTTACTTTTTTATATAGTATTTATTAGTAGCATCTAACTTACAATGCCTCTACTCAATAGTCTAATGCTTAGTGAGGAATAACTAGACCTTTACAGGTATTTTCTTAGGTAGCTTCCCAAATTCTTAAGGAAGAGCAACAATGACCATAGTTAGGTGGTAAAAAAGAGTCTAGTTGATTAGATCAAATAATGAGCATTCAATTTTGAATCATTATGTAGTTATCTATGGAATATGAAGCTAAAACCTTTGGACTAGTGGATAGAGCTTGCATCAGACTCAAACTTAAATTAGTTGGAAGTAAGTCAATAAACTAATATACTTGCAGTGACTGATACTACAAATATAGTAGATTGCAATTAAAGTCTTCTCAACCTTCCTATCTGAGATTTGTAATGAGTGAACTGCATCATGTCTTGGCTGGTTCACTGCAGCATATCAGAGCTCAATGAGTCCTGAAAGGCTGATTGAATGCACCAAAATATATGACTTTTACACTAGTGGCTTCAAGGACTGCATGCTTAGTCATTCAGCCCATGTATTTTTTTCTGAGATCATACCAACAATGTCCAAGCCTGCTGAATTAACTCAAGATTATTTGACTCCCACACTCAGAGATTTCTGTAATGCAGATGATGTCCTTCTAGAAGATATCAACATTGAGCAGTTGGAGGTGGTGTGGCTTAATCAGCTTGATCCATATGATCTTGCTGTGTGACCATGAAGATACATCAAACCATGGTGATACAACTATTATCAGATACCGTGGGCAATGGAGGGTCAGATAGCCCTCTCCTTGTCTTCCTTATCAGGAACCTCGGAGGTGGCACAGAGACATCAATCATCGGAGGTCTTACAGAGAAGACCTCCACTTATGCAACCATAGAAATGTCAGGAAGTCCTGGTGACTGGGATATGGATTTTGCCCACTTCAAAAAATGCCGACATCATCCTTTTTCATGGTTTTTAACAGTGTAAAAAGACCTCACATTTCAAAACCTTTTTCTTGATCGAGTTTGATCTTCTTTTCAGGGTTGATAAACCGGAAACGCCGTTATTTCGGGTCGTTACCTCTACTGGCAAAACCACCCAAAGAGGATGGTCATGGTACATTAACCTCGAGGTATTTCGCGATAGGAGGTTTCGGCATCTGATTTCGGACTTATGATGGTCTAAGCTTAGATATAGATGTGTGACCTCCGGGAATGTACCAGATTGTTATTCCCGTGTGGACTTATCATACTGCATTGGGCTGGTTAGTCTAGGTAGAGATGATGTGAAATGGTGATGAGATGCAGATGAATGATAGTTGCACGAGTAGTAGTTCTGGTGCGTGCCCGAAGCTGTCGCACTGTAGCGAAGGACTTGGGGTGACATTTGCCAGCTCGGTGGTGTCGGGTTTGATAAAACATAGTCAAGGGGATGGGAGCGGCGACGGTTGCGCTCTCCCAGTCAAGAAAATGTTTTGATTGCTACCTGGGCCGGGAATCAAGTGGTAGAGGATGGTGGTGGTGATATTGAGTGAGAACGTCGAGTCGATAACAAGATATGGGAATTGGGGAGATTGGTGTCAGTTGATGGTTGTAATCTGGTTGGGTATATAGACTCTTAGTAGCAATGTCGGCGACTCAACATTCTTTCGTCTTCTAACAGTACAGGTCTAAGACCATTAAATACACAAAGACAGGTCATAATAATAATTGTGAAGGTGCGTCATAATTGTTTTGCAGCTTCGAGAACCATGGGAGACTGGGCATGTGTTGTGTTCATGACGTTCGATCTGATCGCTGGCGGATTTAGCTTGATGGTCTGTATGACCGCGGTATCAGGCCAACCAACTGGGGACTTTCGTTTTCGCGGTACCTTTGAGGAAAGATCGGGAATACAATTGACACAGGCCGCGGCAGCTGTCAAGTTGAAAGCTGCTGCTATCATTCTCAAGTGGTCACTGTGCAAACAAGTGTGTGTGTCTTTCCATTCCCTTGTTTCGTTTCCATTGTGATATAAGATTGCATTTTTCCAGTTTTGGTTTGTCTTTGATCATTCCCTCGAAATGACAGAACCAAATCAACTTGTACTTCGCTCGGTGGAATATCTTCTGGAACAGTGGACGGCGTGATTAATTTGAAGAAACAGTCTGGTGCAATTGTTCTCATTACGGGAGACAGGACATGCGAGAGGGACGCGCTCTCACACGAATGGGTTCGAAGTTGACGTGGAGAAAAACGACACCCCGGACAAGTTCATTGAAAACACATTTGAACAGATCGCACGGAGGTGATCGGTTTCCCCGGTGGCAAGATGCGTCCAAAAATCTGTGCAGTGTGAGTAAATTATTGTTCTGTTCCGCCCTCTCTCCGACTGCTCTGGTTCCTGGAGCACTGACGGCTGCTCTTCGGTCGCCTGCCTCAACACCGAGGGGATTATAATTTAGGACAAGGGAAATCATTGTAATCTTACGTCTGTCTGAGGGCTGGGGCTAGACAGAAAGGGTCAGCGGGTATCTTTTTGAACGCGCACGAGCCTTGTGGTGTATATAAATTGCAACAACCCATTTGAGTATCTGCATGTGCTGTTTGTCTTCTGTGCATTGAGACAGTCATGCGCGTCGTTGGCATTGAGGGCGCAAGTCAAACGTTCGTCGACTTGCATCCGAAACCCACCGCAATTTGAAATACATGGGCTCAGGGACGGGGCGGGTGTTCACGAATTTGGACTCTTAGGACTGCTAAGCGTGGCAGCACTGGCAGGGCGTGTCGGAGCAGGACCCCATTCGGTATTTATAGGGTTCCTGGAACCGAAAAACAGCTGTGTGGAGAAGGAAAACATATGAACGGCCCGAAGCCGGCGCTGGAGCCAAAGCCATATCAGGATGATATGTTACATCAACAGCGGAAAATGGACACCCGCATCTACGCTCACGACCACTACCATCACCTCGACCACAAGGACCTCCTCGCCGCTCTCATGGCGCCCGCTATGCACCAGGACCCCTTGCAGCAACAGTCAGCCCCGTCCATGTCCTTCCAGTCGTCTTCGGGCCCATCCTCGGGCTCACAGGGCTCGAATACGCCGCTCTCGCCCTCATCGAATCTACAACACCAGCTTACCATGAACATGTTTAATAACATGATGCAGACTCAAGGCGGCGAGCAGCTTGTCGGTATGGCTGGGCAATACTCTCCAGGCTCTAGTGCTTCCAATGCGCCGTACAACCCCCAGGCAATCTTCGTCGAACAGCAGTTCAAACTCTCCCAGCTCCAGCAGCTACAACAACTACAAGCCCAAATCTTCCAGCAACAGGTTCGTTCATTGCCAGATCGATTGTATGACGCTCGCGCTCACGTCAACAATCAGTTTGCCTTGATATCCGGGCAGCCTTTCCTCCCGACAAACTCCTCTATGAATCGATCCGACCTCTCCAACGCCTTGTCCCTTCCTTCAATGAAAGACCAGGGTTCTTCCTCGCCGCATAATAGTGCCGGACCACCATACGCTGGACTCCCCACTCCAGGTGTGCTGAAGTTCATAATGAATATTTTATTAAATTATTCACACGGGCAACAAAATATCTAGGTCCTTCGTCTGAGCTACGCCCTCGGGACAATCCTATGGATTATGTCTCCCCTATGATCTTGAACAATTCTTTTCTCGAGTCGCCACTTTCTACCCACTCCTCCCACCACATCGATAACCTCCCGTTTTCACACCAACATCATGGCACCCACTCGCCACACTACAACGCGTCTCACCCACATACAGCGCCCCCACATATTGCCTTTAACATTCAGCCAACGATACACACGAATTCTGCGAGTCCCATTTTCAACACTGGAGATGGTCCCCCTTCGAGCACGATTTCTAATACATCTCCGATGCCAAGCGGTGCAGAACTTGATATTGACATATCCCCCATCACGAGTCCTTGGCTAACCGCTGCTGGTAATCAGCACCACCACCAACAGTCTCAAAACAGAACAGATTCTGGGCTCCGCCACCATCATGTTCGCTCCGCGAGCTTTTCCCACAGCAGTGGGGCACCATCCACGCGAAGCTCCAAGCGACCCGCAGATGGAAGCTCAGGTAGCGATCCGAATGATCAGCCTGGCCATAGCAGTGGTGTTAATAACGTGTTCGAGTCGTCCGAGCCGCTGCGGAAGAAACAGAGCCTAAATTCATCGTCCGCGACGCGTGGTGGTAATCCTCCCCTACCCCCACATCCTTCCCAATATCAACAACACCACCATTTAACGCCGCTGTCGCTTTTACCGCAATCCACGTCACCTCTGATATCTCCGACCTCAGCATCGTCTACTGGACTAAGTTCTGCCACTATGGGAACCGGAGCTAATTCCTCGTCTTCCCCTTCAATATCGGGTTCTGGGACGTTATCCCACAGAAAGGCAACTAGAGCCTCGAGGTCCGCCAGTAATACACCTTTAATGCATGGTCAACGATCGAAGGCGGGAAACGCCACGCGTGCACAGGCCAACGTGAACGCTTCGAATTCGGGGTCAGGGATCAATGCGACGATGTCGTTCGCATTGCCGCCTCACGCAATGAGAAATGGAAGCTCAAGTGTGACGGGAACACCATCAACTCCAAGTATTGGTGTTGGAGGGGGTTTGTCAGTGATTGGTATTGCAGTGGATGATACACCCTCACCTGTGGATCTGGATCTGAGTATGCCACCACCCGCACCCCCTGATCACATCAACAATACAGCTTCAAATTTCAACTCTACAGCAAGTTCCGGTTCTGGTTCAGGGGACGGTATAGACTCGGGTAGGGACTTGAGCCCTGAGATGAACGGGATGGGTCCTGGTGGAATGTTGTTACCCGTTACGCCAGCGATTATCATGAAACTCGACAGGCTGGCTCCTGCTAATGGTAACGCTGGAGGAGGGCATGGACATGTTTCTGGGATGAACGCACCGCGTTCGTGGACTGGTGAAGCCGGTGGAACTGGTCCAACAGTAAAAGAGAAGAGAAGTCGGGGGGCAGAGAAAGGAGGTGCAAATGAGAAGGAGAGGGAAGGAGGTGCGAAAGGTAAAGGGGCTCCAGGTACGGCTGTTACTGCGGTGGGTGTTGCGGCGGGTAGGACAAGGAGGAGTACCGTTACCGTCCCTGTTGGGGGCTCAGGCCTAAAGACCATTCTACCTGGTAAGTCGCCTTCTCTCGTTTATCTTATACTCACTCATAGACGCCATCAGCCAATAATCCTAACCCTTCTTCTCCTCATATCCCCGCTTCGGGTGCAACATCACGGCACGATCAACAGCAGCAGCCGCGAAAAATCACACATAAAGACGCTGAACAAAAACGTCGAGACTCACTCAAATCGGCGTACGATGAGCTTCGTATGCTTCTTCCGCCTATTCCCCTCCCATCCGGAGTGGACGATGCGACCGGCGCCAACGGTAACGGTGTAATTCCTGGCATCTCAGGCGTCTGGCCACCTCGTTCATCATCTTCACTCCCTGGCTCATTACCACCTAGAGGTCCTCCTAAAACGGGTGCGGAAGGTCCGAACAAGGGCGTTAGTAAGCTACAGTTGTTGATATGTGGGAACGAGCTTATAAGGGTGCTGAGAGCGCGTGTTGAGAGAAGGAATGATGAGATTGGGAGGTTGAGGAGTGAGGTGGGTAAGTTGCGTTCTCTATTGAGAGAGATGAAACTCGGTGGGAGTGGTGGTACAGACGAAGATGGTAGGAATAGAGATGTGGAGATGCATGATGTGGAATTTGGGTTTGATTTGGATTTGGATTTGGAGAGGGATTTGGACGCTGTTGAGATCCACTCGGGGGACGGGGAAGATCGAGCTGGAGTTGGGATGGGGACTGGTGCGACCAGTATGAGTGTACTTGGGAGTGTGGATGAACAGCCGGGTGAAGACGATGAAGACGAATAACCCACTTGGTCCTGAGGTTCTAGGGTTTGGTGAAGCCAATCTTGTGAGGCGAGATTTATAATCTTTGACTTACGGAGCGAGGTGGATGAGACGAGGGGTGCGGTACAAAAGCAAGTCGATGCTCCTAGAGTTCCGTCTATATTCTCCATTTATGATATACTTCCACATACCCTGAATATGTTTGTATTGGTGTTGTCATCTGTGCTCTATCTTTGGTTTACCATCTATTTTCTTGTATTTCTGGGGACCGATTGTTGAGATCATTTGGGTTAATTTATCGCTAATGTTATGACAAGTTCTTTGCTTGTCGTTTTGTTTTTGGTGTCGATATTTTTGTCCTGTCCTGATCGGTGCGGTCGCGGCTGTGTACTGAAGTTGAAGGCTGTGTAACGTTTTTTTATAGATGCATGGATCATCTGGGGTTAACGCGGTAACCGAAGATCGGCATTGATCTACTGGTCCTTTACGTTATAGGCTCAGGTACAGTGCTGCGGGTAACCATCATCCTTTCGAGTGGGTCATGCACAGCATCGCGGACGAAGAACTATTGTTCCGATACGTCTACGGGTTGGCTTCTACATTCAATTCGATTCGATTTTGTTGTGAGGTTCAAAGCAATAAAATGGTATATGATAAGCAATTGAAAATTTTGGGGATACAGCATAATCGGAAGCTAGATACGAAATGTCCATTTGTCCAATAATGTGAGGTTAAAGGAGTTACGGTCAAGCGCGAGGTGAAGTTTCCATTAGCTTGATATCTTCGTCATTCATAGCCCTCGGCGAGAATTGGTTCAGCTCCAAGGTAACTGGAGCACGACCAGTGGTACTATCCCAATCACTCTTGTTTCGATTATGACCGAGGATACCTCGATTAGTATTCGGGTTGGGGTTCATCATCCCACCAAAGCCTGGCTGAGGCATTTCCATGTATGGAGGGCCTTGAGGCTGAGCGCGAAGTGCTGAAGTACCGACAACGACACGTCCAACGGAGGTATGGTTAAAGACGTCTCTCATATGTTTGAAAGTCAAGGAACGAGTGATGAGGAGATAGAATGCGCCGAAGAATGAAGGGAACCAAATGAGTAGGAGGATGAAGCCTGGAATGGCGTATTTCAGGTCGTATCGGATGGTCTTCAAATGATCCGCCACCAAGAGAGTGTGATTAGTTTGAGTGCCGATGATATTATTAGCCATAATGTCGGTCCAAACCAGATTGCGTATTTGGGCGTTCCCGATGGTTGGATTGTCGACGACCAAGCTTTGAAGTTTTGCTTTCATGGCGTAGTCAGACTCTCCTGAATAGTCCAGGATGGCACCTGCACCAAGGTCGAGGGGATCGTAAATCTGACCCCATACGTGTGCGTGAGCTGCTGCTGGCATACCAGCAGCGAAAACGTTGAATATGGAGGCTCCGCCCGCCGGTAGATAGAAACCGTTGGAACGAACCGTCCAGAGGGAGGTATCATTTTCGTATCGATCGTCGACGCGTCCCCAGAAAAGGTCGACATTGTTGATGGTTAGATCTGTCTTTTCCGTTGCCCAGAGAACGTTTTGTGCGTTCAGGTCGCGGGTAATTTGGATGCTCTGGACGTCGCTGGTGGTGTTTGTCGAAAAGGTGACTGTTTGAACCGATGCACGCGTAGCACTGGAACAAGCATAGATACCTTGAGTCCATTTTGATCCACGGTTGAAGACCCGGGGGTCTCCGCCGTCTGATCGAAGCGGAGGACCGAGGAAGACTCCGCAGTTAACATGGACATTGGTGATGTTTGCCGTATCTGCGCCTCCATATCCTTGACATATAATATTGGCGGCTGTTTGTGCAGTATCGTTCAGGTAACTGATCGGAAGAACATTGATCTTTCCGAGATCACCACCAAAGAGACCACCGCTAAAGCTTGAATTCATCGGATAGGTAGCACCAATGAATGAGGATTCGCGAGTGGCGTTGAGAGCCATCAACGCAAATAAGTCGCTGTACGCCGCACCCTTATAGGCGTGCTGGAAGAGATCGATGTGCTGGCCATCGCGATTGAGCTCCGGTGGTATGTGCGTGAGATTGGCAAATCCGCCATGGTCCGTAAGGTTGAAGGTAGCAATTTGGTTGTTAGGACCATCCGTAAGGAAATAGTCTATTGTCATGTTGGTATCGACACATTGCGTGTCCGGCTCAAGCCAAAGAATATCCTGTGACCACGTTCCACCCGTTTTGATTTCGGGGAGAGTCTGGTTCCAAAGGCCAATACCTGGATGGGCTGATGTCATGTCAATGATGAGACCATCCGCAAAACTGGTATCGTTGCGCAGGATAAAAGTCTCCGCCGAACCCAAAATCCCGATACTACAGTTCTGCGTTTCATCCCCCTCGTAGAACCTTCGAAATTGCAGTCCGAACGATCCATGAGGGGTGCTGTTGAAGATCTCGCGGACGGAAGGAGCAATTGTCGTAGTATTTGGGTTATCGTTTCCAGGGCAAGTCGCGGGCTGAAAGCCACCGCATTGACGCCCATATACAAAATCTCCACGTTCTGGGGTCGTCGAAAGGGCAAGGGGGGACGTGTCGGGGATGTACTGCGCTTTGAGAGTATGAAAATTTGCAGACACTATTGGTCCCTCGCTCAGGCCCAGAGGTAGAATAACACCCGCTGCGGCAACAAGGACGGTAGTGAAGGTACCCAAGCGAGACAAGGTCCCAACCATGAAGCCTTCCGAACGGCTGGAGTTGGAATCTGTGCGTAAAATGTTGGGCCATATTGAAGAGTGCAACGTTCGACTGATAGAGCTCCATGCAATGGCGGAAGCGGTCGATGGTATGAACTTGACTATGAGGACGACGAGGGAGAGGGCGATGGTGAATGAAACGAAGGTGATGAAAGCATTGATGATAGTGGCCGCCTGAGCCACGGTTATATTGGTGACAAAAAGTGTCATTTTCCTAGGAACTTGCTCATCAGTGAAAGCGCGCAGTAGTATTGACGGTCAGCACGTACCGCTCAGTGAGACTGGGGGAAAAGACGGTGAAGAGTGGAAGAATGGACAGGCCATTTTTATGTGTTGCCTTTTCGTAAGTTGGGCAAGATTCAATGATCGGAAGGACCCTGGACGACGGTCTTTAAAATCGCGTCCAAGTTCATGGCAAAAAGGTCAACGGCTGTGCACAAATTCGTAAGAAAACCTGGCCCAATGCACGACCCTTCAGAGGCCGAACAAAAAATTGGGCCAAGCCGAGCTTTTGGTCCGGAAAAAATGTTCGGAAATAGTCATTAATTCCAGGGTCCTGATAGTAATCGACTAAATTCACGGTGGTATTGAGTCATCGTACCATGAGACCTTGGTGGCTTGACGGACCAATGGTGTGTCTATTTTTAGGATTATCAGACTACGGTGATGACCCGAAGTTCGAAGACCCAACCCAAGCCGTAAACTGGTTCCGCATCGGGATCGTTTTGTGAAATTGGAGCGCGCTGTGGTCAAGTAACGTAGTGATACAAATCAAGTGTTAGTCTTCAAGCTTCAGGTTGGGCTCGACGCAATAACAAACGAGATACAATTGGTTTGAATCACGCAGTTGGATCAAATTTTCATTGGAGCCTGTCATGACAGAGGGCAGGACTAGTGCAGGAGAGTGCAGGAGACAACGACATTCCTGACCATTGATCTGACATTTGGCCAAGAGCGCTTTGACATCAGTGGCAATGCTTCCTTAACAATCGGATCGATTATGCTTCCCGAACGAGTCCGTTTCCAACACACGATTGTTATGTAAGCCATTCAGCGGTAAACGCCGAGTATCTTCCTCCACCACGTTATGGGTCCTCCCACCACAGCACCGCCTCGTTTTTAAATTCTGTAGACCCTGGATCCTGACATGAGATGGCCCTGGAGCCGCCCAGGATCTTATCACAGCATTTTCTCTCCAATGTTTGATGGCCAGAGAGGGAGGTGGAATTCGTCGTTGTGTGAAATTATGATGGAAATGGATGGCACAAGCGAAAGTCGGGTTCTCTTGCGGATCCTGTCTCGTTCATGCTTGTGCCAATGCCATACTATTTGATGTACCTGTTGTCGCATAGGGGTGCAGAGTTCAACATCAACAACAAGAGGCAATGTCGCAACACTTTCCTCTACTCTACGTGTTCCCCCCTAGCCAACTGGAACCGAGATGTGCTTAATCAATCCCCAAGGTCCAGGGCTCCAGGAGAATCCTATCAGGTGGTCTCCGTATTGTCTAATCAAAGTTCATGGCAATCACACCCATCTTCTTGTGCTCCTTTAACGTCTCGGTTACATCCTTTATTCTTGCTTATCTATCCCACAATTCCTGCAACTCTCACTTCGCGCCTACGGCCCGGTTACCCTGACGCCAGCGCGCTGTTGGTAGATAGATGATTGGTGAGCCCGGCGAACTGAGTCTGCTCTAGCTTTACAGTATCGCACTCATGATTCTCTTCTTGGCATCAGGCCGACAGTCGTCCCCTCCGGTCATGTGTCTGGTGATACCTCGGCTAGTATTTTCAGACGAAGCACCCTGCGTTCTTTCTCTCTCGTTGCCGTATGGTCATGGCCCAACGACTCCGTATCAGCGGGTCCGCCCATGCTCTACATGAACCTTCCTTTCTCTTGTCCGTGTTGACGCATCATATAAACCTATTTTAAACGCTGCTTCCATCATAATCGACATATGCAACGGCGTGTTCGAAATTGCATCTTCCACTTTCACGGAGTCGACTTGCTATCACGTCCTGTTTGTTGCTATGCTTCGAATATGGTCAACTGGCAGTAAGCACATGGCTCGTCGTAAATTCCTTGTCCGAGGCTGTCTCGCAGTGCTATAAATCCTCCCGTAATTCACTGTTATGCCCAACACAGTTCAGGATGTTTTCCTCCGCGATTCGTTCAACTCTTTTCGCTCTTGCAGCTTCTGTTGCTGTCGCAAACGCGGCACACAGTATCTCTTTGAAGGTCACCGGTATGTTATACGCCTACCACAGCATGGCCGACATTCTCACAACGAAATTCAGGTCCGGCTTCAGTTAACACTATTGAAAACCTCAAGGTTACTACGACCATTACCAATACCGGCGATGAGACCGTCAAGCTGCTTAATGACCCGCATAGCCCGCTTTCCAAATTGCCAGCCGATACCTTTGATATCACCCGTGATTCCAATGGGGCCCGCCCCTCCTTCACCGGTGTCAAGGTCAAGTATGTCCCTGAAGTTGCTGCTTCAAAGCAAGCCTTCACCGTCCTCGACCCTGGACAGTCCGTCGATGTTGAGCACGACTGTGAGTACTTTTGCACTATCTAATGCCATAGACTAAAATATTTCAGTGTCGACAACATATAACTTCAGCACATCTGGTGAAGGCACATATGATTTTGAGGCTCGTAACCTCTTCTACCTTGTCGATGACTCTGCCAAGGTCGCACCCATATATGCCAAAGTCGAGGCTCACACTGCTCATGTCTCCGGCAAGCTTGCCGCTGCCCGAACTACCGTCCAGAGACGTGCTACCTACAATGGTTGTTCGGCTTCTCAGCAAAGCGGCCTCATTTCTGCTGCTTCTGCCGCTCAAAACTACGCTGCCGGCGCACTCTCATATCTCCAATCCCATACTTCGTCAACTGCACGCTTCACCACCTGGTTCGGTACCTATACTTCATCCCGCCACAGCACCGTCCTGTCCCACTTCTCTAGCATCAGCAGCAACACCTTCTCGTCCTACACTTACGATTGCACTTGTACGGACTCCGGCACCTACGCCTACGTATTCCCCGATGAGTACGATTTATTCGCGAGTCTCTTGTCGTGAACATTGCTCACATGCTATCCCCTTATCAGCTTCGGTCATGTCTACCTCTGCGGTGTGTTCTGGGAAGTAGCAACAACCGGTACTGACTCCAAGGTGAGTTCGTGTCTTCTGAAATCCGGTGAATTTCAGGAACTTACGATTGGACCAGGGTGGAACCTTAATCCACGAGTCCTCTCACTTCATCGCTAATGGTGGGACTGATGATCACGTTTACGGTCAATCCGCCTGCAAGCAGTTGGCGATCAGCGACCCCAATTCCGCCATCGACAACGCTGATTCTCATGAATACTTCGCGGAGAACAACCCTGCTCAGTCTTAGATAGCCGTCTAATATGGTTATCTACACGGAAGCTTAAATAACAGTGTATTTATGATCACGAACCTGAGTACCACGTGAACACAGCTGGCGGTTACCCATATGGGGAAAACAGCAAAAGTCTAATTCCTTATTAAGTCTTCGGTACCTCGTGCAACGACGGGTTGAAGCTCGGGTTACCGCCCGGTCAATGATACCTGAGCATTGGTGTACGGGAGGCTTGTTCGCGGGGCATTGTGGGGCACTCAGTGATATTATGGATCGTTGGGGTCCTGGCTACTCTTGTTTGGTGGTAAAAATAGAACAAAGTGTGATTTATCACAAGTTTGTGGTGTAAAGATACGAAGGGTAGCGAGGTGGCCGTCTGCATTCATGGCGACTTCCCGAAGTTCCATGAAAAATATATGGATCCGGAGATAAGGTGAACCTTGGTCGTTATGCACGGGAATATATGAGAGCGGACCCTTCCCTATTCACATGCGCTTCCTTGAGGCCTCGTCAGGAGGGTGGCAGCACCTGCAAGGAATAGCCCCTTTTCATCGTCTAAAGGTCTGCTAGTTCAAAGTTGGGTTGGCGAAGATTCGGGTGTGTATTTCAGTAACATTAATTTATCGGGTGAGATAAAAAAAATTATGACCTCGGTGACAAATGAGCGTATCAAAAGACTGGACTATTCACTATAGGTGGGTATATTTTACACCAAGAGCAACAAGAAGAAAGGAGGTCATATCAGGTTATGTCGGAAGGAAATAGCTATCGAACTACGGGATCAAGTGAGCAGTACTTCCATGACTGGCTTTACGGTCCAAGTCGAGTGTGACATGAGTCGTGCCGGTAGTGCCGGCCCAATTACACTTCTCGCGTCGATGACCTGGAGAGCCTCCGCTCTTACTCAAGTCCACGAACGAAGCACCGGAGTGGTTAGTTGAGCCATTGAAGCTCGACTCAGGCATAGAATACAATCCCCCAGGCTCATAACTATGGGCGCGCAAGACGGACGTTCCAACGACAACTCGACCAACTGACGTGTGGTTGAGCACCTGCCTTATATACTCAAACTCGAGCATACGAGTAATAAGCAGAATCACAGAGACCAAGAAAGCTGGGGCCCAGATTGCCACCAGAATGAGGGCGGGAATGGCAAATCTGAAATCGTACTCAATTGATGGTTGGTTGGGAGCGACGAGCAGAGTGGAGGGTCGCGGAGTCCCAGCAACATTATTCGCCATGACGTCAGTCCAGATGGCGTTTTGGATGCGGGCATATCCAAGAACGGGGTCCTGTTCAACGAAGGATTGGAATTTGGCTTTCATAGCGTAGTCAGAGGAACCTGTGTAATCGGCGAGGCCATCTGATCCCCCGAAATAAACAGCCCCCCAAGAACCTCCGTATGCAGCTATCGGCTGTCCTGCGGGGAGACTCCAGCCTAGGAGACCGGAACCTCCTGCAATAGATAAAGTGTGTAGTTGCGAATAGTCCAGAGTGACGGATCGTTCTCGTATCTATCATCCACTCTCCCCCACAAGAGATCAATTTCTGAAATCTTGATATCGGTCTTCTCTATGGCCCATAGGACGGGTTGTTCGGAGCGTTGGCGAGTAATTCGAAGGTTTTGGAGGTCGGAAGTGTCATTAGTCCAGAAAGTGATTTTCTGAATCGACGCCCGCGTAGTACTGGCGCAAGCATGGATGTGTTGACTCCATTGTGAGCCCTGATCGAAAATCCTTCGGTCTCCGCCATCCATGCGAAGAGGCGGTCCAAGAAAAGCTCCACAAGATACATGAACATTTGTCACGTTCGCAGTGTCTTGGCCTCCAAAGCCCTCGCACGAAACAGCAAGGTCTGAGTTGACCGAAGAATTAAGGTAACTAAGCGGCAGGTAGGTAGTTTTTCCGAGCGTGACGCCGTCCAATCCGATACCCAGGACATTTTTCAAGGTGTAATTTTTTCCGTCGAAAGACGACTCGCGGGTGGCATTTAGGTAAAGCATGGCATAAAAATTGCTCAAAACCGCCCCTTTGTATGCGTGCTGCACGAGGTCGATATTTTGGCCGTCGCGGTTTAATGGGGGATAATCATGGGTGAGCCGAGAAAAGCCACCATGATCTGTGATATTAAATGCCTCGATAGTCATGCCTGGCTCATCGGATAATATATAATCAGCCGTCAAGTTGGTGTCAACGCACGCAGTGACAGGCTCAAGCCAAAGGACGTCCTGCGACCACATACCGCCTTGAGGAATATCCGGCATGGTCTGATTCAGGAAGCCAAGTCCTGGTTGACTGGCGGACATATCAACTACGAGGCCTTCGACCGCAAAAATCCCATCGCGTAAAACAAGGGATTGGGCTGTGCCCAAGGCGCCCGAGCTAAGGTTCCCATTAATGGAACTGGTGAAGAAACGACGGTATTGCGTAGCAAAAGGGCCGTTGGGGGTGCTATTGAAGATGTCAACGATTGAGGGAGCGTATGTGGTAATGTTGGGGTTGCCGTTGTTCCCGGGGCAAGCAACTGACCCGAAGAGGCCGCCACACATACGACCGTGATGAAAGTCTTCGCGGTTGGGAGTTGTGGCTAGTGCAAGGGGGGATGTATCAGGAACGTATCTGGCGGAAAAGACCTGCGAATTGCCCTGTAGTAAAGGGCCTTCGTGAAGTCCCAAGGGAAGAGTAACACCGGCAATGGTGATGAGGGCCGTGGTGATCATGGTCAGGGACGAGATAATGGAGACTGTTGTTCCAGCTGATCTACTTGAGCTAGAGTCAGAACGAAGGAGAGTTGGCCAGATCGATGAATGAAGAGTTCGGGTGACAGAACTCCACGAGAGCGCGGAGTCGGTTTTTGGCATAAAGAATATTAAGAGGATGATAAAGGAGGCGGAGATTGTGCATTGAATGAATGTAATGAGGGCATTGATTATGGTGGCTGCTTCCGCCACAGAAACATGCGAAACAATGAATGTCATGACCTATGTCCAATATCAGACTATCAACATTGAAAGATGCTCAGTAGCTCACCAGACAGGACCACGAGCTAGGAGTGTGGGTTTGGGCTGGGCCAGGACGTACTTTTCATGGTGAGGATCCGCCGCGCAGAGTAAGGATAAGCATCTTGTCAATCAGTGTCATTTTGCTACTGTCAATCAGTGTCATTTTGCTACTGTCAAGCAGTGATTCTGCTAATCGGGCGCGAGCTTTTTCTCTTGCAGAGAGCAACCATCTCTCCCACAATAACTCTCTATGTATTCATGGTGTCAGGCTCACCATTGAATGTCGTGATTCATCCACGAGTGGATCCAGTCAGAGGACGTCTGCCAGGTCACAAGATGAGACCAAGTCGGATGCCCGAAAATGCCAACGCAGTGGTGCCGAGAAAAAGCGAGTTTCAATCAACCAGATAAACTCGCACATAAAAATATCGCCGACATGTTGTGCGTTCGTAGACGTTTGATTCGCGGGGTAGCATGTAACCAGGGGTAATCATCTCGCCTGGGAGTCTGTTGCATCAACCAGCGGTCTGATAGCGGATCTAACGGTAACACGAGAAAACAGGAGGAATAGAACCGGATGGCGGAACATGCAGCTCCTCGAGAACACAGGTGAGAGAAAGTGTGAGGGTCATCACGCTAATGGTAAGAGTTCGACAGTGAGAATCAGTGCTTGAGTACTCACCGGTAGACGCCACTTCAGCTTCAGTGGTGTGGCGTGTGGCGTGTTTGTAGGAGACCTTCAGAGATGATTGTCACCTTAAAAAATAGCCTAGAAATACTTTCTGATTTTCAGCTCCATGTATGGAGCTATGTGTCAGGGTTAACTGTCATTAGAGCGAACAAATGATGACCACCCATGCGACGACCCCCAGAGTGGTTGACTAACGATTGGGCGAAAGTTAAAATAATGAGATGAAGCGGTGACGTCACGTGGACGCTCCGGGCGCTAACAGTAAAAGAGGACGCGTTCCGATAACTGAAGGACTGACCTCGGGCACCAGGAAAAGCCGCAGGATAAGGAAGCCCGGAGAGTGTGTCGTTGTGTTGGACTTCGATCACATGACTATCGTTGATTGGTATGCATTGTTGATCGAGGACTATCACCAATACAGTCTACAAGGACAGGGTAACCTAACGAACCAAGCTAGTCTGGTAGCCACACAACTTCTATCAGTCTGCTTTGTTTGTCGGCTCTGTTATAACGACAACCCACCTGCGCCCGTCCTGAAAGGGAGTACGTAAGTTGAGCGTGAACTACAGTGCAGTGAGCCTACTTGTTTTACCTTACTTGGGATAACAAGAACATTGGCTAGCTGTTATTTTCTAATGGATAATACACCAACAAGCTGTCCACGTTGCGGTCATTATTTGAACGGTGGTGTTACATTATAAGACTACGCAGTTCTGCATTACTGACACACCACTACCAGAAGAGGTTCAATTGAATCCGGGGTCCATCCAAGAACAGGTCTATAAATTGGATGAGCTAATTTTCCGTCTCAACCAGAACCGTGCCAACTTGCTCTGCAGATTGAATGCAAGCAGGGCCAAAACCAGAAATCTACCACCAGAGGTCCTGTCTACCATCTTCCAATTCGCATGTCCCCCACTTGTCAACTTCTCTAATATCCCCATTATCCATAACTCATTACCAACGACACAACTGTCCGATATATCATCCCTTGATCTCGACACATCGGAGGGCAGATACCTTCCGATTACCATTGGTTCTGTTTCCCATCAATGGCGGCAGATCTCTTTGACATCACCCCAGCTCTGGACGTCGTTATCCGTTACTATCGGTAACAATACACCTTCCAAGGCGGCCTCGTTGATCAAACTATATTCGCAAAACTCTCAATCCTTATCGTTGAACCTGGAGGTGAACTGCGCACCGTTAGAATTGCCAGGTTACGACCCACTACCCATCCTTGAGCCTGTCACCCAGGCTATATTCTTCGATATCGCGAAGAAAATACATAATCTTATTTTCATCCATGTCCTGGAAGGCTGGGTCCGCTTGATCACGGAACGACTTACTGAATGCCGTGCGTTGGCCATCTATCCGTCATGCCGGAGCATTGTCTATAGCTGGCAGCAGCACCGATTCCGTCTGTCCCATCTACCTTCCCTTCGAAGCCTCCGACTTGAAGCAATGCCCAATATCTCACTCCCCTCCACACTCACCTCTCTAGAACTCACCGGAGGTCCAGCTCACACATCAATACACATCCTCACCCAATGCCCAAACCTCATCACCTTCGCAGCTTGTCATACATATCCCGGTGACGCGAATCTACTTCCTCGAATCCTACCAATCATCATACACGAGAACCTAGAATTTCTCAGATGGCATGACACTTCGGGTTCTGACAATTGGGGAAACAACTTTCTCTTATATTGTCATTTCCCAAAATTACGAGTTTTGCATTGGACGGGACCTGATTCTGGAGAACCATGGGCATTCGGAGGTCCAAATCTAGAACAACATCAAATAAACCTTACAAGTTTCTTCTCCAGGCTATCACCAACACTCGAAACACTCGATTTACCATGGGGTATTCCACAAACAAGCTTGATACCATATTTGAAATCCATTCTCTCCGCGCTTCCATTATTACAGGAACTGCGATGTGACGAGAAGGTCACTAGCAACCTTATTCTTGACATGATTACGATTCCTCGTTCTGCGATTGTGGTGGATCCATCCCAGCATTTCACCGGTTCCATTGACGTATCCCAAACGCAAGGTCCGAGGGTCTTGACTGGTCTCAAAACCCTTGCCCTTAACCACGGTGGGACATACCCCAATCGTTTATGCAGAGTATTGGAGAGGATCCACACTTTCCGCGAAACAGGTGGACCCTTCCGCCTGGAGCTGAAAGAGAGCATTGTAAAATGGGATCAGTTCAGTGTCGACAGGATTAAAGCGTTGAGGGCAAAGGGATTTGAAGTCCAGATCTTTGAAAAATCGATCCAGCGCAGCATTGACACCCTAGTCGTTGAGTAAAGTATCGAAACTTGAACGTTTGAACTCTCTGTAAACCACGTAGCAAATGTACAACACGTTACTATACAAAAAAGTAATTTCTCATTTCCATACCCCGACAACTCAAACATGTGTTCCGGAACGATGAACCTGCCCCGCAAACCCATTCCCAAACACACCACCATCCGTAAAACTAATCCTCTTTCCTTTCGTATCCTCCGCATAATTCTCATAAAAATTATTCTGATCTTTGAACCCCAACTGATAGCCATCCCCACTGCTACCTTCACCCGTCCGTCCAGGTCCATCCCAGAAGTGGAATGCCTGACTGTGTACACCATATGATGCAGGGACAATCTCGAGCAAATCTCCACGAGCGATTTCGATTGCTGGGATTTCGGCGGCTGGGAGACCGACGAGGTATGCAAGGAGACACCGGATAACGGATGCGTGACCGATGATGAGAAGATCTTCGCTTTCGCGTTCAAGTTCAATTAGGATTGGTTCCAGTCGAACTGCAAAAGGTGATCAGATATGAACATATGCCTTTTGAAGATACACACCACTAAGGTCATGATAACTCTCCGCTCTAGGTACGCGATACGAATATGGATCCTTCGTAAACCTCTCCCAATCTTCCGGATAATATTTCTTCGCTTGGTCCGGAGTCAAACCATCCCAAATTCCGGGATTAATCTCCAACATCTGTGTTTTCTCGACCACTTTGATCTCTGGTATCATGACTTTAGTTTGATTTCCCGTAGGGGGTGTGGAAGCGGCACTGGGCCCGAGAGTAAGTCCATCAGCGACCGCATCAGCCATGGGTCGGATACGTGGAGTGTTGACTGGTGCATCTCGCGCGACTACACCCAATATTGGGAGCTTAAGTGTCTTATTTGGGTTGGGCTTGACCACGGGAACGTCAGGAACTGCATCAGGGATTACCTCCTCAGCCGCTTCATCCATTGTGTCGGGTTCCTCTGAGAGGGGACTAGAGAGGAACGGCCAAGCGGTATGATGAGCCCTTCGTCGAGTAGAAGTCCAGATCTATGATATACATTGACACGATCAATATCTCAAGTGATATGTTCCTGTGTAGATATGTACTTACAACAAGTCTACGCTGAGCCGGATCAATGCCACGGTCTTGCAGTACCTTCATCCTGCGTGAGAAGACGATATCTTTGAGCTTCTCGGCATATTCCCATCCGGCGGGTGAGAGATCTGAGTCGGCTTTATAAGAGTGTTCGATCAATGATTGACCCGACTGAATTGGCGTATAATTGAGCATATAAGGATCGCCATCGTAGAAACTAGACGCACGCGGGCAAACCAAATGGTACGGAATCGATTGTGTATGTTCATCAGGAAGAACACAATCCGTGACTATATACGCTCTATCAGTATATCGCACCGAGTATGGAGTATCAAGGCGCACTTGAAGGTATCCTTGAATTTTCTGTAAATATCCTCGAGTCAGCTCTTAAGACCATACGAGAGAGGGTTTTGGTCGCATACATTCAGCAAAATCTTCTCTCCGACGTTGAAGATCCGGATATACGGCCATGTAAGCTCCTCAACGGGCTGGTAAAACTTCTCTCTGTCCTTTATACGACCGTAGTAGTCTTCGACGGCTTGATTTGGATCCCATCCTTTGTACTACACAAGACAGTACACAATCAGCATGCGATTCGAAACAAAGCCGGAGACGTACGTCTGGAGAAGAGATCTTGACACTCCTAATATTCCGCTCAATTATTTCTTGCTTATCACAACACGATTCTAAAGAACCCAGCTAAGAAAGAATAAAGCAACAGGTAAAATCACAACGCACCAAGTAAAATGATATGAATCCCTTGTTTCTCAAACTTCTCCGCCATTGCCTCTCTTCCCGCTCTTGTACCATTATTCGCATCATAAATCACAACTTGCCCTCCAGAATTGAAGAAATCCCAAATCAACTGCTCGCATCCGTCTGCGACACTCTTTCTCATTCTTTCCGTCTCAGGGGTCCTCGTCCCTATATACAGATTATTTTCAGAAAGGTAATGAATGAAATGCCATATATACCATATGAGAAATAATCCGGGGGTAGCTTCTGCGCTCCGCCCAACGTCTTGCGTCTATAGTCACCTAAACTCACGACCTGCGTCTTCACACCGGTCCATCTCAAGTATCGTTCTAGTGCACGCGATATGTGGGTCTTGCCTCGTGCGGGGAGGCCGATAGTGAGCACTAGGATCTTTCCGGCGTGAAAGAGCAAGCCGGAAGCTGTCACATAGAGTGGTGCGACCATATGAGGGCTCGGGGTTGGAGATCAAGGGCGCCTTGGGTTGAGTACAAGACCCGAGGATGAGACTAGGGATATGATTGTCGTCGTTGTTCAGGCTGTGGTGGGAATGCAATAATGCTGAGACGCTCCGCTAGACCCAGGGCCAGGAGATAAGCTGGCGGCTAACCAGATAACAGTATATTATGTAATTATCAGTGCTCATTAGCAAAAGTATTTATTTTTCAACAGGGGTGGTGACGTACAATAGACCAGATGCGAGAAGCAGAGCGGAAACCACAAGTAAAGAAACGAGAATAAAAAAAGCAATCCTCGAAAACCACAAATCATCCTCGAGAAAGCAGTCATTATCACACCGCAATTCCAATCCCACCCCCTTCCGCTCGGTAATCTTCCATCTCTTTATCCAGATCATCTTTCGACACCGGTCCTTTCTTTATGCGACCACCCACATTCCCAACGGTACCAGCTAACGCAAGCTGTTGCTTTTTAAGCCGCTTTGGACCCTTCTTGAATCGTACACGTCGTGGAGGGACAACCGTAACCCCAGTGGTGGCGGGTAGTTGAGTCCTTTGTTGTCTACACGTTGCAATTAATGTCTGGAGTTCATTGTGGCATGTATGGTAGGGAGAGGTACGTACAGTGTAAGTGCAGGTCGCGGTGACGAAGTTGACATAGCTGGTCCATCAGGAACCTTACCCCCTAGCCGATTCAATAACGTCGGTGTCACGGTAGGCGGCGGCTGATCCACAGGACCAGGAATTCCATCATAAATAATCTCAACCTTTATTCGTCTTCCTGCAAAAACACGCGTTAAAAGATTGTCATAAAATCAAGAGTACGACACGTACGTCCGTCAACAATCTTCCCGTCATACTTCTGCCTCGCAACAGCAGCATCTCCCGGTCGATTAAAAGTAACAACCGCCATTCCCTTTGACTTCCCCTGACTATTACACACCAAAAACATATCCTTCAACGGTCCAACCGTCTTCTTAAACAAGTCCTAATACACATAAACCGTTAGTATCCATACGAATAGTCACTTCGACTCGGCCCTGCAAGTCGCAACTCACCTCAACCTCAAGAGCAGTCACATCCACAGGCAACTGGGACAAGAAAATCTTGCTCCCCATTTCCTTCCCTTTTGCCCCTCCGGTAGCCCCATTTACGCTATTAATGATGTTCGGCTTCCATGCAGGCGCAGGGACGGCATTGCTCCCCAACAATTGGCGTTTAGGACCATGAAAGTTGTTGAGACGCGCAGCTGCGGCTGCTTGTAAACGTTGGACATGTGTTTGATTGAACATGTCACTTTTATACGACGTGTCAGTATTGTGTGTGTGGCGAAAGACAGGGTGTATGGATATATGTGATGCGCGCGATCCAGGACACGAGGATTCTTGAGATGCAGGGTGGTGGTGTGAGGTATTACGAAACCTCTAAAAACGACGAACGAAAGCGTAGCGGGTTCCTTCGAGACTTGAAGAAACTACCAAAGGAAAAACGCGTAGGGTGGAATGCTGAGATAAACCCATGACCTTCCAAAACTTGAAAAGTCAAAACTCAAATACCTTGAAGTACGGTTCCGGGGCACGTGAAGTCTTGTTAAACACGAATTCCTTTTGAGCAGAGAACGAAGTAACAACGTATTTTAGCTTTGAGATGAGCGGCTTGACAAGAATGGACAGAGTGACCACGGAATTTGAGAGGCATAGCTGATACTGTGTTTGGTTCACAGGTAAATGCCAAATAAAGTCAACATCATCAGGGGCCAGCAGCTGAACCTAGGGACGGGCCGAACCTCAGCTCGTCTTTACCCCCACTTCTCGAATCCACAAAAATTTGACGACGCTGTCATTATTCTGATTATATACCCTCCTGAGCCCTCCAGGATCTAGTTATCAGGTTCTGTCGACGTCTGGCGTTTCCCTGGATCTTACCATGTCCTGCAGTACCATTCCCGTTCAGGTACATGCAATACCGACGTGGATGTTTGCCTGTTGGTAACTCACGTACCCCACCATTGCTATTACGCGTTCTACTGCCATCGCGACGGACGACGAAGGTCTAAAGACCCAACGAATGTCAAAAAAGCTCCACTTCATGACCCATACATTTGGTCATAGAGGAACACTGTGAAGAGACGCTTTGCATGCCGAAACCGCTGAGGATCCTACTACCCTCCAAGTCTGTCCATATCCAGCGAGCGAAAGGACGCGCCTTGAAGACGAAGGGATAGGGCCGTCGTGGGGCGAAGTCTCCCTCTCGTTTGCTACGATAATCTTTAACTAGTGATCAGTCGAATGGAGCACTCGGGTACTGATCTTCGTATGGAGCCGGATTGCGCTATTCCGAGATCCCAAGTTTCCCAAGTCAGTTGGCTCATCTGTGGAGAGCTGGATCGCTTGCTGATCCTCTTGTTTAGCCCCATAAAGCCTCGGGGAGCTCATCGGAAGCCACATTGGACCTGCAATATTTTTACCTGTTATTCAAAAGTCTTGGTTAACTGATTCCTTATCACACCAACCTCCACGGACATATGACTCACCCACCACGAGTTTGCGTCAAAAAAAGTAAAGAGCATTGACTGAAACTGTCTTGCGCCTTACACGCTGACCACCGATAGACCTCATGGTAAGGGATAGTCACCATCCGTATGATGACTTGTGCTGAATAGCCCTGTAGGTGATAGCCTTGGGGCTTTGTGTGGAGTTGTGGCGACGATACTCCGCCTGATCCTTAAGTCATCTGCCAAAAGGTTGTGGTGTCTGCTCGGTCATTGGTAAATAAACAGAAGTCCTTATTAATATTATCGAATCTCATGAGGGTATTTTCTCCGTATTTAATAAGCCCCCGTCGGTCCCTCTCTCCTAGGTATCCTACCCAACTCTACACCTGGTGAGCAGATAAACCTCTTAAACCCATTTCGATTGTATGAATAACCGTAAACTGTGATAGAAAATGACAGTGATTGCATCAGATATCTCTGTAGCGCAAGCAGCTACAATCATCAATGCTATTATCACGGTTATACAACTCACCCTCTTCGCTTCCTTGACTGTTGTCTTGATATACCTTTTACCGAGGACCACCACCGCGTTGGCATGGAGCGCGATCAGCAGAACCATTCACTCTTCTATCTGGCCGACACTCCTGCGCTCAGATTCGAGCACTGGCGAATCGGTTCGCACTTCAGTATTGACAATCTCCCGCCTCTCCTTGATCAGCACTGTCCTCATCGCGCTTAGTGGTGTTATCCTCCCCTTAGGCCTCCACCAGGGGCCTCTTCTGCCAAGCGAGCCTCAGATGATTTCGGCCAAATACATTCACGATGATTCCCCCATCGGTCTCGCTACGACTTCCGATCGTCAGAACTTCCTATTTGGACGCGTCTGTGGTGCCTTGGCATTCGTACCTTGCCCCGGAAACCCAACGAACAACTCAAATGTTACCACCTATGCACCGTCGGTTGTCGAAATCTTCAATAGCACGACGTACGGCCCTTTCAACATGCAATTTCGGCGCTTTTATAATGTCCCCAGCCAGTGGGGCCACCGCAGCCAAGGCATCGATGGCACGGCCCAGTCCCTCATCCTACGCGACGATATTTTCGCCATCGAAGGTCTCGTTGTCGATATGGCCTCCGATCACCCGGGTATTGGCTTCCTGAATGTGACGGTGCCGGATTTCCCTACAGGCGGGAGTTGGTCGCAGGATGTCCTGTGGCTAGATCCCATCACGGAATGTGTCAATACCAATCTCACGGCTGATTATATCCTGTCCAATGGCCCACTTAACAGCACCGAGAATTACAATATCACTGATCATGGTGGCTTTTATCGACTTACTCAAGACCAGCCATCGCTGAATCTAGATGGTCAGCATATCGACCTCAAACAGCGCGCATACACGGGGGCGGTCATGAGCAACTTTGATGCCATGCGCTTTCTTAATACGAGCCGGGAATCGTCTCACGAGGGCAAGAACTATACATTGAATGCCTCGACCGAAGGATTGTCAAGTTCTGACCTTGGAAAAACAACCCCATTGTTCCTCAGCTATCTGAACGATACGGCCCAAACAGATTCCGACATTTCATGCACAGGATTTGGCGGGGCAGACTCCATTGATCCAAAGAATGTCCATGTTTCCTGCGGGGCTTTCCTCGCGCCTCCTTCGCGTACGGATGGCGGGAATCCGGAAGTCCTGGATGGCGGCTCACATTGGAGCCAGCATATCCATGTCTGCGCTAGCACTACGCGGGCATCGATCCAGACCATCACCCTCTTGACAAATAGTAGCTCCAATCTCCAAAACCTCCAACTCCATCGCCAAACCTCCAACAAGACCGTTCTTTGGGCTATGGAGAAGACGAATATAACCATTGCGGACATAGATCCGATGTGGGGATGGGTGGATGACAGATATGAAAACGACTCGTCACTGTGGACCGTTCGAAATCCCAGTTTCTACCTGCCTGCCGGGTCTACTTCAATTGCCCATATTCTGAGTGCAGGCGAACCAGTAGCTAGTCATGCAAGCGTCTGGGGAGAATCGTACTTCTCCTTTACCTCGACTGATCATTATATTGATTATACTGGTGAAACTAACTTTGCTATGAAAGCAAAGTTTGTGTCTATGGTTGAACAAAATCCCACCCTCGGCGACGCTCGTATCCGAAACATTATTTGGACAGATATGATGGCAAACGATGTTCTTGGAACTATGACATCACGGACGCTACTGGCCGCTCGTAACCGACCATCTCTTACCTACGACTTCAGATATGCGATACCCGGCTTCCTCCTTCTGGCGCTATGGGCTCCATCATTCCTCGCCGCCTTGACCCTTCTTGTCACACGTACGATCAGGTTTAAATACATGAGGCGGGTGCTTGACCATTTATCGGTTGGCCGCGTAGTTGTTGGGTCATCCCTGTTGCGTGTTCAAGGACAACCGGAGGCTTTGGCCTCTGATGAACTCAATACGGTGCAGGCCGAATCCCACATTGACGCTGCAGCGAACCATTCCAGCGATTCGCTTGGGGAGCCAAGCAATACTGATAATCAGCATCATGAAAAGAGTAGTTGGGCCAACACGGATAATACGACCGACGTCACACTTTTCCTGGACCGTAAAGCCAGCTATGAGGGTCTTTTGCACCCTTCTTGAACGTTGTTTAATCTGTATTTGTATTATTATTATTATGTGATTTTCACTGTAATTGTATAAGATAGATGGCGGATTCAGATATGAAGGGTATGGTTGAGCATCTACCCTATCATACAGATACAAGCAGAGAAAAAAAGAGAGAGATAGCATCTCGAATGCCTAAGCAATGTGCCTTGTACTGGGGCAAACCTCGTTAATCCGACAAATGTTCATGTAACCTGTGGAGCCTTCCTGAGGTTCATGGGGAGTGTCATACTCCTTCAATCTCAGCCCTGAATATACTGATTATGCCGGACGAAAGCAAAGTATGCGTCTATACTTGAAATGGAACCCGTTCTCGGTCATGTTAGTATCCGGAACAATGTCTGCCTCGACGCTGCCGGTCGTTCATAACAGACCATCTCCTAGTTACGACTTCCGATTCGCGATCTTTGGCTTTGTCCTCCTCGTTATCTGGGCCCCATCCTTCTTCGCCGCCCTCATCCTCGTTTGATCAAGTTTCTGAAGCAGGTGCTTGACCATTTATCGGTTGGCCGTGTGGTTTTTGGGTCATCCCTGTTGCGTGTCGAAGGCCAGGCTCCGATCTCCAATGAGCTACATACTGTGCAGGTTGAATCCTGGCTTGAGGCTGCAGCGGACCACTCTAATCAGTCGCTTGGGGACCCAAGCAATAGCGACCATCAAGACCATGAAAAGAGTAGCTGGGTCAATATGGGCAGCGCGACCCGCGTCACACTCTTCCTGGACCGCAAAAACACCTACGAAGGTCTTCCGTGTGCCGCATCTCTCGATTGAACGTGTGGTTGGTCCTAAGTATGGTTTTCTTTCCGCTTCTTCCGGTATAGGCTTGTTATTTTGTTCAGTTTTCCGTTCAAGCATCAGTCTTATTCCTATATGTGTCGAGGTCTGTGTAAGATAGATGACGAGTTCGGGTGCCTGCCGTGTCGAATAAAGAAAGAAAATTGTCGAGGAAACAAATAAAATCTTCTGTACTTGAGCGACGCGCTCCGAGTCTGTGTGGATGTTTGTGACTACCGGCCAAGGCCGCTTGCCCTTATATCTGCTTTTACTATGGCATTACTACGAGTCTTGGTTCTGGAAACCTTACCCTGAGCGGCCATCCTCTTGACACAGAAAGAGTCTAAGTCATTACGTATCAGTGTGAAAGTGATATGAATATGCCAAGACTACTCACTTTAAAGGGCTCCTTGGCAACAATTGTTTAGTGGAGTTGTGATTCAGTTGGAAGAAGGTAGGTACTGTGATCGTGCCTGCATGCAGTGCGTTCTAGCATGTTTTGCAAGATCAGCCTACAACCCTTGAAATGAGGGTGGCCAAAATGTATAAGTATTGACGTTCCTTTCCAGAATTCACAACGGTATTTCTGAAGCCTGAGCATCCGAGAGCGCTCTTGCTTGCGAGGTCAGGGCAATTGGCTTACACCCCAAAGCTCGGTGAGCATATTCACATTGATTTCTATATTACGAAATGTCAACTTGCTGCGTTGCTACAGAGTCATGACGCTGATTGTTTCTCATATATCCGTGGCTGAAGCAGCTACTATAATCAATGCTCTACTCACATTCGCGCAATTCACCCTCCCGCCATCCCTCGTCATTCTACTGATCTATTTCATGCCAAAGACTAACTCTGCTCTTTCCTGGAGCTCGATAAGTCGAACCCTTCACTCGTCCATCTGGCCAACTCTCCTTCGGTCCGACTCCAGTTCGAGCAGATCAGCCGGCGCCACTGTTTTCACCATCACAAGCCTGACAACACTGAGTGCAATACTCATAGGGGTAGCTGGAGTTGTCTTACCTCTAGGGCTCCGACAGGGACCTCTCGTTCCTGTGGACCCTCGAGTCCTTCCAGCCAGATATATCCCAGACACATCTCCCATTGGGCTCGCCACAACGCCTAACAGACAGAACTTCGAGTATGGACGTACTTGTGGTACTTCAGTCTCTATGTCGTGCCCTGGAAATCCTAATAACGCAAACACCACTCTATACTCTCCGTCAACCGTTGAGATTTTCAACAGTACACGACACAGCCCATTTTCCATGCAATACCGACGCTTTTTCACCTCCGACATCTACAATCGTAGTTCTGGAATCATGGGCACGGCCCAGTCTTACGTCCTGCGCGATGATATCTTCGCCGTAGAGGGTCTCATTGTGGATATGACCGCTGGCCGCTCCGGTATTGGTTTTTGGAACATGACCATGCCACTCCTTCCTAACGGAGGGACTTGGTCACAGGATATTCTCTGGCTCGAACCCGTCACCGCATGCGTCGATACCAACCTCACCGCTGAATATATCCTATTTGATGGGCCATCTTCCGTGTCAGTGATCCGGACATTCAACATAATCGACCATGGGGGCTTTTACGGCCTAACTCGTGATTATCCTCCATCGAATCGTGACGGTCAACATATTGACCTGGAACAACACGCGTACAAAGGTGCAATCCTAAGCAACCGCTTTGCTATGCTCTTTCTCAATACGACTCGCGAATCATCCTACGAGGGAAGGAATTACACACTTGAAAGCGGGGTAGGCCCTACTCTGGACGTCATAGTCGGCCTTGGAAAATCTGCCGCCTTGCCGGTCAGTTACTTTAATGACACTGGAAATGCGATCGCCCAAACCGTGTGTGAAGGGTTTGGGCCAGAGGACCCGGCGAATGTGACAAATGTCCAAGTATCTTGTGGGGCATTCCTAGCACCACCCGTACGTGCGGATGGAGGAGACCCTCATGTCTTTGATGCGAACTCAAGATGGAGTCAGCGCATTCATGTATGTGCCAGCGCCACACGCGCATCGATCCAAACAGTCACTTTTTCAACACTCAACACTTCTGACCTTGCGGACCTTCGAATAACGCGCCGGCCCTCGAGCCAACCCATTCTCTGGGCGATGGAAAAGACGGATCTAAGAATTGCGGATGTAAATTTAGTATGGGGACGTGTGGACGACAGATATCAAGGCCATCCATCTCTTTGGACTGTGCGTAGTGATGGACTTTATCTTCCTGCAGGATCGGCTGGGATGTTCGGACCAATTCTCCTTGCGGGCGAGCCGGTGTCTGCGTATGGCGTTGCATGGGCAGCGGTATACCAAACGACAAAAGCAGACTCCCTGACCGACTATGCTGGCGTTTCAGACTATGCACTGAAAACAAGACTTCAGTCCCTCGTAGATAAAGACCCCGTTTTCGGTCATGCCTACATCCGAAACACGGTCTGGACCGATATCATGGTTAACATTGTGCTTGGGACTTCAACCAGCGCAACCATACTTGTCGCTCCAAACCAGCCATCAATAGAGTACGACTTTAGGTTCGCGATCCCTGGCTTTGTTTTGCTAGCCTTGTGGGTTCCCGCATTCCTGGCCGCCCTCAGCCTTCTCGCCACTCGCACACTCACGTTAAGGTACATTAAGCAAGTCCTGAACCATACGTCAGTCGGTCGCGTAGTCGTTGGGTCATCCTTGCTGCGCACGGAGGAACGAATCACTTCAGACGGGACGCATTCCGTGTCGGCGTCTGGCGAGCTCCCAAGTAATAAGGGTCATCAACACCCTGAAAAGAGTGATTGGGCTGATAACCAGACTTCTACCCATGTCACACTTTTTTTGGATCGTAAAGATACTTATGAAAGTCTTCCACATGTAACCTCCCCTCATTAGGTGTACCCTGTCTCTCTGGCCCCATTTATTTGGACCCAACAAGCTTTTTTGTCCGATTTCCATCCCAATGTAGTATTCCTAACTTCACCTGGTGTGCCGACCAGTGGATGGGGAGTTTCGCCAGCTACTATCACTATTGGAAGAATCTGGAAAACTCAACATCCGCGCCTTGAACGGCTCTATTCATTAGGGCCCCATTTTTATCGCGAGTTCCGTTTGAGCTTTGGAATGATCTTCCATGTTTGAGGTTGCGCGTTATGAAGAGGTGGAGATTGTGAATCTGCAAGGTGGACTGGCAAGATAGGGTGCCAGTGGATGACGAACATGTGGGACAAGCGCAGGATCCTGGAATAGGAATGCGAAACGGCAACGCGTGGTGCTAGGAAGCCTAGGACAGAGAAAATCACAGACTTCTCACTGGGCCAACAGGTCAATCAGGCATACGCCGTTATTGAAAATAAACGAGTGATGGGAACGCTTGGACCTCCCATGTATAGTATCCTTGCCCATATATGGCACAGGGTTCAATATCTGTTTTTAATATTGCACCAGCTTTATTGATTTGCTGGCCCAGTGTTCTTTGATCCAAGGTAGAACAGAAATTCCGACAAATCACTGGCTGTCGTAAACGTCGGAGGTCAGTTGTTGATTGCTAGTATACCTGCAACACTTCCGAATCTCAAAGGAATGAGGCAGGTGGTTCTGTTCTGGGCGTGCACTAGAAAGGTATTGTGTTTGGTTCTGGGGTCGATGGCAAATAAGAACTTGCACCAAGCTTGACCCGTCCGATAACCCGCCATTACCAGAGGCTATTTTTGTGGTGATTCTGAACAGGAAACACCCCAGATTCTTATCCGGTCCTCGTGCAGACATCTCTTCATCGTCGAATCATTCCGTTCCGTGCCGGTCTTCAATTTGGTCACGAAAATGAGGAAAATATTTACACAGCTTGAATCGAGTTTTGGTCACCAGTGTGCGCTGCGCCAGTGGTCTCAATATACGAAGCTCTTCACTGGATCTTGCCATAATCAGCCATCCCGCATTTCTTCCGCATCTGCTGATTTCCGGTCATGTTCTCGTGTGTGAGCGGTTCGTAGATATGTCAGGTCGATTGTTGAAACGCTGACATATGGGTTAATTTTAGGACAGCTGTCGGAGCACATGGAGTTCTTACAATCCTATCGTTGGGAGACCTCCAGTGTCAGTTGACTTCATGATAGAGTCAGTGATCCGAAATCTCGCAGATGTGCCCAGAGCCCAAGTAAGCGAGCGCCCGGAGCCAAAATCAGTTCAAGTCATATTCCGCCCAAAAACTGAGCATACCGTAGCCGTTCCTTGTTCCCCAGGCTAATTGACCCTCCAAGGTGAGTACGCCGAATTTTCCGACAGACTTATCCTGACGTTCAGGAACAGAATCATGGT
Source organism: Chlorophyllum brunneum (assembly GCA_963576785.1). Taxonomy (NCBI): domain Eukaryota; kingdom Fungi; phylum Basidiomycota; class Agaricomycetes; order Agaricales; family Agaricaceae; genus Chlorophyllum; species Chlorophyllum brunneum. Next base: position 705,798 of record OY756146.1, on the reverse strand, counting down.
GTTCATCGTCGCGCGTATGTCCGTCGCGCAGGCAGCTACCATTATCAATGCTGTCGTCACATTCGTTCAGTTCACCCTCGCTGCTTCGTTGGTCATTCTCCTTGTGTTCTTCATGCCGAAAACCAATTTCGCCATCGCTTGGAGTTCACTCGCTCGATCACTTCATTCCTCGATTTGGCCGACTCTCCTTCGCACCGATTCTAGCTCGAGAGGATCAACCGGTATCAGAGTCGCGACCATCTCGTACCTGTCTGCGGCTAGCGTGGTACTTGTCGCAATCGCTGGGGTTACTCTCCCTCTGGGTCTACACAAAGGACCTCTCCTTCCAAGCACACCCCATTTCTTCTCAGCAAGATATATTCCCGACACCTCACCTCTTGCGCTTGCTACGACCCCAAACCGCGACAAGTTCAAGTACGGGCGGTACTGTGGCCCACTCGAGCTCGTGGCTTGCCCCGAACAGACCGATGAACCAAACGACACGACCTTCCCCCTCTCTATCGTTCAATCCTTCAACAGCACACCACATAGTCCATTTATCATGCAATACCGTCGTTTCTACACAGCAACTGGCGGCAGAACTTCAGGCAGCAGAGGCCAAATGGGCATATCCCAGTCTCTTCTTCAGGAAGATGGCCTCTTCGGTGTCGAAGGTCTCATCGTTGATATGTCCTCAGGGCACCCTGGTATTGGTTTTTGGAACCATACTGTGCCAGTAAATCTCGAGGGTGGCACCTGGTCACAGGACGTCCTATGGCTCGAGCCACTCACATCATGCGTCAATACCAACGTAACGGTCGATTACATAGTAACGGACGGCCCAACGAATCAGCCACTAACGTGCAATATCACCGACCATGGCGGGTTTTACGGGCTACCTCCTTCCTTCCCTTCGTTAAGCCTTGAGGGTCAAAAAGTTGACCTCGTAAGCCACGCGTATCTAGCCGCGGTCTTGAGCAACACCTTCGCCATGCTAGCCTTGAACGCAACCCGCAATTCCACTTTCGAGGGGAAGACATATACGAATTTCTCTGTGGGTTCTCTGACACCCCAACTGGGTAAACCTGTCACCATACCACTCAGCTATCTCAATGGTACGGCAAACGACATCGCCACTACCACATGCCAAGGTTTCGGATCCGATGACAGTGCAAACGCAACGAATGTACAAATTTCATGCGGAGCTTTCCTTGGGCCACCTGCCCGCACGGATGGTGGAGACGAGAGGGAGTTCGATCAAGGTTCGCGGTGGACTCAGAGTATCTATGCTTGCGCGAGTGCAACGCGAGCATCAATCCAGACGATCACATTTTCCATAAACGATACCTCTAAACTTGAGAACCTCCAAATGAATCGTCAGGCTTCAAAAGGACCAGTTCTTTGGGCTGTGGAGAAGACGAATCTCAGTATCGGATCCATTGATTTGATGTGGGGGAGGGTAGATGACAAATTTAAGGGCGATTCGTCACTCTGGACAACCCGTAGCGAAGGTCTCTACTTACCTGCGGGGAGTATGGGTCAGTTCGGACCAATTCTCTTTGCGGGCGTACCTCAGGGCACACACACAGCCGCCTGGGCCGTCGTGTATGGCTCATCTCACGGTAACCCGGACTTGAGCACACATTACAGTGGCGGATCCGACTACTCCATGAAAGCAAAGTTCCAGTCACTCACAGAACAGGACCCGACTTCCGGTAACGCTCAAATCCGAAGTATCATCTGGACCGATTTCATGGCTAATAACGTCCTTGGAACCGCGACGAATTCGACTATAATGGTCGCTCGTAACCAGCCATCGCTCGCGTACGACTTGCGTTTCGCTATTCCTGGTTTCATTCTGTTTATCATATGGGCCCCATCCTTCTTCACTGCCATCGTACTCCTCATTGCTCGTAAAATCAAATTCGAGTATGTGAGAAAGGTGCTTAATCATACGTCGTTGGGTCGTGTAGTCCTTGGGACGTCGTCGCTGCGCGTTGAATCCGGTCAGAGCGAGGAAGGATATTTGCATGATCGTGGACATGGGAAGGAGAATCCGGTCAGCACAGCTGGTGCGACAAGGGTAATACTTGATTTAGATCGTGAAGGCGGTTACGAAAGTCTTCCACGTGAAACCCAACCTCTTTAATCCTTGCTGTCGTTTAATACTTCTTATTTGTTGTCAGTAGAAGATGGTACGTGCCCTTACCCTCTAAGTACCGATACATTATGGACTTTTGGGACTTTCTTCCTATTCTACGATACACAATAATACCCTAGAAAATTTTGTGTGACGCCAAATTACTTCTCCTTTTGACTGAGGAGTCAGGATCCGTCCCACTCCTGTCAAGGTTATTTCTGTCTGCGTATTCATCTATTCCCACTGGGAAAGTGCCAAGTGCACCATCACCACTTCTTCCACCTTTTTAAATCAATCCGGTACAATCGGCTATTGATGTGTGCACCTCCAGTCAAGAAACCTGCTCCATTGTCCCATTGTCAATGTTATTCATGCTAATTTCAAGATCACCTTCCCCGCATTGTATCTTGTATCGAGAGTGGTTTTTCCATAAACGGATCAGACCCGACAATCCCACATTGCTTCCGGGCTCTATCAATACGAAAGATCAGCTCGTGTAAATGTCAGACTGATTGATTGTTATCAAAACGCTGGTGTAGTTGTGTCTGAACATGGCAACACCCTGTACGTGTATGTGTATGTTTGATGTACCCCTCATCACTTCCCTCCACCATGACTCAAATCCAACTGACCCAATGGATATGTTTGATCCGATTTCTCGCATTTTTGGGCTGTACCGACAAAGATCGGCTCTCAGAAGGAGTTCATGACTTGATCCCTGACATACACTGAGCTGGCAAATAAGAGCATATCGGAACTCCTCGCCCCTCAGGCAACCGACCTGTTCACTGCGTCCACAGTAAGTGTCCCGAATGCCTCAAAGACACTGTTCCTAATGCACAATAGCAGAAACATGGTTTACATTTTGTCGCGAATTTCTGTTGCAGAGGCGGCTACCATCATCAATGCCGTTATCACGTTTGTCCAGCTGACGCTCTCTGCCTCACTCGTCCTCCTCGTAATATACTTCATGCCGAAGGTCCACCCCGCCCTGGCCTGGAGTTCGATCAGTCAAACGCTTCACTCGTCGATCTGGCCAACCCTCCTCCGTTCTGATTCTAGCTCACGCAGATCAGTTGGATTTATCGTACCCACCGTCTCGCGCTTGGCCATCTTCAGCACAGCACTCGTTGCGGTGGTAGGGGTAGTCCTCCCTCTTGGATTGCACGAAGGTCCACGCTTTCCCGGTAGCCCTCGCGTCTTTCGAGCTGAATACCTTCCTGATACATCTTCCATCGGCCTCGCTACAACCCCGAACCGCCCAAAGTATCAGTATGGGCGTAGCTGTGGCCCAGACTTCCCTATTCCTTGCCCTGTGCTCAGCGACGCTTCAAACAACACAACTTACACACCCTCCACCGTCCGCATCTTCAATAGTACACAACACGGTCCATTTTCGATGCAATACCGTCGTTTCTACCCTGACGGAGAGCTAAGTAACGTCAGCCTCTCAGGTAGCTCTGGCGTGATGGGTACCATCCAGTCTTTCATTCAGCGGGATGATATCTTCGCAATTGAAGGTCTCATCGTCGACATGTCTACCGACCACCCGGGTATTGGTTTCTGGAATCACACCATGCCAGTGGTTGCTGATGGTGGCACTTGGTCGCAGGATGTCCTGTGGCTTGAGCCCCTTACGGTATGCATCAATACCAACTTGACGGCGGACTATAATTTGACGGAAGGACCGGATGCTACCATCGAGACGTACAACGTTACTGACCATGGGGGCTTTTATGCGCTTACTCCCGACTATCCTACCTTGAGCCGCGATGGTCAATATATTAACCTCACTCAACACGCGTATAAAGGCGCCGTCTTGAGTGACTTTTTCGCTATGCTCTACCTAAACGCAACCCGTAATTCATCCTTCGAAGGAAAGGGTTACCCACTGGAAATGAATCTTACCTCTGGTTCTAGCCTGGACGGAGTATCGCTTGGAAATATCGTCTCATTACCCCTCAGCTACCTGAATGGGACTGCAGCCGAAGATCTCACTGTCACATGTGCAGGGTTTGGACGGTCTGACAGTGCAAATGTGTCAAATGTCCATGTGTCTTGCGGTGCTTTCCTCGGTCCGCCCTTGCGCACAGACGGTGGAGATCAGAAGGACTTTAGTGAGGGTTCCAAGTGGAGGCAGGACATTCACGCGTGTGCGAGTACCACCCGAGCGTCCATCCAGACGATTACTTTTTCGACAAACGATACATCCAACCTCCACAATCTCCGAATCACCCGTCGACCCTCCAACCATACCAGACTCTGGGGCGTAGAGAAAATGGATTACAACATCAGCAGCATTGATTTGATGTGGGGTAGAGTGGATGATAGATTTGAGAATGATTCGTCGATATGGACGGTGCGCAGCGAAGGTCTCTATCTACCCGCAGGAGAGGCTGGAGTATCTGGTTTTGGCCTTCCTCCGGGTTCGGCACAGGCTGCACATGCAGCTACCTGGAACAAAATATATCAAACCACTTACGAGGTCGATGACAATTTCATTGACTATAGGGGTACCCTTGACTATGCCATGAAGGCAAAGTACCAGTCGATTGTGGAGAAGGATCCTGTTTTCGGTCATGCAAATCTCCGAAACATCGTCTGGACCGATATCATGGCCAACAATGTCCTTGGTACTGTGACAAACTCGACTCTCTTGGCCTCTCCGAACCACCGGTCAATCGAGTACGATATGAAGTTCGCCATTCCTGGCTTCGTCTTGTTGGCCATATGGGTCCCATCATTCCTGGTTGCAACAGTTCTCGTTGTTACTCGTATGCTCAAATTTGAGTATATGAGACAAGTCCTCGATCATACGTCGGTCGGTCGTGTAGTCGTTGGTGCATCCCTGTTGCGCAAAGAGGGTGCTGTCCACCGCTCGGATGAATCGTTTATCGACATAGGCAAGGATAAAACCCACCAAGATGGAGGGGATGACTTGGCCGGTACCGCGGGTACCACTCGTTTGACACTGTTCTTGGACCGTAAGGGTGCCTATGAAGGTCTTCCAAACGCTGGTCCCCCTATCGAACTTGCATCCGTTCACTGATATTCCCTTGTCGACTCTGATCGAACTTCTAATAGATAATCGGATATTGCTACGATGCAGTGTAAACTTAGTTTAATATGCAATATACTCCTTGTGGTTGGAGCGTACATGATGAACAACCATCCTACCACATCCCTTCCCGGATCTCCAGGTTCGCCTGTTATTAAAGTGTTTCCCGGGTGAAGTCATTTTGGGAGCTAGCCAGGGCATAACCCTTTGTAGGGCCCGTATGAACATACACCACCACATCGGAGAACCTGGAGTCGTTTTCGCCACTGACTTTCTCGCTATGATTTGAGTAAGAGTTTCGTGACGTCCAGTGGTCCTCGTTTCTATATCCGAATCCTCTCCAACCCCTGTAGTCTCCTGTGTCGCTTCAAAAACGGGCGTGAACCTTACTACTTAGGAGTCTTTCCAATCCACAAAACATCCTATACCTCCCTCTCTCTAACCTTCTAACAGCTCTCCCTGCCTCCGAAAAAAGAAAGGCGATCAGGTGCGACGCAAGTTAGATTGACAGGTAAGGAGGGGATACGCTACACCCAGGATGGCCGAGAGTCATTGCCTGCCTGCCCCTAAAACCATGGTGAAGTCTCCTCTTGTTCCATAAAGCGAGAATCCGAAGGCGACTATATCCCTTCTCAGAACGTTATACTGGTTGTACCGTCATTGCTGTACCCCTAGCCTTCTTTCCACCGGAAGAAACAGACGACGTATCATCATCCCCTACAACTTCCTGCACATCTTCGCTCTTTTGGTAGTCCGAAAGATCCACTTCTCTGAACACGTTCTTTATAGAAGAGCCGGACACAGGGAAAAGAAAGTTGAGGATAATATAGATCACTGCCGAGATGCCAAAACCTGTGAAGAAGGACATTTGATAGATACGAGTCGCAGCGAGTGGGACATTCCTTCCGGCTGCAATGGAAATATTATCAGCGATGTGATTCTATGTGATCCAAGGCCCAAAGAGGAGTATACGTACTTGCCCCGGCGAACCCGACGACATTGATAAGGATGCCGGTGATGTACGCAGCATATGCTCTGATGCCAGGATCAGATTTTATTGCCCAGATATCTAGAGGTAATCAAACTCACCTAAAGTTAACTCCGTACGTGTAATAATACCAGCCATCCTTCCTTGAGTGGTATAAATCTGCAACGCGATACCGTCCTCTGCGAATGACGTAATACTCAGTGATCTACATAAGAGGGTGAGTGAAAACCTTGGGAGGCACGTTCGACAAGAACGTACCATGACCCCAGCAATAGAACTTAAGAAGACAGAGTAAGCGGAGAGATACGATGTGAATTGGTTGCTGCTCTTCAGAAGATTCCACGGAAGTATGCATAGCCCAACGATAGCAGCAATGTAGCCCCCGCGTCTGATGTTCTAGATCCAATGTATGGTGTTAGAGGACAGAAACAGATTTCAGCTTCGGACACTGGCACATACAATGAAGCGAGGGAACAACGCCGTGAGGTCACACCCAGCACTGATGGAGTTGGCGGAAATGTTCGTTCTATATCGACCCCATTAAAACCCATACAGTCAGTTGTGTTTCAATGAAGTAAAACGATGCGCTAGATGGGGAACATACCCGAGCTGAAATAAAGTAATGAATATCATTAGCAAGGGAATGGATCACAGAAGGTTCTGGGAACGTGAAAAGGGGTAGGCCTCACCTGAGCAATAATAAACGACGCAGCAATGAACCACACCCCAAACCTAGTCGCACTCGATTGGTTATCATCGAGGAACCGATTAAGGAGGTCGATAGGTGACCAGATAGCTTCACCGAAAATTGTCTCCGACGACGAACTGACAATGATGCCGACGAAACTGACAAGGGAGAACCCAAGAGGAACGGACCAGAACTGAGGCCATAATGCTGCTGAGGGTGACTTCGCACGGGAAGCAAAGTCAGGAGCGTTCCTAATGGCGAAGCGGGGAAACAAAAGATCAGTAACATCTAAAACTCGATCTCCTTCTGGTCACAAGGGTATGAAGTCAAAGAAGACGAAGGGGAATAGATAGGCAAACGAGAAGAGGAAACGGGAAACAGGAAACGGAACCTCGAATGTCTATTCCAGGTGTATATATGAAATGGCGGAAGCGAACTTCTGACTGCGAATTCAAATACTCACGTCACAAGAGTGGCCATGTTGCTGATGCACGACATGAGACTGACAACCATGCTCCAACCAAGCTCGGAACCATGCACATTGCTTGGCCGAGAAACGATAGGTCCGACTCCCTTGGCTTTTACGATACACCAAATGAAGAAAGTGATGCCCGCGATAGGGGCCACAATCGATTTGATGGTAAAGAGGTGCCGACTACACGGCAAGAAGCATAAGTATTATGACATTTCGTGTGGGGAAGATGTTGGAAGACGTCATAAAGGTTGTACTGACACCTTATGGATCGGGAACCATATAGCGGGAAGGGAGATCAGCCAGAAGAGGAAGAAGCACATGAAGTCTCTTGTAGTCGTTCCAGCTGATTCGGGGAGGTGATTAGCTATAAGAACTTGAGTCAGTGAACGCAAGAGCCTCAAGTTGAAGCATACCTACGGATGTCATTCACACTTGGCCAGATCGCCCTCAACATGACCTTCATGCAGTCACCACCAATACTCGCTTGCACACCATACCAGATACTGAGACGAAAACCTTTCAATCCCAAACGCACGTCATAGTGATAAGATACGCACCAAGCCATTACCCCCCGATTAAACGTACACCATAAACTCCCATACAGTCCAAAACTAGTTCTTGCAACAACAGGGAATGTGACGTGGTACATAGCGCCAGGACGTGCGTTTAAACAGATAAATGGGGCAGAAAATCCGTATCCAAGCCATACACATATCCAAGCTTGCCACCACGAAAGTCCCAGTTGGACCATTGACGACACGATCATCCATCTATAAAACATACTCAATAACAAGCCCTGGGCTTAGGGTAAAGAATAACGCACGTGTTAACATTGAAGCTATCCGCAATCCAGCTATGGGATACATGGCGTCATGAGGGCGCGGAGTGGGATACAAAACGAACATACAAGGCAATGAAATTGATGCCCCTCCACTGTCTCTTGTCCCGCGGCACAGGGGTCAGGTCATTATTCTGCTCAAACACGTCGATAATGAAATATAAAGTATGCTGCGGACAGGATTACGCACCGACAAGAAAAGTTGCCTGTAAGTCAGCCCAGGAGGATGAGGGACTTCGATCTTCTGTAAGAAACTCATCCGTGCAGCTTGATTAAGGTGAAGAGAGGCTTAGCAAGCCTCCAAGTGGGTTTGAGAGGGAAAGAAGAGTTTGAAATCGCACCACCCATGACACTTGAACTTCTTATCCTTCCTGTTCCCGACAGGTTGGGGCCTCTCTATCCACACTTGTGTAAGCGCTGTGGATATCGACAATACAGAACCACGTACTATTTTTAGTCATCACGCTGAGGAAGACACTGGTTTGGAATACATTATTTGCCGGTTGATGGAAAAACGAGTCAAATGCATTGATGACACTGCGGATGGGGTAGAATAGTTACAATCGAATAGGAGAATTTGGTCGAGAAATAATAGGTTATAAGTAAGAAACAAATCAAAAGAACTCGATGACCAGATATGCAAGCGGAATAGGAGTCCCCAAGATGCTAAGTTACGAATGCAGGGCTGGTATCTGTAGTCTGAATTGACGAGATGAGACGAGAAGCAAAATGTGTACAAGAGAAAAAACGCATTGATGAATACAGCAGACATGCGAAATGCGACGAGGACATAAGATGGCATAGCTTGATAGCAATGTAGTAATGCGCGGTCGTTGAACAAGAAAAATGAAAGAGATTTGCTGTGTTCGTATCAAGGAACGAGTATGGTTGTATGGTTTTGATTATGACCCAAATTTGTAGGGTATCCGAAAATTGTGGCCGCATGGGCGCTCAGGGTCATCTCATGGATGTGTGTCATGCTAACTCCAAAGGAGCTATGCAGCTACCCGACTGCGACGAGGACTTGAATCGTTCGCTAGTAGGAGAGGGCGAGGAAAAAGTGAATGCGGCGTAGATCTGTTTTCGCTCTGGTGTTGAAAATTTGCGACCTTCCACAGGATCGGCGGAAGGGGCACGAGCGGTAGAGGTAGAGGGGAGTGATGCAAGTGTTTGCGAAGAAGAGAAAAAGTCGCGGATTTCCGGTTCCACGGAGGCACCCTAAGATATTGTTTAAGTTGGATGAAAAGATATCCGAGTATGATGGACCTCACCTTGCGGAACTTAGCTTTGCTTGGTGGAGTTGCTGGAGCGTCCTGGGTAGGCTCAACAGCTTCATAAGCTTGCGAGACATCAGCCAAGGGCCGGACCGTCAGGTCATAGCACCGAGAGTCGATCGTGGCCTGAGTGTTATCCTCGGGTTCTCGGGTCTTGATATCCATTTCCTCCTCCAGACGAGGAAGCCCGGATACTTTCCGTGCCAGTCGTTTTGTGGTAGACTTGCGCGAGGTACCCTTCCCACTCTTCTTCGTGGTAGTCTTGCTTTTCGTAGCCTCCGACGACGCTTTACGCTTCTTGGGCTCGGACTGAGCATCTTTTGTCGCCTTGGATGATTTCACCTTCTTGACAGCCAAAGGAGCGGATGGCTTTGTCGTGAGAACGTTTGTCTTGCGTTTCTTCGATGTGGCAGTTGTCCCCGCATGCTCTCCAGTGACAGGATGAACATTTTCCTTGTCAACTGGTGCGGCTTCGTTCAAGGTCGAAGAGCCTTGGAGAATGTTGTTCAAGCGAGCTGATGAGCGGGTTGCCATAACGCCAGAACTAACTGGCTTGGCTTTGACAGCCTCAGCAGTAGGTACATCCTGGAAGACGATAAAGGTCCGAGAAGCCATGCTACAGCGAGATGGGTAGACTGGGGAAGATAAACTAAAATGGCGACAAAAGTCTGTGGATGTAAGCAAGAAGATATGGGCGGTATATCGGAGAGCACTGCAGAGCGTTGTGTTGTATGTAGAGGAACAAAAACAAGATCAACGCTGGAACGTTGGCAGAGCAGGGCAACTTATTTCCGTGACGATCACGTGGACCCTACAACAGTCACACAAACAATGCGCGCCAGTCACGAGCGCGACAGCCCTGAAATCGCTCAGCGTTTGTCTCCAGTGAGGGAGTCAAAAAGATATCGACCTCAAGATAAGGCGTGTGTACGAGTGGAAAGAACTCATGCGGGATTATATATAAACTAGCTCCACATCCTCTCCCACAAGCGCTTTATTAGTTCAGAAGACCTCGGAGAAGCCTCACTAGCTGTCCACATTTGGACTGTTCGAAAGTGTGTTGTACGCATGTAGTCTACAATTTCCCGGTTGCATGTTTGGGAACGCTTCATAGAACTAAAAGGTTCCAGTCATTACTCCAATTGTCAGCATGAAAGATCAGGGCGGAGTAACATTTCTTGAATCACTTGACCTGTTTGTTTCAGGGCATTATGTGGCTGGCGGCATGAAAGAGATCCTGGAGAACGTTAAATCTGGGCTTTCTGACTGATACGGCCGTACGATATACACCTACACCTCGATTCGGTTCTCACTAGCTGCCCGATCATGTCATCTTAACGAAACGTCCAAAGAGAACTTGGTTTCGGAGCCTGAAGTGCTTTACTACGACGTCACCGTGCGTGAATGGCTCGAGTGGCTCTAGACTATAGTGATAATTCACATGGAAGATTCGAATGATAAACGACGGCGACCCCCAAACGTTGATACCACGCAACCATTTTACACCAGGCGTTGCATCGTTCGAAACTAGAGGTCGTCCATTTAGATCTCCCCTCAAGGGGCGATTTAAACATCTCCACCTAAATTCGACTGTCCGTGCGTCTATTGATGCGCACTGCGCCCTCTGTTTGATTTCTTTCGAAAGCGTAGCTTACCATCAAACCTCTAATCACGGTTGTTACGGTCCGTAGTGGTCCGTGTCTTCCGGGCAGTCTCCGCAGTCTACTTCACCAATAATAAATTTAATAATACATTCCAACCCCAAAGCAGCTGATAACAGTTAAGTATCTTCTCCTGGAAGACTTTATCTGTACTCCAAGTGCTCCGAGTATGTGATGTTTGAGCCAAAGAATTGTATGCCTCGTGTTTTGCGCCTGTTGATGTTGCGCTTACTCTCAGAAACCGTCGCTGACACCGCCTTCGGGAACGGCGTGATACGGACCTTCTCTCACTGGAATTCCGAGCGAATTCGAAACAACTAACCAACTTGTTTTCGGCGAGCTTCCGAATTTACACTCGGCTGGACGTCAAGATGCTGCGAGGTCCTCTCCGAACTTCATCACGTCTTGCAAGTTTCAAGGTGGGCAAGACCTTCGTCCCCTGATTATTTCGGATCACCCTAAGACGGAACTTGTGGATTAGTCACCGTACTCCAGCTGCCTATTGTAACAGACTTTTTGCTATTAGTCAATCTATACTTCCTGGGAATTAATTCCAAGATTGCTCATCCTGTTCAACGACATTGATCAAGCCTTGATCTCCAACGAATTCCAAGGGTGTTATCCCGGCACTCGCGGTAAACAGTTCAGAGGTGAATGTTACATGCATCACTCATCCGCTATTCCGGCCCTGGGCTTCTTCCGAACCCTGGTCTCATTAGGAGCGAGGATGGATTCGACTGGACTTCTTCTGCTCCCGGAGTATACTGAGTCAACTATCAGGACATATCGGGGTTCATAGAATGGTTGGGGCACGATAGACACCCAGCTGTTGGATTCATCGTGCAAGCATCACAGGACTCGAGCAGATTCATTGCGACCCTTCATTCTGGGTTACTGGCAGCCCTCGAGAAGTATCCCCTTTTGAGTTAGGTTTACGGTAAGGCCTCGTGCCACGGTGGCATTGTCCGACAAAAGCAGTTCCAGTAAGTCGTGATTCTTTCCAAGACGCTCACAGCGTTGCTGTTACGCAGGCCGCTCAGGTTGTAAGCGGCACAACCCTCATACCAAAGAGAAATGACTCCAAGCCACGTCCGGATCACCTGCAGGAGATCGCAAGTCGTGTGTAACTCGCCGGTCACGAACATTCTGATACTACCTCCAGCCTCGTGCCCAACACGCACAACAAGGGCACTGATCACGTTTGTATCGTGACTCGCCACCATGTCGGTTCGTCCCTTCTGTCTTCTTTTGTCATATAAGTACCTTATTCTTTCTCTCTATCCCCACCAAGTCCCCCCGCCGTTTGCACTGGTGCTCACGTCCTCTTCCTCCTCAACCTTTTGTTTTCCTTTTCCCCAGTGGTTTGCACCAATCATCATGTCCTCAAAGTGCAACTTCCAGCTTTCGCCAGTGCATCCTCCTATCGGGACGCTCATTGATGGAGGGTCCCTCCAGCTCGTAGAAGTGTTGGGTGTGGGCGGTTATGGTGTTGTCTATCGAGCAGTCGAGGCTCGGCCGTCAACGATGACACCGAAATCCTACGCAGTCAAGTGTTTGGTGGCCCCACCTGTCCAAAATCCTCGCTCGCGGCAAGTCCACATTCGCGAAATTGCACTGCACCAGCTGGCGTCGAGACACCCGGGTGTCGTTACACTTCACCGTGTGGTGGAGTGTCTCAATCTCACATACATAATCATGGATTACGCTCCCGACCATGACCTCTTTACGCAAATTCTGCATAGCTGTCGTTATCTTGGAGATGACGCTCTCATCAAGCACGTTTTCCTTCAACTGCTTGACGCAGTTGAGTATTGCCACTCGCTGGGTATCTTCCATCGCGATCTCAAACCCGAAAATATTCTCTGTTATGAAGATGGCCTCCGGATCGCCATCACTGACTTCGGGCTGGCCACAACTGAGAAAGTAAGCGACGAGTTCCGCACCGGTAGCGTGTTCCACATGAGTCCAGGTAAGGATCGCTATCACCTACTCCGCTTAATTTCCTCATGCTAAATGAAATATTCTCGCCTGTTCTTTCGTACGTCAGAGTGTCAAGGTTCCGCGTTTGCGCCTCAGGGGAACTACTCCCCTATGCACAATGACATCTGGTCGTTGGGCATTATTCTCCTCAACCTTGCGACGGGACGTAATCCATGGAAATCCGCAACCGCAGACGACCCCACCTTCCAAGCCTATCTCCGTAGTCCCAATTCGTTCCTCCCCAGCGTCCTTCCAATTTCTTCGGAAATCAACAAAATCCTCGTAGGCATGCTTGATGTCGATTACAGGCGCCGGACACCCCTTCGTGACGTTCGACGAGCTATTCGAGAGGTCACATCATTCTACTCTGACGGCGTTATTTTCGAAGGCAGCATGGCACGCTGTCCTTGGGAGTCTGGAATGGATATCGATACTGATTCATCAGAAGATACGGATCCTCCTCTCCCACGTTCCCCTTCTCCCGCTCCCGAGGCCGCCGCATCCCGCTGGAGCAAAGATACCACCTCCGACATCATCTTTGCCCGTCCAGGCCAACCAATATGCACTGAGGAGTCGACGTACGACAACATCCCTTGGGCAAACGGTTCATCCTGCGCCGCAACATGGGCATATGAATCCACAATCTCGTCCGCATCCTCCACGTCTTCCTCCGAGTCCGAGCCCGGTCTCGAAAACTCGGATATGTTCGATGGATCTCGAACGCCTTCAGAAACGTCTATCCAGTCCCCTGTCTCTTCACTTCCCGCTACACCGAACAGCGCTGAGATCGCATTCGGCTCCAAGGCTGCCATGCCGAACCGCAAACCTCTTACGATCAACACCAACATCCCGCAACCACGTTTTTATGATCACGACGCGAGTATCAACAGCTTCTCCGAAGATTCGGCGATTATGCAGACGGCTATCGAATACGATCCGTACTCGTCGATGTTTTATTTGACGAGTGCCATCTCGGAAAGCAAGGTTATCGCGTTGCCTACCTCTGCTGTCACCGCGACTGTCGTGGCTGAGGACAAGGAAATGACCTCGCCCTCGACGTGGCAGACTTTGCAGGGTGTTTCGTCCCCCTCTATCTACTCCCGATCATCTTCACGTACATCGTCAACATCTTCCGTTGTTTCCCCTCGATCCACAATCCCTCGTCCTTTACATACTACAATGCTATCTCCGTCCTCGGTCTTCCTGCGGTCGAACTCTCCCTCTCCGGAGCCGAATTGGTCTTTGCTGCGTGCCCAACGTCGCCAAGCTCCCACAGTGACAGGTAGTTTCTTTACGGAACAAAGTCAGCATCTCTCCCCTGTTTCTAACACGATTGCGATGACCGACGTCTTACCTTCCCCGCTCTCCCCTCCGTCCTCAAGGCCTCACCACACGCTCTTCCCTCAACCTCCGACGTACACCCCTGCCTATGATTACCACCACGGACCTGTCGAGAAATTCGTCGAGGGGGGAGGGACCACTGGCCCCGTTGGAGCAAAACCCAAATCCAACAGCCTCTTCGGAATCAAATTCTTCCCTCGGTCGCCATCGCCAGCACGAACACAAAACCGTGCAGCGCAAGCACAGACGAAGTCTCCTGCGGCGAAAATCCCTCCTATCCACAATATCTTCGCCAATAGCCCAATCACAAGCGCTGAAAACGTTACCGGCACTCGCCCAGGGTTCGCGTTGGGGGGTTTTAGTTTCGAACCCCCTCAGCAAACTTCTCCGTCTCCCTACTCCGATGCGAATTTCAACGATACGCATGACGAGTCCTGTCGATCGTTCATTGCGCGCGATAAGAAGCTTGTTCAGACGATGGACGCAGAAGAAGTTAGAGGAGCGGGAGGACGAGGAGAAGGGAAACAGTACCATGATACGACTTGGTTTGGAACATGGGATGGAGGTCACAGATTCAAGGATCCGGGACCCGGGACTTACGCGTCACAGGTCGCTTCGTCCCGAGTACCAGCTACCACTTCCGGAGCAGATAGCGTGATTGTCAATGCGCAGGAAGCGCAACAGCAAGAAAACTCATCTTTATCTTCCTCTGCTAGGCAGAGCCGGTTTTCCGTCGGTAGACGCACCCGCCGAGAGCAGAGGTCGCGATCACCCCGACATTGGTTTATTCCAGGGAGATTCTTCGCTTCAGCTGGTGCTGCGGCTTGAAGGCCCTTCGGCTTCATCTAACATTTGTTATTCATCTTCGTTCTCGCATACTCACGATTTTTTTCTTACGAACGTTCACGACTAGCATCAAGTTTATAGAGATGGCATTATTTGTTTCCTGGATATCTATCACTTGTTTTGTAGGTTCCCCTCATTGCATTGCATGGCATCATACCAATCACATATCACTTGTAATCGCGCCGTTTACATCATCGTAGCTGTTGTTCGACACATGTCCCACTGTTATACACATGTGCGTAGTGTACAGTACTTCTACTAAGACCCTAAAATGAAAAAGAGATGAAATTGAACCAAAGAATGGCATTGTGGCTGAATAGCGGACTGTCATGCGACTCGTGGCTTCTTAGTGCTATACTATTGATTCTAAACCTACCAGTAAATGGGGTACGTCATGAGGCCTGAAGTATCACTTACCAAACCCCATGACAAGGTGCAGCAAGGTCTTCGGTAGTGGTGAATGATCGATGACATTCATATCCTTTGGGAAGGACGTCTTCCACCTCAAGGATTCTGCCCATCCATCCCAGAGAAACGCATGTATCGCACTAATTTGAACGGTAGGAAGGTAGATTGAAGTGATCGACGATCGGACTTGGAACCACAATATCCTTGAGACCTATGGCTCCTTCGGAATATTCGTTACTCTCTTCACTGTCCAGCCTTGTGTCGGACATTGTATATGTCTTTTCCATGAAGTCCGACACGCTTATGGGCCTTCTTGAGAATACATCATCGATACAGGCTGCTGTATAACGTTTCGGAGCCACTTCATCAAGAAAGAACCCTTCGATGATCCCGCTCAAAAGACTATTCCAAGTGGAATGGCGTCATGCTAGGTTGGGGCGGGTGTCCTGCCCTGAACCTCGTGTTAACTTGGGAGCCAAGCTTCAGGAATAAACATCGGCGCCCTGGGTATGAGTCTTTTAGCCTTCGCTTCTTGGGGTTGTAGCTATGAGACAAGAGCTCATTTTTGTCGAGTTAACTCTATTGTGGAGGGATCCCCTGTACACGAGAAATCAAATAACGAAGTGACGACAGCAGGATTTGAGATGCAAAGCTAACCTTGACGGGATTCACACCCACGTGAATCCATTCGGAAGGGCGATATACAGTATATTCTTGTGGCGCAGTATGGTACCCAACTTCGCAATCCGGTGGATAGGTTAATCAAGTTACTTTCAAGGATTAGTGTTACGGGGATATGACTGTATAGTCACAGCAGGGGAACCGTCAGAACGGAGCCTTTGTGTATGTAGGAATTCCAAAACGGCTGGCAGCAATTGATCCGCGTTATGGTCACAGTGCGTCACCCGAGTTGAGTTTATGGCGGAGTATATTCCAAGTAGCAGTAGAAGGCCAAGTGGAAGTGCGAAGACGCGTGCGCTATCTGTTCTCCTGGCGCGACACAAGCTCTTTGGTATCATAATTACTGTATGATACGGTTTTCAAGTACAACGTAATTATAAACAATGCGCTTGCAAAAAATCAAACTTCAAGAAATTTTAGATATGAGGTACGACGAACAAATGTCGCGTTTAAGAGCCTCGGGTGGCAGCGCGAGCCATAGCAGCGAGATGTACAGTGGCTTGCCACCATGCAACCATGCCTAGTCCGATGAAACCATGAAGTGTACCCCAGAGAACCTCGGGAGTGAATTTGTATCTAAAAGTAGAGCGTGAATGTCAGTGATGGGGAGTTTTTTTCTTAGGGATGGCGAGCCGTGAGATTGAAAGAGCACTCAACTGTTCAGCCAGGGGACCGAAAGAATGGGGGATGAATCTTGGAGCCTGGAAGAGAACAGTGGATGCCACACTGTGATAAACACATAGGCCCATTGCGAGAGCACGTTTTCCGGGTAAAAAGTCGGGGAGAGAAAAGCACAAGAGAGAGATGAGGCATGTTGAGAGTGATAAGGCCGCGTATAACTAATAACAAATGTGCAAAGGTTGGACCGTCAGTGAGAGGCACCGAGGGAGACGAACGTACGACATACCTTCAGCAACACAAGTGTCGTGTTATTTAATTGTAGGAATGGGAGGGATATGGGTGACCACACGCCTTGAATCGCCAATGGGATTTCTAGTGCTATGTGCAGTAGAAAGATAGCAGCCCTGATTGACGAATGAGTACCGGAAAATTAGTATGCTGGTCCAAACTTACAGTGGATGCCTAGGACCAGACATAGTGGAGACGTTGGCGGGAGAATGAAGTGAATGGACAGCTGCGGAAAGGACAATACGAGTCTGCTGGACAACTGGCGCGTATACGCCGCCATCAATTTCCCAGGCTCTTGGCATATAATAAACAACCGGGACGGTAAGTTCAAAAATTCAGCTTCGACGGTGTTCATTGCCGATAGAAAATGGTTGACGACTTACTTGATCATGAACGTATAGACGATTCCTGGCCGTACTTTCAAAGTCAACTGTACGCAGCGAGTGGTCCAGAAACAGGTCTGCAAACAGTGGACGACAGGCTTGTGGAAGAAGGCTGGCCCGCCCCGTGTCGATTTCAAGATATCGGCTACCCAACTATACCATACATAGCTCAAGGTCCCTTGGCTGTGATACGGCCTTCACAAAGGAGATTTAACAACGACCCTGATGTGGGTATATTTCATCTTCTCTCCTCAGCTAAAGGGATATAGTTCAAACTCATTCATCAACTTGCCAAATTTATATAACATCGGATGGGGGACGAAAGAGGCGTATCGGTAAAAGACTTTCTGGTGGGTTCTCGGACAGAGCTAGAGAAAGTGCTCTGTGGCACTTGTAAATTTGGGTGACATTTTGGTTCGACCTTCGTGAATGCATGCATGATTCCTAGCTTGGACCACATGGAGAGGTCAATCTGTCGGTACACTGTCAAGAAGACATAACAGTGTCTTTATTGAGATTGAAGCAGTGCAATGCATAATCTCTCGTCATGCCACTGTTGAAATGGTGATCAGATTTAAATCATCCCGCATCAGATCAGTCGATCGTATTAATCGGAGAGTCAAGTAAATCTCTTTTAACAAGCTGTTTGGGGATTGACTCCAGACCACCCTCTAGCACGACCCAACAAAGCTCGTTCATTCGGGATAAATATGCCCGTCCGATCGGAAGGTAAGGCGAATGAGTGCTACATAAGGACTGTAGAGTGAAGGTGCCAAGGTATAGGGTATAGGAGACAGGACTGTCAACGACGTGTAAACTCCGATAAATAACTTCCTCGAACAGTCGGAATGTGTTCATAGAACGTTCCTCCATCGGAGCCAGGCGCAAGGCTCGAGGGTGTGAATCAACCCCACTGTACCGCCACGCAGGTACCAAGTGGTTATCTCGCACCTGATCAGTATTAATTGGACTCGCCCCTATGCACAGCCAGGTGCGGGCAGTGCAACTAATCGCTTGCATTGTAAACAATGTCTCGGGGGTTTAACAGGGGTTTCAACGGGGTACGAGTCCGATCAAGCGAAGTGTCCGGTGACCCCAGCTCCACGCCCAGTGCCAAAAGGCAAGGGGTGGTAGTCCAGGATTTAGGACAGCTCCTAGCAGCCGTAGGATATTGTTCGAAGGTCCAAGTGATTGTTGTTGGCTTTGACCTTTCCCGACATCTTGAGTACGATTGTATTTCACGAATATGACAGTTGAGATCAAAATCACGACGAGGATTGAAGTTAGGATGAGGTAGAAATTGGCGGAAGTGCCGTTGTTGGTTTGATGCTCCACCTAATGGAAAAGGCTGTGTGAACCTCGAACATACTAATAGATGAAGTATGTACGCTTACCACAGAAGCCCAGGGCGACAGAATTGGTATCGTGAAATGGGCCGGAAGATGGAGATGAAAATTGAATGGACCTCCCGGATTTGAATCGGATTCCTTGCGGTTCGAGGAACCAAAAACGCCCCACAAGGATGACAGAAAGGGAGGTGAGCTTGTGGCCGCGTACAGACTCTTGTTCTGTTGGATTCGCGACGTGGTCAGATGGACCAGAAGAGTGCTGAGTAATATGATCGTTGAAATCAGAATAATCTGCGGATTATGGTGAGGGCTGATATTCAAATGTTATGCATGCCAACGTACTACAAGCTTCTCGAGGCTGTTGTACTTTTCCTTGTACCTGTTCTCTAAATTCCGTATGTCGCTCTAGAAAATAGATAAGCCGGGTTTGTAGCAATAAGGAAGAGGTGTACCCTGCGCTTGAGTTCCTCGTCTTCTCGGACCCTCCCTACTTCTTCATGGTATTTTTCATGAGCGGATAGCAATGCCTCGGCTTTTAGAGCGCGTGAAGCCCAGTAATGCTCGGCTGGCGTTTGGGGACTTAGATTCGTGAATGGTACATGTTTGTTGCTTTGGCTGTGTGCAGTTGGACCCGAGATGTAAGGTTTCTTGTGTCGTGCTGCTCCTTGCATGAGTCTGGCGTGCCGTGTGGGGACGGGCTATTACTTAAAGAGGCATGTTCAGAAACGTGACCGTGATCGAGGATCAAGGCGAGATAAGATCTTTCACCACAAGTCCCTCTTAGCTCAGTTGGTAGAGCGCGTCACTAGTATGTAATGACGAGGTCAGTCGTTCAAGTCGGCTAGAGGGAAGAATCTGTTGTTTTTGTCGGTCTGGGCGAGCACAGCTTCCAACACCTCCTTCTACTGCAGCCCCCACCTGTCTGACCTACTTGGGGCCCTGCTATGGGCTTGCTCCCATTATTCCACGCACTTCAGAAGAAAGCATGGTGCCGTCTCGAACTCACAGACACACAACAGCGCATGTACACGGCCGAAAAATTAGAGAATTTTCGTTGGATATCCAAACTCATCGCCGCATATTCCAGCTATGAGCTGAAAGAAGAGGACATAGTCGATGAGGATCTCGTTCTCTGGCTCCGGGAAGTCGGTGAGCTTGGCCAGGTATCGACTGGATCATCGGCCGATGCTGAAACACACCAGGACAATTTGCAGAAGTCGTCTATGCGACTCCTCCCCTGGACGCTCTGCTGGGCAATTACGGTTCACTGCGCCAGCCTGGTTTTCCCTTCGAAGGCTACTATGCATTGTCTCCACAGCCCTACGCATCCACCGCGCTCTCAATCCATTCCGCTCACCCATTTTCCAAGACCATACCAGAACAATCAGCTACCAGTAGCGGGGTGCGTTTACTGAAAAGCATAAAGGGTAATGTGGCCAAGCTACCTGCTGCAGTCTTTTCAAGATGGATTCACAAGCGAGATTGTGCCAAGCCTGAGCTGAGCCGCACAGAAACTGAACGGAAAGCGGATGAAACTGATCCGAAACAGGGACCTAGTCCCTGTAGTTGTCCCCGTCGCCGACAACAGATCATTATCTCGATATGTGGGACATCATCGGTACGACAAGCTATCCACGACCTGCGAGCAATACGGAGGCCCTACCCCGGTGCCCCCGATAGTCCCGCAACTGTTCATACTGGTTTTTGGGACTTATACCAAGGTATGAGGTCTGCGCTCATGGACGGTATACATGCAGGGTTGCAATTGGATCCTGAACAACTCCCATTAAACGATAACGGAAAGGTAGAATTTTCCAACAGTAGTGGGGACGTGGTACGGGAGCTGGTAGTGACCGGCCACAGCATGGGTGGAGCCGTTGCACATCTCCTATGCATGGATCTCCTCTCGCCATATTCAAATTCCACTCGACCCACGAGGTCATCATCATTACTCTCGAATCATAAGTCTAGTCGCTCGTCTGGATCCACCCCTCAGGAGCCCATTCCTTCCGTGGAAGTGGAGTCTGAACTACCAGACCACGATCAGGAATCTTATCTTCAACGACTAGGAATACAGAGTCTACAAATCATTACGTTTGGTGAACCACGGACCGGCAACCAAGCCCTCGTTGATCACTGGGTGAACTTGAAGAAGCGACATGAGGTCGGATATGGCATCCCGATACGAGAATGGTGTATGAAAGCTTACAACGATGGTAAGGCCCCTATCCTCCACCCGATTTTTGTAGTTCACGCTCAGATCTTGTCCCAGGTGTACCCGCACTCCCATTGATGGGACTGGGCTACCGGCACTTCGCTCAACAGCCTTTGTACACTGTGAATGGGAAAGTCTACCGAGTCCCTGCGAGCGAACGAGAGTTTGCATTGTTCCGGGTCGCACCCACAGATCCGGATTGTGGCTCTTCCGGCACTGCGTCTCCAATTCCGTGTGACCCCCAGCTAGTTCCAGGACCGCTCACATCGAACCCCTACCAAGTCGCTCTCCCAATGCCCGACCCACCGATACCACTTTCGCCTTTAGGAGGTCACAATTACTACAATGAACGCGACCTAGAAGGAGGTTTTTTGAGACGAATGGAGTGGCTAGCTAAATCTGGATTCAGTAGCGAAGCTAGCTGGGAGGATCGTTACCGAATAATTATGGAGAAGCATTTCGGCAAAAATGGAAATCAGAAATGCTGGCTCAATTTGGTGAGCAAAGCCCACTCTGATTGTGGAGAAATTCCGAAAAATCAGACCGCAGGATATGCTCGGCTGGCTTGGGTCGCCGTAGGGGGTCTTCATGTCATCGACGAGTGTTGACCAATGTAGAATGTCTCTGCTTGCGGTCAACTCTCCCATTGTTGCAATTATTCATCCGTACGTTCGTGCCATTACTAAACAAAAGGTTACCCGACGTTGGGTTATACTCATACCGACATCATCAGGTCCACATCCTTGGCAAATCCACGTTGTCCGTCGCCTCCGACCTTATGTTATAAATAACCCATATGCAAAGTATTAACGACAGCACCACGGCCGATCAAGTAGGACAAACATTGTGCTGTTCGGGTACATGTTCTCGATGTGGCTTGGTTTTCTATTCAATACTGGACTTCCGCATTGAACGATAGTTATATGTCTCCAAGGAAATCTACTCATCTCGGACCTCTATTTATAAGGTAGCAGTTTTGGCGTACAGTTATACACAGCTAAATACAGAATTATCCCACCACGAAATGAAATCTGCAAACCACGCAAACCTTCCCTGACACCAGAGTTATTGGAACTTCCTTGCTTCGCACAAAGTGATCCAAACTTCAGGTGACCAGCGGCATTGCCGCGTGGCCCTCTGCTAGATTTAGGCCTTTGTCTTGGCATTATGCCACCCATCTACGCGTTCGCGTGGTCATAACCTCCGTACTTGATCGAAGTGGAGAAGACTGGTAGGCTCAAATCATAATGAGGTGTCGACAATTATTTCTTGGTAGACCCCCCTCAGGGACCCAACACCAGGGCCAGTCTCTTCTGGTTGGAGCTTGTTTGAAGATTGCGTTATCTGAGCAGAGCTATTCCCGATCATTATCAATCGTATGTCAGGGGCCCCAGACTTGCACCATCGAGCTCTCCGGAAACATTGGAGCCGGATGATGCTTCTTCCCCTTTCATCTTTTTTATTTGCATCAGCGCTACGGCAGTATCCTTCACTTATCCTTTGAGCTTCTCGTTTGTCTCCGAGGTTGCCACGCCAGGAAAAGGCTCTCTCTTCTTCAATGAATTTTGGTCTCGTGGCTTTCGTTTTCGCAAAGCCCTTGTTAACTACTTCCGAACTACCAAGCCATTATCTCGCAACCGCCAATCAGAACGACCTGTTCTGTCCGGAATTGTTTATCCGAAATCCGAGGTCATAGTTTCAGGTTGTTAAGGTCCGCAATTGATCACAGAGACAACAATATTCGACAGACCGTAGCCTATTCGGTGGAAATAAGAGGGTTTGATGGACTTTGTTTTCATAGTAGCGCAATTTGGTTCGGTGGAGATGAGTGTGGCAAAAGACATCTACATACGTTCGGCGTCTAAACCCGGAAATCAACAATTACGCCGACCCTCGTGCAGCTCAAACGCTAGGATCCAGTTTGGAAGACACCGAGAACAAGGACTTATTTAACGTTTGTTTCAAGTATTATCAAGGACGGAAATTTTGTAATGGTTTCCTTTGACTGATCACTTTCGCCGAGGTACGTAACGCTCTAAGCCACAAGCACATGATATGGAATGTAGAGAGTCGACAGTGTATGGGGTCAAGCGCCGCGAAAGTGACCGTATAGGAAATAGAACACCCACGGGATAGACCAATGTGGAAGGGGACACAACCAAAATTGCTAGATTGTCAATGCGTAACAACGCTAATGAAAAGGGAGAATGCGTCTTCGCCTCGACCTCCTCCGTCATCTCCGCATCATCGCCCCGAATCTGCCGACGTATACCCAAAAAGGTTTCCGAAGGTATGAGAGTGTCATGACTGAAGGAAAGATGTGAGTTAGCCAACTTGAGGGTGCGTTCTGCGAAGGCGAATAGTATCATCAGCGTTGACATGTTGACAGCTGCTCACGTCTACAGACAGAGCACAAAGACTGCGTGAAATGTGACACTAATCGCTATCGAAAAGCCGTAATTCGGGAGAGGGCTCCCTCTCAAGTCGGAGTAATCTGCACAGCCCAATGATTCCCCTTGGGTTCCCCAGACAATGCTTTTTAGACTGTGGTGTAATCGGCTAACGGTGCTACGATGTAACACCCCCTACAAAGGAATGCGCACCTGCGAGTGGTTTTTGATCCCAGTTGAACAATGCATTGAGTCTGCTCACCTGAGTCACCATCGGATATCCTCTGGGTATTAACATGAGCAAGGAATGCTTCCTTCGCTCGCGACCAAGTGCTCGACTGTCCCGTGAAAGAAGCTTCCCAATCCCGAACGATTCTAGGTGGATACGGCATCAAAACTACGCGCGGATCCTGGAATGTGAGAGGGTTCTCGATCAAATCATTCTCGTCGACGACAAGAAGTAGGATTTTCAGCCGTTTGCAGGCGTTCAATACAAGAGGTACGAGCTTTTCGTCAACGAGTCCGTGGGGGTGCCATAGGCCGAGTTGTGTTAGGGATTGGAGCTGGGTGAGATAAGGAAGAGCGTGCGAGTTGTCGTCGTCCTCCCAAAAGACGATATCAAGGTGTGTCAGCCTAGCATACCAAACGTGGCTGGAGCCACCGGATGTGCCAAAGGAGCCATGGCATATGGCCTGGAGGTGCTGGGCCTCGATAGAGAGCCTCTGTAGCGAAAGTGGAGATATTAAATGGGAAATCGAGGAGTCTGGGAAGGTGGAGAGGTAATCGACCCAGAAGGCGAGGCTTCTCACTCCTGTGCATATGGATAGAATTTTCTCCGCATCTCCGGGTTCCACAGAAACAGACAGGCAGAGACACCTGACGTGAGTCGCGAAAAAATCGGCCGGCTTGGCCGCAAGGGTGCGCATGAATAACGCCGTGTCGTCAGAACCTAACGTGACCATGTCGTAGATGACTGGAGTTATCCTGGAGCACGGCAAGTCAGCAACGTATGTCAGGCTTGACAGAAAACCTGACACACCAGTGGTAGGCCCTTTTGGAGACTCTGACAAGTCGAGTTGCATTACCCATGTCCTCCAAGGCACTTGTGTGGAAGATTTCTCGTTGCAGTTCGGGTGGAAGGTCGATGAAGTGAAATTGCGAGGACTGGGAGGGCATGTTAAATGGACAAGGTGGGATGAACGCTTACTAGAGCGACTCTATCGCTGAACTTTTGATGGCTGCATCGAATATAGGCTTCTTCAAACCTTCAATCACGTGGAGAGAGAGGCAGGATCATATCCCGTACCCATCAACCATTGAACCCTCACTATCACGTCCGTCTCGTGGTAAGTACGTCTTGGGCGGTGCAGCAGGTAAGTAGACTGAGGCAGAACAAGGATTTTGAATAGTCCCACGTACGAGAGTGCCAGGAGGGCCCGGATACTTCCTGAGAATGTTCACAGAAGATTGCGGAAAGTGCTCCCCTAGATGAGTGGATCTCCCAAGCCATATCGGCAACTGGAATTGCGGTCGGTATCCATCCGCCATATTCCCGCGCATTTCGCGTTCCAAACAACCTCCGATAATTATAGAGGTCATTCCGTGATTGAAGGGGGTGGACTTGATTTATCCGCACCCAACTAAATTGTAGAAAACGGGGATTGGAGGGTGCATACGCTCCCAGAAACACGCGGCAGCTTCGACCGATCAGGAAATACATCAGTTCGAACAGGATACTTGAGCTTATCAAATTACAAGCTTCGAGAGAAGAGAGGGCATGAGTATGAGAAGTGATATATTGACAGGGTATTGGAAGCGACGAACGATGTTATCCCAACTTGTTATCTTGCTGAGCTTTATTTGGCCATGGTGCTAGTATCTAGGTACAGGGAACGATCCCCTGCCAGAGTCGCATTGATATTGGCCACCTGAGTAATATCCCTTTTGTGTCTGTTTCCACTTGGTAATGAATGATTGTAAACAGAAGCGTAGGCTGACGCCTTCTGGTAGGGTATGGCGTGCAGATGTCAGTCGAGATCAGAGCGGGGGCCGAGGGACCTTCTGAAAGAAGTCTAGAAGGTGCATCGTCGCTCTCAGATCCACCAAGACATTACTAACACAAATATGAGAACTCTAGCACCAGATGGGGGTGTGTCGATGTCTTGTATTGTAAGAGACCACCGCGCATCTCAGGGTGGGGCCGACATTCGTGTGTACGGTGTTCGTCATCCGGCCAATGGTCACGATACTGGGATTACTGGGATAATGAGTCGCGTTTTCCCGATTTGTTCTGCGAGGGCCGTGACGAGGGGCCTACTCGAGAACAATCAACGTTTCACGGCAGCATCAAGCGCGAGTGTAGAGCCAGAATCCTGGATTATTGGACATGTTTAATCATGGATAAATCTGGGAGTAAGGTGGTGTTTAGAGGAACCTCGAAGAGATAAGATATTTCTAGCCACGAGAAAAGAACAGTTCTTTCAGTTCATGGACCGCACGATGGGGATCGAAGGTATCGCTCACATGGCTTCCGACTTCATTTCGTCTCTACCGAATATTCTCCTGATCCCCCTCCTACACTTGATGCAATAACTAATCAATCCAAAGGGTGTTTCGAGGTGATTCATCTGCAAAATTATGGCAGATAGTTGAACTTGGATCAGCCAAAACAATGACCCGTACTCCCGTCCGAGATGAGAGGGAATAAGTACATTCCGCGCGCTAGCGCGTCACCGAACTGGACTGCAAGTTGGGATTTGAGCAGAGGAGAGTGAAGTCGCAAGCGGCATTGGCTAAAAGCTGTTGCAATCTCAGAAGATCAACCGACCGGATCTCGTCAAGTAGGCCACAGTCTGCCACTCGCAAGAGATTCCGCGGCCATTTTTTGTGAATTTCTGGGTGGGACAAAAGAATGGTGAAGCTTTGGGACGTGGGAACTAGGAGTATCCGTGCGTCGCCCAATTTCCATTCAATTTCCATTGTCCATGGAATTCCACTCAGTAACACTCTCATGACTTATGAAAACACGCGCTATGGCCACGAATACCGTCGGTTTTGACAGGTGAAGGGGACATTTGTAAATAAAATGCTATAGCTGAACTCCTAATATAGACGCAGGTTGCCCACCCCGTGCTTATGCTAAAGTCATTCCTCCAAAATGCGGGTCCGATGCTTGAGAATTCGCCAAGCCAATCCCAACTGGTATGGTGCACTGGAATCTCAGTAACAGTGAATCTGTTTCAAGAAAGGAGTATTCATGGCTGGAAGGCAACAAGGAGGAAATGGCTCACCAAGCACCAGCAACATTTGTCCTGAGAGACTGTATCAGTGGACTTGAACGTGACGACCGATCTGCATCGAGAACTTGGGTTTGAAGCCGATAAATGTCACGTAGAGGAATCTACAGGTAGTGGTACTATGAATATCTCAGAGAAGCACGGCTTGTTCAACTTCCTACCCCGGAATAATTGTACGGCGTTTATGCGTGTCTGTGAGATATTTGACATGGGTAAGCCTCTAGCTGTCTGCTTCTTGTGCTCCGGATGCTTACGAATGATATGGGGACCTTGGAGACTGGATACGATTGCCGGTCAAGTCCATTCTGATGATAAATAGCATGAGCTCCTACTGAATTGGCATGGTACAGGATGTACTGGGTAACAACAGAGAGGTAAGATGGTGTTCAAGACAACGAAATCGATGTCCTATGTATATGCTGCACCTGAGTCTGGAGTCACCCAGTAGCAAACTCCTTGTGACGTCAGGCTCGGAGCCCCTATCTTTGCAATCCGCTAGGGGTAAGTTTGAGTGCATGCGTTGCGAGGGTCAGACGCATGAGAAATTGTGAGTGGAGTGGGTATGCATGCCGACGAGGAGTATCGTCGTTGAGCTCATTGTTCAACATCCAGTAGTAGCGCGTCTCTAAGATGGAAATTGGAGCGGATTGGAGTGGCCATCGATTGGATGTATCCTATGAGGTATTTTACTAGTGCCAACCCCCGTTTTAAGATAGGTCGACCGCCGAACCCAACGTTTATGCCATCCTCGGTGTTCGGAGTTGGTCCATCATTCCCGGTGTGGTGTGATACACGAGTGGAGTGACCTCCGTTGTTGGTCGTGTGGACCTTCATTTCCCAGCTGAAATACTCTCAAGGGGAAGACGGTCTGGTTGCATCACGAACCAGATGCTTTCAAAAACAATGACCTGTAGATTGTGGAAACCCTGCACAAGGACTAGTTGTACAAGGGACCAACGCGGTTGGCAACATAAGGGCAGCAACAGAACGGCAGTGCATCAGACGCTCGATGGTGACCACCATCAATTCCGCAAATTGAACACACAGGGATGATAGTTACCGCGTATACCGCATGCAATGAATGAAAGGTGCAAGATCAGAGTTTGGATCCCATCATCTATGGTCCGAAGACCAATCAGGTCACAGAAACAAAAGCCTTTCGTGGGGCTAATTTGTTGTAGGCATATAAGTTGTCGAGATGCGTGTTATACTTTCTCCCAGGTTCTCCCACCTTTTCTTTTCACAACCTTCCCTCTCTTCTTCTGCAGGTCAACCTTTGGGACTGGTTCCTCCCATTCTTAATTTCAAAGGCAACCACTTTAGAGTCTTCATTTCTCAAGCTCAAAACAAGTTCGCTCTAGCAGTGACTTATTCTTGTCGCCTCGAAGGCTTTTCAAATCCGCTGCACGCTTCAAAATCCCTGCATTGTTCGACATGTTGACTAAAGTCTGGACTGCTCTTACTATCTTACTCGCTGTGTCTCTCGAGGTGCATGCGCACGCCGCTGTAGCACCCGTTCTTGGACTAGGCTCGACCGCCCCTGTGCGAAAGAACGTCAAGCGGCCTACTGCTCAAGCACCTTGCGGAGCGGGTGTCAATGTTGCGTCTGCCATCGGAAAGAGCACACCTGTGCAGGCTGCTGCTGATGGTACATTCACCACGACCGTCACAAACTTCAATCGGTGAGTTCTCCTTTCTCGATTTTGTGCTAAATTTAGTTTCAATGGGGGTATTATGAATACTGATGGCATTCACTTTTTGGTTGATCATGACAGTGGTCGCGATGGCTCGAGACAAGTGACGGCCCAAGTTGATGCTACTGCTACTGGGAATGGCAAGAGTTTTGTCGCCATGACTGTTTCGCAGAATGGTGATGCGGTGAGTTCATTAATTCTCCTTTACGCCGCCGAACTCCTTTCCTTGAACTCACTCCTGTCTTTTGCCTAGGCTCCTAAGAGTACTGGTTCCCAGCAGATCGTTGCTTCTCTTCCTGCTAGCACGAAATGCACAGGAGGTGCCTCAGGAGATCTTTGCCTTGTGGTGGGTGTCTTCGGTTCATCTGTTCGCACCCTCGTGTTGCGCTTGCTTTGGAGCTAAGTTCGCTAATTTGATACTATTTATATGTGTAGGCTTTCAAAACTCTGGGAGGATTCGGTAACTGTGTTGCCGTCCAGCAGGGTGGTAATGCCAATAGTACTGCTAGCAACTCGACTGCGACCGGAACCGCGGGCACGGCTGATGCATCCGGGACCGCTACGGGCACCAACAGCACAGATGCTTCTGGAACCACGGGCACAGACAGTACAGATGCTTCCGGAACTACAGGCACCAATAGTACAGATGCTTCCGGAACTGCTACGGGCACAAACAGCACAGATACTTCCGGAACAGGTGCTAGTACTGGTGCTACTGGTGCTGGTACGACCACGAAGCAAATTGGTCAGGGTAAAGGCAAGGGTGCTACCGGAGCTGCTGGAGCTGCTAATGGTAAAGGCAAGGGCGCTGGTAACGGTAATGGCAAGGGCGCTGCAGGAGCTGCAGGCAGTGCCAAAGCCAACGGCGCTGGCGGAGGTGCTGGTAATGGTAATGGCAAGGGCGCTGCAGGAGTTGCAGGCAATGCCAATGCCAACGGCGCTACCACCGGCACGACGCAAAAGGCTACTGGCAATGGTGCCCAAGCGGGTGCTACCGGCAACGGCAAGGCAACTGGTGCTGGTGCTGGTACTGGCAACTTGGCTAAAGGCAGGTTTGCTCAGGGTGTAAGTTGATCATCTCCTTTCGAGCTACCAACATTCATTGATCGGTGTGAAAAGGGATCTCGTGCGGCCAGAGCTCTTCTTGCCGAGATCGAAGGGCGAGGAGAGGAGATTGCGAACAATGTGCGCAGGGGTATCAGCTGGATCTGGGCTTGAGAAGCTTTCACTTTTACCAATGCTCGTAGAAGACCTTCGTTGTCGGTCCTGTAGTGTCTTTCGATCAAAGAATGATAGAGAGGTTGTGAATCGTTGTGTGAGGCGCGAAATTGCACTGTATATGTTATTTGTACGTCAGACCACCGCCCGTGTGAATCCCCTTGGTGGAATGTGGTAAGGAGGACACTAAATGATGTGATGGTCGCCTCATTTACCGGTGCCTTTCCCCTACTCGGAAGAACTCTTTTTGAGGTCGCTTGCTGTGAAACACCGCTCAGATCCACAAGTAAATGATGGAAGTAGAACAAAGCGCAATTTACAACTAGATGGTCGATGTATAGCGTCAGAATGCTGATGCACAGACCAGCGCATCAGGGTCCGGGGGTAGAGCACTGATGCCGAAACGCCACAAGGGATGTCAATATTGATAGACTATGTAGGATTTTATCAAGTACCGATGGACGCGAACTTCCTTAGACGTACAACGGCCATATTCAACCTAGGTGAGAGTAATACTTATGTCTTCTCCAGTGATGAGTAAAATAAGAGCACAGGAAAACATTCATCGAACACAACAGTGGTCGCGTGTAAATGAATAGCCGGTGGGCGACGATACATCATTTTCTTAGGGGGTTATGGTATGGGAATTATGGTAGGGTGACCGTAAATGGTATTGTATGTCAAATTCTTATGTTTCCCGCGTATCGAGCAGCGCTCGAATTCTCCGTGGCCGTGCAGATTATACGCTGCCAAGGGGAAAGGTTCGCGTCGTTTGGGGTAATAAAACACGGGAAACCGGAATCAAATTCAATGATGGTGCGCGGCATGACCAAAGAGGCACAGCCAGGTTTACAGGGCAAGCCAACTAGGGGCAGAGCAATACATTTATCTAGGGAGATCAAATGCCGGGGACGGAAAGGCTATGCTCCGTTGAGGTGGTGATAGTGGATTTGTGTATGTTTGGCCGTCTCCTGGCCTAATATCAAGGCCGTGGGCGTGCCCTCAAACATCCATCTTGTCTCGTCTCCTGCACCACGCGTCTTTTTCTACGTTACACCCACCCCTACATTCAGCAGGTCTGTCCTCGTCATCGCCATCGACAACGAGCTCGTCTAACTTGGATTGTCCCTCGCTGTAGCCCCTTTCTTCTCTCGCCTATCATGTGTGGAATCTTCGGCTATTGTAGCTTCTTGAAGGAGAAGGTGGGTTGCCCAATCTCGCATATAATCACTTGCCAGTCCATATATGCTATCCAAATGGCTGGTCTGAGCTTTGCAAGTGCGGGCATTTTTCTCCGATGACCCGTGGCAGCGTAGGCATCAGCCATCTACACATTCCACCTTCTCCTTTCTTCCTTTTGCGATCCAAGACTTGCTGACGCGATCCACCTCTACAGCGCCGCCAAGAGATTCTTGAAGTCCTCTGTGCTGGCCTTGCTCGTCAAGAATACCGCGGATACGATTCTGCCGGTCTTGTTATTGATGGCGACAAACCAGGATCGGTCGAGTACTTCAAAGAAGTCGGCAAAGTCGCGGGTCTCCGCAAGAAAATAGCCGCTTCTAGCCTCGATGTCGACAAAACTAGCATTGCCCAGGTCTCGATCGCGCATACACGATGGGCCACTCATGGTCCTCCCTCGGAACGTAATTGCCACCCTGTTCGGTCGGACCCAAACTCGGAATTTATCGTCGTCCATAACGGCATTGTCACCAACAGTGCCGAGTTGAGGCAAGTCCTCCAAAAACGTGGCTACCGGTTCCAGACGGATACGGATACCGAGGCCGTCGCCATCCTTACCAAGTATATTTTCGACTCGCAAGGTGGTGCCAGGCGCCTCACATTCACCGAGTTAATCAAAGCTGTCCTCAAGGAGCTCGAGGGCTCTTTCGCATTCGTCTTCAAGTCCTCTCACTTCCCTAATGAAGTTGTCACTGCTCGTCGTGGTTCTCCACTTTTGGTCGGTGTGAAGACCGATAAAAAATTGAAGGTCGATTTTGTCGATGTTGAGTTTGCTGGCCAAGACAGCAACGACAAGCAGTTGCCTGAATCACGTACGTTTGTCTTCTGCGCCTACGTGTGCTCCACTGATCATATCTTTCAGTCCAACCTACCTCGCCGGCGGGCCTCCTTGGTGTTCCCTCAGCAAACCCCAAGGTTCTTCGTACCCAATCTCGTGCTTTCATGTCGGAGGATGGCCTTCCTCAACCTATTGAATTCTTCATTGCCTCTGACGCTGCTGCTATTATTGAGCATACCAAGCGCGTCCTCTACCTCGAGGACGACGATATTGCCCACATTTCGGACGGTGAATTGCACATCCACCGTCTCCGCCGCAAGGAAGAAGGCGATCAGACCCCTAGCCAGATTGCCACTACCCGTACTATCGAGACTCTCGAGCTTGAGATTGCCGCGATCATGAAGGGGAAGTTTGATACCTTCATGCAGAAGGAGATTTATGAACAACCTGAATCGGTCGTCAATACCATGCGTGGTCGTGTCAACTTTGACGCGAGCAAGATCACTCTTGGTGGTTTGCGTGCCTATCTCCCTATCATGCGTCGAAGCAGGCGCATAGTCTTTATTGCTTGCGGTACCAGTTATCATTCGTGCTTGGCAACCCGTGCCAGCTTCGAAGAACTGACCGAGATTCCTGTCGGTGTTGAGCTGGCCAGCGACTTTTTGGACCGCAAGACTCCCATCTTCCGTGACGACGTCTGTGTGTTCCTAAGCCAGAGTGGAGAGACTGCCGATACCATCCTGGCCCTGCGTTACTGCTTGGAGCGCGGCGCTCTGTGCGTTGGTGTTGTCAATACCGTCGGTTCTACTATCTCTCGTGAGACGCACTGTGGTGTTCATATCAACGCTGGTCCTGAAGTTGGCGTTGCCTCTACTAAGGCAAGTGTTTTTGTTCCTTTCGAAATATTTATGCTCACGACGTCCTCCAGGCCTACACATCACAATACGTCGCTCTTATGATGATTGCTCTTCAACTCTCCGAGGATCGTATCTCGTTCACTGAGCGGAGGAACTTGATCATCAATGGTCTCCACGCCCTGCCTGGTCAGATCAAGAAAGTTCTTGAGCTTGACGCCTCACTCCAAGAGCTTGCCGAGGCTATCCACAAGAACAAGAGTTTGCTGATCATGGGTCGTGGATATCAGTGAGTGCTTATCTTCACCCCATTAGCTGTAATCTAACCTGGACTATAGACACGCGACCTGCTTGGAGGGTGCCTTGAAGATCAAGGAAATCAGCTACATGCACTCCGAGGGTATTCTTGCTGGAGAACTCAAGCATGGGCCCCTTGCCCTCATCGACGAGAACATGCCGGTCATCATCATTATGACTCAGGATTCGTTGTATCCCAAGGTCCAGTCCGCTTTCGCCCAGATTACCGCCCGCAAGGCTCGTCCTGTCGTTCTCTGCAATGAGGGTGACCAAGACATTCCTGCGAACGCTACCACTATTCGCGTCCCAAAAACCGTCGACTCCCTTCAAGGTCTCCTTAACATCATTCCTTTGCAGCTCCTCAGTTACCACCTCGCTGTTAAGAATGGCTGCGATGTCGACTTCCCCCGCAACTTGTACGTGTTTCTCCTCTCTTTGACAAACGTGTACTAATTTCCGGTCACAGGGCCAAGTCCGTCACTGTCGAGTAAACTTCCTCGGGATCTCCTCAATGCATACTTCTTCATTTTACCCTTTCGTCTCTTCATAAAGGACCTCAAAAATTTTGTACATTGGATCATGGACTCGTTGGCTTTCTCATAGACGGTTTAAATGTTGGAATTGGATATGTAGTTACCCAGAACAATCATGAATGGAAATTTTCCAACAAAGGGAACCAAACTACTGCCTGATTAATGGTTCATAGTCCGACACAGAAGCTTATAGGGATATCTTAGATACTTGTGTTCAGATGGTTTTCATGGGGTCATCAATCCGTGGCTTCTAAGCGACTCTACGGTGCAGGGGTGATTCCCTCTGTGCTTGACTTGCCTAACATCTATTCTTCTAGGATTGGGGTTACTTGCCGCCCCCGTTATTACCGGGGATAGCCGTGTTATTTCAATATACTATTGTACAGCATTTCGAGGCTGTCGATACCCTATTACATTTTTTACTATCGCGAGTCAAAAAGGCCCGGGCTGGGGAACCATTGCCGGTGAGCGTTCTGCACAAGTATTTGGATGTCAAAATTTATCAAGGGTGTACTCTGGAACGTTTGCCGACATTAGTATGTTCCGGCTCTCAAAATAATGTTTCATAGAAACGTTATTCCTGTGCGCCAATTTTGTACTTCGACTGACTTAGATATTGGGTGTTCAGAATGAAGATGGTCCTATCAGGGATAGCTACTGAAGTTGGCTATTAAACAACAGAATCAGTTGACTGCAATTGAAAGAATTTATGATGTGGCCAATGCACCTCGTTAATCGCTTGGGGCAATGACTATATGTTTGATTTGGGTGCGCGAAGCTCGTTGTATTGGCTAACAACTTGAGTCATTATATTCTGCTAAACTTTCAGTAGTTCAGTGACAGCAATGAACATACTAGAGAGAGCAACTTGCTGGTTGGTGTGAGACATGTTAAACACTGATTGAATGTTCAACACATGGCAGGGGTATGAAGAGTGACACGATAATCGAGACGCTTGGACTGAATGACACTCTTCAAGCTATGAATAATACTGAGTACGAGGAATCAAGTAAAGGCAAACACACAAAGCATGATTCTTGTTCACGAGGATGCATTTTTGACCGTACTCCGCACGCACATTTCTGCATCTCATTTGCGTGCTAGAGTAGTTTAAGTGATGTATACAAGTTCAAGTTGCACATACAGTGTATTCTTATTTTATGAGATCCAAAGCTTTTTCAGTGAATGAAACCAAATGGCAGCTCAAAGTTCCCACCCCAGGAAACAGTAACTTTTCAGACCCCAGGATCATATATTATGCAAATTCCCTGATGTATAGCTTCTTCACCGTAAACAGGTCATAGTGTAGCCATTATAGAATGGGTTAGTATTGCTAACAGACCTCCCTAGGAGGTTGAATGAAAGACAGGTCCCTTTCTGCTATGTGGAACTTGTTGCTGTGCAACAGGCTATAACTTGTCACATAGGTTGGAACTATTCTTCCAGAGTAATAGTAGTGTAACACTAGGTGTGAGACTCAGTAACTGCCGTAATATAATATTCTTTTGGTATTCGGGGTCAACCAAGGATCAGAACACAATAAAATGTGATCACACAAGCACAACTGCTATATATCAACTGGAATCCCTCACTTAAGGGAACGTTTTCCTCGACACCTATCATTGTATGGGGAGCGGAACTGGAAAAACGTGGCAGTCTTCCAATTGGACAGTGCAAACGAGGGTGATCGGTCGGAAAAACTTCAGGGAAATTCTATCTGCTTCCCTATATTTAGTTGCTTTCATCACAACTTGATTCTGGTTTTCCTAGTCAGTGGAGTGCCTTTAGGTTATGGCATGGTTAAGTTCACGACGCCGAGGGCCCGTGGGGACCACGGTAATTTGTTACGTAGAGCTGGTCGAATCTAAGCAGGCGGTGCAAACGGTTAGATTCACCGATAACAATATTTTACATATAAAAAATAACAGGCACTTGAAGACTCCTTTTAACCGAAGATCTGGAGGGTACCAAGGTACTGAAAAAAATATGAATTATGTCATGGCGTTTCAGTGGAGAAGTATTTCACTTACATCAACAGGGTCGTTGAATCGAAGGCCCCGATCCAAGGCAGAAATAGCTTTGAGTTCGGCTTCAGAAAGGTCGAAGTGAATGCAGTCGAGATTTTGCAAAAGGCGGTTTGGGTCATTGCTCTTGGGGATGACAGCGAGACCACGCTGGGTGGCCCAGCGGAGGAGAATTTGGGCTGGTTCCTTTTGATGACTTTTAGCGATCTCGACGATTGTGGGATGGACGAAGAGCGTTTGGAGCACCGTCGCCTTGTCCCACCCGAGCTCGACAAAGCTCTGAGGCCCAAAGGAAGCATAAGCGGTCACGGCGATGCCCTTCTCCTTCGCGAGGGCGATGAGGTTAGATTGGAGGAGGTAGGGATGATGCTCGATCTGAAGAGCGGAGACGGGGACCTTGGCATAGCGAAGAAGGTCAATGAGGAGGGAGCCCTGGAAGTTGGAGACACCTATGGAGCGAGCGAGCTTCTTCCCGACGAGATCTTCGAGGGCTTGCCACGTCTCTTGGATGGGAACGTTGGCAGGAACGACGCCTTGGTCGACACCGTGCTCATCCTTGTAGGTCCACCCGGTGGGATAGTGTTTTGCGGGATCAACGTACTTGAGAGCGACGGGGAAGTGAATCAAGAAGAGGTCAAAGTAGCTGGACGACGTTTTGAGTCGGGTTGTGAGGAGCGGAATATAACAAGGACGACGTACTCAAGACCCCACCACTTGAGTTGTTGGCGGACGATGGGCTCGACCTTGTCCTTTTCGTGGAAGCTGTTCCAGAGCTTGGAGGTGATGAAAAGGTCTTCGCGCTTGACAAGACCCTCCGAAATCGCACGCTGGATGCCCGCGCCGGCTGCTTCCTCATTGCCGTAATCTGATAATAAAAACAGATAGCGATAAGATAAATGGGCGCCAAATTCGACTGTGCGCAGTTGAGACGCACCAAAAGCGCCGTCGAAAAGGCGGTATCCGGCCTTGATGGCGTTGTAAACCACGTCAGCACAGTTCGTCACTTTCCACAAGCCGAAGCTAGTTTGGATGAAGGAGGGAGCGTATGAAAAACGAGGGATATCGAGTTTTGAGATGACTACGTACCCGACTTGAGGCATCTTGAAGCCCGAATTGAGGGTGATGTGAGGAATAGCGGCCATTCTTTGCTATAGTTAAGATAGCTGGATGAGGGGGGACGGAGGGACAAACGTTCAAACCTCCTCTTCTTAAATACCCAACTCCACGCCATAGTTTGTTCATTGGTATCCACGAAGTTTTCCCGGGCGGACCGTATGTCGTTGCTCCTAGGTCTGATTCTCACGATTCACGACGTAACCGTTGTTTTGGTGCCCGAACAGAGAAAATATGTTCTTTTTCAGCCTCGAGAGACGTTCAATATACACTGAATGGTAGCAAGTATTTTGTGTCGTCCATGGAGGTAGTCTTTTCATGTGACCTCTCGAGAGCGGGATTCATGGCTGTGCACTGTGTGCGCCCAACAAATCAACATGGGTCTATCGATCCACGTGGCACCGCAATTCAGAATATTCTCAGTTCATTCCGAAGCGCCCTTTCGGGAGTCGAAGGATAAACAATCGACCGATTGAAAAACCGGCGACTTATTATCGATGGTTCATTGGTCGGATCTAAAGAGAAAATTGAAGTAATCCAATGAACGGGCATAGATGGGTATTACCCAGCCAATCATCCTTCCACTCGTCTCTAAGTGCCCCACATGCAACACATTTCGGTTTCTGTTTCTGTATTAGCCCGTCGTAATCGATAACAGCGCATATTAGCGAATGGGTACTTCCGCCCGGGTAGGCCACATGTTGGCAAGAGGGTGATAGCCCACCCAACACAGTTCTCTGGGAGAAAGGAATACATCGAGGAAGAGCAAGATCGGAGGAAGAGAAACTGGTTGTACTCATAGCAATATAACCAACTTATGACCATCAGACATTGGGGGTTGACTTTAAGCTTGACACGGTGTTCTGTATCAACATGGGCTTGGTTTCACGCTCTCTCTCACCTCTTCCCTGATCCTTGCATTCTTGGAGGTCTCCGAAGCAGGATAAGCCTATCTGGGTGCATCAATGACCAAACGCGGTCACACATCAATGCATCAACTTCAGTTCACTCAAAGCTCCAATATTTGTTAATAGGCTTTCTTTGACCCGAACAGTGGTGCGGGATTAGTGTGTCATCGTCCTCTGGGTGTTAACCCACCATGCCTTGTGTCGAACTCAACGGCATCAGAGATATCCCTTCGGGGGTCTTTGGCGTGTGGATAGCACTTTCCATTAGATCAAGCCCTAAAACCGGTTTCCGTCGCCGATTTCGATGTACTCACAGACTTTTCACCCTTTTCCAGAAGGCGGCATGGCGGTTCACCTCGGTTTTGTGATCATTTCTTCTGGCAACGTTACTAGGTAGTGGCAGGCGGCGGCAGGTGGTGTGAGTGTCTAATATCTAGTATCAAAATGTTGCCCTACACCACTGACTCTCAGCTACGATCGGTTCCGCTAACTCATCGCTCAGCACCAAGGGAGAACTCATCCTGCCCTAGGTACATTGCTCAGCATCTGAGCCTTCGGCGTTTGATTTACCACCGTGACGAGCTCATTCAACACTCTACGCCAATCCCACATAAGTTACGTAGACCATCCTACTCAAATATAACTAACTTCAACTCGAAGCTTGAATATTGATGTGCATACGATGTACCGAACTCTGAACCATACCTCCTCATTTGTTACATAAAGCGGCCACTCTGTTTTTCCGTAAGCTTTCCTCTCCTACATACAAAGAGA
The DNA here is from genome assembly GCA_963576785.1 of Chlorophyllum brunneum. Lineage (NCBI taxonomy): Eukaryota > Fungi > Basidiomycota > Agaricomycetes > Agaricales > Agaricaceae > Chlorophyllum > Chlorophyllum brunneum. Next base: position 667,467 of record OY756146.1, on the reverse strand, counting down.
ACCAGAGGCTATTAGCACAGATCCCTGAACTAACTTAACGAAGTATAATTCCTTTTCTGTGCTAATTTCTAGCCACCCTTTACAGCACTAATAATGGTACCCAGCACCCTTATATTCTTCAAGGCCTGAGCCTTCCCGGCCCTTGCGATTTGTTACTTTTCCCCTCGGGATACACTATAACATGAAGCTAAAGAGCGGCTTTCTTGTTGCATGGGGCTTTGGTGCGCTGGACTCACCCTATATCCGCGGTCCTAACCCGGGCTCCAAGATACTTCACACCCAGTAAGTTCAGCTTTCTGCTTTTCTCCACCTCTCTGTTCATTACGCCCGAGAATACCACCACGATATAGTACGGAATCCTTCTTGTCTTAGTTTCCCTTGTGAATTAATCTTGAGATTATAAAGCCGAAAGCCACGTCTTCTTCCCATAATTCCTGGAGCCATGGCCACAGGAATGTCATTTGAGTTTGTCTGATAGGTAGTTTCACGAGGCTTTGGGTTTTTTGTTCATTCTGCCCGGAAGGCACAAATCAATATACACCAATGGCTTAAGAAACTAGCATCAGGTCCCAGTGGATGGTATGAGCTGACAACTACATGACAGTGACTTCATGAACTTTAAGGCACCATTTATGTCGTCGCCCACACTATTGTCAGGAGTATCCTGGGGTTTTCCTATTCAATTTAATATTAATTGCGCAAAGTTACTTGACTGATTAATGACGCTGAGCGATTTGATTATCAGACAGGTGTTCTGGAATCCTTGAAAATGGCCTGCTTCCTCGATATATGAAGCCTCAAGGACCATCGTAATAGTAATAGAAACGTATATCTTCACTAACCTAAAAGAAAGAAGGCTCGACGAAGAAGGCTCGTTGTTTGTGAGTCATTATACATTCCCAAATTGCGGACCCTGTGAAGACTGAAGGGCACCCTCGCAACGAATTTGGTGGTGATTACCATCAAATGAACGATACAAGGTCTCTCAGTGGTCTCCCCTGGGGAACGTAACACGACCGTCGGACGTTTCATGCAACGAGCTGAAGCCCACCATACTGGGGAAGGCATCCTATCGACTATATCTTGACTAGGCTCACCGTCCGTTGCGAAGCGGATCGTGTCCTTGTGACGATGGCTTTGCGCGTCTACGGGCTACCAAATATGAAATACGTGAAGAGGAACCCCGTAAGCGGACTTTTTCTTAGCACCATCACTGGGAAAAATAAACAAAGAAAGTGTGTATTGACAGTATTTTGCGGGCCGAAATGTTGTTGAACTTTGTGTGTAGGTCCACCTATTTCGTCCATCCCTGGTCTACCGCCAATTGGGATTCCGTTTGTGTTATGGTGGGAATCACCTCTGATGACAAGGCAACAACATTTCTGAAATAAATGTATGCGGTAAACCGAATACATTGCCATTGTACATTGATACAGACAATGAAAGTGTGTCACTCCACTTCTCTGAAAACGTATGAAAGACATGAATGAACCAGGTGCGCCTTTTGTTCCCCAAAAGTACGACCCTGGCCCCGATGACTTTCATAAACCCAAAATGGAAGGTCATACTTAACGTCAAAGCCGGGGTCTGTGAGCAAAGTTGAAGCATGGTACGAATGGAGCTAACTCATTTACTCCAGTCGTGCGAAGCTAGGCTTCTTTTAACTTCTGAATCGCCAGGGAAATTTCCCCAGTCGTTATATTTAAGGATATGGGTGCAAGGTTTGACCAAAACGTGCCCTACCCCCCTCTCAAAGGCTTTAATAGCTGGTCGTCCTTTGATTCCTTGACCTCTACTTCCTTCCTTAGATACCTCCTTCATCTCCCCATCGTTCATCATGCCCGACTGGCAAGCCCCACAGGAACTTCAGAAGGAAGGCGCCATCTTCGCCAAGTTTATGCACTCGCTACTGGGGCTTTATGCGTACGTCCTTGCCTTCGCAGTTGTTACAACCTGTTAACTCCATCCCTAGATATGAATGGCTACTTTCTTTGACCTTTGAGCTCGACTTCCTGCGCGGTAGGAAGAGGTTCCGTTGGCCAATGGTGTGCACCATTCTTTTTGGACAGATCCAAGGGCTTGTTCTCAATGGCGTTAGATTTTCTATTTCGCCAACCGATATCTGCTGTTGTTCGCGTTGATCGGAATGTGTGTGAAAATTTCTTTTTGGTTATGATTATAATCATGCTAATTGGTCTCTAGCGTTGTATCGCTCGATGCCACTACGTAGGTTCTTTCCGTATTGTTCGCTCTATAGCCGCTGACCCAGTGCTGCTATAGCGAAATCGACTGTCAAGCCATTTTCACGTTCAATCAGATCGCGGGAGATGCTGCACTCGGACTCGCCAGTATCAACCTCTCCATCCGGACGTAAGTAAAATTACCCAATTAGGTTCAGGGAGTATCTATTTTGGCTCACATTTGCCCGCACCTAATAGAATGGCTATCTGGGCGCAGAATCGGTACATCATTGGGTTCTTGGTCTTGGTGATCCTTGGACATTGGTCGCTTATCTTACAAGGTATGATTATGGCCCTTTCGTCTCGACGCGTAGGTTTGACTGATAGATGACCATCCCCAAGGCATTCAGCTGAAGGCTTCCTGGGTCCCTGGGGCAGGATGCGTTATCACTGAAACCAATAATAGGATTCTTGCTGCTATTTTCATCTATTCTATGTGCTTCGACCTCATCGTCCTTCTGTTGAACACGTACAAGCTCGCTGGTGGACGCTCCGTGGACAAGGTCATGGGCAGAAGTCGGCTCACCAAACTCATCTTTACCGATGGGTTGATTTACTTCATCCTCGCGTGCGTCATTATCCGCCTTTCTCTTGAGCTTGACAGTTTATTGATCTTCTAATGTAGATTTATCGCCAACTTGCTCGCTACAGTATTCATGGTACTGAACTTGAACCAGATCATGAGCGTTATCTTCAACGTCCCAGCCGCAGTCTGTTCGACTGTAAGCGGTTCATGTTAAGAGCTTCATGGTAGGGATACTGACTGTGACCTTTCCAGATCGCTGCATGCCGCGCTGTCCGCCGCCTTACGTCCTTCACCCAGAGCGGACCTGATGTCTAGTGAGTGGCTTCATGATTTTAATATGGGTTTTTCCTAATAGTTATTGCACGCTCTACCAGCACAACGTCACAATCTGGCCAACTACACTTCAAGGGAGCAGCAGCTTCACTTGGTCCAAGGGGGGTGACCTCGAAACCTGCTGGAATGGTTCCGCAGACAGGTGTTCATGTACAGGTGTGTAACATTTCATTCATGTTACTTTCCCCCTTGTGTGAACGGTTCTTCCATTCAACGTCGCGCGACGACCCTGCAAGCATCATGGCATTTCATACCCGCCTATTATTGGGCGTCCTTGTTTTACTTCCATTCCCAAGAATTTTTACCGTCCCGTAATCACCTTCCAATCTTTATCGTAACCTGTCTGGCTTTTGACGCACATGCTAATTCGTGATCACAGATGGAGACTTTCACTCGCGCAGAAGCGGGGATGGACGCAGAAATCTTTGGCTCGGATGGGAGGAAACATCGTGACGGAAGCGAAACCGATGTTGAGGTTGATTTGGAGAGGAAAGGAGGATTCTGATACCTAGATCAGAATCGCCGGAGCACAGAGCTTATGGGCCACACGGACCGTGCAGTATAGTTTCTATTGGAGTTCTCATCGGTCAGGATAGCCGCGTTTTTGCCGTTCCCTGCTAAACCCTGACTCTCGTTGGGGGAATTTGTTTCGGGCTTCTGACAGACGTCGAGGGGCTTCGTTTCTTTTCATATTATTCTTTCCAGCATCGTTTTTCTTGTCCGTTTGGCTCGGTTGGGTCCTGTGTGACTCAGGGCCATAAGCGAGGAGCTTGGAGGTGATTGCGCCCTACGCGTGTATGTACATAGAAACCGTTAGTCCTATATTGGTTATTAATGAATTCCGTAGTACAAGATGTTTGTTTGTCGAAATACCTATTGTCGGTACTACACGATACTCCTAGTAAAAGCGTAGAATTAGTCTACGAAGTCGTGGAATATAGTAATCGTTTGATACCCTTCTCTTCGGTTTGTTGCGGCCGCGGCGTGAGCACCGACGAAAACTCGGTGAAGTCGTGTAAAATCCGACAGTCTTCTCCCTTTCGCAACTTCAACATTATTCTAATCTCCCAAGTCCGGTCACATAGGTTAGGAAGAACCACACCCCAGCCTTAAACAATATCCATCAACCTCAAGCTCGAGGTTGTAGAGAACAGAGAACCGAGCATTGCCTAGAAAAAAAAAGACTCATGCCGAGGATCAACTGGGCATATCCGACTTTGCTAATTTGAGTATGATACACTCAGGCGCTTACCAGGGCTCGCGCGCATGATAAGCGCCAAACGCTAAGCGTGGGGAAACGTGAGAGTTTAGTTGATGTGTTGTTGTTGATCTTGACCGGCATCTTGATTGAGCGAGATGTCCGTCGTGAGCACCCATGTTTTTTTTGCGATGATGCTTGGTTCCGTGGTGGACGCTACCCCACACGGTTGTCAATCGGGGTGAGACGACACTGAGTAATGGGGATTATTAAGTCCTGATGGAAGTTTTGTGGACCGGGGGATTGGGTATTGGAAGGACATCAACCATCGAATGGGTACTTGCGTGCTGACAATTACTTGATCACGTCCGATGATCAACCTATCAGCGTGTCGGACATAGTCAGTTTGGGGGTGGAGTAGTACTTACGGAATGGATTATTCACTTTTTGATTTTTTGACCGTTTGATTGTGAGTGTACGTAGTGACGTGAACTTCGCAGTACAATTTCCCTTTGGTTCACTAGGAGACGGAGTGGTCATCGTGTGCTTCTGTTAGTCCTATATGAGAGGGTTGGGTGAGAGTATGGCTATTTTGAGGTAAGGATTTTGGCCTGTCGGTTACTGAGAGGAGATGGTATTTGACGTCAAGAGGAAGGAGTTGGTGTTGTACGGGGACGGTACCCTAGACCAAGGAAGTACCAACGGAAGTGCCAGACCCCAGGCATTCGAGCCCACGTATCAACGGCCTGAGGCTTCTAGTCATCAGCAGACGCGAATGGCAGTAGCAAGAGTCGAGGATAAAGATAAGCACTTGAATCGTCTGAGGAGCCAAGCAGGGTGGGAGTAGGTGAACTCTTTTCGTCTTTATCGCGACTAGAAATCCAAGTAAAATGAAGCTACCCAAGACCAGAACATTAATCGAATAACTGTGTTCCCGTGTTAGTAGGATTCATAAAGAAATCTTCATAGGAATAATGATATGCCGAGAAGAGGTTAATAATACGCTGGAGGAGATTAATCGCCTTGATGGTAAGGTGGTAATGACGTACCGACTCTGAGGCGATGATCGCATAGCGTCTATAGGGAGGAGTAACTGTGACGGATGTGGCGTGGGTTGAGTAATACATACCACCGACGCTCAGGTATTGGGGTTTGGAAATACGAGAACTGGATAGAGCCTTTGAATTCGATGGCAGGAAGATTGAAAGTATTGGTCATAATTCCAAACTACGGATTGTACTAGTATGTTTCCTTCGGAATTACTCGACACTCATAATGAAAACGCGTTGAGTGTACTCTGTACAGATTACAGTCGTAGCGGCCAGGGTCATAAAAAAAACCTTCCCAGGCACTTGAGGAACGCCAAGCACTAAAATTCATTCGTGACAGCATGATCGCCGCTCGCGGAGTTTGAACACCTGATCATCGGCAAAAATGAACTTGTGACCAACGCAAAACCCTTTCCCTAATTCGCTTCCTATGGTCAGGTTCACCGGACAATGCCACTCTTTTGCGCTACATAAATGGAACTTGGGTGTTGAAATACCTACATATGTGTGTGAATGGTAATGGTATGGATTTAGCCGATGGGTTTCGGTCGTGATGACGATCGCGTACGCGGTGCGCGTGGACCGGTATGGGAGGTAAGATCCGGTACAAGGAATACTTATCTAGGAGAAATGATATAGTGCACTAACATCCATTGTTCAAAAAAAAAACAGTGAACCCAAATTTGGTGTTACCTTTCTTGATTTCCGATGTGTGATCTACTGAATTGAATTGAATTGTACCGGCGGTCTAAAAGTATAGTATACAATTTCGAAAGATCCAAGCTAGTTTGTTCGAACAAGAGCGGGGAGGGTTGAAGCTCGGGATCGTTGTTGCCCATTGTACAGTATGTACGTGTTGAACGTCGAGAAAATCGAATATGGGGACTGCCAGGAAAATCTTAGTAGGAAGAATTAATCCCCCGAGTCTAAGAGATAAATGAATGTGAGAGTGCTGTCGTGGAAGAATGCAGAGTTCATAAACAGTCTAGGCTTCATTGAATAAGGTAAGAAGCATTATAAACGCCCATATAATACTCATACTCCCCGAATGCTAGAATGCTGGAATTGTAGTCATACCTCTTAGGTAGTACTGCGGTTGTATACAGAAGAGTTGGATTTTTGGAAGTGTTATGTGATTTGTTAGTTCGGGTTGAATGTGTTTTTGGGTTTCTTGTTAGACTAGACGTCGGACTGGCTTCATTGATCATCCCGCTTCATTAATAAACCTGAGTTTCATTTATTACTGGGCTGGGGACGTATTTTAGGGGAAACTTTATTGTATGAAGGCAGTAGTAGCTGATCGTTTGCGGGATTGCCTAATTAACTAGTTCGTGATGTGTCGTAGAATAGTGCTTAGTCTTACGGACCGAGCCTTATTCTGGGATCTTGGAGGGGGAAAACGAAGAGGCAGACGTCGAGGAGGGAGCCGAGGAAAGTAACTGGAATAGAACGTTACATTCTTCTTTCTACGCTAAAGTGGACTCTTGGAAGAACCCAAGGATACAGAAAGCTTGGAAGTTGATCATATCACGTTCAGCGACCCTACTGAAAAAAAAAAAAAGGACAATGAATTTTTTGCCGAAGCGACACTGACAGGTTTACTCGCTTACCACGTGAATAGGGTAGGGTAACAACACACGGAGATGGGACTCCGAAGCCGTGAAAAAGAAAGAAAAGACGGGTATCTTGTAACTCGTGGAGAGAAGAACTTGGCGACATGCGTAAGATGGGTTTTAGTTTGGAAGTTTCTCTGGTCGTGAAACTCCACTTGAAGGTTGCGATGCGGAGTTTGTGGATTTTTGCATTCAGTGGGCCACAGATTTCTGAGAGGGGTTGGGACCCTGTCGAAAATTCCATGCATAAGCCATCAATCAGTGGAACTGTTTACGAGATGCCATATGCGGCAGAGGAGATTCGCGACGAATGGGGCGAGAAAATGCTGTGCCGGGGGATGGCAACCCTGCTAAGTGCCAGCGAGGGATGTCCGTGGTTTCGGGGTATAGGTCAAGCGTAAGCGATGGAGAGAAAAGACAATGTCTTGGCTATGCGTGGAGATGGGAAGCTATCTCTTAATGACCAACAAAGGTGATGAAGGCCACTAAAGCTGTTAAAGATAGTTTGCGAGCCCCAGTGATGAGCTCATGAGAGAATATGGTTAGGAATAGTACACGGGAGACTTGCTCGTACCGGTGAATCTGGATTATCAAAAGAAGCATAGCGCCCGTGGAAGAAGACGAGAGGGTTTGCGATCACAGCAACTTCCTTATGTCGAGGATAATCATAACGACCAATCATGCCTCTGCCATGCTGACAATTTTCAAGGGAAAAGAAGTAAGAGCTTAATGTCACAATTTGCTTGACGTTCAGGCGGTTGAAAGTTAGTCTAGAAGGGATGTACAATGAATGTTTATGTGCGGAGGCGACCAAGAGCGGAAGGGAAGAGAGGGGAAAAGACTTGTCACTGGTCTTTGACATGAACGTTCAGGGAAGGATGGGCCCAGTGATCTGGATCGACAATGATCTAGGCGTTTATCCATAAACGATCAGAAAGGATAGCCTTTTCGGAGCAAATATTCTTTGTGACATAGAAAAACAGTGAAGAGGAACGATGTTGCTTGGGAACGCGTGCTCGGACGTGATGGGGACGGGGCGAGGTCGGAGAAGGGAAGGCAGGAAGACATATGTTTGTGGTGAGGAACCACGCCAAATCTCGGCGTGTGGTGGAGGAATTACCGTTTATGGCATAAATACTCAAAGATAGACCGGAAGTTTGGAGATGATGATTGGGTTATTCTGGGGAAAAGTACCCGGCTCATTGCACCAGAAGTGGGCAGAGGTGCATGGCAGAGGCGCGGTGTGTCCTCGTCAGCGGCGGTAGGGGGAACGGGGAGAATGAATTGGCGATCTGGGGAAGATGGGGGGAATGAGACTGACTGGCGTGGCTTCGAGCTGGGAAGAAGGGCCTAGCCGGAAAGAGCAGGGCCATCTGCTTCTCACCGGATGTCCCTGTCTATAAGTATCTCCTCTCTCCGTCCCTCTCGTCGCGCTTCCCCCTCCGAGCCACTCCCCCCTGCCCTCTCCCAACAATGGTAGACTGGCAATCCACAGAGGAAACCATGAAGGATGGCGGTATGCCCTCTCCCCATCGTCGCCGGCCTTCTCTAACAGCCCTTCTAGTTGCCTTTGGCAGGTTCATGCACGCCTTACTCGGTCTATACATGTTCGTCGGGTCCCCCTTCCCTCAGCCCACCGCCCTCTAACACCCTCGCAGATGGGAATGGTTCACTTCCCTCCAGTTTGACTGGCAATACATCACGGGAAAGAAGAAGTTCCGCTGGCCAATGGTTAGTGCCCATACCGCACTCCTTAGGCGTCAAGATAATTAATTTTCTACTCAGATCTTCTATTTCCTGAATCGCTACCTCCTGCTGTTCGCGCTCATCGGCATGTGAGTTCCGACATCATTTTACTTCCTTCCGCCCGCTTACCGTAATATAGCGCCGTAGCCCTGAACGTGACTAGGTAAATATATGCGCTGTTTCTGAATTGCGCATCGTCTTGAACAGCACGTATTAGCAAAATCGACTGCCAGGCGCTTTATACTTTCAATCAGGTAATGCGGCTCATGAATAGGCTTTGATCGTGGCGCAAGCGTTAACATTTCTCCCCTAGTGTCTTGGAAATGCCGCAATTGGGCTTGCTAGCATCAATCTCTCGTTGCGGACGTAAGTCGAGCATTTCATCGGTAATCTTCATTCACTCACCTTGCTCTAGAATGGCAATATGGTCTCAGAACAAATATCTCGTCACTTTCCTTGTTCTTGTCATCCTCGGTCACTGGTCCCTTCTCCTTCATGGTGTGTATTTACCGGCTCACTTGCGCATATATTCTTACCCCTGCAGGTATTCTGCTTACTGCTACATGGGTCGAGGGTCAGGGCTGTGTAATCTCAACTACAAATACCCGCATTCTGGCCATCAGTTTCATTTACTCGATGGTCTTCGATTTCACTGTCTTGTGCCTGACCGCGTACAAGCTCATCTACCCTCGAACCGGCCGCTCCCGCCTGGTAGAACTCATCTTCAATGACGGGCTAATCTACTTCCTCATTGCGTGAGTCTCGTAGTAATCGGAGTCTTCTCTCCTTTCTGATCGCCTTTCTGTTGAACAGATTCTTAGCCAATCTCATTGCAACGGTTCGTCTCACTAAGTGAGGGTTCGCGAGCCTGGACTAATTTTTTCCATCAGATTTTCATGCTGTTGAATTTGAATGCTGTTATGTCCATCATCGCCAATGTTCCTGCTGCCATTGCTTCGACTGTAAGCACATATGCTCCTGGGTGGTCGGATATGACTGACGCCTTCTCAGATTGTCGCGTGCAGAGTTGTGAGGCGTCTGAATCAATACACTTCCCAAGGCCCTGAAGTTTTCCCGTAAGCCAGATTCCCGGGTTTCGTGGCATCTCAGGCTGATCAATTCCTGTAGCTCGGTCACACAAAGCTCAACTTTAGCCTTCCGTTCAATGCGCCCCAAGGTTTCGACTAAGACGGAGGGTGTCCACGTCCAGGTAAGTTGGTACTGTATCAAAGTTGTAATTGTGATCTGATCGTAGTGCAGATGGAAACGTTCGAGAGCCCAACAGACAAGTCGTCTTATCTGACATACGACGCGGCTGGACAGGTCAAAGGCGAAGACTACGACCCGGAGGCTCAAAACATCAGCGACGAGTTCAAGCGGCCACCCTACTAGATCCGATTTCTTTCCGGCGGGAGAGCAATTTGAACACCACGTTCCTTGTATCTTCCTTACCCCCTAACACCGTACTACCTTTCTGGTCACGCTTTCGACAATCCCTCGCTCGTTTTGACAGTCTCCAGCGTTGATTTACAACTCAATGGATACACGTTCTCGGATACCCCTTCCCATCCTTCTCAAATCCTCGGGCTATGTTTATTGGGACACGCATACTTCAATTTCGTTTCATCGTTCATCATCTCATCGGCATCAAACATGAAAAACAAAATAAACAAAACAAATACCCATTTGTATTTCTTCGGCGTCGCGCGACCACCTCTTTCCGTGACACCTTCTGGCTCTGTTTCTGCTGTATCGCCTATTGTAAATCTGACCGAGGGCCTATGAGAGCTTTGGGAAGGAGGATAGTATAACGTAGGGCGTACTAGTTTTCTACACAATAAAGGTTCGTTGTAGTATAATAGAAGGCAAAGAGGCGTAGACTTGACCTCGTACATTTCACTTTGAAGCATCTCGGAAATGAATGTGTCTCGAAATGCCCTCAATCATCTGCATCCCCGCCCTTCCCAGGTCGTCACTGGCATTCCGGTAGGGGTAAACGGATATCAACCAGTGGGCGATGCGACGAGAACTTGATGTGTCTTCATTCTATAATAGACTCAACTTAAAATCCTGTGATTATCAATAAAATATGACATGATCGACAGCCGGTGGGGGAGTCCACACTTGTCGGAACGGGGGACGGTGACGTCCTCACTGCGGGGAAGCTTGAGGGGTGATTTGGAATCATATGCGTGTGGGATGGTTCTCCTTTGGAGTATAGGTTGGCTCCTCGGCGCCCTTGGGTTAATCAGATGACCTTATGCTTGAGGGACTAGGAAGCTGAGAAGAGAAGGAGGTGTGGTGGTGTTGATTGCCTTGGTGATGGGGATCAAGTTGGATGAGTAAGTTACTTTGTTCTAGAGTTGGTATTTGGGGAGGTTTGTGGTTTCGAAGGAGTTTTTGGATGGAGGTAGAGTGGGTTGTTATTGAATGTGTGTAAAGTCATGGGACTTTTGAGGGTTCATTTTTGTGGGTACCAGAAGGACAGCTAACAACTAGTTGTATCCTGATAGACATGTGTGAAAAAGTAACTATAGGGTATGATTTTATCTCTGTCTCTGTTCTCTGTCATTGAAGGATAGTTATCGGAAAAGAGCGCTGTAACAACGTCGGTGATTCTCGAGACCCTAACAGTGGAATATATATATGTAATTTGGTAACTTTCCGAATGATACTTGGATATCTGGATCCCGATCCGGGGTGGGCGGGAATCATAACTTCGTTACTTGGGTATTTGGTTTTACTTAGTGTGGGGACACTCGGGACCGCCGATGGCTGTGATATAGTTGGGTTTGGGTATCAGTGGGTGGGTATTGGGTTCACCCCGTCCGTGTGTGTGTGTGACCCATGTGTGTGTGGTGGGCGCTACGGTTGGAGTGGAACTTCTTGGGTTAGTTGGTGTGATGCATAGACATGTCCTTAGTGGTGAAAAATACTCCTTTTGGGTAGACGTCTTTTGCGAAAGGTATTAAATTGAATTGGGAGTTGTGTTCTGTGACAAGGTTGGTGGGTAAGTGAGCAGGGAGCTCCGATCTTGATTTTTTTTTCTCAGAAGTTGGAAAACATATCTGAGATTGGACCCAGTCATCACGGAGGGGGATAGCCGGTACATGTCGATTCTCAAACCTATGAATGATGGCCGTGGCTACGATCTTTGTCGAATTCTGATCATGATATAACACCAAGGAGCTTTTCTTATTTTTAGATGTTGAGTGTATGTGAAAGTTCGAAATAATAATAATAATAGGTAAGTTTGAAATCAGGTCGTGATATGGATGAAAGTTTTGAAAGTGTTGATCATGGGTGGCTTGATGGTGAGTGGAGGGGGAATCTTTAACCTATGGCGGAGGGGATGGTATACCTTGATGATCATGACCATGATGATGTTGTACGAGCATACTTGACAGTATGGTGAAGTTTTCTTTTTGTCTTCCCTCGGTTATATTTGTCGTAGTTTCTAGGTCAGGTTCCCTCTGTTAATAGAGAGCTTCTAGTGGTCTTTGGTGATCTCAAATTCCAACGTAATGATGTGCAGGATCGGTGTATCTTAAGAACGAGTGTATCTCCTGTTAACAGAATCCTGTTTTTTTTTCGTTCTAACTGTGATGGTAAGACAGACTAGAACTCAGGCCGCTTGAACTTTGTGACGTGTCTTGTCCCATCCATGTGATATGGTGATCCAAAGAACAATAAAAGGGGGCGAATGTGGAATGATTGCATGAGCCTGCAGCGTCCGTCTACAGGTGAGGTTTTAGAAACCCGTGGAGGAATTTGGGCAAAATACAAGCGGAATTGGCTGCTTTTTTTTTTTTTTTGTTGGTGTCCTGGCTTGTGTTTTTTTGTCTGGAGTACCTACTAGTCCTCATCGCCCAAATATTGGCGGAGAAGATCGTAGACTTGGAGCATACCTGCGGCGACAATACACTGACGGCCCCGAGCCCTTTTCAAAAGTTGACGGTATACTCAATGATATATGGCAACCTAGTAGTTGACCCTAATCATGGACCTCGCGGAATATTTCTTTTTCACCTGCCTTTGAACCCCAAGGCGTTCAATCAGGTATCGGATGCGGTGGTGCTCTCCTCGGATTCTAATCAACTCCGCCATCGTCACTCAGACTCAACTAAAAAGCTTGGGGTGGATGTACCTTTTTTATTCCAGGCGGCGATAAGATGAAAGAAAAGACGAAGGAGAAGTCGGTGAATGAGGGGATGGTTAGGGAGGAGCGTAAACTGTTGGCTGTGGATCAGTTTAAGCACAAGACGTAGGAAACAATGATCTACGGTTTTGTGTAATTGTACGTACTCTAAAGTCGGGGTGACTTGATTTGTAGCTTCAGACGAATGCAAAAGGTGTCGTGTGTCAGGTTATGTTGACCGCAACTAGTTCGTCCAATCTAGAGTGACATCACCTGCCCACCTTGACTAAACTCGTCCATTCGGTGCATTCACAAAAGCTTTATCTTGATACCGAACCCGTCGATGTATACAAAGATATTTTTTGGAAATCGACGACAGGATGTACAGGGGGCGATTAGATTGGTGAGGTTCGCCACAGATCCTTCAATCCAAGCACCAAGTCGCGTTCAAAAGGTATCATCTAAAATTTATTAACAACTTCACAAACCGAATTTGGAGTACAATTTAGTCCAGGTTGTATCCTAGATTTTATTTCTCTCTCTCTATACCTCCAAATCATAGAGGTGGTATCAGAGAATCAGCGACTGGCACCATGGAGTAAACGTACTCCGGAATAATGAGGAACAGAATAAGCAGTTTCTGTATGCACAAAAGTTGTAGGTGTTTTCAGAACTGGTAAATGCCAAGACCAAATACCGTGGAGGGATCTTCTGGCCAGACCCAGGGATTGGCGCCAAGCTGCTATCTTGGTTCGAAGTATCGAAGTCGTACCACCAAACATTAGTAAGATAACACAATATTACAATATCCAAAAATGGACCACGGCTTGTCATAAATGATAACTGGCGTTGTCCACTCTCCACGGTATATAACTTCTTTGCTGTCTCCATTAACCTGGTTATTTTACCAATTCAGAAATTATTCGAGATGGTAATAAGTTAAGCATTGCATACACCTTACACAAAGGTCGCTGTTACACTCTCCTTCAACCTATATCTATTTGAAAAAAAAGCTGCGAGTTACCAATATTAGAATCAAGGGCGAACAGTACCCATTTGTTTGGACTTCAAAGAACTTTTTTTGCTAGGAGGACATTATTAACGGATCAACTGAGATCCGAACCTCTCGACAGGGGGGGACGGAGCAAAACCGAACTGAAGCTCCAGTTCCTGTCATAACTTACACCACGTCCCATTTCCAGTTCCACCTCCATCATGAAGACCGGAAATGAATTTAGCGGAAAATAAAAAATAAATCAAAGCAGCCAGTCGATGATCGCAACAATGTCAAAACTCGAGTGTACGCGACACAATAATTTAATCCCCCACCCAACAAAAAAACCCATCATCAATCCCTCACAACATATTTTCATCCCTCTCTCCAAAACAAATCCATACGGGTATGAGAGTTATATATGACGTTGTCTCCATCGAACCTTCTAGTAGGATAGGAATAGAGAACGAGAGGGGGGGGGGATCACATCTATCACAAGTTTCGGGCGCTATAGCAGAAAGCGGTGTGTAACTTAAATAACGAACGAGTTTGGTGAAAAGTTTGGTTTTTTTCTGAAATCGTCCCTCCCCAAGTTTATCGTCCTTCCACACAAAAAGGATCATACATTGAATAGGACCGTTTTTGAAATATGTACGACGACGACAACACACCAACAGCCCTGAGTTATCCCACTCCCTTGACGAATGTAAGTTTGACAGTGTACTCGATGGATAATTTTACCAATTCCCGACGACATAGCTAGACCCAAACATAAACCCCACCAATATTTCCATTTCACCCGCCTTTTATCCCGGAGCGTTCGACGAAATATCGGATACCGTGCTCCTTTCCTCCGATTCAGTTCTGTTCTACATCAACTCTGCTACCACAACCATGACCCAACCAAACGCATTCCGCAGGCTGTTGGGTATACCACTGACAGATGCAGGATGTAGAGATCATATCATCGTGATTGACGAAACTTCCAACATCTTGCCGGTGATGTTACACGCATTATACGATACACCTTGTTCCCCAGTTCCATCCTTGGACTCCATCGTAACCGCAATTGACAAGATGCGAATGTACGAAATCAGTCCTGCGATACAGCTGACACCAGCATCGCAGTTATACAGACTGGTTTTATCGTTTGCTCCAGTTCAACCGTTGGATGTATACGCCTTGGCGGGTTTCCACAAGCTGAACGAGATGGCGGTAGAGGCTTCTTCACACTTGGCCTCTTTCCCTCTTTCCAACGTTACAGACGAAATTGCCACTCGGATCGGAGCGTCGTATCTCCTTAGGTTGTTCCAGTGGAAATTGCATAGGTCGTCGGAGTTAAGGAGGATTTTTTTGAAACCACTGTTCCCTCACCCACCGACCAGAGAGTGCTCTCTGGAGCAACGACGGGTCTTGGATCATATATGGGCAGCCGTCTTGGCCGAGCTTGGGAGTGAAGTCATTGCTGGTTTGATACTATGACTTCTTATTCCCTAAACCGGCTGAACTGGCACTTGAATTTACAGATTTGACCTTGGCCTTGGTACGGTCGTTGCTCGATCCGCACCTTGAAAAGATAGCGTGTGAGCTGTGTAAAGGGGTCGTCGAGAAACGGATAAGGGATGTCATTGTCGAGTGGAATGGTGTACCGGTGAGAGTTGCAAAAATCTCGAGAACGTCATCTGTTCATAAGCTCCGATTAGAGGAAGATTTCACCGGCGGTCGGTGCGACAGGATAAACTGGGGAGAATCACGAGGGGATGGTAGCCGCGTGGCGCTTTTTGGTAGTGTGTAGTGTAGCTACGGAAACCTTAATACTGTTAGCTACCAGAATAACAAGAAACTCACAGTCGTGGAAGGAACGTGAATTGCAAACCTGATTCAGAGTTTGAATCTAGTCCGCGGAGTAGAGCTCAAACTCCCAGGAGACATTCTGATCGGGTCCGCTTTCGTCGAACCAAATCCTTCGCAGGCGACAAGTAGCATACACCCGAACAAAAGAGACATGGGAATATGAACCAGCGGGTATGACGGCAGCCGGACGAGCTGGATTCCATGATTGGGTGGAGGTGGGACCGTCGCTCTGTTGTTCGTGCGTCTGTGCGAGAAGACTCGAGTGGGAGAAGTACGGGATGTAAGTAGGAAGATGGATATTGATTGTAGTCCATGCGGTGAGTGGGCGTGAGAATCGCGGTGGGAAGGATAGAGGTAGATGGAGTAGGGGTGGAGCGTCTGGGGTGAACTTGAGCCTCGGTTGTTTCTGTATAGATGACGTTGGTCGGGCCATGGTAGGAGGAAGCCAATGTAAATACCTGAAATGTTGACAATCTAACAACCCCAGTTCGTCCAGCATGATCGACCAGGCCTACTTCAAAAGACCAGTCTCTACCCATATTCCGAACCTGCAAATGCATCCACGGATGTTTTAATCCAAGCGCTGAGTTGCTATTCGGAGGGCATTGTATAAAAGTCGTTGGCAGTTTCGGGGACTGAATTTGGAGTACAGTTTGGTCCAGGTTGTATCCCACATTTTCTGTGTCTCCTCCTGCGGCTCCGAGCTCCACCAACGGCGGGGGCGGTATGAGGGAAGCACTGACGGAATAGGGTGACTGGGAAGCGGTGTCGTGGAGCAGGCGTACACAGGAAGAGTTGTCAGTTTCTGTGCGCCAGAGTTGCAGTGGTTCAGAGCTGGTAGACGAGAACAAGGAGACTGAAGAGGGCTGGAGCACGTTCGCAAACATCCCACAACCAGACCTTGACGAAATCTGGCAACGCAAGGCTCTGTGTTTGGATCGGGTGATTTCCACAAACAGTCGTCTGCCCAACCATTCCTAGGGATACGGGAGGTGCAGTCTCCTTCGCTACCCCGTGCACATCATAATCGCTGCACAAGATTAACTGCGTATGGACTCGCAGGAGAGACTACGGGCCAGACTGTGCCAGTGTTGGTGACACATTTCATGATTATTCTACTATCTGCTGCCTTCTTCATCGGGGACTCCTTATCTTTCAACTTGGACTTGAGAATGGAATCAATCTAGCTGTGACATCGTTGTTAGGAAGCCCATGATCAGCGACAGATTGATTCTACGTAAAATATCCTAGAACGCATGATGAATAGCGGAATCAACATCCTTGATGTAACAAGCCTCTGTGATACCAACGAAAATATTTGAGGATATATGAGGCGACGTATTTGATAAATCTACTTTTTCACCATTTCTCTCCCAATGGACACGACATCCCTGTCGCAGCTCCAGATAACCTATGTATGTTGGTGGTTTTCATCACTGCTGACATGGCTAACCCTCGCTTTACCCAGTATTATCAAGGTAAGAGATCTGCCATTACCTGAAACGTATAACCAAGCGCCTCTCACTTAGCAGCCAACATTGTCCTCTTCACATGTGATTACTTCCAAACCTTCGAAGCCGAAGTAAGACTTTCGCAATTTACACTCCAATACTAATTGATCGCATTCATAGGTCAAGTACATGTGGAGTTCAAAATGGAGTTGCATGAGGATACTCTTTTCCGTTATTCGTTATACGCCATTCATAGATCTACCACTTGGTATGATGAGTGAGTCAAGTGCCGAGACAAGTTTAAACAATATGTGCTAAACGAATCTTATATGATAGTCGCTCACCCCCCACCTTCTTCACCAAAAGTGAACCTTTCCATTACCTCAGAGTACTCTCCGAACTCAACTTTTCTTTAGGTCTGTCTCGCAATCTTCACCCTTCAAAACCGTAAGCAAAAAAAAAAAATTCTGACAAATAAACCGCACTATTGACACACTTAGATATCGCTAATTTCGGAATGATAGCTATCCAAGGTCTGATTATTCTTTCTCCCAACACCCCACTTTTTTTTCTTTCTACTCACCTAACAGCAATTTAGTTTTCTTCTGTGTGCGCGCTTATGCTCTCTGGGGTCCCAATCGCACTTCCCTCATCTGGTTCTCATTCCTCGGCGTGGTGCGTTAATCAAGTCGTATTCTCGGTCCTTGGAAAACTAAGAAATAGCTAGTCGGCGTGTATAACTGGTATCGTTGTTGCTGTTCTCTTTAACACTGCTGGTAAGCCAAAAATGTTAATGTAACATCCGTGTTTGAAAAACTCCTTCCACTTCTACATCAGCTGTCGGTGTAACAAATACAAGTTCACCTGGTTGTACAGAGCTTTCGACTAGCGTTCTGATATATATGGTCTTTGCAACAACCTTTTCTCTGACATTCGATACCAGTGAGTTCACACAATAACCTATATTATATACTAATAATCTTCCCAATTAGTTCTTATGGGTTTGATTTTGTTGGCAAGGAGGAGACGATTCAAAGGCGATGAGGGTCTGGTAGTGCGACGAATTTATCATGATGCTATTTTCTACTTTGGTGTAGAGCTATGTATGTAAACTTTTTGCATTGAATTTCTATGGAAATATCCTCATTTGTTATATATCCTCAGTTGTGCATCTGTTTTCTATCATCGTGTGGATCATAGTCCCTGCCCCACTCAAAGAAATACCAGCATTGTATGTGTGTGTGCCAAAAAGTCATTATACATATGCTCAGGTTGGTTGACTAGACTTCCGCGAGTTATCATGTGCATAACTGCATCAAGAGTCATTCTACACATACGAAAGTTTGGGACCGAAGAAGAAGCTTCCCTTGCGTCAGTTTCAACAATACGGTTCGGTGGAGTTGAGCAGGAATGTGTTGGTCATAGTTGTACAGCACGGTTTGCTGAAGAGGGGACTCTTCGATAACACGTTGTGGGTAAGTAGAAGGAGGCGGTTGTATTTATATAGACGATTTCAGTTTTATGGTTCCCTAACCAACCGTCGTCCAATCCCCTCACGGGAGACTAGGCTCCTGCCACATCTGTTCATATATTTCCTCCACACGTTCATGTTCGCGCTCTTCATCGTCTTCACCAGTGTTCGTATTAGAAGAAGTAGAGTTGTCACCTGAGGGGACGGTAGTGGTATTGGCGGCTTTGGAAACGGCCTCGGATGGCACAGCGGGAACGGGATTTCCAGGCGGACCAACAGACATACACAAATATATAATTTCACCATTGGAAATATCGTATACCCCGATCATGGATGAATATGTTGTTTGGAGGATTAGAGCAGGGTTCAGCGCGTTTTTGTTAGGTTGTGGTGTTTGAACTTGAAGTCGTTGGTTGAGCGGTATAATACTCTTACGGTAGAAGCCATGGCTGCTGCGACGCCACCACAACCGTAATGTCCCATTACGATGATATGTTTGACACGAAGTTCTGCTACGGTGTACGAGAGTAGTTCGGCTATCAAAATACCAGAAATGTTGACATTCAAATTATCCCAGTTCGCCCACCATGATCGACCAGTCCTTCAAAACATCAATCTCTACCCATATTCCGAATCCGCAGATGCATCCGTATTCCAAGCGTCGAGTTGCTATTTGGAGAACATTATATGAAAGTCGTTGGTGATTTCGGAGGCTGAATTTGGAGTGCAGTTTGGTCCAAGTTGTGTCCTACATTTTCCGTGTCTCCTCTTGCGGTTTCGAGCTCTGGTAATGGTGGAAGTGATAATGAGGGAAGCACTGGTAAAATACAGTGATTGAGAAACGATGTCGTGTGATACAGCAATCCTGAGGGGTCTAATTGTCAGTTTCTGTGCGCCAGAGCTGTGGTGGTTCAAATCTCAGAACTGGTAGATGAGAATGATGAGACTGAAGCACGTTCGCAAGCACCTAGCAAGTAGACGTCGACGAAATGTTGGGACCGTGCTTTGACCGGGTGACTTTGACAAACATTTCGTGCTAAAGGATTTCTGTCGTTTAAATCCGATCGCGCCTCAACAGGAGAATCTGGAGTTTGAAGAAAACAAAGCTGTGATGGAGAACCCTTTGTGGTGCGCGAGCAGCAACGGAGCCCGCCCGCTGGTTTCCATCTCAACTCAGGCTCGCAGTTTATACCACTTCTGACGGTGATTGGAGTTATTCAAGCGTTGCGTCCCGGAGCTAAGTCTTCCCAAGAATACAAATAGAATAGCAAGGGAGAACATACGGAACCGGGAAATACGTCATTCTCCCCCGTTCCATGTGCTGATTTTAGTCTTTCGGCTTTACGATCGAATATGTATGCGTGAAGCAGTATCTGAGCACACGGTGCATATGCATATAGATGGAGGCTGCTTTACTATGACTACGGGCATCATAACTGTTGGACAAGCTCAGTCGTGCATGGTCAGCGCAGACTATAGATCTTCTAGCATGTGCAAATGGGTAATACACACTTGATGTTGATTATTTCCTTTGATCGCCCGGAGTAACTGTTCATTACGCATATTTATTCCAACTCGCTGTCTTACGGGCTGCACAATGCATGTGTTGACTGGGCTTCAAGTTGGTTCGGGCCCTTGTCCATCATTACCTCCGTCTATCCACCAACACCTGTGCCATGGGTAAGGGTTCCGCAAGGGTCACAACGAGTTAACCTTACCCCTACGGGCCCATGTACCCTCACCTCCAACCTCTGGGATTGCTCAAACCCGCGAGGATTCCTACTTACAGCAGGTTCGGGGCATGCAATAAGCATATTTTGGGTGAGCAATTGCTCTCGAATCTAAGGCGGTCCCAAGGATTGTTACTGATGGGCAAAACAGTTGTATATTTAACCTATGCTATTGAATATGTGCGAGGTTCGGATATAGCGACAAGCCTGTGTCTTTGGATACACGCTTGTGTACCTTCATCACCGAGTGCTGATTTAGACGTGTCTCAAGTGTCAGTAACAAATCTTTGACACATTGACCTATCCCAGAACGCGTGACGGAATAACACCCGAGGAACTAGTTCGAGATATAAGAGGGGTTGTCAAATGTTTCTCTCCCAATGGACACTACAGCTTTATCGCAGCTCCAGATAACTCACGTACGTTGGTGTTTTTTCGTCAAGACACCAAACTGGAATAGGCTAACCCATGCTTTACCTTCGCCATCAGTATTATCAAGGTAAGATTTTTCCGACTGGCCGAATCATGTGACCAAGCATCTTTCACTCAGCGGCCGACATTGTCCTATTCCTATGTGATTACCTCCAAACCTTCGAAGACGAAGTGTGTTTTCACTTTGGTAATTTCACTCTAATGCTGATCGATTGCCTTCACAGGTCAGATACATATGGGGGTCGAAATGGAGTTACATGAAGATACTCTTTTTCATTATTCGCTATACGCCATTTATAGACCTGCCACTTAAGATGATGAGTGAGTTAAAGGCCAAGGCAAGTTGACAATGCGTTGAATGTCTTTGTATAGCTGTTCATCTTCCGTCTCCTTCATCAAAAGTGAGTCTACTATTTACCTCAAAACGCTCTCCGAGCTGACCTGGCCTTTAGCTCTGTCTCGCGATTTTCGCCCTTGAAAACCGTGAGCAAAAATTACATTTTCAGGAAACTGACAAGTAAGTGTCATATTTAGATGTCGCTGGTTTGGGGATGACGGGGGCGCAAGGTCCGGTTGACACTATTCCTTTTTCCTTCAAGTAATCTAACAAGATTAGTCGTCTTTTGTGTGCGCGCTTACGCTCTCTGGGGTCCCAATCGCACAGCTTTCCTCTGCTTTTCTTTCTTTTGCGTGGTACGTTGGTCAAGTGGTTATAATGAGTGTATGCAAGCTGAGAAAAAATTAGTCAATGTGTGGATTCGGTGTCGTCATCGCAATTCTCTTTGATATTGCGGGTGGGCCTAGATGCGCTGTAACATTCATACAAAATGGCTCACTTTGCGTCAGCCGCTAGTGTCACGAATACGAGATCGCTTGGTTGCAACGAGGCTACAGCTGGTGGATTAATATATATGATCCTCGCTACAGCTGTTATCCTTGCATATGATGCCAGTGGTCATAACGCATGAGCTCCTGTACACTTATCATGTCAATCAGTTCTTATGGTCTTAATTTTGTTGGCACGGAGGAGACGATTCTGTGGAGATCGGACGACGGCTAGGCCTTCAAACGGCTATCCGTCCCCCTCCTCCCACTAGCCCTATTTGTACACGACATTCCGCTCGTCCGATGAAGGAAAATAGGCCGAGGACTCAACGGCCGATACGTTTTGAATGCCAGCAAGATGGGCATCAATTCTCGCAGACTCAAAAAGGGCAAAGGCCTTCGGGCCTAACTGCCTCACTCTCCACCCCGACATCGCTCTCCATTCGCCGCGCCGGCCAGTACCCTCTCGATAAAACGATTTCATTCAAATCCCTGAACACGTAGGAATGGTTGTTACTAAAAGTATGAAAATTTTCAATCCCTTATGTACCCTTTCATTCAATCCATATAATATCTCCATAATCCCTAATTCGGACTGTTTCGGACTCTACTTTTCTATTCAAATTATTTCTACAGTGCATACAAACTATGTACAAGGTTTCCGTAGCATAGGTTTGGATTTTCGTATAAATACGAATGTACTTCGTCTACGAAAATCAGTGAAAAAAGTATCCGGTTATTCCTATCTCTCTTCTCTGCCTCCCAGAGGCTCGTAAATGTCTCGCTTCGACAAACCACCCTTTCCTTTACCTTTGTGTGTTCCTAGACACATTCCCTTTCACCTCTACTCCCCTTGGGTCGAAGCCCCAACGTCAGACGGACGCTGACGTGCTCGCAAACATAACGAGACAACGTCTCTTCAATTCAAGGGTGATGAGGGTCCAGTAGTCCGACGAATTTATCGGGACGCTATATTTTATTTTGTTATCGAGTTTTGTAAGTAAGCGTTCCACTTCTCCACAAAAAGAAACTTCCTCATTTCAACTGTCCAGTTGTACACCTGCTCGTTATTGTTTTATGGTTCATGGCTCCTGCACCACTCAAAGAAATACCAGCAATGTAAGTAATTTTTTTGCCAAGGGAGTTGCTGTATGCTCGTGTTGATTAGCGATACAAACTAGACTTCCGCGAGTTATAATGTGCATTATAACCTCAAGAGTCATTATACATATACGGAAGTTTGGGACTGAAGACGAAGTCTCAGTTGCGCCAGTTTCAGCGCTACGATTCGGTAGGGTTGGACTGGAATATGATAGTCGTTTTGATGGTCGTACAGCATGGTCCGCTGAAGAGGGGACTCTTAGGTTGGAAAAATAGGATTTAGACGGGAGTCAAGACATGGTGATGGGAAGAATTTACAAGGTCGCAGAGAGGCGCAAGATGTTGAGGCTCTGATGAGTCCTAGTATAAAATGATCATCATATTTATATAAAGAATTTCTGTGTTATCGGCTCGATTATAGAATATCCATACGTGCTACAGGATCCGTCGAATAGAAAAGTCCAATCAGAAAGCAAGGGGACTGAAAGGGCGTTAGAGGAAACCATTCGGTAAAGTGGCGTGGCGTTGTACTATTGAGAGGTGATTCCCTACCCAACCGTCATCCGATCTCCACACCACAAAGGGACTAGTGCCCCCTCTCAGCCCAAAGTCCTCCCAAATACAAACCTCTTGGCTTTACACATCTGTTCACATCTTTCCTCCACGCGTTCCCCAGCATCTTCATCGTCTTCACCAGTGCTCGTATCGGAAGAAGACGAAATATCACCCGAGGGGACAGTAGCAGGAGTAATAGTATTAGCAACTTTTGCAACAGCCTCAAACGGAGCGGCGGGAACAGGTTTCCCAGGTGGACCGACCGAAATACCTAAATCTTTGATTTCACCGTTGGAAATATCGTATACCCAACCGTGGATGAATATGTCGTTTGGAGGGTTAGAGGATGATTCGGCGCGTTTTAGTTCCGTT
The DNA here is from genome assembly GCA_963576785.1 of Chlorophyllum brunneum. Lineage (NCBI taxonomy): Eukaryota > Fungi > Basidiomycota > Agaricomycetes > Agaricales > Agaricaceae > Chlorophyllum > Chlorophyllum brunneum. Next base: position 643,839 of record OY756146.1, on the reverse strand, counting down.
GTGGTGTTTGAACTTGAATTTGTGAATTGAGCGGTGGCGTAGTGCTATTGTCTTGTGTCGTTAGGATTCTGAGTGAATGAGAGAGAGGGCTGATACGTACGTTTGTGATTACGCTGTAGGTTGCGATACGGTTAACACCTGCTTTCACATTCTCTTCTACCAATGCTCTGAATCCGGCTAAAAAAAGAAATTCCATATAGGGGCGGTACGTTGTATAAAAGTTTACTACTTACGTTCGCTAACATCAGGTTCTTCGACGACATCTTGACCTTGAATCTTTTCTCTCAATTCAACAATCTCAGGTCGAGTTGAAGTTTGAAAAATTTCACGAATGGGTTCGATCCAAGATTGTATAACACCGTTAGCAGCATCGATGGATGATGAAGGTGGTGAAGCTATGGCTGCTGCGACGCCACCACAACCGTAATGACCCATTACGATTATATGTTTGACACCGAGCTCTGCTACGGCGTATGACAGTACTGTTTGACTATTTAATTTTTGTGTGTGGGTAGGTAGTTAGATCTGGGTGGAAGGAAGGCGGTTTGGATGTAACTTACGTGTTTGTATCGGCGTTGAGGAATTGATTTGCGATATTGCGTTCGGTGAAGAATGTACCGGGTTTGGCGTTGAAGATTGTACCTTCACTAACACGACTATCAGAGCACCCGATGAACATGAATGGCGGCGCTGGCAACAGAGCATTAGATAGTAGGATAAGAAGTAAATTTTATCGGTAATATTTTGTTGGCTCAAGTAACGTACCTTGTCCTTCATCGGTTAGAGTCTTGAGAAGGGTCGGCGTTTCTTTATTGAGGGTTTCGCGAAAGGCTTTATTACCGTCTGCTAGGAGTTGGAGTTCGGGTGCTGTGGTGGTGGTGGTGTTGTTGACCAGTTGACGTTTGGAGGATCGAGCGAGCCCGGTGATTATAAGATCTTGGAGCCCGTCATGTCCGTGAATTGGATGTGCGACGGTGAAAGTATAGAGCGATGGGAAGAGGGGGAGGAGAGAGAGGAGATGAAACGATAGTTTCATGCTGAGGCAAGAAGTAATGAATGGCGTAGTAGTGGGTACGCAAATAGGTAGTAAGAAGTGGAAATAAAAATTTTAGGAGAGGCGATCCCTGCGCCGGTGGATAAACGAAAGACAATTGAAGATTAAAATAATAGGGATAAAAAACCTGCTCGCAGGTTAGACCAGAAGGAAGGAAGGAAGGAAGAAAAGAAAGTGAAGTGGGAGTCTGGTATCATTGCTACAACAGCTTTTATACGGGCACCCAAGCAATATGTCGTGCTGTTTCCTAGTCGACACATCACCCACTGAGACTGGTAGGGGAACATAAAATTGAATGGGACAAGGGGGTGGATGTTTGCCAATGCTGGCTTGGCGTCTCTTGGTGTGCGACTTGGCAGAGACCAACAAGTAGAGAACTGGTGATCGATGATTTTACAAATCGTGGTGAAGAAACAACCTGCGTTCAGGGTTCAAATCTTTTGATAAACTGTCTTCAGTTGTTCTCTTGGAAAACAAGAGAGCAGCAACGGGTTGTGCCCCTAAGTACGGATCAGGGCCTGAGCTTACCTAATATTTCGTCAACACACTTCCGTTAGCGGCGTTGATTCGCAGCAATGCAACACGACGACGCAGCCAGAAAACCAGCAGCCAGGCGTCTTTTTTCTCCGACAAAACAACGTTCAGACTCTGACATACATCCTTCTCTCCAGGATCCTCCTCCACGCAGGTTCTTCAGTAATAATAATAACAATCCAGCGCGTTCTGGGACTCCGGATTCTCTCTTGTCGTCGTCTTCACAAGCAAGATGGGATTACATTCGACAACATGTCTTTGTCGCTCCTGGTGGTAGTAGATCTGATACTCCACCTCTGGCTCCACCAACGACTGCGAGTATATATTCCCAACAACCCTCTTCATCTTCGACACCTTCCTTTCCTTCCACTGCTGCAGCATCAATCCCACGTCCACCTTCACGTTCAACTACACCCAGGCCAGGTGGTTCTTCTCGACTCGCTCTAGCCGCAACGAAATTGGGATTCAAACAAGTAGTGGATCATGCACGCGAAGCTGCAGTTGACCAGAATATAAAGTTTAGTGAAGATGTTTTGAGAGCTTGTTGGGCTGCTAGATCTGTTGATCAATTATCCTCTGGTGGTGGGAGGGGCAGAGCAGGAGGAGGGGTCTATGGAGATTATTATTCAACCGGTTCTGGATCAGTGGTAACTGGTGCTTCCGGACGAAGTCTACCATTTACAAAATCCACAATGTCGTCGTTTACGACTACCTCGACGGCCAATTCTGGTAGAACTACCCCCGGCCCCGTGCCGCTCAATACGAAAAAGTCCGATCATCGACATTCTGGTTCTTCTCCATACACCACCTCCACATCGAATCTCGCATCTAGTTCTTCAGCTCTCAATACCACAACCACGACGCCTATACCGTCTGTGAAATATCTTCATCAAATTTTATGGCAAGCTTCTGGAACGTCATCCAGTCCCCTAAGATCTGTATATCTCCCACACGAATCTCTCGTTCTCTCATCACTCTTGATCCCATTCATTTCGCCATTCGATACTGTAGGAGAAGCTAGGATTGAAGAAGAAAGATGGTTAGCTATGGACGCCTTTGAGGTATTAGTTAAATCTTGGGTCCCAGCCACCGAAGTACGTACCTCCCCCACCTCCAAACAACTCTTTTCTTATCATTTGTGTGAATAGTTGGCTAGCGCAGAACGATGTACATGGTGTACGCAAGCCGTTTCTTCACTTGATACTCCAAGTCCATTAAGGAGCAGAGTCCTTTCTGCACTTTGGGGTCTTACGGAACCAGCGGAGAATACACATATCGTCCTCACTCCGGAGTGTATCAAATCCATCGCTAGTGCTGTATTTACACTCTTACCCCTCATATCATCACAACAACAACAACAACACCCGCAATATCATTTACCGCAACCAGAAGAACAACAGCAAACCAACACGGATATCAAAATCATTAAAGAAATTTTGAATCATTTGTGTATAGGTGTTATTATAGATGAAGATGCGTGTGAATTGGAGTATGGAAACGATGTGAGATGGGATATGAAATGGGATTTAGTGGAGGTTGTTAGGAGGCTGATGGTCTGTGAAGCGGCGATGGCGTGTTTAGAGGTTTGTGAGAGGGAAGTGAAGTTGTATTTGATTAATTATGTTATCAAAGTACGTCCTTCCTTTCTCTTTGGAATCTTTTTCTAAATTATTATTAACTCCTGTTGCGTAGGAATACTGGACACCACTCCCTACATCAACACCAACTCCAATACAAAAATCAATATCAACAAATCGAATAAAACATTTTTGTAATGGCGTATTGGAAGTGATACGTACACCGGTACATGAAATGAGGTATGATACAAGGAACAAAATCTTCACTCGGATTATACGTATTTTGGAAGAGGTCGTCGTTCCTGAAGTTGCACTTCTTTCGTCTGGTGGTGATGAAGCAAGGAAGGGGGTTACGAGGGTTGTGTTGGAATTACTTTGTATCGAGGATGGTGGATATGGGTTTGTTGTTAGTGGTGGTGGTGGTAGGGGTAATACGAAATGGGCTAAGGAGGTTGTGGAGAAATGGTTTTTGGGTGGTACTGCGATGGATGTGGGGGAGTGGAAGGCGGCTTTTGAAGAGATGCTTAAACACCTGGTACGTTTTTATTTTTATTATTATTTTTCTCAAAGCAGAGACTTATGGGTTTGTTATAGGTGATAAATGCGGAGTGGAAGGTTGTAGTCAGGGCGTTGACGGGTATCGTAGAGAATTTGGTTGAGAATGTCAGAGTGGAGATCGTCAAGATGATTTTTGGAACTTTAATCGACGTACGTCTCTTTTTTTCTTTCGCTCCTTCCGTGTTTCGCTCATCGGGTTAATATGTCGTTATATCACACAGAGATTAATTCAAGATCCCCCACCTTCTTCACTTCTCACCTTACCCTCCTCCGACCGCCCAGAATCAAAATACGATTCACATCACTCCCGTGCTTCGTCTCATCAATCTCAAATCTCCCTCACTCCTACCATGACCACTACTTCACCGCCGTTATCATTAACAACACTTTTACACAATTTATCGACGTCCACGCCGACGATATTTTTCAAACCTTTGTTTACTCTATCCGCTTCATCCTCATCCTCATCGGTGTTGATAAAATCCCCATTGGGGGTGGCAGCAGCATTGTGTAATGTATGTGCGTTAGCTGGTGTGGTTAGGGATTGGTGGGTTAGAGATTCGGAGATGGTTGCCGTTGCTTTGATGAGTGATATTGGTGGTGGTGGTAGTGCAAAAACGAAGGGTAAACAACGTGAAGGGATTACTTCTCCTACCCCCATGGGGAGTGGAGGAGAAGAGAGATTAGGACAGATATGTGTGCTGGTGGAACTTGTGAATAAGTTGAGATTCGTGAGGAGGTTGAGGGATTCTACTTCCATGCAAGGAGGAGGAGGAGGAGGTGTGGGAGTGGGTGCAGTGGAGATTGTTAGAGCGTTGGTGAGTGTCGTTTTTTATATTCGATGTGTGTATATGATGATTGAAATACGCCGTTTGGAAAGGGGAGTGAAACTGCAAAGATGAATTTGGTTAAATTCGTTGTCGGGTTGGAAGTTAGATTGGCTGTATTGATCGAAGCCAAGGTACGCGCGATCCACCCTTCTTCGGTATATCAAAATTCCTGAACAAAAAAAATTTTTTTTTGTTAGGAAAAATCTGGTCAGACGATTCCGCCGACATATCGAATGTTGTATTGTATCCTATTTCGCGAAATGCGGTTATTGACGAGATCGTTGAAACCTGCGCCTTGGTTGGGCACTGTGTTGAGGTGGTTTGAAGAACATTTTAATGATCAGGCGGGTGAATGGGATGATCAGGTTCAGAGAGTTGTGGAAGATGTTAAGGAGGTGTATGTTCTCGCTAGAGGTAGTGTGGGTTCTTTAAACAAGGTATTTATATCATCCATTTGTCACCTGTCTGGTTGTTATTTTACTGATTGCGGCGTGTGTAGAGGAGGACGTTTGCCATGATGAACAATGCAAGTACCACCACCACGGGAGGAAGGGGAGAAGAGTTCAATATACCCGAGATGCTTGGTGATACTTTGAAACTTGTCAATTCGCTATCGAAGGGGTTCGTCCCGAGAGCGGTCAAGTTGTTGGTTAGTGTTAGCGCGATGCTAGGACCAGCGGATTGGATCAGGGTGGCGCCTATTGTTTGGGGACATGAGTTATTGCTCGATTCGGATTTAGTTGGAGGTGGTGGGGACGGGAAGAAAGGAAAAACCGTGGTTCCTTTGGTTTGTTTTCTCGTTATGCAATGTGCGGAGAAGAATCCGTTGGAGTTTAGAGCTATGGTTGAAGTTGATATGCGAAGGTGAGTTTTTATTATTATCCAAAAACAAAGCGACGAGAGTTGATGTGTGTGTGTGGTGTTGTATAGTTCGGATGATTTGACTCGCCTTGAATCGGTGCAGAAGTTTAGTCAATTGATCAGTTGGAGATTTCAACTCATGTCGGAATCGCATGATATACTTACGGATCGGACACATCGACCGTTCAAGCTTGCGCGTGCGCCTTTACCCTTCGTGCCAACCGATATTGGATCCCCGAATTATGTGCACAACCATAACGCAGATGAATCTGATCCTGTTTGGATCTCGAGTACTATTTCGCGTACGAAAGCAGGTGCGAGAACGAGAATGGGAAAAGGTGCTGGTCCGGCAGCGGTGAAGGATGCTATTCCGGTGGAATTGAGACGACAGTTGGTTGAGATTGGTTGGGCGGATGATGAAGGTGAGGGAGATGAGAAAGAAGTGTGGATCAGGACGCCTGTGTCGATGTTACCTGTGAATCAGGTAGAGAAGTTGGAGTCGCAGAGGTCTCCGGAACATCATCATCATCATCATCACCATTCGAGGCCTAATTCCCCAGCTTTGAGCTCTCCACAGCCAGGTGGAGGTAATTCGCAATTGAGTCCTTTGATGGCCTCACCGAACTCTGGGGCGAAAATCGATGGAGCGAATGGAGAGTTGTTGAGACGGAACTCGAGTTCGGGTGGACCGACCTATGCGAAAAGAAGAGCTGTGTTTGTGCCGTCGCTTTCGTTGATTTTTAGGGTTCTGGCAATGATGGTGTATGATTCCAATTTTGCGGTTGCGGCCGCTGCGAGGGATACGTTGTTGGATTTGATGCGAAATGATCCTGGATTGTTGCTTCGTCCGATCCTAGATCTGTTTTGCGATGAACAAGGACAAGAGGGTGGTCGGGAGCTGAAAGACATATCACAGGCGGTGAAAATACTCACGGCGTTGTTGCATACTAGGCATATGCTTCCTCCACCGATGGCCTATGCGATGTTTAACAACCTTGCTGGATTTTTGAAGTATGGGCTTAGGCAGAGTGACCCTTTGTCGTTACATTCTGCGGAAGCGAGGAAGGGGGAGGGAGAAGAGGTTGGGGATACCTTGGACAGCTTTGCGTTGACGGTGCCGATTATGGCGAGGCTTGCGAAATATGTTGGGGAGTTGAGTATTAGGGAGATCAGGAAGTCGAAGATGGAGCACTTTTTGATGCCGTATGGGACATTGTGGTTTGGGCATATGGGTGTGCCTAATGGACCGATGTTTCCTAAAGGTCCTGGGTCGGAATTGGTTGCAGGAGGGAGGAGGAGACCGATTAATCCTTTCGAGCCTGTCCAGACGGCTGTGGTGGAAATGTTGAATCCGAAGTTGATCAACGTGGTGATGATACGAATCGCGCAGAATATGATGTTTGTGGATATGTTGAGGAAGAGCTCGCAGGATGTGGTATTGGTACGTAAGACAATGCCGAGGTTCGTTGTGCCCACCTTGGATGGCAGTGGGAGCGAGGGGGAAGAGGATGGGAGGATCTTGGAGTTGAATGAGTTTGTACCGTTCAGGAAGAAGAAGGGAGCCCAGCTTGGGGGTGAGGGAAAGGCGGAGGGGTTGTTGAGAGTCTTGTCATTGGCATTGGCGAGGACCTACGTAACGCTTGTGGCGCAGGTGTTTAGGTGCATGTCGAGGAATTCGAATGATAGGGAAGAGATGGCAAATTTTGTGGATGGCTTGAATAGGATCTTACTGGCGCACGGAGATGATATTGGGATTGTCGGGCATGTATTGATTGGTGAGGCTTTCTCTTGGTGTTTCGACCACTCGATCCTCACCTACGTTGCTAGCGTTCATGGTTGCTAGCGCACGATTCCGTCGACTCTTTACTTCTGGAGGTGGCTACGCCTTGTTCATGCCAGCGCTCGCCAAGGTCTACGCAGAGTTTCACCAACGTATTGACATCAAGCTCGCTGTCGAGTACGCAGTGTATCGATTTTATGCCCTCCATCGCGAGGCTTTCCTATTCCAAAGTCTAGACGCCATCACATATGTGGCAGCGCTACCGGAGACTGACGCAACGCAATATGCGGCACGGATTTATGACTTATTCTATTCTCTCAGGAATGGCGTCGCTCCGACCAATATTGATCCAGCCGGCATTCACGACATCAACCAGTCACAGGAGAAGCAGGCGCTACTCTTCCATGTTGCAGAGGATAAGCCTCAGGCTTTCCTAACGGCATTACGTCGCGGAGATGCGCAGAGCAGTGGTCAAATCTTTTTCGATGTGCCGGACTCTTATGAGAGTTCGAGACTGAAAATGGAGGATTTCATCAAGCTCTTTCTCACTATTATCGCCCACGATCCGACCATTCTTCGAGCACAATACTTTATGCGAATGTTCAGGTTCCTCGCACCTCATCTCTATAACGCCTCGCCACAAGCCAGGAACGTACTGCAAGAGGGTTTGGTAGCGTTGAGCAGCATTCTTTTGAAGACTTTTTCCAAGTCCAAATCCGCAGAGGCTGGCAACGCTATTCGTGTTGGAGAAGCAGATGTCACAATCCCAAACGGGGCAAGTGGGCCCGAGGCGCCGGATAAGAACAAGAATATGAGCAGCCCAAGTATAATGAGACTCGATTTTCTGTTCGCGCTCACTGGCGTTGGCCAAGCTGGTTGTCATATCCCACCTCCGATGGCCCGGCAAGCAATCGAGATCGCCAAACTGATCCTCAAGGATACTCCTCCGGAAATGCTGGAACCCCTGTCGACATTTTTCGCTGACCTCACAAAGCTCATCGTCCTACGTGGAGAACTCTCCAAGCCGAAGTATGTGAAACCCTTCCTGCAAGAGATATCCCCCATCATCCGAACATATATCACCATTCTTGACTTGACATCATTATTTGAGACAATCACCCAGGTCTCCTCGGCGTTACCTTATGCCCAGGATCCCAGGTTCGCTCAACTTGTCGTCCATGAGGTGTGCTCGGCAGGCTTGGAGGCCTGTGAGCTGATAACCTCAGATACCGAGCTCTCAAACACCCGCTTCCGTACGGCACTGGTTCCCTTGCTTGCAGAGAGCATATTCCTTCGTGGTGCCGATGTCATCGGAGAGCTTGAGAAACGCCGACCTTCGTTTCACTTCCTCACTAAAGTTGTTTTGCCCTTGGTCCTGACGTTGAAAACAACGGATCAACTGACATTAGATAGCGGAAAATCTGACGCATCCCATCGTACATCCATAGCATCTTCATGGGCTAGGCTTCTCTTCTGTGCTATGACTGCATGTCAAAGGAGCTTCCGTGCTTCTGAGAACATTCCCCTTTCTCGAGCAAAATCGCGCGAGAAGAAGGGCGGTGATGAGGGACAGTGGCAAGCACACTTGCCTACGTTTGCCACGGCGTTGCAGATCATCAAAGTCATTGTTATTCGAGCTGAGGCCGAGCTATCTTCCTCCCCTGCAGACGTATGGTATCGTTTGGCGGGATTCTTGAAGTCGGCACTCATGGATGGCAATGCTAGCTTTGCCCTTCGTGGTTCAGGACCAAATGAACTTTCGCCATTGCCTTCCCCGACTCCTTCCCCCAGAGCGAGTGTTCGGGTTACCCAGTATCCTTCGTTCTTTGACTCACCGGCACAATCCACGGTAGAAGTAACACCCTCCACACGACCACGCGTGATTGACTATGCGCTATGGTCTGTTCTCGAGTTCTTATGTGCATATCGGTCGCCTCTTAGGCTTCAGCTACGGTTGTTCACGGTGGAAAAGGTTGTTAGCCTAGACCAAGAGCTCAAGCATCAGCAACGGCGTCCAAGTCCCTTTGCATCACCGAGTACTAGTCCGATGAGTCGACGTATCTCGGCTTCAATTTTTGCTAAACCTCGTCGGTCTGGCATGTTTCCTTCACCCGATTCCTCTCCCCGCGCCAGCCGTTCACCCTCAATGATGCATGATCCCTCGATCCCTTCAATCCATCTTACACCAGGTGGTAGTTCGCAGGGTCATGGACGGCTGACATCTCTTGAGATCCCTCCCTCGACTTCAGGAGGCGAGCTACGAATACCAGGGTATCAATACACTTCCCCCACAATAACGCCATCTACACCGAGGCAACGCTCAGGCGCTTATATCCAAGCGGAGGCTGGGCAAGGTCCACGAATCGTCCATCTTGGTCCAACGTCACCTTCAGCTCTTATTCCCCCTACACCCATTTCTCCAAGTGGCGGAGGAAGTATGGGGGTCAACAATATTCGATTAATGGCCCAGTCAACTAAGATTAAATCACCAGCACTCATCAAGGCGACGTATCGTAGGATCAGAACGGTGCAGACGTTCATGGGATATGACACGTTGTTGCCTATGCCTGGGTTTAACGCTGGTCTAGGTATCTCTGGACTTGAGATGGAGAGTGGTGAGGTGTCGTTTGCGACGTGGACGAAGAGGTCTGCATTGGAGGCAGTGTTGAAAGAGATGGAGCTGTTGGAAGAAGAGTTTGAGGACCTCCTGAGGGGAGAAGCTGGTGTTGGTGGAAAGTCTGAAGGGGGAGATAGCATTTTCAACGAAAAGCCAATCGCTGGGACTAGTTTCGTCAATGATACGGACCGGACAATTTTGTAATTAGCTATGATTGTCTTCATAGATCTATTTCATTCTAGCGCCCATCCTGAAAGTATGAAACACTCTCAGCAATATCCAACCTCGAAGCCCGAGTTTCTCAAGCGTCACATTGATATAGAATACAGATAGGAGTAGGTGTACAGTATAGCGAACACAAGCGAAACTCAATTCAGTCGCCTTTCGTGTTGTTACCACGGCGGACAGAAGCAAGTCGTACTGCTGTTTGAATAGCAGTGGTTGAAATCCACAGGAAGGAAAGAAAAATGACTACGGCCGTCCCTGGCTGCACCCAGTAAAGATCGTCGCTATGACCAATGGGTATGCGGATGGGATCGACAGTATTGGGAGATGAAAAGTAGGGTATGTGTACAAAGAATGTCGTTTCTATGTTCACGTCGAGTTCACGAAGTTGCGCTTCGGACAGATACGCCGGAGGCGTTGAAGAACCCTGGTGGTCCTCGGATAACATACCTGGAACATGCGATGAGCGGGAGAATTGTAAAAGAGGGCTGATGGTACCAACCACTTGGGCATGCGATGAAAGCTTTCGGAGCTTCAAGAACTACATCGTAGTAATTTCCTGCGCCTGTTCTGGGTGTAGTACTGGGTAAAGGGACACCATAACGAGCATGAAGTGGGACGTCCACGTCAAGTTTTGCTTGAGCGGCTGTATTGTCCGCCCAAGCAGGTGGTGTATTCACATTCACCAGAACGTCTGTATCCGACCCCTGTACCGCTTGAACAGGTTTTTCGAGGTCCCCGTGGCCCCACTTCACAAATGTGTATGATTGTTGTCGTTGACCGAGCTCATAAGGGTCAATGAAAAGGGAAGGAGGTAATCGGTAGTAGAGATGGAGAGAACAGTTACTAGAAACGAGGTGCGTATGGGATGGTGAAAGGTCAAAAGACGTCCTGGACACCGGATGAAACGAGTTTGAATTGTCAACTCGAGCAGAGAAAGTTGACATCAATTGTCGAGGTAAGAACCTGGATACGCTTTGTTTGCTTGCGCCAAACTTCGACACAGCCACTACCAAGTTAAACACACCCGTTCCGCGTAAAATGGCTCACATTTAAACCGGAACGGAAGAATACCTGAAAATCAGGATAAAAGGACCAATCTGGGCCTCGGAAATTCCTCTCAGACACGATACCAAGCACTGTGGAGTAGTGGGTATAGTATATGGTAAGAACGATGCCATACTCCAATTTTAATGCACAGTAAATAGTCGCTCCGAGTGCTGTCCGACAGGCTGTACAGCTCGTCTTCTTGATTTCTTCCAAGTTTGATAGCTTAGAGCCGTCATATCTGCTGACACGAGAGGTACGTTCACTATTCGGTTCCGCTACATGACGCCCTCCTCAGATAGATATCAGAACCACCACCACCGCATGGCATTCGTCATGGCCATCATTATCTACTTGAACGGCAAGTTGTGGAGTTCTAGATATCCGTACAGCGTGTGAGCTGAACCATTCAACAGGTCCCAGAATACTAGGTCAGTGTTATTTGTCGTCACCAGCACCACCCATTTTCTCAGAATGACAACGCCACGGCGCAACTTGGCAGCAGAAATGACGCACCTGACGTATATCCTATCTCACACGTCTACTCGATACCCCTTTCTTGTCCAGTATGGAGCCACGACCAGTGTATTTCCCCTTGCATTGTGGATCACCACTACTTCCATCCGAACTGTCACGGGTATTCTTGCTGGCCGCTCCCTCATACCACTCTCGTGCACCTTACTGGGAGAGAAAAAAAGACACAGGAATGAATTGTGGGCCTTTTGTGGGTATGACAGTCAATGGTGCGTCATCTATTTCTCACAAAATGCTTCACACTCTATCGCGGCATTGGAGACACCACCCCAAATTCGCGCCGAGACTTCGCGGTAGTTCCACAAGGATTTATCGTCTCTAACTCTATGGAATCTCCAGAGAGTCCATCGATATATCGGTGAGTGTCAATACCATTGGTGTCAAAAAATACGTCAACAATACCCAGTACCGCCCAATCCGCTAATGTATAAGGGCTGGGTTGGGTTAATCGAAGAAAGACTGAATGGAAGAACTGGAATATCATTTTCTTGGAGAGTACCGTATTGAGCGATTATCTTCAGCTACTTTCTCGGATTCTGTCACCCACCACCCCATGTATAAGAAGTGGGGTAGGGCACGCAAATCTACCAGGTTTCAAGGCCCTCATTCTCAATGGCTACGCAGAATCCTTCTACTCTTCCTATCATACCTCCCAAGGAGGTACACAATCGTCTGCCCATGTCTCAATTGGTTCCATCCAAGAGGCAGCCTGCTGACCCCAACAACGCCAATATCCAGCCAAAGAATCAGATGATCTGGTCCCTTTACATTCGTGCTCTCAGTAAGCCACTCTTTATTTCTTGCTTTCCTCACAGAAGCTAACGTTAGTCTGTCCAGCTCTGATGAAAGCGAGAGATATAACGCTTCCCACCTCTTATTTCCAGCTCGCTGGTATCCACGGCTATCCGTTCACTGAATGGGCCAAGCACAACTCCACCGTGGACTTGAAGGCTCGACGATACGGATACTGCGCTCACAGCCAGGTCCTTTTCCCCACCTGGCACAGGATCTACGCCCTCGCTTTTGAGGTGGGTGTATTGTTTTTGTTCCGCCACGGCCTGCCCATGGACTGACATTCTTTGTGGTCGATAGCAAGTCCTTCGGAATGACGCCGCGGAGGTCGCGAAAGAATACAATCCTGCCACCTACAAAGGTCTCAAATGGACCGACGTTGCAAGGGATTTACGTCAGCCTTACTGGGACTGGGCAGAAAATATTCGCGAACCTCCTAAGGAGATCTTTGGAGGGGACATAGTCAAGGTCATCGGTGATAATGGACAAGAGACGGAGGTCCCTAACCCCCTTCTTCGTTACCACTTCCCCGAAAAATACATCACCGAACTGGAAAACCCCGACGAGGGGCTTGACGGGCATCTCAGGAAGAAGCTTACGAGATTCTCAAACTGGAATACCACAGTCAGAAATCCCGATATCAACTCGAAGGAAGACGTTCAAGGACTACTGACGTAAGTAGACAAAGTTCCTTTGCAAACATTAGCTGACGGCAACGTCCCAATGTTTCACAGTAAATTCAAGCGTGTAGACGATGAGACTCGTTACAAGACTTTCATGATGTTACTCTCGCTTGACACCAGCTGGGAGTATTTCAGCAACAACGGCATGCGATTTGACAGGGCCGGCCTCTACAACAACAGTCTAGAAGCTGTACACGACGATATTCATATGTTTTCCGGGAGGGGCCACTCATTGAATGGGGTATTTGTACGCGCACACATGACTGACCTCGCCTTCGCTGGTAGGCACCCCCTCTTCCCGTGTCGGTCTACACTCTGACTTCCAGGTGCATTGTTAAGCTTTCGATCCAATATTTTGGTTACATCACGCAAACGTCGATCGTCTTCTGTCCATTTGGCAAGTCCTACATCCAGAAATTTGGGTCAGCGAGGGCAAGACTCGGGAACCAACCTTGGATCGGGACCTGGGCGACACAGTCGATGAAAAATCGCGTATGTAAACTCAATCATGTCATTACCTGGTTCACGTTCTCATACGTCGTTTACAAACAAAGCTCTTGAGCCGTTCTATCAAGAGTCGGGACAGCCTTGGACTTCCGACCTTCTCAGAGATACTGCCAAACTCGGGTACTCCTACCCAGATATGGCCAAAGCAGGAGTTCAAGAGATCACCGAGGATGATGATACAGACTTCCTCCGGGCGTTGAAGACGGCTGGGAATTTTGCCGAGATGTTCACCTACGTCTACGATCTCTACGGATACAAGATGGAGCCAGGGGAGACAAACGAGGCCGTGAAAATCTTTAATGAGTTTTTCGGCAAGCGTCAGCGCCTCTCCGAGAGCTTCGAGATGTACGACTGGGGTATCCATGCGTCGTTCAAGAAGTACGAAGTAAAGGACAGCTTCACTCTCGTCTTCTACTTCGCAGATGGTGCGCATTGGGACGAGGATGGTTATTACATCGGCACGGTCAATGCTTTCCACGGTCTCTCGCCCGAAACATGCACCAACTGCAAAAATAATGAACAAATCCGTCAAGAAGGCTATGTCCCCCTTACTTACCTCCTCGCTCGTTCCCTCGATTGGAAAACCAAACACAACCCTACCATTGCCAAGAGGACCAAGGAGAATTTCTCGGATCCCGATCAAGTTCTTCAGTACTTGAAGGATAGGAAACTGACCTGCAGGCTCGATGGTGTGAGTCCCCCACCCCTACTATTGTTGATTGCCATAGTCCTCACGCGATATCCAGGCCGAAATGTCCCAATTGGAGTCTTTGGAACTTACGCTCCGCGGAACACTTATGCGTCGTCCGGCAGAGGTTGCGGATGACGAGAAGGTCGAGGAGGGCAAGGTCAAGGAGGGCATCCCGATCTCGAATATCCCAGAGGATGTCTCTGGAACGGAACATACATACTCCATCAAGAAAGATTGGACCGAGTTCAGGATGACTGTGGATTCGAGGAAGGACTCGGCAAAGATCGCTGGAGGATTTGGTATTTCGAAAGCCTAATGTCGTAACAGAGGGGGCTCGGGATTTGACCACGCGTCTGCTGGAACATCATATACACGGTGACCCCTTCTTTGTGCTCTCTCTCCTTGTTCCGCTACCCGTTTTTTCCTTGATCCCCTTTCTGCGGGGCTCTTTCTTTTGTAATAAATACAGCACGTCTGAATCGATCGTCTTGTAATATAACCAACCAATATATGTGATTTAGGTTTACCCCAGTTGGTCCTGGTGTCCTTTCGTCGAGCGCCTCCAGGACCTAACCCTTTGAGGGCTATCACGAGTAGTGCATACCGATGCAAAATCTTCATACTGACCGTGGGATGGTTTCCTATGAGTCTGTCCATTACTGTGACTTGTAGCTTCACCCAGGTCAGAGTGCCCCAGGAGGACACACTGCCAAACATAATTTGACTACCTGGTTAGCCATTCATCATTCCTGTGGTGCCTGGGCAGTGCCCCTCCACATGCTAGTACAGTTTGTTGTTCCCCCTTTGAGATTGTGACTCAGTAGTTTCCTCTTCTTCCATTTCTTTCTCTCTCTCTCTCTTCTGGACTTATACAAAACAACGTAAATACCAAAGATTGCTCTAGGTTTTGATTTAGACGATGTCAAGTCTCATGGGGTTAGTTTACTTTCCCTTCTCTGAACTTTTTGTACTTGTACTTTTTGTATGTATGTATGTGCAGACTGCGTTTGAGCACCACTATATAAATTGTTGACTGAAAAAAACAAAAAAAAAGACTACCTGGTTAGCAACACCACTCCACTTGCATCCACTCAAATTCATGTTCATGCCTTTGTCAGCAACCCAGCCTAATAGGATACTATGACAAACCATAATGAGAATTAGGGCAAAAAGCCAAAGGCAGTAGGAAGGAGAAGACCTGACAGTCACCATGCTCAGCAGCATTTCCATCAAGGAACGTCAAGTTAAGGAGAACGCGTGAGTTTTCTCAAGACGGGTGTTGACAGAATATACATCATCTAAACTGTATTTGGCGCTGAATCGGAATACGTGCGGTAACATCATGGCAGACGGTTTCCAAACGACATGGGTTGAAGTGAGACACCGGAGGGTTGCGGCTGCTCGACTCAAAGCCCAACCGTAAGCTTGTCAAACGGGATCGGATCAGGTTAAAAGACGTTGTGAACATCGGAAGAAAATGATATTATCAAACTAAGCGGAGCAAGCTGACATCAACCATTGAAGTTAGATATAATTTCGATGGTCGAACTGTGAACACTTCGCTTTGTTTGTTTGAGATGGACATGACAAACTTTGACACAGCCACCAGGGACGCGATCTCAAGGTACAGGTCCGCCCCAATGATAGTCATACTTCATGACCCCTGTGAATTATATGTAGCCCCACCATCCCAGCGAAGATTATTTTATGTAATCCAGCGAAAACCAATAAAATGTAATGTCTGAACCGCACCCCACGATATATTGTTCCAGTACCACCGGACGAGCCGTCTGAGCAATAGAACAAAGCAAATAAATCAATCACCCTGTGAATCGAAGGCTTGATCATGGGCGAGTGCTGAATCAGCAATACCGAGCAGCTTTGGAGCGAGTTTCCTTCCCGGATAAGAGTGACAAGGATAATTCCCGTACATGTCAAATTGGTGCCTGAAATCCTTGTCCGAGTCAGATATCTGTGGTCCGTGGATGTGCTATCAAAAAAAGCTGGCATTCCAATTCGAATCCCAGTTAACGCTTTTGCTCCGGATGCGGTACGGACTGCCCAGCTCTGCCTGATCCAATGCAAGTGGGTAATCTCCATTTGTTGCGTACTGGTACAGAGGTATATTATGGTATATTCACTATTCGGCTCTGCCTGACATCTCAGACAGGTGTATCAGAACGACTACCGCCGCATGACACTGGCCATGTCCATCACTACCCGCCAGGTGGTGGGTATCTAGATGCGTGTGAGTAGATGCACTCCCTAGTAATATTTTACACGACCAGAGATTATCTCAAATGACAACCCTACACGTGCGACTTGGCAGCGGAAATGATGTGCTTGACGTACATCCTATCTCGTACATCTTCTCCATGTCCCTCGTTTGCTGGGCACGTAGCAGCCAGTGCGTTGCGTTCTTGTGGATCACCGTTGCTTCCATTCAAACTGTCATCGGGTATTCCGCCCGACCATTCCCTCACGCCATTCTTGTGTACTTCGTTGGGAGAGAAAAGAAGTTCCACATTGCAAGGGATGAATTACGAGCCTCAAGTGAGTACAGTATAATTATTGTGGCGTATCATCTCGGGAAAATACGGAAAGTTCTTTGCATTCTATCACGGCAGCAGTACTCCTTTTATCAGGCCAAAATCACGTCTTGAACTTGATGTAATCCCCGGACAACCATACGATGATCCATCGATAATCGTTCTTCTACCAGGGTTCAGCTTTTTCGAGTGAAGAGGCATGTACGCTGTTCGGAACCTGGCCTTATCGGGTTTCCTATCCTGACGGATCCGCGAACAAGGTAACAAACCCAACGTAAACCCACCAGTTGATTGATCACTTTTGGACGTAGTGTGCCAAAGTCAAAGGGCTGGGTCAGCCTAACCGAAGAAGGACTGAATGGAAGAACTGGAGTATCATATTCTTCACAGCTCCAGATCCGCTGCGCGATCGTTGCGAGCTACTTTCTCACCCACCGCCCTCTGTATAAAAACTGGGGTAGTCCACACCAATTACCCAGGTGTCAAGCCCTTTCTTCTGAATGTCCACGGACAATCCCTCTACCTTTCCCATCGTCCCTCTTGAGGGTGTTCACAACCGTCTGCCCATTTCCGAGTTAGTTCCGTCCAGGAGGAAGACTGATGACTCTAATAATGCCAATATCCAACCAAAGAATCAGATGATTTGGTCTCTCTACATCCGTGCCCTCAGTTAGTCACACTTTATCCTTGCCTTTGTTCGAGAGGCTAACGTTGGTCTGTCCAGCGCTGATGAAAGAAAGAGATATAACGCTTCCAAATTCTTATTTCCAGCTCGCTGGTATCCACGGCTATCCGTTCGCCGAATGGGCCAAGCGCAACTCCACCGTGGACTTGAAGGCTCGACGATACGGCTACTGTACACACAGCCAGGTCCTTTTCCCAACATGGCACAGGATTTACGCCCTCGCTTTTGAGGTGTGTATATTTTTTCATACCACCGCAAAATGGCTGACGCTCGCGGTGTGATTGATAGCAAGTCCTTCGAGATGATGCAGTGGAGGTCGCGAAAGAATACAATTCTGCCACCTACAAAGGTCTCAAATGGACCGACGTTGCAAAGGATCTACGTCAGCCTTACTGGGACTGGGCCGAAAACATTCGCGATCCTCCTCAAGAGATATTTGGAGGGGACAACGTCAAGGTCATCGGAAACGATGGTCAAGAGACGGAGGTCCCCAACCCCCTTCTTCGTTATCACTTCCCCGAAAACTACATCACTGACGAGGAGATTGCCGGGGAGACTTCCAAGGATCTCAAAGAGACACTCACGAGGTTCTCTGGGTGGGATACCACAGTCAGAAATCCAGACGTCAGCCGAAACGAAGACGTCCAAGGGCTGCTAGAGTAAGTGGACAAAGTTCCCCGTTCGCCAATGCATGATGACTGACAAACCACTATCATCCCACAGTAAATTCAAGCGTGTAGGTGGGGAGACGCGTTACAAGACCCTTATGATGTTGCTCTCGTTTGACACCAACTGGGAGTATTTCAGCAACAACGGCATGCGCTTTGACCGGGCTGGCCTGTACAACAACAGTCTAGAGGCTGTACACGACGATATTCATATGTTCGCTGGGGAAGGTCATTCATTGAATGGGGTGATCGAACGTGCACATATGACCGATCTCGGCTTTGCTGGTAAGCACTCCTCCCCCGTGTCAGTATGCCCTCTGATTTCCAGATGCATTGATTTAGCTTTCGACCCGATCTTTTGGCTACATCACGCAAACGTCGATCGTCTTCTGTCTATTTGGCAAGTCATCCATCCTGAAATCTGGGTCAGCGAGGGCAAGACTCGGGAACCAACCTTGGATCGGGACCTGGGCGACACAGTTGATGAAAAATCGCGTATGTAAACTCAATCAATGTCATTACCTGGTTCACGTTCTCATACGTCGTTTACAAACAAAGCTCTTGAGCCGTTCTATCAAGAGTCGGGGCAGCCCTGGACCTCCGACCTTCTCAGAGATACTGCCAAACTCGGGTACTCATACCCAGACTTTGCCAGAGCAGGAGTTCAAGAGATCACCGAGGATGATGATACAGACTTCCTCCGGGCGTTGAAGACGGCTGGGAATTTTGCCGAGATGTTCACCTACGTCTACGATCTATATGGTTACAAGTTAAAGGCAGGGGAGACAAACGAGGCCGTGAAAACCTTTGCTGAGTTTTTCGGCAAGCGTCAGCGCCTCTCCGAGAGCTTCGAGATGTACGATTGGGGTATCCATGCTTCATTCAAGAAGTTTGAAGTAAAGGGAAGCTTCACTCTCGTCTTCTACTTTGCCGACGGTACGCATTGGGACGAGGATGGTTATTACATCGGCACGGTCAACGCTTTCCACGGTCTCTCACCCGAGATTTGCACCAACTGCCAAAATCACGAGGAGATCCGACAAGAGGGCTACGTTCCTCTCACTTACCTTCTCGCTCGTTCTCTCGATTGGGAAACCACACACAACCCTACCATTACCGCGAGGACCAATGACGACTGGTCCCATCCCGATCAGGTTCTCAAGTACTTGCAAGACAGGAAATTGACTTGCAGGGTTGACGGAGTATGTACCACACCGTTACTGTCCTTGATTATCTTCATGCTCACCCAACGTAAAAGGCGGACAGTTCTCAACTGGGGTCTTTGGAACTTACGCTGCATGGAAAACTCATGCGTCTTGAGGGGTCGAGTGACCAGGACGAGGATGAGGGCGAGGAAGGCAGCAAGGCTCCGAAGGGTCCCACAGATGTCTCTGGAACGCAACATACGTATACTATCAAGAAAGCTTGGACAGAGTTCAGGATGATAGTGGATTCAAAGGTGGAGGAGCCAGCGGAGCGGACCGGAGAATCCAGTGACGCGGAAGAATCCAACGACACGAAAGGATCCAAAGACGCGAAAGAATCCAAAGACACAGAAGCGTGATCTGGTGGGAGATATAATGTTCTCTTCCTTTGCTTCCTTACTCTTTCCCTCGATCCCCTTTCTCCGTTTTGTCACAACCTGTAGCATGTCTAAACCAATTATGTAATGTAATCGGTCAATCCATGCATGTTCGTCTCAGTTCGTCATGCCCTCCACCCATTGAAAATGGGTTAAGCGGTCAACACTCAGATGAAACTCACAATCTTTTATATGAGCTCTTTTTCAAAAGGGAATCCAACACAACCGTTGAGAGCTTACATGTACTTTTGCTAGCCTTTCTAACTGTTAGTTAGTATGCTGGTGTGTCCAATGTATTTCTCACAGCTGCTTATAACCATTAGAATATGATATGTTAGTAACTGCTAGAAAATCAATTTATAACAGTGTTAAAACTTAAATTACAGTTAGAATTTGGGAACAGTACTAGATATCAGTCCAATCAATGTCTACATCAAGTCCACCAGTCCCAAAATCCACTGTTGTCATTTGCACTTTCTAAGCTGCATTCCATGTGACTAGCTCTTCAGTATATTATTCATCTAATATTCGTCATCGAGGCTGCACCCTGACTCACATTATGCACTTCTTACTCATGTATTTCATGAGCTGACTGATCACTGTCACTCCAATTATGCTACTGGACACTACTGATGATATTGCAGTGTTTCAAGGGACTCCGTAGTCATTACTGACTTATTATGCATAGTTATTACTTGTAGGTCTTAGGGTTTGCTACCTAGGCATTTAGTATATAAAGCAGCATATATTCCCTTATGTTTCTTTAGATAATCTACTCAATTATTCTACCTTGCTCTACTCAACTATACAGTAACTCTACTAGTAACTTCATTGTTTACTAACTATATTATCAGTAAGTCAGATTATCCATCTGTTACTGCATGTTAATGTACTAGAAAACATCCACTACTAGTGCCTGAGAATTAGTAATATGCTAGCTCAGCTTAGCCTGAAAGCTGTGGCTTTGGAAAGCTCTGGCTTCATAAAACTCAGGCCAGGGCCAAGGCCATTGGAAGCCCCAGGCTGTGGCTTTACTGGTAAAAACACTCACTGGAAGTGTCTCCTTGCTATGTCAAATCTTTTCCCAGTCTTCAAGAGATAGTACCATGCAAATTCTTGTAACATTGTCCCATTATTTCTGGTGTTGTCACAAGCAATATGTACAATCTAATTGTATTGAAGGTTACTAAGCAGAAAGAAAACCAATAAGAAAGATATCACACCTTATACACAATACCAAGCCTATTGCAAATCCTGTATAGTACTTGGCCAAGTCAAACACCATTGTGAGTGCAGTTCATCTGGACAAACCTGGAGAGTACCTTCCATGCAATCCAGTCACCATTTGGCAGCTCTTTATGTTGAAGTTTCAGTCATATTCCAAGACATCCCTTCTTTTACTCTTATTACTATCATTGATTTGCCAAAACTTCGATTTTAGTGGTACAAAGTCTAGCTAGTGTTGATATTATGTCTAACAAAGAGTATTTGGGTACATTTCTGAGAGATCCTATACTGGAGGTGTTGAAGTTTCGGACATATTCTAGAAATAGATTATGAAGTCATTATTCTAATAATAGACTGATCCGTTACTTTCCAGTAACTTCATTCCATAGTAACTTCCTATCAGTTGCTCTGCATACGATGAGAGTCATAAGTACTTGATAGATTATTCTACATAGTACCAATGACTAGATACTACGTTCCGCAGTACTCTGTAGGCACTACGCCGCAGTTAAAGGGAGTCATAAGGAACAATCCATGCAATGCTAGTATTTCATGTAGTATGACTCGTACATGTTACAATATGTATATAAACCCCATGTAGCAGACCTAAGTTCTGCATCTTGTTCAATCGAACAACTTCTTCATCATTGCCTATCTCCTTGAGTACAACACCTCAACCGATCTCATTGACTTTAGCCTCTATTCAACTGACGTTGATCGCTTTATCAATAATATCTGTCTATCCGAATTACCTTACTACAGGTATCAGATAGAAGCTTATTATCTCGGTGAGTAGACCCTACGTTCTCTCCCACTGCGTTTACTGCTGCCCCCAGCAAACAACTCGTTACGGTCGTTTCCTCAACAGGTTATGGGCCCCGGTAGCCTTACCGATGGTTAAACCATTATCATCCCCTCTAACCGAGATAGGATGATAGGGCTTCACCTGACAGAGTTATCCTTGTATTTGATCATTGCTGATTCAAGAATTTTCTTCTAGAAAGAAATACACTCGACGAAGATATTATGTCTATGAATAATATCGTCGCTGGTTTACCTAAGCTCAATGGGCCAAAGAACTATGCGTTCTGGTCTAGAAGGCTTCAGGATGCCCTAACCCTCATTTCTGTCACTGGTTCTGATCAGTCCGGATGGACTGTGACAGACCAGGACCTCTCTCCTGCAAATCCTACCACCTTAACGGAGGAGGATAGAAGGAGAGAACAATTGAGAGGTCAGGCATTGGCTGTTATTAATGGCACCTTACCTGATTCCCTGTTACTCCATGGGCATGACGCTCCTGGATTCCTCTGGACTGATTTGAAAACCCGCTTTGGGACACCTTCTCCTGCCGCGGTGTATTCAATTCTCCAAAGAATGCTGCGAAAGCGCATTTCAGAGAATCAAGATCCAGCAATGGATCTAGCTGAATTGAGAACAATGGCTTCTCAATTAGAAACAGCTAAGGTAAAATTGCCAGAAGTTCTTGGCGCGATGATCGCTTTGAACGCATTACCACCGGATTGGAATGCAGTGGCCCAAACAACATTGGCGAATAATCACGATGTTGTAGATATGACCTGGGAGGTAGTTCAGCAGGCTATAAATGCTGAGTGGTCAAGACGTGAAGGGTCAAGACCTAACATGTCTAACTCCCAAGCATCCTTCGCAGCCACTGCCAACTACCAAACTCGCCCTCAGGGCAATATCCCCAGGACTCGCCCTGGACCACCCTGGAACCGCTTCCACCCTGGAGGCGATACCAGGGCCCAGCCTGCGAGAGGTCCACGCCACCCTGCCAATCTGAGTGGGCAGCCTCCTCAGCCTTCTCCCCCTTCTCCTACCTGGATTAACATCCAGAAGAAGAAGAAGAAGCCCAAAAAGCGCTAGGGTAAACCCCAGGCCCACATGGCTGAAGCCATGGTGGGCTTCGCCGCTGCCACGGAACCGGCGGTCCGTCACTACACTGGTCCGGGGATGACCCCCTTCAACTTGATGAGGCGCATGGATGCGCCTCGACCCGTTCCCGCTCCTCCGACCACTCATGTATTAGTGAGTGAGAGACCAAAACCGCTTACTTGGGTTAATCCCAAGAAGGTCCAGCAGGCACGAGAGAATGCTCGTGCTGAGCTCGAGAAAAAGGTACGTGCTGAAGCACGAAACTTATGTTTCACCACCCTCCTCGAAAACTCACTGCGGATCCAACAGGTGACCACCTGGCGCGACCGCGTCACTGGTCCTTCGCCTATGCAAATGGCGAAGAAACGTGCCCTTGATTGTTATGATCGACGGATGCACAAGGTCTCTCACTCCCGCGCCCCGAAAGGACGATCGGTGACACCGCCCGGTGTACCTTTGGTTCCTTCTGGTCACCCCCAAGGTTGTACCTGTGAGGGACACACGAGGGTAAGCAAATGGTTCACTAAACATAGTAACCCCGATATTAACGCGACCTGCGTCCGCTTCTCTTTTCTTTTACCGCATGATTCACCATATGCCCTATTGATTTCTCCCAAATTTGGGAATAAACTTAATTTGGTTATGTATCATGTGGTAAAGATTCCTAGCATGGACTCTGTCGCCCGGGGCGACTCACTTGAACCCGGAGAGGTTCGGCCGTACTACCTTCCTCCTCCAGAGGAAATAGTAGCTCCGGCCGTTAGGACCTACGAAGAGGAGTTCCCTCCTCTTCCTCGGGCCTCCCCTCCTACGGAGCGCTTCTAGAGTAAGAGATTTTCTCTTACTCAGAAGAACAAGACTGCTGATAGGCGTCCTGCTACACTTTCAGTGTTGGTAGACGAAGCCTTCAAACGGCTTGAGAGCGAGAAGGAGGTCGACGACCTCATGGCGCCGGCTCAGGATGTCGCCTACGACATCCGCGACCCCAGGAACCCTGCAAACGTCGCAGGACCCTCTTCTGGGCCTCTCCCGAAATCTCCGAAGTCCGAACCTTTTGCTTCGGCACCTCAATCTGAGGTGTCACTCGGACTCTCATCGACCGACTACAGGAGCGACTTCAAAAAGAAGGGAGGAGCTGGGTACGTGATCAATTCGATCTCAGATACTCTTACTAACCCTGATACACAGTCCTGTCACCAATATGCCAACCGGCCGTCTTCGCAAGAAGAAGGGCAAGGGCAAGGGGAAAGGACGTCGGGGGCCGGGCATGTAAATATGCAATCGGGATCTTTAGGATCCCATAATTATGTATTTTCTTTGTGCGAATCGATGAATGAGAAGTGTTTTAACACTTCTCAATTTTCTTGTTTCTCCACGCGCATGCCCGATCAGTATTTAAGAGTACCGGATCAATTTAGATCTCGATCGCGAAGCAATGATCAAATCATAACGCCACTAGAAGAATATAGTGACGTATGGTTATTAGACTTAGGAGCATCATGTCATTACACCTCTTATGCGGAAGACTTCATTAACTTCGAAGAACTCGAAGTTTTGATCCCAATTAAGACTGTAGGAGCACAAGGCCCCTACCTTAATGCGGTTGGTCTTGGCGCAGTTATGCTTAAGCATAGAGTCTATAACGGGAAGACTGACAGCGTTCAACCAACGCAGATATTAATATATCCAGTCTTCCTTCTAAAAGGAACCTCTGAACGACTAATGTCAGTGGGACAGTTATGCCAGGATGGCAAAACTGTTAGAACAGATGCCAACAAATCAGTAGTAGTTGATAGCGAAGGAAATGCTATTCTTCAAGCATATCCTTCAGCAAGTCGCAACACTACTTTACATTTTGTTAATACAAAAATTGTACATTCGGAACAAGCAGCGATGACTGCGGATCCGATCGTTGGCTACAAAGTTGTACATGTGAGATTAGGACATCCCTCTAATCGTATCCTCAATCATTTTGAGAAAAATACGATTGGGTTTACTCCGGTGCGGATTCCCGAGCAAAAGCCAGTCTGTGACGGTTGTGCCAAGGGAAAGATGCACCAGAAACCCTTTAGAGAGAACCCTACATGCGCAAAGCGTCCATTCGAAAGAATACACTCGGATTTAGTTGAACTTCCGATTCTTTCTTACCATAAATTTAAATGGGTCATGACCATAATGGATGACTTTTCCTCTCATGGATGGATTCGCTTCCTCCATAAGAAATCAGAAGCAGCAGAAGAAATGAAAAATTTCATTGCCTTAATTCAGACTCAATACGAGACTAAATTAAAAAATCTCTGCACTGATAGAGGAGGAGAGTATGCAACTGACGAGTTGCAATCTCATTTGCGCTCATTAGGGATCATACATGAGACTAGTGCACCGCATATACACCAACAAAATGGTCGAGCGGAACGCTTGAACTGAACTCTAATGGATAAAGCAGAAGCTATGCAGCATCATGCTTGTATTCCTGATGGTTTGTGGGAGTTTTCTATAGATCATGCGATACATATCTATAATAAAACACCGGTATCATGACTCATGTGGAAAACACCTTATGAAGTGTTGAATCAGAAGATTCCAGACATCTCCAAAGAGAGAGTCTTTGGCTGCGGTGCTTATGTCTTTCTCCCAAAAGAGATAAGAGACAATAAACTGACAGCGAAGTCAGAACTCATGATTTTCCTTGGTTGGACATCAGACAGGAAAAATTATTGTTTTATGAGGCACCTAAATGGAAATGTAATCTATACATCTCCAACAGCCGTATTCAGCGAAGAACACTTCCCTAAATGTGTTGGGAAGAAGCGAGAAGAACGGATGAACCAACCATCATCTTCTACTTCTCGAAGTACACCTTCAGAAGTTATTGTCTTCCATGCTCCAGATCCATCTACTGGTTTACCCATTGATAAACCACCAAGCCCTATTCCCCGAACTTCTACCGGAAGTTCTCCGGAAGATAGGACTTATAGATCTGTACATGGACGAATTCCAACTCCTTTCCCTGAACCTAAAAAGAATAAAGGAAAGGGAAAAGCACCGAATATCGAGACCGATGTTCAGGAGGAGTGGGATGGTATTGTGCAAAATATTCTCTTTCCACCAAGAGAAGCACAAACACTAGAAGACGATGTCAGTGATGGATTATCTTATGCTGATCCACCTAATCACCCTGAAGGTTCAAACCATCCGCCTTCTCCCAGAGATGATCCGGATGTACAACCATTCATACCCTACACCCCTGTCGAAGATGATCGGGATGCTGGTCCTTCTGTACCACAAGGTCACTCGGATCAAATACCGGTTCCTGAAATAACTCAGAGACCGCAAAGAACCAGAAAAGTACCTGAACATCCAGGAAACTTCTATGGTTCTACCAAGCATCCAACCAAAATACTCCAGGACTATGAGATGTTCCAACCTCCTAAGTCAAAATTAACAAGTTCTACAAGTAGACTTGTTAGACAAATTCGATCAGAGGCTTCCAAACCTGGAATAATCAATAGACGTTCTCAGCATGAAGCTTCTACATTAGAAGACTTATGCAGAGAAGGAGGAGTAGGGATGATCGATTATTTATGCGCTCAAAAAGTCGAATCACCATTAGTTCCTATTTCTTTCAAGGATCTAAATCGACTTCCATCAGAAGAGAAATCTAAATGGTGGAAAGCGTGCTTAGAAGAGTTAAATTCACTCAAAGAAAGACATGTTTATGACTTAGCTAAACTTCCGCCTGGAAGAAAAGCTGTCAAAAATAGATGGGTCTTTACACCCAAGTCAGACGGTCGATACCGTGCTCGACTAGTAGCAAAAGGATTCTCTCAAATAGAGGGAATCGATTATGATGAACTATTTTCACCAGTAGTCCGTTATGAGACAGCACGACTCATATTTGCAGTCGCTGTCCTCAATGATTGGGAGATGCTCAGTTTAGATGTTAAAACTGCTTATCTCTACGGAAAACTGGATGAAGAACTCTATATGGAACTTCCAGAAGGTTTCAATACAGGTCGTGGTAATTTGGTCTGGAAATTAAACCGAGCCATTTATGGATTAAAACAATCTGGACGACAATGGTGGAAGGAATTGACTAAGTCAATGACTGACCTAGGATTTGTCAGATCCAAACTAGATGCTGGAGTCTATTATTACTACGACCCTGAAACCAAAGAGCTTATTATAGCTCTGGTCTATGTAGATAACTCAATGTTCGTCGGAATTAGAGGCTCTAGACTTCTATATGAGAAGCAAGCACTCTTTATGAAGAAATGGGAATGCCGAGACCTTGGTCCAACCAAAGAGTTTCTTGGTATGAAGATTTCGCGAAATCCTATAAACCGATCAATCACCCTAGACCAAATGGATTATCTAGGAAAAATTCTTGATCGATTTAATATAATTGGAAAGGAAGAAATACCATTACCAAATGGATTTATCTTCGAATCTAATACAGGAAAAGCGACACCTGACTTCATAAAGAGGTATCAACAATTAGTAGGATCGGTTATGTATCTGATGATAGGCAGTCGGCCCGACATAGCTTTCGCCACTGTCAAATTATCACAACATATGACCAACCCAACTAAAGCACATTATAATGCAGGCTTACATTTGCTAAAGTATCTTAATGCTACTCGCAAATATAGAATTACCTATAATGGAAGTTCTATGCAAGGCCTGAATGCCTTTTCCGACTCTGATTGGGCTGGTGATCCAATTAGTCGTAAATCTGTAACTGGATATTTCTGTTTGTTAGCCAGCGGAGCTATCGCTTGGTTAAGCAGGAAACAGAAAACTGTTGCATTATCTTCTACTGAAGCCGAATATATGGCTTTGTCAGATTGCAGTCGACAACTCGTTTGGACTATCAATTTGTTGGAAGAAATCGGTATCCAATCATTGGCCTCTTATCTCTTTGGTGATAATGAGGGTTCAATATTTTGGACCAAAAATCCAGTAACAGAAAAACGATCAAAACACGTCGACGTCAAATACCATTACATTCGTGATTTGGTAGAAGACAGAAAGATTGAAATATTCTCTGTGAAAGGCACTGAAAATCCTGCCGATATTCTCACAAAGAATTTAGACAAAATTAAATTCAATCTATTCCGACCTCGCCTTGGCTTGACGTTTGAGTGATTAAAACTCTATATCAATACAGAGCAAGGAAGAGTGTTGAAGTTTCGGACATATTCTAGAAATAGATTATGAAGTCATTATTCTAATAATAGACTGATCCGTTACTTTCCAGTAACTTCATTCCGTAGTAACTTCCTATCAGTTGCTCTGCATACGATGAGAGTCATAAGTACTTGATAGATTATTCTACATAGTACCAATGACTAGATACTACGTTCCGCAGTACTCCGCAGGCACTACGCCGCAGTTAAAGGGAGTCATAAGGAACAATCCATGCAATGCTAGTATTTCATGTAGTATGACTCGTACATGTTACAATATGTATATAAACCCCATGTAGCAGACCTAAGTTCTGCATCTTGTTCAATCGAACAACTTCTTCATCATTGCCTATCTCCTTGAGTACAACACCTCAACCGATCTCATTGACTTTAGCCTCTATTCAACTGACGTTGATCGCTTTATCAATAATATCTGTCTATCCGAATTACCTTACTACAGGTATCAGATAAAAGCTTATTATCTCAGTGAGTAGACCCTACGTTCTCTCCCACTGCGTTTACTGCTGCCCCCAGCAAACAACTCATTACGGTCGTTTCCTCAACAGGAGGATGAGGGAGAAATATTTGGAATGGTAAGCATTCTACATGTTCCTACTCCCTCCATTTTCACTAGTCCTGTACTCCCTCTGCCTGGTATTCTGTTCCCCAGGACAACCTCTACCTCTGGTCATTTATTTGTCCCTCCCCTCTGTTCAGACTTTGTGTTATTCAGAATTATCCTCACCTATACAGACTTTTAGTCATATAGGTGCCCTCTCCTTCCCCATTTAGACTGCTAGTCAAGTGGGTACCAAGACCCCTGAGCATGGGCTGGCCCCTTCACTCCCTGAAGTTGAGAAGATGATACATTGCTCTTCCAAATGTTGCTATCCTGATAGAGATCAATACTTCAATGAAGAGACCCTTCCTCTAAAGGGCTGGGCTAAACAAGTTGAAGAAGAACTGGAAGAACAGAAGTCTGAGGTCAATGAGAGAGGTGTACTAGAGAAGTTCTACAATGATGTAGTTGGTGAGATATTGAAACTTGCTGACTGGGTTAAAGTCTATGCCATGTACAATATGATTGGTAACAAAGGACTGGCCTTTGAATTGGCCTTTACTTATCTTATAGAAATTATAGTCAAGTCAGGATGGCTTAATATTTCTATTGACAACCTTGACAACACTTTCTGGGGCTGGCTTGGTGTCAACTTGGTACAATGGTCATCTACACTGAGAACTGCACCTGTCTATTGTCTGAGGTCCCCAGTTCCCCTCTGAGTGGTTCCCATGTGGTACTAGCACCCACTTCTAACCTTTTGGTGCTAGTCCCTAGTTCTATGGCCACCAAACCTAACCCTACCCCCAGTTCAGATGTTCACATGGACTTTGTTGAGCACAATATCACACTAGGTGCCTCTAGTGACTCAGATGTTCAAATGATCTCTGAGGCACAATCATACCCTCTTGAAGTTGATAAAGGAATACCACTTCTCCCCTTATCAACTTCACATCAAGAACTTTATAGAGACTCAGAAGAAGAAGACTCTTGGAGCTGTTATGGACATCACCTGTGCTCCTGAGACTGTTAGTGTAGAGTATTTTAACTCTATTAGCAAGACTACTTAGTCTGAACATAGGTTATGGGACAATTTCTCTAATCAAATTACTTTTACAGGATTCAACTGGGATAACCCTGAACTCTTGAAGTAAACTTGGATCAATGTAGCTATAGAAGTAACAAACAATGATAGGTGGATTATCATGGGCACTGATGGCTTGGTTCATTCCAACCCAAACTCTCTTATAAGCCAACATGCAGTAGTGGCAATGATCAAATATCTGGACAAAGGAAGTTCAGTCATAAAAAGGCTAGGGAGCACTATATCCACCAATACTGAACTTGTAGCACAGTACCTTGGTATCATTAAGGTACTTGACTCCCTTGACTATACCTTAGTAGAACATATTCATGTCTTCACCAACTCCATTCAAGCCTCCTGACTCCTACTGGACTGTTCAACTCACTCTTGCCAATGACAGTCCATCCTCACCTCTAAAGCACTCTGTGCTTGGTTTCTCAAATTGGATTGTTACCAACTGACCTTCTATCACACCTCCTCCAAATGCAAATTTGGCATCCAACATAAGACACATGACTGGCTCCAGACAGTTGCCTAGTCCAACCAATGTCAAGACCAGCAAGTACCCCACTCCATTGATTATCTCCAACAAAAATCAGCCAAGTAAGTCTTATATATGTGGTAGGGCATGTTCTTCTTTGTGAAATACAGCAGTAGCTCCTTTTTTTATCTCAAAATGGGGCCTTTGCCTTATCTTCCCATCTTAACTCCAGTCTATGAATACAAGAATGTGGATACTCACCACAGCTCTTCACTAGAACATGTTAAGCCATCTTGTGCCATACCCTATTAGAGAAGATCAACTAAGATTCTTCTCTAATCAAAATCTCTCTTGCCATCATTACAGGAGTCAACTCATTTAGACCCACTCCCACATCCTCCATCATTATCAATACTTTGATCACCACCACTCTGTCAACACCATCAAGGAGTTAGCTAACTTCTTACCATGTAACCCCTTGGCCTTCACCTTCCCTCTAGAACCTAAAGTACTTGATCACCAACAATAGGCACAATTACAACCACTACTCTGTCCAGTTTACCAGAGATTCAGGTCTGCTCCTGTATGAGTCCTTTCTTTTCATTTTTTCCTTGTCCTTTCAGTTATGGACTTCAAATCTATTTTTCTTATCTCTGTCTTCTTACTTAAATAGTTTTCATTCATCATTTATCATTCCCATGGTGTCTGGGCAGTGCCCCTCCATATGCTAGTACAGTTCATTGTTTTCCCTTTGAGACTGTGAATTGGTAGTTTCTCTCTTATCAGTTTCTATCTGTATCCTTCTTCCTTTCTCTTTTCTGGACTAAAACAAACAATGTAAATACCAAAGATTATTCTAGATTATAATTTAGATAACATTGAGTCTTATGGTATTATTTTACCTTTCCCTTCTCTAAACTATTTGTACTTGTACTTTTTGTATACATATATATGTGTACTATAATTGTGGTAAGCAGAGCCATATTTTGAAGAATTGTAAAGCACCAAAGAAAGTACACATCAGGGATATTACTGTGGAGAGTGACGTTTGGCTACTGCTGAACTCTCACATTGTCTCCAAAAGAGTCTTTTCGGATCAAAAATCTCGGAGTGCCCATTACTGGGTCGGAGCACCATCATAAACATTCCAAAGTCAAGTCTTCTGTTCCTCTTCCCTATTTTTATGCCTCCTCCATTTCTATTTCATAACTGTAAGCTATCTCCTTTAAGTCCAATTGTAGGTCTACACCATAGATGATCATCTGGAGAAAGTCCCAAATAAATAATGTATTCTACCTAACCTCTTCCTTCCTTCTCTCTTCTCCATCCTACCTTTATAGTATAAAAACATTATTAATCCATTGGTACCTGGTCCCCTATTGTTCTACACCTTGTTCATAGATGATTACCTTCATTTTTCTTCCCTTTTTTCGGTCTAATTACTTCACTAAAATGTACCTTGGCATATTTCTTTCATACTTCTAAAACTGGGCCATATTCATGTATATATATAAGTAGTATGTCTTTGATAGGGGAAGGCAGTGAAATATGAATGAGTATCTAAATCCCCTCAGATTCCCAAAGCCACTTCGTCTCTTATCTATCTTAACTCCATTAATTACCCAAACTTGATCACTATTTTTCTCAACCATTTCCTGGTCAATTCCTCTCAAATCTTCGATGCTCTGTACTGCTAATTGACTCCTTTAGGTTGGAAGCAAAGTGGTTGTTGGATTTGGCTGCGCTCGTTAAAGCATTTGTTACGACCTTAGTCTACAACTCAGGTAGCAAGTCTTTGGATAAAGACAAGGAAGTAGAGAAAGAGTAAGGGATGATACAATTGGTAAAGTGTAAGGAATACATCAAGTATTACTACACTTTATATACTAGTGGTAAGAACTAAGAATAGAGGAACAGGGTAAAGGAGTCATAGAGATGAAATAGATGAGTCAGAAGAGGTACAGTCATAAGGGATGAAACACATAGGTGAAATGGATACCTAGGAATGATAAATGTAACGGGTGCATGATAGGAATGTACTGTCTATCTATAGTTCATAACAGCATTCGCTTACCAGCCCATACCCTCATTCTACATTACCAAGGAAAATGAGCAAGAAGAAGAGGCAAAGGAGGATTTTGCTGAAGGCTCTGAGTAGGTACAAACCTGCAAGCCAATAAACCTAGAGTTCCTCACTTTCTTGATCTCTTACCACTATCTTCCTCTTTTGGATAGGTGCTTGATGTGAACAAGAGATTAGCTATACTATGTCTAGAAACATCAGTACCCCCAACTCACCCTAAGATAAGAAGATTACCTCTGAGTCCTTCTATGGGACTGCTACTGGCCCCAGTAACAAGTCCAGATTGCAATTGAAGTACAAGCAGAAGAAAGCCGGAGTAGCCTCCTCCATAGTATCTACTGCCAGACTATCAGGATTAGAGGCAGATATTGAAGGTGGAATGGAGTCCAGTATCTCTGAAACACTACCCTTTCCCTCTACCACATCATTGACTAAGCCTCTCATTCCTCCCTTGACCCCCACCACTTCTACCTCATATACTATCTGGTTCGGCAGTTAGCATAGGCTATTCAACTGGACCTCTTCCTAGTCCAATATAACCTTACATGTTAGTCAGGCTTTTGTCTCACTTGCTCAGATCTACAATGCAGATAATATCACATCAACAGACATTTCCTCTACTCTAAATACCTGCAGTGGCTTTCTTTCCTACTACATTTGCTTTGGAATTCTCAAAAGGTCATTCTACTCTTCTCATCTTGGAAAGGACACCTCTATTACTACCCTGTACCAAAACATAGCAATCCAGACTTCCCTTCCAGTTGCCCCTATCCCCCCACAGCCCCTCTCTCTGTCTCATGGATCTGCTGAAGTAAGTGGTGATGTGATTATTCCTGGTATTTCACAGCCCTCTGTGATCCTACCAGTCCCTCCTGTCCCTATACATAATAAAAGGACATCACATGTTCCCTCCTCTTGTGGTCCCCCCTTCTAGGCCCTCATGAGACCCCTGTTGCTCAAGGCCAGCACACACATCAGTACCCACTGCCCCTATTTCTCCCACACCAGTACTGACCAAGAAGTCCTATACTGCTGCTGCCACTACTAATCCTGCTACCTTAGTCTATGTAACCAAGGCATTTCCTCATCTTCCCTCAGACCACATCATGGCAGTACACCAAGCTGCCACATTACCTCCTAAATGCACCCCCAAGATATGCTCTACTACTACTAGTCCCAACTATCACCAAATTCTCTTAGCACTTGATGCCAGGACTACTAATATTGACTTCCCAGCATTTATCAAAAGTGCTAATAACACCCTCCTTTGTGCCAAGTCTGCCCTCTGGGCAGATGGGGCATGCTTCACTTATGGTGGTATTACTATCACCACCTTGTTACAACCTTAGTCTAGGACTTAGGTTGCAAATCTTTGGATAAAGACAAAAAAGTAGAGAAAAGAGTAAGGGATGATATGATTGGTAAAGTATAAGGAATATATCAAGTATTACTACACTTTATATACTAGTGGTGAGAGCTAAGAATAAGGAAGCAGAGTAAAGGAGTCATAGAGGATGAGTAGAATGAGTCAGTAAGAGTACAGCCATAAGGGATGAAATAGGGAATAAAACAGATACATAGGAATAATGAGTATGACAGGGGTATGATAGGAATGTACTGTCTATCTATAGTCCATAACAATACCTCCCTTTTTATGTTTATGACCCCATGAAGTGTTGGGGTCTACTTGTCATCTTATTCTTTATGTAAGACATTGATAAGTTGGCATTTAGTAGGGCCGATTATTGGAGTTCCTGACTTGCATCAACATCCAATCCAGAAGGGGACATGGTCTTGTCCTCCTCTGAAGAGGGCAATGGTATAACCTTTGAAGGTGGTAGTATTGTTCATTTCTACTGAGACTAGGTTCTGAACTATCTCCTACCAGTAGTTGTCATCAAGTTGTTCTCCTTCTTTGAGTGTGAGGTATGATTGGGATGGATTGAATATAATAGGTTTGGTGGGCAGGTCAAACTCCGGGATGTGTATCAGGAGGTGATCTACTTCATCTCTCATATTGGGTTCTATTAACTGTTTGGCTACTGATTTTTTGATTCCTTCTATTCTTTTGTCTAACCATTCCTGTTTGTCATCTTTGTTGTAGAGCAGTTTGTTGGGTAATGTAGTAGAGGTGTACAAGTCAAGATCCATCAGTCTTCGTGCAAGTTTGTAGGTAGGGTTGTCACTGGAATTAGTGAGGTGATTAAGTCTTTTGCCTGTCATGACTAGGATACTTTGAATGCATTGTTTTGTATTGGAGTGTACCAATACGTTGAGATTGGTAGCTGCCTTATCCAATAGTTCTTTCATGAGTTCATGTTTTCTGGTTGATATGGCAGCTAGGAGGGCTCTAGTGGTAGTGACAAGTAGAATATGGCTTAGGGCTTTGGCTTGGATTTGGAGGTTGTGGATGGCATGGGCAATGTACATGAGTTCTTTGGTTGTGGTGGTATAGTATTTGATCTGGTCTTTGGTAGACTGGGTATTAAGGAAGTTGTTGAGTTTTTGCTCGAACTCTGTATTATTGGCTGAAAAGAGGGTGGGTTTTTGTTTGGCATGCATGGTATGTTGTAGAGATAATTGGCAAAGTCTAGGGTATAGTGGATGCAGCATGAGATACATCAGGTGTAGTGATCTCTTGTAATGCAAGACTTATTATTCATAATTGTCACTTTTTACCCCCCCCTTTTTATAGGTTTTGTTCTTGAAATCTTGTCTAAAAATTCCTGAACTGCCTTTTTAGCATTTTCCAGTTCTGACTCATCCTCCCATGTGTCTTCCTTGGAGGTATATTCCTTCTAGTGTACTAGGAATTGATTTTGCTATCCTCTTGTGTGGTATCCTCGGATTTCTTCTACTGTGTACTGTTCTTCATTGTTGATAATCTTGGGCATCAGTAGTGGTGGAGTGCACTAGCTGTCGAACTTGGGTTTTTGATAGAGGGAGAGGAGTCTGCTGTTAAACATGTCATATATTGCCCATGTTTTAGGTAATTCTAGTTGGTAACTTGTTTCACCTATTTTTGCTTTTATTTGGAACAGTCCATAACATTTGTGATCTAACTTTTTGGTTGGTCTTGTTGTCCTGATATTGCTTGCTTTGAGCCATACTTGTTTGCCTGGATTATACTCATGTTCTGGTTTGGTATTATTACATTTCTTCATTTGTATCTGGTTGTGTTGTAGTATCTTGATCATCTCTTGTTGCATGTCTTGTAACTCCTGTATTTGTTCTGTGATTGCAGGTGCCTTTGTAACATTGATTATATCTTCTTTCTAGGTGTGTTGTCTATAAAATATTTTGAATGGTGAGTATCTGGTGACTGTTACGAACTATAGATAGACCGTTCATTCCTATCATGTGCCCGTTACCTTGTGTACCCTCATGCTTGTTTCACCCCTAGAGGCTATGCCTCCTATCTGACTCATTTACTCCTCTCCCTTATTATTAGCCATTACCACTGGTATATAAAGTGTAGTAATACTTGATGTATTCCTTACACTTTACCAATTGTATCATCCCTTCTTCCTTTCTCTACTTCCTTTCCTTTATCCAAAGGCTTGCAACCTGAGTCAGAGACTAAGGTCGTAACATTTGGTAAAGTGTCACTTTGACTCACCTTGCAAGAGAGGTGCCACTATTTGTAGCTAGGCTTGGAATAATAGCCTCCGACCAGGACGACAGTATATGAGCAGCAGTAGCTCATCGAGAACACCGAGAAGACACAGAGCTCCGAGACCAACAGATATCCAGGGTTCACCCATAGCAACAGGATCCAAATGATCAACAGAATCAGAAATCCCTGAAGGCCTTAAATGGCAGAAATCCAAACACAGCGTAGACAAGAACACAGCTCTATTTGAAACCAAATTCGACATAGAAGTCGCCAAGAACACATCCGATATAGATATCACTGAGACCTACGAGGAAGAATCCGAGCACAGCACAGATGAAGAACCAGCTCCATTTGAAGAAGAAATTGACACAGAAGTCGCCGATGCCACAGCCGATATAGAAATCGCCGAGACCCACGAAAACGAACACAGCAAACCAGAGACAGAACCAGAGATGCCAGAAGAAGTCAACGTCCCAAAGAACCTAGCTCCAGAGCCAGGATATTTCAATGGAGATAGAACCCAATTTGACGATTGGTGGAGAGCAATATCCTTATGGTTAATGTTCAACAAGATAGACAAAGAAGAACAAAAGATAGTGGCAATTTTGGCAAGAATGAAGGGAGGGCTAGCAGGCCCCTATGCCAACACGCAGCTGCAGGCCATCCAGAACAAGAAAACACCAGATTGGGATGACTTCACAAAGGAAATAGAAGCCACATTTTCCTTGGGAAATAGGAAAGCCATAGCAGAAGGAGAAATCGAGACGTTCAAGCAAGGGAAGAGGAACACGGCAGATTTCTTAATCGAATTCGAGGCATTGAAAGCCCAAGCGGGAACAGATGACACCCACGCAATATTCCTTCTCAAATGCCACACCAGGGCAGACATCATCCGAACCATAGTAGGCTACCCAACAACCTCCGTCCCAACAACATATACCAAATGGAAAACTACAATCCTTGCAGTAGGACAAGGGTATGAAGCAACGGACATCACCCGAGGAGATGTCAGAACCACCACCGGAGTTACTTATGGAGGTAAAGGACAACCTATGGAGATAGGAAGACAAAGGGCAGACACCGATCAAAACGGAAAACCGAGGTGCTACAACTGCAACCTCTATGGGCATATCGCCAAATACTGCAGGAAGAAGACGAAAGTCACGTATACCAAGATAATGTGTTACAATTGTGGCAAACAGGGCCACATCTCGAAGAACTGCCAGGCACCCAAGAAAGCACATATCAGAGAGATCAATGAGGATGATGAACAAGAAATAGAGGAGAAAGAGGATTTTGTCAAAGACTCCGAGTAGGTGCAAACCTGCGAGCCAATAAATCTAGAGTTTCTATTTTATCCCACAATAGACGATACATGATCCCCCAGAAACAAAACTCTATGTACGAACTTCTCCTTGACTCAACAATCCAGACAAGAAAAGGACGCAGACTAATTACAACCCTTGTAGACTCCGGATGCACCCACACGTGCATAGCACAACGAACGATAGATGAAGAACAGATCCCAACTAAACCCCTGGAGACCCCAATCAGAGTAATCAATGCCGACAGGACAGAAAATAAAAAAGGAGAAATAACGGACAAGGCACAACTGGTATTAAACAACGGCAACCACATGGAACAAATCAACGCTTTAGTAACACAATTGGAAAGCGCAGACTTATATCTCGGACACGACTGGCTGGTCAAGCATAACCTGGAAATTGATTGGAACAATCACGTCATACAATTCACCAGGTGCCCAGACAATTGCAAAATATCACATAGTGACATACAGTTCAACGAAAGAATGTGGATGGTCAAGGAACACATTGAAGAGAAAAAGGCGGACCGAACGGACGATAAAGATCTACCACCATACCTCTGACGTTACACCCACCTATTCAACAAGAAAAACTTCGATAAACTACCCGAACACACGGTATGGGACCACGAGATAAACCTGTCGGAAGATGCACCCCCAGTACTACAATCCAAGGTCTACCCAATGACAATGGCGGAGAAACAGGAACTACAAAAGTTCCTCGACAAGAACCTCGCCTCAGGACAAATCAGACCATCACAATCCCCCTACGCCACCCCATGTTTCTTTATACCAAAAAAGGATGGAACAAAATGCCTGGTACAGGATTACAAAAAGCTAAATGAACACACCATCAAGGATAAAACACCACTACCACTCATAAGCGAAGTCCTGGACCGATTGAAGGATGCGAAGGTGTTCAACAAGCTCGATATCATTTGGGGATATAACAATGTCAGGATCAGAAAAGGGGATGAATGGAAGGCAGCATTTGTAACAAACAGCAGATTATTCGAACCTATGGTCATGTTCTTCGGGATGAGCAATTCACCGGCGACCTTTTAGAGAATGATGAACACAGTATTTTGGGAAATGTTACATGAAGGAACACTTGTCAACTACATGGACGATTTTGTCATTCCAGGAACCACACAGGAAGAACTCAAAAAAAGAACAATGCAGTTCCTAGACATTGCAGCCAAACACCAACTTTACTTCAAACGGTCAAAATGTATGTTCGACGCGACGGAAATACCCATACTGGGCTTTGTAGTGGGACAAGGCAGCATCAAAATGGAGGAAAA
Organism: Chlorophyllum brunneum; assembly: GCA_963576785.1. Taxonomy (NCBI): domain Eukaryota; kingdom Fungi; phylum Basidiomycota; class Agaricomycetes; order Agaricales; family Agaricaceae; genus Chlorophyllum; species Chlorophyllum brunneum. The sequence continues at coordinate 605,299 of OY756146.1, read as the reverse complement.
GAAGGTGAAAGCAGTAAGAGAATGGCCAACACCCAAATCCATGAAAGACGTCAAAAAAGTCCTGGGTTTCGCAAACTTCTACTGACAATTCATACAAGACTTCAGTAATATAGCATTGCCCCTACACGAGCTGAAGAAAAAAGATATGCAATGGTCATGGTCAGATCGACAACAACAGGCATTCGAGAAGATCAAGGAGAAGATCATGAGCGAACCAGTATTAGCAATGCCTCAAGATAAAGAACAATACAGGGTAGAAGTGGATGCGTCAGGATATGGAGTAGGAGTGGTATTATCACAAAACCAGAATGACCAGTGGCACCCAATTGCCTTTTATTCGAGAACAATGACACTGGCAGAACGAAACTACCAAATCTACGACAAAGAACTACTAGCAATCTGAGAAGTGATTAAAACGTGGAGACAATACCTACTGGATGCCAACAAACCATTCGAGATATGGACGGACCACAAAAACTTGGAATATTTCAGGAAACCACAACAACTCACAGGCCGACAGGCAAGATGGCAACTGGAATTACAGGAATATCGCTACACACTAAAACACATACCTGGGAAGACAAACACAAAAGCAGATGTGCTATCAAGACTAGCAAAAACGGACACAACCAAAGACAACACAAATATCACGCTGTTACCCGACCACTTATTTGATAACGATATCACCGAGATCAGACAAATTTGGGAAATATCGGGAGAAGAAGACCTGAAACACCGATTACGAAAGGAGCAAAGAAGAGAAACACAGTGGCTAAGAGAAAAGGAGAAATGACCAGAGGAGATATTGGAAACTGATGGATTACCTATGTTTGAAGGAAGAATATATGCACCACCAAACGCCAAGTTACGCCAAGAAATACTCCAACAACACCACGACAAAATGGACATAGGACACCCGGGACAGCACAGAATGATCGAACTCCTCAAAAGGACATATTGGTGGCCACAGATGCGCAATGATATTAAACAATACATCAAGAGATGCAACACATGTCAGCAAAACAAGATATTCTGGACATGACCTACCACACATCTCCATCCACTACCAATACCCACCAAACCATGGGAAGAAATATCAACCGACCTGATAGGACCGCTACCAGAATCAGACGGATATGATGTGATACTTGTCATTGTTGATCGTTTCAGCAAAATGATCAGACTACAAGCAGTTAACACCATCCTATCATCCAAAGAGTTAGGAGATATTTATCGTGACGATATATGGAGACAATATGGGATACCCTGCAGGATCATCAGTGACAGAGGTCCACAATTCGCATCAAAATTCATGGCAGAACTTTGCAGAGCAACTGGCACCCAACGTAATCTATCCATGGCATACCATCCACAAACAGACGGTCAGACAGAATGCATCAACCAGGAAGTCGAGGCATACCTCAGAAACGTAATCAACCATGTGCAGGACAACTGGAAGAAATGGCTCAGCACAGCAGAATTCCAGTATAACGATAAAACACATAGCACCACAGGGCATTCACCATTCCAGATAGTATATGGATGACATCCATGGAAAGGAGACATCTCAAACACAGTCAAGGCACCTGCAATCACGGAGCGAATACAGGAGTTACAAGACATGCACCAGGAAACAATCAAAATGTTACAACAGAACCAGACACAAATGGAGAAACGGAATAGCACAAAACCAGAACATGAATACAGGATAGGAGACCAAGTTTGGCTTGAAGCAGACAATATTAGGACAACAAGGCCGACAAAAAAACTTGATCATAGGAGATACGGACCATTCCGGGTAAAAGAGAAAATAGGCAAAACAAGCTACCAACTGGAGCTACCTGAAACATGGGCGATACACGACGTGTTCAACAGCAGACTCCTCTCCCCCTATCACAAACCCGAGTATGACAGCCAGCGTACTCCACCACCACCGATCCCCAAGATAGTCAATGATGAGGAACACTACGAGGTAGATGAAGTCTGAGGACACCACATAAAGGGAAAACGAAAACAGTACCTAATACACTGGAAAGGATATACGTCCGAAGAAGATACATGGGAAGATGAAACAAATCTGGAAAATGCCAAAGAAGCGGTACAAGAGTTTATGAGCAAGATTTCAAGGACGAAACCTATAAAAAGGGGAGGTAAAAAGCAGCAATTATGAACAACAGACCTCGCATTCCAAGCAATCACTATACTCAACGCATCACTTGCTGTATCCACTTCACCCTCGACTTCACCAACTATCTTCATAACACACCATGCCCACCGAATGCCAACTTACCCCATACCCCTACCTCAAAGAATTCGATGAACTTGTCCCAGAAAGAACTAGCCACGAAGAACTTGTGGAAGGAGAAACCCTAGTCGACACCATGATACTATTAGGTGCAGCAATGAAAGCAACCCAAGAAGGCACATCTAAAATAATGGACACCTTATCCGAGGCCACTCCGAGACTCAACCAGTTCATCATTGATGAAGGAAGGAGAGACCAATTGGAGAGACACTTATACGAAATCAATGACGACCTGCAACTTATCGTCATCTCCAATATACGAGCTCGGATGCACAGCATCCTCGTAGCCCTGGCTGAACGACTCAACATGTATGAATCAAGGAGTACAGACAATCTCTCCCACCATATCATTAACTGACTACTTGTTAGTAACAACCTGTTCCCCATCCAGCATCACATCTGTCATAAATGCGAACAGAAGACACAAGAAGCAACAGCCGCCGACCAACTACTTCACCCCGACATTGAAGAAGAAGTGGCCCATCTACAAACCATCCTCACCACGGTAGTACCCCCCATCACACCCATGACCTTCCACCCACCACAAGGATATAACACATTGAAATCGGAAGGCAAAAAGGACAACGAATACTGGAGGGGCATAGTACACAAGCTCTTAAGCAATCACACCAATGACCACACCATGTACAATAATCACACCCACTTCCTGTTCAAAGAAGGACCGCCACATGCACCCCTCTGGATTGGCTTGCAACGTGTCGACAAGACACCTCTCATCGGAGGAAACAAGAAGGACTTGGCCCGAGGTCTAGGAGCGGCCGTACCTATGAACGAGTAAATACTCGACATATTTTCCTATCTTCTCCAAATTCCATATGCTTTATTTTACAAAGGACCTTTACAGTAATACGCATCATGGGGACATGAAGCTTGAAAGGGAGGTATTGTTATGAACTATAGATAGACCGTTCATTCCTATCATGCGCCCATTACCTTGTGTACCCTCATGCTTGTTTCACCCCTAGAGGCTATACCTCCTATCTGACTCATTTACTCCTCTCCCTTATTATTAGCCATTACCACTGGTATATAAAGTGTAGTAATACTTGATGTATTCCTTACACTTTACCAATCGTATCATCCCTTCTTCCTTTCTCTACTTCCTTTCCTTTATCCAAAGGCTTGTAACCTGAGTCAGAGACTAAGGTCGTAACAGTGACAGTGTGGGTTTTGTTATTGTATTGGAATTCTGCTGTGACTAACCATTTTTTCCAATTATTCTGTGCATAGTTTATTACATTTCTGAGGTATGTCTCTATCTCCTGGTTGATGTGTTCTGTTTGACCATCAGTTTGTGGGTGGTATGCCATGAATAAGTTTTGTTGGGTGCCGGTTGCTCAGTATAGTTCTGCTATGAATTTTGATGCAAATTGTAGACCTCTGTCACTGATGATTCTGCAGGGTATTCCATATGTTCTCCATATATTATCTCAGTAGACATCTCCTAGCTCCTCGGATGTTAAGATGGTATTAACTGTGCACAGTCTGATCATTTTGCTGAAACAATCAACTATGACAAGTATTGTATCATATCTCTTTTATTCTGGTAATAGTCCTATTATGTTGATTGATATTTCTTCCCAAGGTTCCACTGGTGTTGGTAGTGGGTGAAAATGTGTTGTCAGTCTTGTTTGGAGTATTTTGTTTCATTGGCATGCCTTATACCCTTTGATGTATTATTTGATGTTATTATGCATTTGAGGCTACCAATAACTCTATTTAAGGAGTTCAATCATTTGGTGTTGTCCTGGGTGTCCTATGTCTGTCTCATTGTGGTGTTGTTGGAGTATTTCTTGTCATAATTGGTTGTTGGATAGAACATATATTTTTCCTTCGAACATTAGTACTCTATCTGTCTCCCATATCTCCTCTGGTTGTTTCTCCTTTTCCTTCAGCCACTGTGTTTCCCTTTTTGTTTCCTTTCATAGTCAGTGTTTCAGGTCTTCTTCTCCTGGGGTTTTCCAGGTTTGTCGGATTGTAGTAATTGTGTTGTCATCAAATAAATAGTTAGGTAGTAAGATAATATTGGTATTGTCTCATGTGGTATCAGTTTTTGTTAATCTTTATAAGATGTCCACTTTTGTGTTAGTCTTTCTGGGGATGTGTTTCAGTATGTAATAGTATTTTTGTAGCTCTATCTGCCACCTTGCTTGTTGTTCTGTGAGTTGTTGTGGCTTTCAGAAGTATTCCAAGTTCTTATGATCAGTCCAGATTTCGAATGGTTCATCAGCATCAAGTAGGTATTGTCTCCAGGTTTTGATTGCTTCTCGGATGGCTAGTAGTTCTTTATCGTAGATTTGATAGTTTCATTCTGCAGGTATTATTATTCTTGAGTGGAATGCAATTGGATACCAGTGTTCTTTCTGTTTCTGTGATAGTACTGCTCCTACTCCATAGTCTGATGCATCTACTTCCACTCTGTATTGTCCTTTGTCTTGTGGCATTACTAGTACTAGCTTGTTTGTGACTTTTTCCTTAATTCTTTTGAAGGCTTGTTGTTGTTGTTCTGTCCATACCCATTGAGTGTCTTTCTTCTTCAACTCATGTAAAGAGACTGCTATGTTGCTGAAGTCATGTATAAATCATCAGTAAAAGTTTGTGAATTCTAGGAATTTTTTAACATCTTTCAGGGATTTGGGTATTGGCCACTCTTTCACTGCTTTCACCTTCTCTTCCTCCATTTTAATGCTGCCTTGTCCAACCACAAATCCCAATATTGGTATCTCCTTTGCATCAAATAAGCACTTTGACCTTTTGAAATACAGTTGGTATTTTGATGCAATATCAAGAAATCATTTTGTCCTATCTTCAAGTTCCTGTTGTGTGGTTCCTGGAATGATGAAGTTATCCATATAGTTGACAACTGCTCCTTTATTTAGCATCTCTCAGAAGACCATGTTCATCATCCTTTGGAATGTTGCTGGCAAGTTGCTCATTCCGAAAAATATGACTGTTGGTTCAAATAATCTGTTGTTTATTACAAATACTGCTTTCCATTCATTGTCTTCTCTGATCCGGATGTTGTTGTATCCCCAAATAATGTCAAGCTTGTTGAAGACTTTTGTATCCTTGAGTCTGTCAATAACTTTGCTTATCAGCAGAAGTGGTGTTTTGCCTTTAATTATGTGTTTGTTTAATTTTTTGTAGTCTTGTACTAGTCACTTGGTTCTGTTCTTCTTTGGTATGAAGAAGCATGGGGTCACATAAGGGGATTGTGATGGCCAAATTTGTCCTAAAGCAATGTTCTTGTCAAGAAATTTCTGTAGTTCTTGCTTTTCCATTATTATTATTGGGTAGACTTTGGATTGTAGTACCAGTGGTGTATTTTCTGACAGGTTTATCTCGTGGTCCCATATTGTGTGCTCAGGTAGTTTGTCAAAGTTCTTCTTGTTGAACAGGTGCATATATTGTTGTAGGTATGTCGGTAGGTTTTCTGGGTTAGTCTAGTCCATTTTCTTTTTCTCTATGTGTTCTTTTACCATGTGTATTCTCTCATTGAATTGTATGTCATTGTGGTGTGTGATACAATCCTTTGGACATCTATTGAAGCATATTATATTGTTTGTCCAGTTGATTTCCAGGTTGTGTTTAACTAGCCAGTCATGTCCAAGGTATAGGTCTGTGCTTTCCAGTTGTGTTACCATTGCTTCAATTTCTTCCATGTGTTTACCATTGCTTAGTACTAGTTGTGCCATGTCTGTTATTTCTCCTTTCTTGTTTTTGGGTCTGTTGGCATTGATTACCCATATCAGGGTTTCAAGGGGTCTGATTGTGATTTGTTCTTCTTCTACTACTCTCTGTGCTATGCATGTGTGGGTATATCCAGAGTCTACCAGTATGGTGATCTGTTTAGGTCCCTTCATTGTTCTGATTGTTAAATTGAGGAGAAGTTTGCACATCGAGTTTCTTTTCTGTGGAATCATATATTGTCTATTGTGAAGTAAAACAGGAACTTTAGGTTTATTGGCTCATGGGTTTGTACCTACTTGGAGCCTTTAACAAAATCCTCCTTTGCCTCTTCTTCTTACTCAGTTTCCTCAGTAATCTCTCTGATGTGTGCTTTCTTTGGTGCTTTACAATTCTTCAAGATGTGGCCTTGCTTGCCACAATTATAGCACATTATTTTGGTGTATATGATCTTTGTCTTCTTGCAGTAATATTTGGCAATATGTCCATATAAGTTGTAGTTAAAACATCTTGGTTTCCCATTTTGATTGGTATCTGCCCTCTGTCTGCCAATCTCCATAAGAACAAGAAAATAATAATAGCAGCTTACTAATATCTAATAATAAAAAAAGTCATTGGCTGTCCTCCACCTCCGTATGTGACTCCATTGCTGGTTCTGATGTCTCCTTAGGTAATGTCTGCAGTTTTGTATTCCTGTCCTACTACAAGGATCATGTTTCTCCATTTGTTGTATGTATCTGGAATTGAGGCTAATAGATAGCCTACAATGGTTCTAATAATGTCTGCTCTGGTATGTCTTTTGAAGAGGAATATGGCATGTGCATTGTCTGTTCCTGCTTGAGTTTTCAATGCTTTAAACTCTGTTAAGAAGTCTGCAGTATTCCTCTTTCCCTGTTTGAACAACTTGATTTCCCCTTGTGCTATTGCTTTCCTATTCCCCAAGAAGAAGGTGGCTACCATCTCCTTTGCAAAGTCATCAAATGCCGGTGTTTTCTTGTCTTGAATTGTCTGTAACTTGGCATTGGCATAAGGATCTGCTAGTCCTCCTTTCATTTGTGCCAATATTCCTATTATTTTTTGCTTGTTATCCTTGATCTTGTCAAAGAGTGTCCATAAGAACATCACTCTTCACCAATTGTCAAATTTGGTTCTATCTCCATTGAAATATCCTAGTTTTAGAGCTAAATTCTTTGGGAAATTGATTTCATCAGCCATTTCTGATTTGGTTTCTAGTTCACTATGTTTGTTCTTGTAGATCTTGGCAATTTCTGTATCAGATGGGGCTTCAGCAACTTCTATGTTGGATGTGGCCTTGGCAATGTTTGTATTAAATAGGGTCTCGAAAAGAGCTGTGTCTTTGTCTATGCTGTGTTCTGATTTCTGCTGCTTAAGGCCTTTAGAGATTTCTGGTTCTGTTTGTCATTTGGATCTGAGGGTTACTGGTGATCTCTAGATATCTGTTGGTCTCAGAGCTCTTGGTCTTTTCAGTGTTCTTGATGAGCTACTGCTGCTCATATACTGTCATCCTAGTCAGAGGCTATTATTCCAAGCCTAGCTATGAATAGTGGTATCTCTCTTGCAAGGTAAGTCAAAATAACACTTTACCAAATGTTACAACCTTAGTCTAGGACTCAGGTTGCAAGTCTTTGGATAAAGACAAGGAAGTAGAGAGAAGAGAAAGGGATGATACAATTGGTAAAGTGTAAGGAATACATTGAGTATTACTACACTTTATATACTAGTGGTAAGAGCTAAGAATAAGGGAGCAGAGTAAAGGAGTCATAAAGGATGAGTAGAATGAGTCAGTAAGAGTACAGCCATAAGGGATGAAACAGGGGATGAAACAGATACATAGGAATAATGAGTATAACAAGTGTATAATAGGAATGTACTATCTATCTATAGTCTATAACAAGCTTCTCTAGCTGGGTTGGTAGACCCAAAGTGAGAAGTGAGCTCTTTAACAAAAGAGTCCCAATTATTAAGCAAGAGATTATCACTAAAAGTGATGTCCTTACTACTGAAGTAGGTTTGGAAAAGGTGGAGGACAGTACTAGACAGGTATATAATAGAAAAAGTAACTTTAGAATTGTTGGTTTTGAGCTAGTGAGAATTGGTGGCAAAATAAAGAATACATTGGAAGACCCAATTCTTTAGTTTGAGAGGGTCTGAGCCATCAAAAGTGTCTGGTTCACAAGCCTTGATTTCCAAATGATTGTTAGGGACTGAAGAACTGGAGCATTCTTGGCTGTCCCAAGTTTTGGCCAGAGGATAAAGCATGGGCCATAGCACCAGTAAGGTCCATGGGTAGTTCATCACTATCTTCAGACAGGTCATCATCACTATCTTCTGCAGCTGGTTTATCAATGGTAATAGGTGGTTGGGTAGAAGTGCAGTTATGGGTAGTAGTGCTAGGCATGGTAGATTCTGCAGATGCAGAAGAATGGGTAAGATAAGTAGTCATGAGAAAGGAGAGTCAATACTGGAGGTCTCAGTCTGATTATACTATTAAGTTCAATACTATAGACAAGAGTACAGTCCTTATAGAATGGTGGACTGGACAGATGGGGGACCTTGGCTTCAGCTTATGTGCTGCACCCCTCCAAGTATTGTAGTGGTCTTTACTTAGATGACCTTTTGTTACTAGGATAGAGGTCAGATGTGGGTAGTGGACAAGCAGAAGGATTTACTTGTATAGAAGAAAGTGATAGAGGAAGGTAGCCAGAGACTAAGTTGATAATCAGACTACCAAATACAAGTGTATAAAGGACTACTTATATACTAGTAGTAGAAAAGTATTGGAAGGTCAATGGACAAGATAACAGAGTAACTAGACATAAAAAGAATAAGGGAAACATCATATGATAATGGTAACAGGAACGTGACATGATAAGTAGAACAGATGATACTGAAGTACAGAGTAATAGAGGTAGAAAGGAATCAGAATGTAAAAGAAAACAAAATGTACAAAAACAGATAAAAACAAATATAGGAAAGGTTGGTTGATAGGTCCAAAACAAAGATAAGCCAAATCAGCAAGTGATCCTCTGTGCAAGCTGAAAACCTGAACTAAAATAGAATTGTATCCTAAAACAGGCATGCAATTTACCAGTTGTAACACAACTATACCTTGGTAGAACACATCTATATCTTTACTGATTCTATTCAGGCCTTCTGGCTTTTACTGGACTGTTTGACTCACTCTTGCCAACAATAGTCCATCCTCACCACTAAAGCACTCTATGCTTGGTTCCTCAAATCTGATCATCATTATCTAATCTTCTACTATTATTACAACCTTAGTCTAAGACTTAGTGTAGAGATTGGACAATGGCTAGGCCTTCAAATAGCTATCTGTCCCCTTCCTCTGACTAGCCCTATTTGTATACAATATTCTGCTTATCTGATGAAGGAAAATAGGCTGAGGACTCAATGGCTGATACATTTTGAATGCTAGCAAGATGGGCATCAATTCTTGCAGACTCAAAAAGGGCAAAAGTCTTTGGGCCTAACTGCCTCACCCATCACTCCAACATTGCTCTCCATTCACTGCACCAGCCAGTAACCTCTTGATAAAATGATTTCATTCAAATCCCTGAATACATAGGAACAGTTATTACTAAAAGTATGAAAATTTTCAATCTCTTATGTACTCTTTCATTCAATCCATATAATATTTCCATAATCCCTAATTTGGACTGTTTCAGACTCTACTTTTCTATTCAAATTATTTGTACAGTGCATACAAACTATGTACAAGGTTTCCATAGCATAGGTTTGGATTTTTGTATAACTACGAATGTATTTTGTCTATGAAAATTAGTGAAAAAATATCTGATTATTCCTATCTCTCTTCTCTGCCTTCCAAAGGCTCATAAACATCTTGCTTCAACAAACCCCCCTTTCTCTTACCTTCATGTATTCCTAGACACATCCCCTTTCACCTCTATTTCCCTTGGGTTAAAGCCCCAACATCAGATGGACACTAACATACCTACAAACATAATGAGACAACATCTCTTCATCTGGAGCCCACCATGAGGGGCCTCTTGACCCATATATTCCAATACCTTTCCTTTTACCCTAGCCCAAAGTACACCTCCAAAACCCATCAACCCTAAACATATTACTTATCAACATGTCATTAAGTAGAGATGATATTCCTTTCTTACCTCTGCCTTAGGTTGGACCATCAGGCCAGTGTCAATATTGAGCCTTTGGCATGTCTGGAGATGACACCAATGTTGGCTTGCAGACACTTGCCCATCCACATTTCATTCTAGTAAGTTGGCATACACTCCAAGGTGTCCGACCTTCCAATCCACTAGTTCCACTACCTCCACCACCTCCTATCTACATCCAAGCTCCTCCCAATCCTTGATTCATGCTTAGTCCCTATAAACAAAATGCTCCAAAATTTGATGGACATCCTCTTTCACTAGGATGATTTTTTGCAGAGGTAGAACATCTAGGAAAAAGTTGTCAGCTTAATGATCAAGAAATAATTGAGTATACCCTTGGATACCTTGGGTGGAATGAATATAATACCTGGAAAGAACTTCCATCAGCAGCAGGAAATAATTGGGATTGATTTAAACAAGAAGTTACCACTATCTACCCTGGTACTAATGAAGATCACAAGTATATATTCTATAATCTTGAGGCCCTCACCAACTGTCAGGCCATGACACCAATGAGTTCAAGATATCAATTTGGTAAATACTATAGAAAGTTCCTAACAATTAGTGGATAGCTGTCATGACAAAACAAGATCTTACAAAGGGAGTGAGATATGATTTTCCTGAGTGGATTTGACTCCCACTTCTGAGAATGACTTACTGCCAGACTTTGCCTCAAATTACCAGACTTCCTACCTCATCAGCCTTGGGAAATATCAGATGTAGTTAAGGCTGTGCTATTTCTGCTCGATACAGTCTCTACTTCAAATGAGCCAGCTGGTTTTCCAGGACATTTGGCATATCCAGCACCAATCCCAATATTCAGTATTCCAACTACCTTCTCCTCAACCAGTATTGCTGCCAGCTCCCCACAAAACATTCAATATGTCATCCTTTGAGTAGTTCTTTGTCTTTGATGTATTCTTGAGCAAGTTAGCTGGAAAACTTGGGAATCAGTCACAAGGAACACCTACACAACCACTTACCAACTGACCTCAGAATACTGATTGTGCATTCTGCTCGAACCCTCATCACTTCTACCATAGATGTGCCCTAGTCAAAGAATATATCCAAAAAGGGTTGTGCATCCATACAACCAATCATTGTATTACACTATCTGATGGAACAGTTATCATAGCTCAAGTTTTTCCTGGAAAGGATATCATAGCTCAAGTTTTTCCTAGAAAGGATATTAGAGAGAAAATTGACAATTATTACAAGGCTCGAAATGTACCCACCATTGCAACCAACATTATTGAAGCAGCTCCAGTAGTCTAAGCCCAGTAGTATATGTGGACTATGTCTTCAGAACTATCAGATGTTATCACAAACAAGATGTCAGTTAAAGACCTTGAGGAAACTTTGGCTTCTTGATACGGTAGCAGTTTTATCTCTTAAACAAGCAGAGGACCTTTGAAAATATGTTGGAAATGTTGCTAAGAGCAAGCCTAGTCCAAGTATCAGTACTCAATCAGGGAACAAAGGCCAAACATTGACCCCTACCCCTTTTTCAAACATTCCCAATCAATCAGCCACCAATCCCTCAAATACACCATAACTTTGGTATACAATACCAGTTGAAGATTCTGCCATCATACAAGAAGTGTTAGACAAAGCAATGGATAGTACAGTGACAGTAATGCACCAACAACTTCTGGTTGTCTCACCTGAAGTTTGACGATATATCAAGGAGCAAGTAACCACAAAAAGGGTACCTATTACCATGGCAGCTGTTTCTTCACTCGAAGAAGCAGAAGAGACAGTGTCAGCACTTGTTCACTCTCCAAAAACAAGAGAATTGATGACACTTGTAGTCACAAATGATGTTGAAGATCTGCACACTATTGAGTTAGATATAGAGGGAAAAACAAAGGTGGATGCCATCCTGGATGAGGGTTCCCAGATCATTAGTGTGCGATATGATATTTGGGAGAAGTTAGGGATACCTATGAGATTGGACAAAGTTATGGTTATAGAATCAGCCAACTCCTCTTGCAAATCGACAATGGGATTCCTACCCAATCTTCGAGTAACCATTGGCAACTGTATGTTGTATCTTCAAGTTTAAGTGGTTAAAAATGTATTATACAAAATACTACTGGGATGGCCATTCTTGACACTTACCCAAGCCAATATATGCCATCTTTCGAATGGAAGATCATATATTATGCTCATAGACCCAATAATGGCCAAATTATTACAGTCCCAACCAAGCCTCAAATCTGTACCTCACTATCTCACTCAGGTTTTTAAAAATTGATGATTTAGCTATGTGTTGAGGAGATATACATCAACTACAAGCTCACAAATTGTTAAAGAAACCTACCTTGTCAATAACCCCACTCAACTGCTTTATGATTTCACCACTTATGTTTATCTCATCTCACTTCAACACTATATCGAAGTCTAAGGAAATATACAAAATATTACTATCAGCCCTAGAGAAAACTCTCCAAACCCTCAAGACACTTGCCTACAAGAAAGTTGCCAGTCATATCAAGCCTGTCACCACCACCCTACCAGAAAAGTTCTGAATTGTTTGTTAGATCCCAGCTGATCCTCTCCAAAACCTCCCAATCCTACTAACTAACCCTTCCAACTTCATACTTGGAACTCATTATACAGCTGAATAAAAGGAAGCTATGAAGGTAAATGAGAATAGCTTCCTAATGATGGAAGAAGAAAAACTGGTACATTACCTTATCAAAGCTCAAGAGACCAGTTTTGTATGGTGCAAAGAAGAGAAAGGAAAATTCTCTTCAGATTATTTTGACCTAGTTGTAATCTCTACAATTGAGCACATTCCATGGAGCCTACAAAACATACCTATTCCCCCAGGAATCTTCAATTGTGTAGTTCAGATCATCAAGGACAAGATCACAGCAGAAGTCTATGAACTATCAAGCTCTTCATATTGTTCTCATTGGTTTTGTGTACTAAAAAAGGATGGGAAATCTCTCCATCTTGTCCATGATCTCTAGCCCCTTAATGCAGTAGCAATAAAAGACGTGGGAGTGCCCCCAATAGTCAAACATTATGCAGAGTTGTTTGGTGGTTGATGTTACGACCTTAGTCTCTGACTCAGGTTGCAAGCCTTTGGATAAAGGGAAGGAAGTAGAGAAAGGAAGAAGGGATGATACGATTGGTAAAGTGTAAGGAATACATCAAGTATTACTACACTTTATATACTAGTAGTAGAGGCTAATAATAAGGGAGTCGAGTAACGGAGTCAGAGGAGACGAGTAGAACGAGTCAGGTAGAAGGCACAGCCTCTAGGGTGATACAGGAGATGAAACGAGTATGAGAGTACACGAGGTAACGGGCGCATGATAGGAATGAACGGTCTATGATTCGTAACAATACCTCCCTTTCAAGCTTCATGTCCTCATGATACGTATTACTGTAAAGGTCCTTTGTAAGATAGAACATATGGAATTTGTTAAAGTTTAAGAAAACCCGACGAGTGTTTTTACTCGTTCATAGGTACGGCCGCTCCCAGAGCTCTGGCCAAGTCCTTCTTGTTTCCTCCAATGAGAGGTGTCTTGTCAACACGTCGTAAACCAATCCAGAGGGGTGCGTGTGGTGGTCCTTCTTTAAACAGGAAGTGGGTGTGGTTGTTGTACGTAGTATTGTCGTTGGTGTGATTGCTTAAAAGTTTGTACACGATTTCTTTCCAATAATCGTTGTCCTTTTCGCCTTCTGATTTCAAAGTGTTATATCCTGTCGGCGGGTGGAAAGTCATGGGTGTGATGGGGGGTACTACCGTGGTGAGTATGGTTTGGAGGTGAGCGACTTCCTCTTCGATGTCGGGGTGGAGTAGTTGGTCGGCGGCGGTTCTTTCTTGCGTCTTTTGTTCGCATGTGTGGCAGATGTGGTGTTGGATGGGGAATGGGTCGTTACTAACGAGTAGTCGATTAACGATGTGGTGGGAGAGGTTGTCTGTGCTTCTGGATTCGTACGTATTGAGTCGTTCGGCTAGGGCTACAAGGATGCTGTGCATCCGAGCTCGTATGTTGGAGATAACGAGGAGTTGCAAGTCGTCGTTAATCTCGTACAAGTGTCTCTCCAGTTGGTCTCTCCTTCCTTCGTTGATGATGAACTGATTGAGTCTTGGAGTGGCGTCGGATAAGGTGTCCATAATTTTCGAGGCTCCTTCTTGGGTTGCTTTTACTGCTGCTCCCAGTAGTATTATGGTGTCGACTAGGGTTTCTCCTTCTACGATTTCTTCCTGGTTGGTCCTTTCTGGGACGAGTTCTTCGAATTCTGCGAGGTAGGGGTACGGGGTGAGTTGGCGTTCGGCGGGCATGGTGTATTGTAGAGATAGTTGGCAAAGTCAAGGGTGAAGTGAATACCACGAGTGATGCGATGAGTGTAGTGGTTACTTGAGATGCGAGGTTTGCTGTTCATAATTGCTGTTTTTTACCTCCCCTTTTTATAGGTTTCGTCCTCGAAATCTTGCTTATGAATTCTTGTACTGCTTCCTTGGCGCTGTCTAAGTTTGTTTTGTCTTCCCATGTATCTTCTTCGGACGTATATCCTTTCCAGTGTATTAGGTACTGTTTTCGTTTCCCTTTCATGCGGTGTCCTCGGACTTCGTCTACTTCGTAGTGTTCTTCATCGTTAACTATCTCGGGGATCGGTGGTGGCAGAGTGCGCTGGCTGTCATACTCGGGGTTGTGATAGGGGGAAAGTAGTCTGCTGTTGAATACGTCGTGTATCGCCCATGTTTCAGGTAGCTCCAGGCGGTAGCTTGTTTCGCCTATTTTTTCTTTTACTCGGAACGGTCCGTATCTCTTGTGATCTAATTTCTTTGTTGGTCTTGTTGTCCTAATATTGTCTGCTTCCAGCCAAATTTGGTCTCCTGTTTGGTACTCGTGTTCTGGCTTTGTGCTGTTTCGCTTTTCCATCTGTATCTGGTTTTGTTGGAGCATTTTGATCGTTGCTTGGCGTATGTCCTGCAGTTCTTGTATTCTTTCCGTGATTGCTGGAGCCTTGATCTCATTTGAGATGTCGCCCTTCCATGGGTGTCGTCCGTATACTATCTGGAACGGTGAATGTCCTGTGGCACTATGTGTTTTATCGTTATACTGGAATTCTGCCGTGCTGAGCCATTTCTTCTAGTTGTTCTGTGCGTGATTGATTACATTTCTGAGGTAGGTCTCAACCTCTTGGTTGATGCGCTCCGTTTGACCGTCTGTTTGTGGATGGTATGCCGTGGATAGGTTTCGTTGGGTGCCGGTTGCTTTGCAAAGTTCCGCCATGAATTTTGATGCGAACTGTGGGCCTCTGTCACTGATGATCCTGCGTGGTATCCCATGTTGTCTCCATATGTCGTCCCGATATATATCTCCTAGCTTCTCGGATGATAGGGTGGTGTTAACTGCTCGTAGTCTGATCATTTTGCTGAAACGATCAACGATGACAAGTATCGCGTCGTATCCCTCCGATTCTGGCAGTGGTCCTATCATGTCGATTGATATCTCTTCCCATGGTCCGGTGGGTATTGGTAACGGATGGAGGTGTGTGGTAGGTCGTGTTCGGAGTATTTTATTTCTCTGACATGTGTCACATCCCTTGATGTATCGTTTAACATCGTTACGCATTTGTGGCCACCAATATGTCCTTTTGAGGAGTTCGATCATTCTGTGTTGTCCCGGGTGTCCTACGTCCGTTTTGTCGTGGTGTTGTTGGAGTATTTCTTGGCGTAATTCGGTGTTTGGTGGTACGTATATTCTTCCTTCGAAGATGGGTAATCCATCAGTTTCCCATATCTCCTCTGGTCGTTTCTCCTTTTCTCTTAACCATTGTGTTTCTCTCCTCTGCTCCTTTCGCAGTCGGTGTTTCAGGTCTTCTTCTCCCGATATATCCCACATTTGTCTGATCTCGGTGGTAGTGTTGTCGAATAAGTGGTCGGGTAATAGCGTGATATCTGTGTTGTCTCTGGTTGTGTCCGTTTTCGTTAGTCTTGATAATACATCTGCTTTTGTGTTTGTTTTTCCGGGTATGTGTTTTAACGTGTAGTGATATTCCTGTAGTTCCAGTTGCCATCTCGCCTGTCGTCCTGTGAGTTGTTGCGGTTTCCTAAAGTATTCCAAATTCTTGTGGTCCGTCCATATCTCGAATGGTTTGTCGGCGTCGAGTAGATATTGTCTCCAAGTTTTGACCGCTTCTCGGATTGCCAATAGTTCTTTGTCATAGATCTGGTAATTTCGTTCTGCCGGTGTCATCGTTCTCGAGTGGAATGCGATTGGGTGCCACTGGTTATCTTGGTCTTGTGATAATACCGCTCCTACTCCGTACCCTGATGCGTCTACCTCCACTCTATATTGTCCTTTATCTCGAGGTATCGCTAGTACTGGTTCGCTCGTGATTTTCTTCTTGATTTCTTCGAACGCTTGTTGTTGTCGTTCTGACCATGACCATTGTGCGTCTTTCTTCTTGAGTTCATGTAGTGGTGTTGCTGTGTTACTGAAGTCTTGTATGAATCGTCGGTAGAAATTTGCAAAGCCGAGGAATTTTTCGACATCCTTCACGGATTTGGGTGTTGGCCATTCCCTTACTGCTTTCACCTTCTCTTCCTCCATTTTAACGCTGCCCTGTCCTACCACAAAGCCCAGTATGGGTATTTCTTTCGCGTCGAACATACATTTTGATCGTTTGAAGTATAGCTGGTGTTTGGCTGCAATGTCTAAGAACCGTGTCGTTCTTTTCTCGAGTTCCTCCTGTGTGGTTCCTGGAATGACGAAATCGTCCATGTAGTTGACAAGCGTCCCTTCATGTAATAGTTCTCGGAATATCGTGTTCATCATTCTTTAGAAGGTTGCCGGTGAATTGCTCATTCCGAAGAACATGACCGTAGGTTCAAATAATCCGTTGTTTGTTACAAACGCTGCCTTCCATTCGTCTCCTTTCCTGATTCGGACGTTGTTGTATCCCCAAATGATGTCGAGCTTATTAAATACTTTTGCGCCCTTTAGTCGGTCTAACACCTCGCTTATAAGTGGTAGTGGCGTTTTATCTTTGATGGTGTGTTCATTCAGCTTCTTGTAATCTTGTACCAGGCGTTTTGTTCCGTCTTTCTTTGGTATAAAGAAGCATGGGGTGGCGTAGGGGGATTGTGATGGTCTGATACGTCCTGAGGCGAGGTTTTCGTCGAGGAATTTTTGTAGTTCCTGTTTTTCCGTTACTGTCATTGGGTAAACTTTGGACTGCAGTACCGGAGGTGCATCCTCTGACAGATTTATCTCGTGGTCCCATACCGTGTGTGCGGGTAGATTATCAAAGTTCTTTTTGTTGAATAAATGGGTGTACTGTCGGAGGTATGGTGGTAGATCTTCATCGTCCGTCCGGTCCGCCTTTTTCTCTTCAATGTGTTCCTTGACTGTCCGTATTCTCTCGTTGAACTGTATGTCACTATGTGATATTTTGCAATCTTCTGGACATCTCGTGAATCGTATGACATGATTGTTCCAATCGATTTCCGGGTTATGTTTAACCAGCCAATCGTGTCCCAGGTATAAGTCCGCGCTTTCTAATTGTGTTACTAGGGCGTCGATTTGTTCCGTGTGGTTGCCGTTGTTTAGTACCAATTGTGCTTTGTCTGTTATTTCCCCCTTTCTATTCTCCGTTCCGTCGGCGTTGATTACTTTGATTGGGGTTTCCAGGGCTTTAGTCGGGATCTGTTCTTTTTCTACTGTTCGTTGTGCTATGCATGTGTGGGTGCATCCGGAGTCTACCAGAGTTGTAATTGGTTTGCGTCCTTTTCTTGTTTGGATTGTTGAGTCGAGGAGAAGTTCGCGCGTAGAGTTTCGTTTTTGGGGAATCACGTATCGTCTATTGTGTGATAAAACAGAAACTCTAGTTTTATTGGCTCGCGGGTTTGCGCCTACTCGGAGCCTTCGACAAAATCCTCTTTCTCCTCTATTTCTTGTTCATCATCCTCGTTGACTTCTCTGATATGGGCTTTCTTGGGTGCCCGGCAGTTCTTCGAGATGTGGCCCTGTTTACTGCAATTGTAACATGTTATTTTGGTGTACGTGACTTTTGTCTTCTTCCTGCAGTATTTGGCAATATGCCCATAGAGGTTGCAATTGTAGCACCTCGGTTTTCCATTCTGATCGGTGTCTGCCCTTTGTTGTCCTATCTCCATGGGTTGTCCTCTTCCCCCATAGATAACTCCGGTGGTGGTTTTGACATCTCCTCTAGTGATGTCCGTTGCTTCGTAACCTTGTCCTACTGCGAGGATCGTGGTTTTCCATTTGCTGTATGTTGTTGGGACGGAGGTTGTCGGGTAACCTACTATGGTTCGAATAATGTCTGCTCTGGTGTGGCGCTTGAGAAGGAATATCGCGTGTGTGTCGTCTGTTCCTGCTTGGGCTCTCAATGCTTCGAATTCGATTAAGAAGTCCGCTGTGTTCTTCTTTCCCTGTTTGAACGTCTCTATTTCTCCTTCTGCTATGGCTTTCCTATTCCCCAAGGAGAATGTGGCTTCTACTTCTTTCGTAAAGTCCTCCCAAGCCGGTGTTTTCTTATTCTGGATGGCTTGTAGTTGCGTGTTGGCGTAAGGACCTGCTAGTCCTCCTTTCATCCTTGCCAAAATGGCTACTATTTTCTGTTCTTCTTCCTCTATCTTGTTGAACATTAGCCATAAGGATATGGCTCTCCACCAATCATCAAATTTGGTCCTATCCCCATTAAAATATCCTGGTTCCGGGGCTAGGTTCTTTGGTACATTGATCTCGTCTGTCATTTCTGGTTCTGACTCTGGTTCGCTGTGTTCGTTTTCGTAGGTCTCGGCGATTTCTATATCGGCTGTGGCGTCGGCGACTTCTGTGTCGAATTCGGTTTCAAATAAAGCTGTGTCGATTTCTTCTTCGAGCGGAGCTGGTTCTTCGTCTGTGCTGTGTTCGGATTCTTCCTCGTAGGTTTCGGCGATATCTATATCGGATGTGTTCTCGGCGACTTCTGTGTCGAATTCGGTTTCAAATAGAGCTGTGGTCTCGTCTACGCTGTGTTCGGATTTCTGCCGTTTAAGGCCTTCAGGGATTTCTGGTTCTGTTGATCGTTTGGATCCTGTTGCTACGGGTGAACCCTGGATGTCTGTTGGTCTCGGAGCTCTCTGTCTTCTCGGTGTTCTTGATGAGCTACTGCTGCTCATATACTGTTGTCCTGGTCGGAGGCTATTATTCCAAGCCTAGCTACGAATAGTGGCACCTCTCTTGCAAGGTGAGTTGAATGACACTTTACCAAATGTTACGACCTTAGTCTCTGACTCAGGTTGCAAGCCTTTGGATAAAGGGAAGGAAGTAGAGAAAGGAAGAAGGGATGATACGATTGGTAAAGTGTAAGGAATACATCAAGTATTACTACACTTTATATACTAGTAGTAGAGGCTAATAATAAGGGAGTCGAGTAACGGAGTCAGAGGAGACGAGTAGAACGAGTCAGGTAGAAGGCACAGCCTCTAGGGTGATACAGGAGATGAAACGAGTATGAGAGTACACGAGGTAACGGGTGCATGATAGGAATGAACGGTCTATGATTCGTAACAGTTGAGAATGCTATAGAGTGTTTGATCTCTTTGTTGGATATGATCAATGTGCCCTAGCTCTGGAGTCCTGCAACCTAACAACATTCCAGACACCCCTTGGAATGTTTCACCTCATATCTATACCAATGGGTTATACAAATTCGATGCAGATTCAATATGGGAACCTTACTTTCCTCCTACAAGATGAAATCCCACATGTAGCAGTTCCATTCATCAATAATGTCCCTGTTAAAGGACCACCCACATACTATGAATTAGACAGCAGTCAAGTATTCTGGAGAATCCAGGAATCCAATGTTTCATATAAAAGCATCTGCAAAATGTGAACCAAGTTATTCAGTGAATCAAATATGCTAGAGGAACATTTTTGGCAGCAAAATCTCACCTTTGCATTCCATCTACACTTATTGTTGGTCATCAATGTACCTATGAAGGGCAACTGCCAGATAAGTCTCGAATTCAGAAGATTGTTGACTGGCCACCATGCCAAAACCTTACCAAAGTTTGGGGATTCCTTGGTACAATGGGAACTATCTGAATCTTCATCAAAAATTATGCTACAATTGCACATCCACTTGTGAACCTTATGCAAAAAGGAGCAGAGTTTGTCTTTGAAGAAAAGCAAGAGTTAGCTATGGAGAAGTTGAAGAAACTTGCAAAAGACTCACTAGCAATCCAAGAATTGACTATGCTAGTGGAAGGGAGGTGATCCTGACTATAGATACATCAATGATTGCAGTGGAATACATAATTTCACAGATTAGGGCAGACAACCGGCAATATCCCTCAAGATTCAGATTATTAAGCTTGTTTGAAAGGGAAGGATGATACTCACAGGCAAAATTAGAGCTCTTTGGATTGTTTCGAGTCTTGAAGGATTGCAGGATTTGGATAGTAGGCATGAAGAACTTAACCATTGAAGTAAATGCAAAGTATATTTGTGGAATGGTTAATAATCCAAATATCCAACCTAATGCAACAATCAACCAATGGATTTCAGCTATCCTGCTCTTTGACTTCCAATTACACCATGTTCCAGGTCATATACATGGTCTGGATGGTCTATCGTGATGTCCCCAAGCAATAGAGGATCTAGTGGAAGAGGATGACTATGAGGCATGGATTGATGAAGCCAATGCCTTCACAATTGAAGCAAGTTCCAGACTAAACCCATATGCTCAAGATAACCAAGGACTACTCTCATGGCTAGAATCATCAAATATGTTTGGAACAGAGGTTCTCAACACATCGAGACTACCTTCCAGACCACACCAAGCCCACAAGACTCCTCACACCACCATTGAGGTCCTATCAAACATAGATACTAGCAATTCTCAGTCATGTCATCCCCAAATTCTCTAGTCAGAAAAAGCCTACATATATAATTTCGAACTCTTCTCAATTGAAAAGTTCCTCCAGGAGCCCAAGCATATGCCAGGAATGAAGGAAGAAGCCTTCAAATGATTAGTACAACAGGCAGTAGGTTTCTTCATACAAAAAGGTTGATTATGGAAAAAGGACACTAAAGCAAAACATAAGTTAGTGATTAGGGAGGAAGAAAAGTGGTACAACCTACTGAAGCAATCACATGGTAAACTTGGCCACAAAGGTATCTTCACAACCCAAATTTGCCTCCTCAAATGGTTTTGGTGGCCTTATCTAGATGAAGATGTCCATTAGTTTATCAAAATGTGTCATGAATGTCAGGCATATTCTACCAAGCAAATTTTCATACCACCTATCATCCCTATCCCTCTATCCCTATTTTGCAAAGTCTATATCGACATAATGTTTATGCCAAAGTCTAACAGTTTCTGATATGTCATCCATGCTCGATGCTTTCTATCCTCATATCCAGAATAGTGGATGTTTCGCAACAAGAATATATGCACACTTGGCTCATTTGTGTTCAAAGAAATTCTGTGTAGGTGGGGCACTGTTGAAGAAATCATGACTGACAATAGACCTGTATTTATACAAGCAGTTGAGTACCTTTTGCAAAAATACAAGATAAACTACATACAAATATCCCCCTACAATTCACAAGCCAACAGTCTGGTTGAACATTGATATTTTGATGTTAGAGAGGCTTTGGTGAAGGCAGCAGATGGTGATGAGAAAAGGTGGACTGTGGTTGCTCCATCAGTGTTCTGGGCTGAGTGAATATCAATCCAAAAATCTATGGGGTACTCACTATATTACATAGCTCATGGATTGGAGCCTCTTCTCCCCTTTGACCTCATGGAAGCGACATATCTCACTCCTACCCTCTCCAAACCAATCCCTTCAGCTGATCTCATAGCATATCAAGCCATCTAGCTCCAAAAATGGCCATCTGACCTTGTACAAATAAAGCAATGGCTAATTAAAGTATGATATCAGTCAATCAGGCAGTTTGAAGAACAACATGGACATACAATTCAAAACTACAATTTTGATCCTGGAGCACTAGTCTTAGTCCGAAACTTGCATATTGATGAAGACCTTGGCTGTAAGACTAAACCCCATTACTTTGGCCTCATGGTAGTTATGAAGAAAACAAAGAGAGGATCATATATCCTTGCAGAGCTCAATGGCAGCATGTCAAGGCTATGTTTTGCAGCCTTCCAAATCATTCCATGCCATCCACATAACCTACAATCAATTCCAGTCACAAAAATAACTAATCTCTCATCAGAGCAACTTGACAAGATCACCCACAACCCTATCAACATCCCTCTCCCTTACAACAATGTTCCCTCCATAGAAAAGCCCCTCAAGAATCAGCTATCTGACTGACTGGGAAGTTAGTACAAAAAGTACCCCAGAGATGTGGAGATTGGATGACAGCTAGGCCTTTAAATGGCTATCTGTCCCTCTCCTCCTACTAGCCCTATTTGTACATGACATTCCACTCATCCGATGAAGGAAAATAGGCTGAGAACTCAATGGCCAATACATTTTGAATGCCAGCAAGACAGGCATCAATTCTCACAGACTCAAAAAGGGCAAAGGTCTTTGGGCCTAACTACCTCACTCTCCACTCTGACATTGCTCTCCATTTGCTACACTGGCCAGTACCCTCTCAATAAAACAATTTCATTCAAATCCCTAAATATATAGGAATGGTTGTTACTAAAAGTATGAAAATTTTCAATCCCTTATGTACCCTTTCATTCAATCCATATAATATCTCCATAATCCCTAATTTGGACTATTTTGGACTCTGCTTTTCTATTCAAATTATTTCTACAGTGCATACAAACTATGTACAAGGTTTCTATAGCATAGGTTTGGATTTTCATATAAATACAAATGTACTTCATCTACGAAAATCAGTGAAAAAATATCTGATTATTCCTATCTCTCTTTTTTGCCTCCCAGAGGCTCGTAAATATCTTGCTTCAACAAACCCCTCTTTCCCTTACCTTTGTGTAATCCTAGACACATCTCCTTTTCCCTTGTGTTGAAGCCCCAATATTAGATGGATGCTGATGTGCTCACAAACATAATACTGAGACAACATCTCTTTATTAGGTTGCAAGTCTTTGGATAAAAACAAGGAAGTAGAGAAAAAAAGAAGGGATGATACAATTGGTAAAGTATAAGGAATACATCAAGTATTCCTATACTTTATATACTAGTAGTAATTGCTAAAAATAAGGAAATGAAGTAAAATAAGTTAAGAAGATGAGTAGGACAAGTCATAGGCCTTCTTTGCATCTTTGATATTCAGATGGAGCACAAACAAGACAAGTGAGATTTCAACATCCTCTCTTATGTAGACAATAGCACCCTTGTTGCTTAGTCCCTATTACTCAAGACAAATATTGAAATCCTTCAGTTCATATATCATCAAATTATGGACCTCATGAAAGATTTTGAACTTGAAGTAGAACATGGAAAGTCTAAGATATTCCACTTCACCAGAAGCCAGGATAACTCCAACTCCTCCATTGATCTTGGCATTTCTCTATTCACTAACTGCTCTCTACTCAAACCCAAGGCCTTTTGGCAATACTTGGGATTTTTGACAGAATTCTTTCCTTCAAAGAACATGTTCAATTCTACTCTGCTAAGGCCATCTCCTCTATCAAGGCAATGAAGATGCTAGGGAATTCAGTTGGAGATCTTTCCCCATATAACAAGCAAATTCTCTACAGATTCTGCATTGTTCCTGTAGCCACCTATAGCTACAAATTATGGTTTTATGAGCATGCTAGGGGAAAAGGTACATGCAAATTACTTACTAAGATGCAGTATTGAGTGGCCCTATAGATGATGGGAACATTCCACACATCTTCTACTAGTAGCGTTGAGACTTTTACAGGTCTCATGCCCATCAAACTCTACCTGCAAAAGCTGGTAGAATACTAGTTCTTACACATCCATACCCTGGATGACAACCATGCCCTCTCAAAGTTGACAAAGGAATACCACTCCTCCTCTCATTGACTTCACATCAAGAACTTCATAGAAACTTAGAAGAAGAAGACTCTTGGAGCTGTTATGGACATTACTTGCACCTCTGAGACTGTTAGTATAGTATAGAGTATTTCAACTCTATTAACAAGACTACTTGGTCTGAACGTAGGTTACTAGACAATTTTCCTGACCAAATAACTTTTATAGGATTCAACCAGGATGACTCTGAACTCTTGAAGCAAACTTGGATTAATGTGGCTACAGAGGTGACAAACAATGATAGGTAGATCATTATGGGCACTGATGGCTTGGTTTATCCTAACCCCTAACTCCCTCACAAGCCAATATATGGTAGCAGTGACAATTAGGTATTTGGATGGAGGAAGTTCAGTTATGAAAAGGTTAGGAAGCACCATATCCACTGACACCAAACTCATAGTACAGCACCTTGGTATTATTAAGGTACTTGACTCACCTGACTACTTCTTAATGGAACACATCCACATCTTTACCAACTCTATCCAAGTCTCCCAGCTTTTACTGGACTGCTTAACTCACTCCTGCCAATGACAGTCTATTCTCACCTCTAAAGCACTCTGTACTTGGTTCCTCAAATTGGATTGTTACTACCTGACCTTCTACTACACCCTCTTCAAATGCAAATTTGGTATCCAATATGAGATGCATGACTGGCTCCAAACAGTCACCTGGCCCAATCAATGTCAAGATCAATGAGTACCCTACTCCATCAACTATCTCTGACAGAAATCAGCCACACAAGCCCTCCATACCTGGCAGGACATATTCCCCTTTGCAAACTATAGCAGTAGCTTCTTCTTCCATCTTAAAATGTGAGTAAATGGGGCCTCTGCCTTATCTTTCCATCTCAACTCTGGTCCATAGATTCAAGAATGTGGATATTCACCACAACTCTTCACAAGAACATGCTGAGCCATTTTATACCATGCCCTCATCACACACGAGGTTGCGGGATTTTTCGGCAAGTATCAGCATCTCTCTGAGCATTGGTCAATCAGTCAACGGTCGGACGAACAAAGCCACAACAAAGGGGTTTAACAGGCGCCAGCGGCTTCAATGTCCCAAAACGACATATCAACGACATAAACATACAAAAAACACGCCCACTCGGGAAATATACCCAATGCAAGGCAAGAAAAAAGATCAGAACAGGTGCACAATAGCGAGGAACAAAGCAACTGAACCAACAATCACGCCGTGCATGCCAGAAACACCAACCACAGGCGCAGAGTTCAACAGAGTTGATCGGTTACTGAGCGCAATCTTGGGAGTGGAGTCATCAGAAGAATTTTGGTATACATAGGAAGTGGTGTTGGCGTCGGGCCTCTGGACATTTGCGCATTTTACAGAAACGGATTTGACTGTGGCGTAAAAGTGGCCTGTACGATTGCACGTTAGGAGAGAGCTAGTGAGAAACGAATGTTTTTTGCGGCGTACCGGCGGACTTGTAATCGGGATCATCCCAGTTAATCATACCTCCTGCCCATTTAACGGTTCCAGGGGCAGTGCCGTCAATACCAGCAGGCCAGAGCCTACAAACTCAAAGTTCAACGAGAGATTCTGAGCAGACTGAATAAGGACGTACGAAAGTTGGATACGAGAAGGAGTGCTAGGGTAGTTGGCGACGCCTTTGCTATCGATAGTATCGGACTTTTTGACAGTGCGCTGAACTTTTCCATCTATCAAGAAGGTCAGGGCGTCGGGTTGCCAATCAATCTATACCAGAGGTATATAAGTATTCACGGGGAGGCGTCGTATGAGGATGGAGGTACGGACTGTGTAGTCGTGATAGTTGCTGAAGGTATCCGTCAAACCCTTATGAGTCTGCCCATTGCTAGGATCCGCTGGAACACAATTAAAACCAGGTTAGCATAGAGCATCTGACAAGGACAGATACGCACCAATGACACCCTGCCAGAAATAATTGGACTGCGCCTGGGTTGTAGCATCTCCAGGGAACTCCCAATCAATCTCGTCCTTCACATCACTCATAGTGATGAAAGCCGTAACTACGCCTCCCCATTTACCTGTCTTCACTACAAAACCCCACCGCAATCCATGAACACACGACTATCAAGAACTTTAGTAATGGGGGACGTACGGGTAGCGGTTATAGTTCCATAATAAACATATCTCGTCGATGAAAGCCTTGTCCCACCGTTTGTCTGTGTGAGCATCATCGCAAGCTCGCCTCCACTCGAGTTCGTGTTCATGATATTCCCTTTGTCAACAACCCAGTCTAACGAAGAGCCGTAATTAGTTACAAGCCAAATATAGCGAAAACACCAATTTATGTAGCGCTCACCATACTCAGTGGCATTTCCGTCAAAGAAGGTGGAGTTGGAAAGAATGCGTGAGTTGTCCGGGAACGAGTACTGGCAGAAAATACATCATCTAGCTTGGATTTGGCGCAGAATTGAAGTACGTACAGTGGCATCGTGGCAGACGGGTTCTGGACGGCATGAATCAATGGAGTGGGATGCGAAAGGGTTACAGCCGCCCAAGCAGAACTAGCCACAATCAGTGACATCACAGGCAAGATGGGCGGTTCTAGTCAGTCTCCACATGTCATAACATTAGGCTATGAATATATTTACGTTGTCGGACCCACAGAAACCGAATTCGCCTTGAGGAAGGGCAACGTTTAACGTTCAATGATAACTGAGGGTGCGATAGAACCGAACTTACTGCAGCAAGGGGCAGAGGCGGGGCAGGGTGTGGTAGCATTGCTGTATCCATATCGGTGAGTGGGATATTTTTCTCGAGCGGCCCTCAAGTTTGCGAAAAACCTACCAGGACGCTGCACTTGCTGTCCCAGCTAGCCAGGCAACAAGGACGGCGGAGACCGTCCAGAGACTTGTATGTTGGTACATGATATATACTGCGAACAGGCTATGAGCCTTTAAAAGAGCGTAGGGGTGCAAAGGAATGTAGTGGTTGCAGAAACCGAGAGTCGCGGTTGTGGTGGATGAGAAAGAATGTTTGGCGAGCCGACAAACAAGGACAAGCGCTGGTGGGAAGACACATGTGACGGTCGCTACAAAAAATAGTATTGTCATTCTGCTACAATACACTTTTTTGTTTATTGTCAATGCAGTCGTACAGACGGAACGCGATGTGATACCGGGTGAAGTGAGGAGCTCATTCGTTATTACGAGTTGGTCATGGAGGAGGCAGCGCAAGGAGTCAGGAGCAAAGAATACAGTAAAAAAGCACGAGTAGGGCCGGACCTGCAGTTTCAAGCAAGAAGATTCTGATATTGATTATTGGCGAAAAAATCGTTGACGCGAGTAAGTTGATTGATCGAGTATTGACCGGAAGTTGTGTCGGTGCTCCATCTACTTTTCAGCCCATTCAGCCAGTGTAAGCATCACAGGGCAGCATTACGTACCTGGAGCTGGCAGAAGCGGACCTGGATCCATTCCTGTCGAAACCAGAAGTAAAGTTGTGTGGCGCATGAATAACTCGCTTTCCAAAGGGTCCTGAGGAATCATGAGATTCGTATTGACGGCAGGTTCCGGGGGCCTCGGCAGTCTGGATTTGGATTTTGGGCATAATGGTGGGCTCAAAGTGAGAAACGACGCGCGGGGTTTGAACCAGGTCAAAGGGTGAGGTCGCTAGCCTAAGGAACTGGACCTCTACCTGGCAGTTGACGTAGTTCTGTCCGTGAAGTGCTTCCTTGGCTTCTTGGGCAGCCGAGGTAGAGAGATATTCAGCGAGAACGCAAAGTGTACCATTCAGTCCTGTTCCGACCACCTGAAGCTTCTTGAGCGGACCATAGGGGTAAAATAGCGGCTCCAGATCGTGAGTTTGCGAAAAAAGAATTGCAGGCAGCTTTGAGACAAGCAAGGCAGCTGTTGGATCTGAACTAGCAGCAAAAGAACCGACTGGACTCAAATCAGCAGGATCGAAACCAGCGTCTTGGTTGTCCTTTGGGTAGCGACTGTTATCGTCGTTCCTTGGAATTGGAGCATTACGCGACTCCAGGAGTATAGCTCGATCGCCCCCATCGAGAAAGCCTGGATGAAACAATTAGTGTTTAAGCTTAAGGTCGAGAATTCGGATAGTATTAGTCCGACCTTGGGAACGCTGTACGACAGCCCAGGATACATCAATTGTATGACCTCTAGAGATATTGCTGAGTTTGATGCGATGTATTAACGAGGACAACCCACTCACTTAATCTGAGTGCGTGTTAGCTCAGACATAGCCAGCTTAGCCTCTTCATGCGTAGACATGACGATGAATCCGCGACGACGTGACGAGTTATCCACAGTTGCCAAAATTACACAATGAGAAACCGATCCATATCGCGAGAATAATGCGGCGAATTCATTCCTTGTCAAGATTTAGGATTCAAGCACCCTCGGGTGCAAGAATAGGGCTTACTTTGTCAGAGCAAAAGGAAGGCCAAGGACGTATAAATTTCTCCTTTCGTCATTTGATGATCGATGGCGGGGATTCGGAAGATGGGATGTGATGGCAGTTACAGCACTGTGAATTCGTCAGAGACGGAGGGAAAAGGAAAATGTATGCAGCTCGGGGAAATCTCCACGCACAGAAATGCTCCACCAATATTATAACCAGTCATACAGAGCGCTTTCCTGAGGTGTAAACCGTTCAAAAAAAAAACAACAAAAATGAAGCGAGGTTGGAGGAGCGTACATCGCTGCATCTCGGTTGAAGAACGTAATTTCCAAATGGGTTCCAAAGGCATCTTTGATCTCGTGGAAACTACGTATTTGACCTGTAGAATATATGCAGCCCAGATTTTTAGTTCCTATTCGAGATGAAGGAACAGTGTGACACACCAACTAAAGCGTTGAAGAGTGCTATAACTTCGCTTGTGTCTGTTAACAACCAAGAAAAATTATCACAAGCCAGCAAATATATGCGGATTTAGCCTACTTGTTTTTGATACATTGTCAACCCTGACAGAGTTTGTGTTCCGATGAAAGCCAGTTAATGTGTGCTCAGGCAAAACGCCTGAGCTCGCCGACATGATGGATGTTCAAGGGATCGCTAAACGGAGAAACAGAGCAAGAAATTAGGGAGAATATATGTGAATTATACCTCAGAGCAGAGGAAGCAAGAAAGGCCCGGCGTGGTTGTGGTCATCGACCTCCCGCCATTTATCAAGTGACGACACGCCCAGAGATGTTCTCACGCCTCAGCGCGTCTTGTCACGTGAATGAAAGGTCACGGGATCTGTAATCGGCAAATCAAATTGGCATGTTACAAGCCGGATATGTCTTCACGCCTAATCATCTCTCTGAGGATACGGAAAGACATAAGAGATGCACTCGTCCGAACTGGATACGAGACAGTGCGGGACCTCCTCTCTGCGCAGCCAACTTCGCTTGCTCATGGTCGGTTTATTTTCCCGCACCAACAAGCACCACACTTACGAGTCTCTAGAACTGAATATTACTGTTGCAGAGGCGGAAAATATTATTCAACAAGTTCAGAATCCCTCCACACAAAACATAGGTATGCCACCGACACAGAGCGCGGCTTCTATTGTGAGGACAATGCGGAAGTTTTCCACACGCTGGCCTCCTCTTGATAAACTTTTGGAAGGAGGACTTGTACACGGCCATGTCCTCGAACTATCTGGGCCTCCTGGATCTCCAAAGGAAACCATCGCAATGGATCTTGTTCTATCTTTTCTCGAGGCCGACACGGGTGTGATATTCGTTGGTAATGACTTGGTTTTGTGGTCATCGTTCGATGTGAACGCTCAAGTCTTTTCTCCAGACTCTCAGAACATGACTTCGCCCGAAAGGCTTCGCGAAAAACTTTCAAGTCCGTGTTCTATCAGATTTTCAACCAGTTATCACTAATTCTACATGATCCAGGGCTTCCTACATCTTCACTTCGCTCATTGCACTATACACGACTGCTAAGTGCCACAGAGATTATGGTATTCTTACACTCCTTAAATACAATTATCGACTCGATACCAAAGGCTGCACTACTTGTCCTCAACTCGTTTTCATACCCCTTTACTACCCTCCCGAACCCACGCGTCAAGTTGGGCATCTTGGAGCAAGTAAAGCGGGTCCTCCTCAAGGTATCTGCAGCGAGAAACATAACGGTGAGTCCATCGCACAAGTAAACATTCCTTGTTTCTCACTGGGCCGACAGGTAGTCATCACATCCCAGCTAGCGACAAAAATGCTCAAAGAAGACGGGTCACCCGGAAGTTTCGATGAGGGAGGTCGAGGAATGATGGTACCCCAACTGGGTAATGCATTCGCAGTTTCATTCTTACCCGTCAATTCTGACTGCACCATCCAGGCCATTCCTACCTTCCTTCGGGACGCTCTCATCGGGTCATCCTCTCATTGGACAGCCCTGTCTCTGGGTATGCTCATAGTTGCTTCACATTCACCACCCAAATTGACAACAGTTCCCCCAGGATCATGTACCTACTGCCGTCAACGCCGACGACGATAAATACCGGAAGTGTACCGCAAGAATCGTACGCTATCCCTTAGATCTGCTTGGTAGTAAACCATATATCCCAAACCATCTTGTACAATCATGATACACTTCACTATTATACATATGAACAGCGTCCTTAACAAGAGCAGGCTTTGCCCGAGCTCGCGCATCCGCAGTTGTCACCGGTACCCTTGCAACCGCACTATAGATGATAATTCGCATAGTCAGAACGACATCAAACATCCTCGACAGGGTCTACTCACGTTGGCAGAGTGCGCCTTGTTGTTGCAATTGTTACAATTACATTTGTTCCTTGGGCAGGCGCAGCCGGTGCCTTGAGGTCCGCAAGCCCTAATGACGCCAAGGCCAAGTATTTACGAGATGAATGAGAAACCAAAAAGTCGAACAACGTACCCGCAATTGGTCTGGCATGTGCAGTCCGAAGCCATCGTTAATGAAGCAAATTAAAAGTTTGTACGAATGTTCGATGAGAGTGTTCGATATAATCTGAAGCTGAGGCAGGCGTGTATAAAGAGATGTCTGCGACAGAAGCACATATATACCCTTTCTCTCCAGTCCGGGGTCTGACTTGTGACGTAGGTTGTACATAAACAAGCCCCAAAGTTGGAGCTAAAGAGGGGCTAAACTCTGCCGCCGGGGCGCATGACGGGTAAGCATGATATCAACCATGAGTAACTCTTATCTGACTGGGGCAGCCACCTACAGCTGTAAGTAGAGCCGTCCGTAGAAGCTGTGGCGCTTTGATAGTCTATTGGACTGGACTGATCCCCGTCCGTGGCTGAAACTTGATCCAGTTCCACTTGTAGTCGTTCCTAGAACATGGCAGAGAACACGATATGTCTCCGCCTTCTGAGCACTCCTGGCTAGACTGCACCACTAGCAGTAGACTCTGCCATAAGCTTTGGAGGACTTCCCAAAAACATCGAAGAAGATGCAGCAAATCTCTCCAGTAGTACCGCAGAAGTGCCATACAAGGAGTTTAGCAGCCCACGAAGATACATACACTTCATTCAAGCAGCCCTCGATAAAGACTAAGTTCTCCCATGCTTACCACGCCCTGTGACCACCATCAACGACGATACTAAGCCCGCCGAGTAAGCCTCAGCTCTTTAGTGAAATGTGGAATGACATACTTGCTACCAGTGCAAAACATCGACGCATCACTTGCCAACCAAAGTGTGAGTCCTCTCAGCTCGTCTGGTCTCCCAAGCCTGCCCAGTGCGTTTTCTCCTGACCATTGCGTTCTTAGATGCCGGTGCGGCTCCTCGTCTAACCATTTGTCGACTGTTCTTGAGTGACGAAAGTGTGATTCGAAGTGTCATCTAAGCTTTGAACCCATGAGGGCCTTTATCACATACGGAGTGCAAATATAACCAGGACTGATTGAATTAACCCGAATTCCTTTCGGCCCCAGCTCGCAGGCCAGAGAACGCGCCATTTGGATAACTCCAGCCTTGCATGAGTTGTACACAGACCAGTGTCCTCCACGATTCGCGATGCTGCCACTTATACTAGCGGTCATGATTATACTTCCCCCCGTGCCGAGCTTTTCCATCTGCCTCCCTGCTGCTTGAGCTGTGAAGAACGCTCCATTGATATTCACATCCATCATCTGACCATCGAAATCCACAAGGCACTGAACAGGCTTAGAACATGAAATCATAGAGAACACGGACCTTACGCGCCTCCTCAGCAGTATAGTCCAAACACTCCATACCCCCCATTACCCCCGCATTCGCAATACAGATATCTAGTCTTCCCTCCTTCCTAACAACTTCCTCAGCAATGTCCCATATCCTTCGTTGATCTGTCACATCTCCATACATATACTCCAGCCTCCCTTTGCCTTTCGTTCCTTCCAGACCAGGTATTTCTGGGAGATTCGCAGCATATTCCCTAACTTTCTGCCAGCATGCATCTGGTGAGGATGGGAGATCAACACAATAGACCGTTGCGCCAGCCTCAGCGAGGCCTAGTGCCATATCCAACCCAATATTCCGATGAGCGCCGGTAACCATCGCTACTCGATCAGCCAAGAGGAATTGCTGTGACGCGAAGATAGAACGTTCAGGTGTTTGGCCCAACAGGGCGGCGGAGACGCCGATTACTCGCCCGTCCATGGAATGTTTCGAGTTGCACATCCTGAAGATTTGCGAGTTACTCGATTGATTGATAGAGAAGTCGTGAAGATTTCTGTCGATAAGATTATCCTCCGTGTGAAGGTACCGGGAACGACCTTGAGATTTTCAGAGCCAAGAGGATCAGACGTCAGTGGTCATGGGAGTATTTTGGTCTATTCATGTTCAACGCTCAACGTCCAACGCGTATCAGCGGATTCTATTCCTTTTTTTAATTATCATGATCAGATTTCAATGTTCCGTATTTCTTGCTGTCAACAAGATACTCTCGCAAACAACAACATTCAGGGAAAGGGGTTTATCTCCACGTCCAAAGGACCCATCAAAAAAGGACCTGTACGAACGACATCACAGGAAGTGACTTGTTAGCATGGATCAGAGTATGAATGGTAACAGATGCAATAACCAAGGAATCCAGATGTGTTCACCGAATGAGCTTACTGAAAAACATCATGCAAGTCACCCCTACAGAGTCTGCCTGCAAAGACTACTAAGACACAGGTGAATGACCCATATATTCATGAGCGTATGTACACGTGCAAACGGAAAGTACACAATATTACAGACAAATTTTCAAACATTTAAATCCTTTTTCGAACCCAAGCTAGTTTCCCCGACAGAGCCTTTGGATTTCGGGAATTCTACACTGACGTCGTGCATCTATTATCCATCAGAATCACCAGAAGATAGAAAATAATAAAATACACCTCACTCGAATGGTGTCGACTTGCGTGGAAATTTCTGCCCGGAATGACCCTATGTTTGTCGTGCCCGACTTGTATTGCATGCTGTCTGAGTTCAAGACACCGTCGTCCGAGATGTCGCGGCGGTTTAACCTGTGTGCGTCCCACGATGAGAATGAATGGTCTCTGAGCCATCATGCAGTATATTTAACTCACGTCGCCAACAGTGCGATAGTGTACACTGGATGTGGGTCAACTTATCAGTTTCATCTTTATTTTGACCAGATATATCCGGGACGAACCTTTACTTAGTACCAGGTGGAACGGGCCCCACACGAGATTGTCCGGCATCCCAATAAACTGGGAAGTTTGTGAATCAGGGCTCGTACGATAACTTGATGGGTCTGCACTTACGAAAGCCATGTTAAGGGTCTGGACGATACTATATGGGTTTAAATCAATATCTTCATATGATAAAACGGAGGAAGATAGTTACTCACAATGTTACTACACCACGGTTTATTGTGTACACGATGAGCTTATCGAGGAGCGTGTCGGTCCTACGTGGTAAGGATCAGTAGAGGAAATAAACAGACAAATGAATATCGGAGGCCTACCGTCTGAAGCCGCCCTTGTGGAGGTGGAAGTAGTAACACAAGGAGCCGGTGATGGTAAGATCGCATATGGCAGCGATACCAAGGTCAAGACCAGCGAGGACCTAGTACGAGGACATTATATCGGTCAGTGATCAACAACAACGTGCCTGAGAACATTGCTATTTACCCAGAACCTCTTAGCTCCGAGTTTGGCGAAGAATCCCTGGATAAGGTCCTCGATGGACATCGCTGTTATGTTGTTAGTTATACAAGCTACCTCGAGTAAGTATGGAAGCGTGCTCACCAATCCCTACGACTAGAAGATTATTGATGTCGGCTTAGTGTAGTGCCACATCTGAAATCAACACTGGACATACCCAAGGCCGCGAATGCAGTGACACACTGACACGAAAGTTAGTCATAGTCTCATTCTGGTTAGAAGAACTTACAATGATTCCAGTGACCATCCAGTTCCTCCGCGAGACTGAAAAAGGGTTGGAATTGAGATCCATAAGACTAGTCCATTCGATGGTTTATGCTTACCCTTCCAGACGCTATGAGCGAAGAAGCTACCGAACGAAAACAGTCAGTCACATAGCCCCTCTAGATTTAATGGTCCTCACCATTGTACGATGAAGGTCACCAGGACCTTCAACGAAAAATATCAGCGGGAGTGGAGCATTGAAAAATAGCGGCAACCTCACCGTCAGCAAGCTCTCAACCTGTGGTCACGCAATTTAAATCAGTGGAACGTTCAGCCATGAAACCCGTGATGGTACATACACAGAGCGCCCTGAAGGGAGGGACATGCAATCAGTAAGCCGAATATTAAGGTCTCTGAAGACATACTTATCAATGATTGCCAACGCCGTGGGATCACCATAGTGTGTTATAAGGTACCAATACATTCCTTGAGCAGCGCATGCTGTCCCAGCCGTGTCTAAAAGACTGAAAGTAACGGTTAACAGAAATAATGTCCAATTAACAACAATAACGCACATGACCAAGGCAACCTAGGGCTCCACTGTCGTCAGAAAGAAATTTTCTAAGGGGCACAAAAATGGACTATTGGGCTCACCGTTGCTTTCAGAAGGGCGGGGTCCCGAGAATATCCTCTGAAGTAGTTGTACGCCTGTATTAGCTGCACGGGCACATCGTGAGGCAATTGTCCTCTAGAGAAGCCGGATATCGACCCACAGTTATTCCGTAGAGACTAGCCGATCAAGTGAGGCCGTCAGCTCGTCAGTTGAGCACACCGCAAATTCTTGCTTACCATGTTGTGATGACAAGGCCTATGAACAACATGCCGAAGGTTGTGTCGAGTGGAGCCATCTGGTCTGCGGAGACGTGTTCAATAGGGTCACTGGGTGAAAAAGACGCGCGGAACGACTGGGGGGAAGTAGGTGTATAAATCAGCAGCCCGTAAACACTTACAAATCCAGCGGCCAGAAGTCAGGTAAGACGGCAGGGGCCTCGTCTAATCTCTTGCTGCCATCTCTGGAAACGGGGAATGGCCGTGGCCGATAACTGTATCAGAATGACCCCATCGAGCTGGGCCAAACCCGAGCCGACTTGATCTATTTATAGTCGGGTTGGTTGTTGTTCGGGTTGAGTAATAAGCTTGCGGTGTTACTGCTACGGTACTGTCTATGGTAAGATAATGCCCCAATTTTGGAAGATCTTTGAGAGTCAGAACAACTACCTAGCAGCTAGGAATCCGGGTATGAAGGTCGGACCATTGCAGTATCAGCTCTATCCAAACTTGGAGTCACGAAATTGATAAGTAGTGCTCCACATGTCAATGCACACATGGACTACGGCTGACGGCCGATCTGAATGGAACACGCAAATAACCAGATCGTCCATCTTTGCGGAAGAAATATTGATAGGCATTGGGCACGGTTGTCGCACCAACGGAAAGCGCCCAACGTCTGCAAGTCCTGTCATCAATACCAAGTCCAGTATTCATCAAGACTCCCGACTGCGTCTTTAATTTTACGAGGAAGCCCTAAGTTGATGAACAATGGGACATGTGGACGGAAATTCGAAGGATCCAGGTTTGGTGAGAATGTTGAATAGATACACCTTCTAGAGATGATCAACGACTGTTGGCTGATCAAAAACCCAGCGGAAGCCAACACTTCGGCCCACAAACATCAATGCGCATCTATCGTTCACCTCGTGAATGCGTATCAATGGCGCATCAAGGACCGTTGGGTCTCGGTAGTTCTAGATGATCTACAATTAGAATCCATGAGTGGGATTGGTCGGAGACACCACGAACCACTATTCGGGTCGGATTGCCCCCTTACATATGTGGATGACGAAGTAGCGGTCAGAGATATATTTAAACACGACCAATCACTCGACCAGGTCGGAACAATATAACATCTCCGCATGGAATTTCTCCCCTGCACCGTATTACACGCTGACTACATGCTTGATAAGTATTCCCCAAGTAGATGAACTTGGTCACTAGAGACTGGAATAACCATCGCAACGTGCCCGTCGGGACGAACTAATACTGCGGCTCCCCTGTCGGGTGAAACCTTGAAAGTCTGGTGCACAAGCCCTACTTGCCTCCCAGTGTCGATACCGTCGTCGATGAAGACGCTGTATGGGCAATGAGTTTCCTTTAACCGATGATGATACCGTCTCGAAGCACACCTAGTACCAATAATATCTTCACGTATCTGGATGTAGCCAGTGGTTGATTCTTCTTTCTTTACGCGTAAAACCACGGAAGTTTCGATGACTTCCCAGAACCTTGGCGTTTCACTGAGTTTGAGGATGAAATCTGTGCAGAGTTGGTTGACCGAAGGCTGTGTGGTGTCGCCGGCAAACACGATGAGCTTGTATTTCATACTGTATCCGATGATATCAAGTGTGTTGCATGGCATCCAATCTTTGTAGCGAAGGATCTCGGCGGGCGGGAAGCGTTGACCAATGGTCACTCCAGCAATGATGTCTTGGAAGCGCCCAGACATTATGAGCGGTGATTCGTATCGTAAGCCAAGACCACTGAAGCAGAGTGAGCACGATACAGTGTTTATGACGAAAGGTAGATACTCACGTTATGAACAGGAGCTGGAGATGCCATAACCTATTAATCTCTCAATGTGAGAATATGCCAGTTAAGTGCAGTATGGAGGATGTACTTGGCAAATTCATCTGGAGCAAGCCCTTCGGGGCGGAAAAGCTTCTCAATCTCCTTGTCGAATTCAATGAGCTCCAAACTGTATGGGCGGCGCTCGGGCTCGTACGTGCCGAGTATGGCCTCACTAGACCAACCACGGATCACATGGGCCAATTTCCAGGCTGCGTGATGCAGAATTAGAAGGTGTTCATGTTCACGGATGTGAGCTTACATAGATTGTAGGCATCAACCATGGACACGTTAGCGCCTTGTCCTGCGTTCGGGGAGTGAACATGACCTGGAGAAATTTTCAGCAGTGAGTTCTTCGAATGCAGAAAGAAAGTTCTTACATGCATCCCCCGCGATGAAGATACGATTCTTGTGAGAGAATCGTGAGGCGACCCGCTGCGAAACTGGACACCCAGGGTTAGGATAAGCAAAACGTTCTGTGGTCTACGTACCTTTGTACATATTGCACCAAGTGACATTTTCAACACGCATATCGTAGGGGGCGAATCCAGTACTGATGATCTATTCCACGATTAGTAATGGGGGCCATCCAGGATTAGTTTTGCGTACCTTCGAAATCTTTGCTGTTCTGTCTTCTTCCGTGCTCTTGTCTAGGTCTTCAACAACTGCAGGATCTCGCAAAAAATTGTAGAGACGTGCAGTGTTGTTAGGTTTAGGGATGTACTATGGTTGCATTACGAGCTATCAGCTGCGCCATGATGTTGCAAAAAGTAACTAACGCCAAGTGCACCCGATGTAGGGGACTGTATGATATTCTTCGCTCGAGAAGTAGGGAAATTTGTCACTGGAGTGAAATCAATCACAGCATATGCAAGACCTTGGACGTGAATCAGCTTTATTGGAGAGTTTAGTGTCAGTATAGAGGACCCACCAGGACTCGTTCCTTCCATTGTGATCCCACATTGTTGGCGAACCCAGGAATGAGCTCCTGTAGTGTCAGGATGAGATGGAGGATCAACAGATACATATGGTAGTTGATATACCGTCACATCCAATCACGTAGCGAGCACGGATGGTTTCCACGTAATCGACAAGGAAATTATCGGAGACTGCTCTCTCCCTTTCAAAAGGTTGAATTTTTGAGGCCGCCAATCTGTCCTGGTTGAAATGAATGCAGCGAGCCTTTCGACGATTTCTCTGTCAGTAAAACCCCGCTGAACGAGCGAGATCGCATTTACTTTGATGGGGTAGTCTGCTTCCGGAAGGATCTCAAGTTCTGACAAGACAGATGGCTGTTCTACGTGAATGTTTACACCGGACAGAACGTCCTTCATGATTTCTTCCATTTGTTTGGCATGCAAAATCAACTAAACGGAGTTCCAATTAACGCACAGGTTGAGGATGGGACGTCGATACAATACCTCAAACTGATGCCGAGCAGATTCTAAAGGTACATTGAGGACTTTATTAACAAGCTGTGTGACTGTCAGCATGGTTATTAGGGGTATATTTCTGTACTCACTCACCTTAATTCCGGTCTGTTCCTCGTTCGGATTGTACGTGGCCTACGTGACATGAGTTTCGTGCATAGCTTCTGCGGTGTCCAACCTACCAGTTGATGCACGATCGTACCGAGCTGCTTAAGCTTGTCACCCATCCCGAGGCTATCCCACATCTCCACTGTGCGTGATTGAATACCATCTGCCTGTCCTGCGCTCTCACCAGGAATTCTGAAAGGGATGGGGAAAGTGTCCACATATAGACGTTCAGATGCCTACCTCCGTTCAATAATCTTGACACGTATACCAAGGTGGTTAAGACAGATTCCCGCGAACAGCCCAGTGGGTCCCGCTCCAACGATGAGGACGTCAGTTTCTGCGACGAGAGACATTGCGGTAAGCGTAACAGTCAAATTAGTGCTAGTAGGCTAGGAAATCACGATGATAAATAGCCGTTGGAGATCGCTATCTTTGCATTGCAGACCAATTTGCACAGCAAATGCTCACTTCTAAGCTGATTGATGGGTCGGGCGAGAACACTCACGCTCGATTCACGATCCATGGGTTGTGACCACCGTCACAGATATTTTTGCCTCATTGACTCATACAATGGAAGTCGAAACGTGAATCAGCGCCAATGGTCCACCATTTAAATCTGTCATACAGTCTCTCCAATACGAACCGTTTGTGATTAGAGCGATGTCTTTCGCGACAAACCCACCGGTGCTTATCGTACGTTGTATAGCTTCTTTCCATCTGAATAGTTATTGACCTCGGAACGTTCTAGGCGGGAAGTGGCCCAACGGGCCTTGTTCTCGCTCTCACTCTGCTGAAGAATGATATTCCAGTGAGGATCATCGAAAAAAATACAGAATTTCACCGCGGTATACGCGGTACGACTATGCAGGTACCATCTTATAGAATTTGGGAGGTTGTACAACATTCCTAAAACCCTCACCATAGCCACGAACGCTAGAATTGTTCAAGTTCCTGGGGATCATAGATGAAGTCCTTGCTGTCTCAACACCACCACTGCTCATGGCTATTCATGGACCCGATGGACAAATTGCCAAGGCTGTGACATGGGCCGAGGAGGCAGAACGATGTGCGCAAATCCCGTTTGTGAATATCTGTCCTCAACCTTGAGTCGAACCCTGGTAAATCCTCTACTAGCCCGAACCCGCCTCCACCAGTCAAGCCGAGATCGAGAATATTCTCCGGGTCCATGTAGCAAAATTCGGAGTGAACGTGGAGGTCGGTGTGGCGTTAATCGGCATCGAACAGAACGATGCTACTGTGACTGCCCACTTGGCCCACGAGGGTGTTGAAGAATTATTCAATTGCCAGTATGTAGTCGGGGCAGACGGAGCAAAAGGTAGAAATGTTTCATAACTCGTTCGTATTGCGGCGTTGATGTGTGTCTTTCCGTATTTTATGATAGGTAATACCAGGAAGCTCCTAGAGCTTCCCTTCATCGGACAGTCTATACCAGGCGATCGTATGTTGACTGCGAACGTCAAGGTAGATTTCAATCGGGAGGTAAGCTCTTGGGGAACTTTTCGTCCTCTAGTTATCTCATGGTATCGACTTCTAGTACTGGCATATGTGGGGCAGTTTCTCCGACGCGGCGTAAGTCACCAATGTACGGCTGTTCGTTTACTAACGTTACAATAGTATTGCACTTAAGCCGATAGAGCCCGCTCCTCTCTATCAACTTCAGGCACTCGGGCCCAACCTTCCGGAAGTGCTCCCGCTGGACCTCGCGGGTGTTCAGGACCTATTCAATAAAATAAGTGGCGGCTCTGATATCAAATTTGAAAAAGTCGAATGCGCAACCGAGTGGCGGTATGAGGAATATTTTCGTTGTAACGGCAACGCCTAATGCACCTCTGCAGGGCGAATATCCGCATGACGAAATCATTTAACGTTGGTCGAGTATTCCTCGCAGGAGGTATGGCTGATCATAACATACGCGACATAAAAATAATAGCATTGAAAAGATAGCGCACATTGCCACTCTCCATCGGGTGGGCAGGGCACCAATACAGCTGTCCAAGATGCTGTATGTTCTTCATATATTCTACCGCCGACGTATATTGATTAAGGATTTCTTACAGGTAAATCTCGGCTGGAAGCTCAGCCTGGTTTTGAGAAAGCTTGCACCTTGTTCTCTCCTAGACTCATACGCAGTTGAGCGTATGCCAGTCGTGGCAGAGATGCTCAACCTTTCTACAGACCTACATTCTCATACATTTCCCCGTATCGAGTCATCGTCTCTTGGACAGGAGAAACCAGAAAACCCTGAAAATGTTATGTTTCGACCCAAGTGGTTTCTCCAACTTGGCGTCAATTATAGATGGAGCACCATCATTCTCGATGACCGTGAAGTCCGTGATCAAAGCTCCGCCACTAAAGCCGCAGAGATAAATCCGTATGGCAAGGACGTAAGGAAGGTTCATGCCGGTGACCGGGCCCCGGACGCCACTCATCTCACAGACGGACCCACAATCACCACACTATTCGATATATTATCCGTGCTTAGGCACACAATACTCGTCTTCCCTGAAACATCGTCCGCTGCGGAAATTCAACATGATCTCGCAGCCATGAACGACCTTCATGCTTCCAACCTTATTGGTCTATTTTTAATAGTGCAGCCGAACACGGAGTTTGAAAAATTCTCAGTAATGTGCGATGGAGTTCTCAGCGATACCGAAGGATATGCAATTTCGGGTTACAATATTGCCGCGGGTGTGAAGACTTTCACGGTCATACGCCCGGATGGCGTTATCGGCGCGTATACTTTGGGGGTAGAGGGGGTAAGGCGTTATTTCTCTGCTGTATTTTTATGATGTGGTTACGAGGCTGGCTGTTGCCGGCGCCGTAGAATAACCATAAGCATCCTCACCTTCCCCGGAAAAATTCACCTCCAAAGTTAAGTCTCCCCACGCATGAACGTAAGAATGGACTACCGATCAAATATACTCAGGGGTAACCGGTAACCACGTGGGTGAGTCAGACACCGGGTCAAAGGGATAACCGGTATTCGATTGATGATTTACAAGGAATGAGTAAAATAAGCGCCTATGCCCACACATTTGAGGGTTCCCAACCAGGTCGAAACCTAAACAAAGCTGCTCGCTCGAACTAGCTATCCAACCTGGTGCAGACCTGACGTTGGTTGATGCATAGTATATGCATCAGAAAACTCTTTATATATACCGTTTCCATTGTTAGCATCTTCGTGCATACGAACCAAGTCCTACCCAGTCCGTCACGTCCTAATTAGGTGGAGTGCCCTAGTATAACACCTGCACCATCTTTACAGGTCTAAATAATCAATCATTCGCGTATTTTCGGCTGATTTAATTCTTCATCATCATGATAGACATCCAGGGATCGCCTGGGAGTTGAAAGTTGCGTTCTTGTGTCGCATTAGAGTTGAAGACTCATGCCCACTCGTGATCGGTCAGATGGAAAGGTTTGGATGGTAGGTTCATCGGGAAGCCGAGCAATACCGAACAGGTATTTTTATTCTGATCGCGTATATTCACCAAATGGTTATAAGACGGGTATCCCATAATGTTAGATATTCTACACCATAAATATATAAATCATCACTAGTACAAGGGTCCGGGATATGAAGGAGCACAAGACCGCCAAGCCTCACAAAAGCACCTCCAGGGCATAATCGCATACCATGCCCGAGAGAATCAGGAGTCCCAAGCTCCCATTGGCCTACATCCGGAGCATGTGAGCAAACGTGGTATATATCAGGAGTATCGATCTTACCTGGAACATCCTCCAACACTCAGAACCAACGTCGAAGTCAAGTGTGGTGAACTGCCAGATGAAGTGCATGGCCGCTCCGAAAACGGTGATGATGAAGTACGCTGGACCATTTCCATTCATCAGTCCCGTCAATGCCAAGCAGACGACGAAGCATGTCGAGAAGCATGCCAAGATCAGGCGAACATGGTCCCCGAAAAGAACAGCAGTAGACCTTATGCCTGCCTTGATATCATCCTTCCTATCCTGGCAAGCGTAAATAGTATCATAATGTAATGTCCAACTGAAAAACTGATTAGTATTAGAACCCAGTGCCCCGCAGTTGAGAAGCATACCATATACCGCCAAAGAAGAGGGTAGGAATGATTGACCAACTCATATAGCCCGTGTTAGAGATCCAAGCGACTGGAAGACCCCACGTCATGGCAATACCTATTATCTCAATGAGATCAGGGCTTCTGGAGTGGTGGATATCCTCTGACCTAGCCATGCCTGGGGCCAGTGCGTCCATCGTTTTGTTAACGGGTACACAGTGTCCACGAATAACAGACCGAATAGCCCAACTTTGATTCTGGAAGAAACTCTTGAGTTACAATGTACAACAACCGAAGGAACCCGCACTTACGCAGTCACATCACCAACGTACAACAAAAGTACAATACACGCAATGATGTGTGCAAACCAAAACGTTGCAGCGCCCGTGATCGACACGAGACCGCGGGCGATCGGACGCCCTCTAGTGCGCTCTATATTTTCAGAACCTTAGCATTCCTGCTAGACAGATCTTCAAATAGTACCAACCGACTCTCTTATCAAAATCTCGATCACATATATCATTCCATATACAAGCGGCGTTGTGCCGAAGGGTACAGCCGACGAGGTATGCAATCAACTGCACACAGAGCGATGTGAGTGGAAGTTTGACCGAGTGTGCAGCGAGTGCTAGACCCCATGCTGGAAACAAGATCAACGTTCTGCGATGAACAGTATAACATCATAAACTCACTGCTAGGCCAATATACCAGGATCGATCCAGCGGGGAACTTGTGAATTCTCGTCAATTTCAGGTACGAAAGCCAAAGCGGCGGGATCGGTTCTTGGGTTTGTGGGCTCGAGGACTCACAGAGGGGAGTCTTCTCGTGATTATCGATAGTCATAGATGTTAGTTT
The DNA here is from genome assembly GCA_963576785.1 of Chlorophyllum brunneum. Classification (NCBI taxonomy): domain Eukaryota; kingdom Fungi; phylum Basidiomycota; class Agaricomycetes; order Agaricales; family Agaricaceae; genus Chlorophyllum; species Chlorophyllum brunneum. Next base: position 561,667 of record OY756146.1, on the reverse strand, counting down.
AGGGATGCGCTGCGTCCGGATTCATGTGCACTGGTTATATATGTTTTCGATGCTGATACCTAGTACCACAAGGCTGTATCGAAACAATCCGGGTCCGTTTGAGTGACTAGGGTGCATAAAAATGGAGTCTCGCACAACCCCGTCCTGAAACCATATCCGTTGCGACTCGTATAATCATCATCAAATCTTGTGAATTTCTAACCATTGCGACGTGCCATATCGGTCAGTAAACTACGGAATGCTTATTATGCTCCGAGTCATTCGCGCATCTTCCCATCGGACGGAAATGCTAGAGTCGCGGATTGAAGGTTGTGACCTGTGTTATGTTTGAGGCAAGGAGGTGGATTTGATTGATCATCTACGAATGCGTGTTTCATACGGACGATTACACCGTTAGAGTCAGCGAACGGCCTTACATCTGGGTCAAAGCCAAGAGCGCTCTTAACTTAGACTATGGAGCATCATATCGCTCGGATTGGCTGTGAAGGTTGTTCCGCCATGCCGTCGATGACCCTAGATCTTTTTTGAGATGAGCGCTTTCATCCCGTCTTAGGCTGGCACGTCCCTCCGCGACCACGCGCATTTGGGCTTCTTTTTCACTTCTTTGCGGCTAACAAAGCCGGCACCGTTGCGGGCGCGCATGGCCGATGCGTTCTCCTACCTCTTCGACAGTGGGTGGGGGCAGTATTGCGGTTAGTCGCAAACCATCTCGGCACCTGCTGTAAATACAGCAGCACCCAGGCGTCGATCACCACTGTTCTACCTCAAAGGTCCCGACATGGGAATCCAGATTTGGATGACCCTGACTAATTTCCTGGTTAACGTAAATGCGTATGTAATATACAGCCTCGGAGAGAGGAGGTCAACGGTCCTGAGTTGAGCGTGGTGCTACTAGTCTATTCTAGCAAGGAGCATCTCGTGGGTGGGGTATGTAGCGGTGGCACAACGCGTGTTGCTGCCGGGAGGATCATAGGAACAATACTATGGTCTCGGAAAAATTGTATTCTTACTCAAAATGATGACCGCGGTCATTGACAGGATCTATCTCACATTATCTGGACATTCAACATTCAATCTCTACCTGGAAAGGGACGTCTCAATTGGTGTGGCCCGATATTTATATCATGACATCGCTAGTAAAAGTGGTTTCTCGGTCACAACACGTGAAGAGAAGCTTGCCGGTGTATGATGCCGCAACGTTTCGATCTGGAGCATATTGATCAACACGAGACATCTGGTGCTTCGTTCGACCGTCAGCTCACTCCTCATCTTCTAGTCTGGCCAAGATTACGCCTTATGTAGTACTTACCTATCCAAGGGAACCACTTGGCCGAGGAGGCTGTGTTTAATCTGCACTAGCCTACCTCGAGCTGCGCTTTGGTGCTGATACGACCTATGGCGTTATGGGAATTGTTGATTTCTTCATTATCATCAACAACTGCCTATCACGTCGAAAGTCAAAATGATTACTTACATACTATAACCCACGGCGCGACAACTTCTATAAAAACTTGTGTCCGGCAGCTACATCTATCAACCTCAAGGTTCACCCCTCTCTTTTATGTGTTATTTAAGGCTTGTCGATGTATTTGTGTGGGATACAATAAATAACATACACTCTAGGAATATTTTGATCTCTAGAATGACTGACTCGTAGGTATGTTAACATCATCGAACTACGCATTCCAAAGCTTCCAACAATCCATGCTATAAACCGAGCCCGTTCGTAGGGCTCGGTCGCTCCCGTTACTGGTTTTAGCAGCTCTAAGTTTGTCACTGTAGTGTACCCTTGACCAGAGTTCATGACAAGTTTGGTATGGTAATATTATACGATGCCAAAGGAGTGGTAGTCCATATCAGGCCTCTTGCTTCATACAACCGCACTAGCACTGCCATCGGCAGGCTTCTCCGGGTGAGAATGAAGAGAGCCCCCATTTTCTGTATCTCTAGACTCTTTTTGCCCCTCCGATCTCCCTTCTCCCTTTCCTCGGTTTTTATAAAATATTAGCACAGTGAGCGCTTGTACGCCCACTAATGCCAGTATATACCAGAAGCCGGCCGAGCGGCCTTTGAACGTGTCCGTTCGACCGTTATTGACGCCTACTTGGATGGCGGTGACAATTGGTATACCGATGGCTGTTGATAGTTGTAAACCGGCGTTATATATCGCGCCCACTGTACCTGCCATTTCCGGCGGCGTCACCCGGAAGATCGTGATGCTGCAGAGCGACGAGTTAGCTCAAGAATTTGGTGGCTGCATTTTACGACTGAGTTACGTACTTAGTACTGGAAAAGACGAGTGTGCCTCCGATAGTCCCTATGATGAATGCGGGGAAGGTGAGGCGCCAGTAGTCTCGTGAGGTATGTGAGCATGCGAGTAGCGCAGTCGCGCCGATGAGCAGTACATCTCCTGCGAGCACCACCCACTTTGTCGATACATGGTCTGGGAGACGACTCGCGAATGGAATTACGAGTGTGATTAGAATTCCGAGAGGTAGGCTATGTATAAATATTGGTTTGTTGTGTGTTGTGGAGTGATTTGAGATGAAGATGGACGTACAAGTGCACAGCGGATATGATGGCGCTCCAGTGGAACTCCACTTGCCATGTGGTTGAAAATGTGTAGAAGACGTTGGCGAACCAGAAGAATGGTATCAGAGAGACTGAGATGATGACTGCGAAATTTGGATAGAACCAGGTTTTAGGAGGCCTGTAAATGGAACGGTATTAGAGATGGTATATAGATAAGATAAAGGGAGCTTACAGTGCAGCACGTTCGGGTGAAATAGAGCGTTCCCACAGGAGGAAGATTGCAAGGAGTAGAATGGAGATGACGAAGGGTGCGATGAAGCTAGGGGTATTCCACCCTAAGCTGGATCCTGATGTCACTCCAAATATGAGCAGCAAAAGTGCACCTGTTTGCTGGATTAAGGTTTACCGAAGTATAGGAAAACAATCCGAACTGACTTGTCACAAGGCCAAACCCTAGTAGATCGATGTTCTTCGGTTTCTCTCTGTGCTCGCCTCCCACACGATTTGGGATAACAAAGACGCACAGTAAGGAGACAGGTATACCAACGACACCACCTATCCAAAATACCCATCTCCACGTCGCGAATTGAACCAGAATGGCGCCCAGAATCAAACCGAGCACTGGAGAAACAAGTTAACTCCACGGATGTTTCGGAAAGAGTAGAACAGTGGGTGGCACTTGCCGTTTCCGATCGCTGCCATTGCTCCGAATACAGCGACGGCCTGAGCTTGTTCTTGCGGTGAAGTGAACATATTGACAATTAAATGAAGGGCAGACGGTATCGTGGTGGACGCAGCTGTTGCTCTGAGATGAGGAAATATTTGCATCTTCTAAAGTCTGAACATACCAAGGCCAGTAAATGCCCTTACTACGAGAAGGCCGATAGTATTTTTGCAAAACCCGGATCCAAGGGAAAGGCACCCGAAAGAGAAGCACCCCACGAGGAATACATATTCTGCATCATCGAATTAATAAATTTTAGGTGAGAGAGCCCGGTACGTACTTGGATTATAAACATCACTAACTCGACCGCTCTTCGGGTAGCGTAAGCGGGTTTTCGGAATGATTCAGGGTGACCATACTCACTACGAGGAGGAATGAAGCAAAGGTAAGTTGGTAAGACGCGATGAGCCATGCGCCCTCCTGCACTGTCATATGTAGAGCTGATACTGCAGCTGGTAGAGCAATGAATATGGCAGAACTGTTGAACACTTCCAAGAATTGCGCTATGCAGAAGAGGAAGAGTAGAAACCATCGTCGGGCCGCTGAGATCGTTGGAGAGGGCGCAAGTTCCACTCTGGTGTTGTCGTCCATGGTAAGTGGGTGCGTGACGACGGAGTTCGTGAGGGTGTCAGCATCGTCCGATGTGAGGCGCAGTAGATATTAGTAACTCAGAAATAGAGCTACTACTATAGTACATGCTTCGACCATGATTTGCCGTGACCAAATGCGCGCTGTGATCGGTTGATCTAAGAACTGCCGTGTCGTTGAGGTAATTTACCGCTCACAGCCTCAAGCCGGACTTCGATGGAATGGATACGTGTGAGCTAGCTACGCACCATGAGAACCCACCTCTAGGTCCATCAGTCTGGGAAAGTTTCAGAAAATATCAGCCCAATCAGACACCAACCACAGCCAATTCATAGCCAATTCATACCTGTGTCTCTACACTCCACACCTCCACTACGACCATGTTCTCTCTCATCTCTGCCATTAGACGTATCAATAAGGCATGTATTGCGGTTTCTCCTTTTGTGTGTCCAACTGAAAGCCTTCGACACAAAGGGAAACAACCCACCGCACGTGGCTAAAACGTCGAATCCTCTTCGGTTCGGTATCATCAGCGCGGCCCGCATTGCCCCTGACTCCATAGTCAAGCCGACGTGGTGCCATGAGGACGTCGAGGTTATTGCAATTGCGGCGCGAAGTCAACAGCGTGCGGACGAATTTGCAAAACAGTGGAATATCGCAAAGTCATATGGTGGTTCTAATGCATACCAGGGTTCGTCGACCCTGACCCGTGTTACATTAATATAAGTTGAATCTGACGTGACTCGTAGACCTCCTCGACGATGCGGATGTCGATGCTGTCTACATTGGTGTATGCATTCACAGTATTCTGTCCTATCTACTTCTTATGCGTCATTTCAGTTACCGAACAGCCTCCACTTTGAGTGGACTATGAAAGCACTCCAAGCGGGCAAACACGTTCTTTGCGAGAAGCCCGTCGCTGACAATGAAGAAGAAACGAAGAAGATGTTCGACTTTGCGAAGGAGAAAAATTTGGTCCTTCTTGAGGCATGGCAGGTCAGGTAAGTGACGGCGCATCTCTCCATCGATGCCACTTGTGGCATAAATGTCCACGTTACGATTCTCTGCTGACACGCATGACCATATGCCAGATTTCATCCCGCTATCCAAAGAGTCAAGGCCATTATTGATGGGGGCTCGCTTGGCAAGATGGTCTCAATGCACACGAATCTCGCCGTATGGAGCAGCATATTCTTCGAGAAGAATGACATACGTTTCAATTATAGCCTTGGCGGAGGCGCCCTCATGGACATGGGGCGTAAGTCATTCAACCTCTTCTTCTCGGAATGCTCCACTAAAACCAACTGCGTCGCGCAGCCTACCCAATCAACTGCATGCGCTATCTCGCATCCGCAGAAGCAGAAGTAGAAAGTGCAGAAGTGATCTGTCGTTTGGAAAACATCGACCGACGAATCGAAACTCACATGCACTTTGGTGATCTGCCAGCGGTGATTATCACTGACTCTGCTATGGACGGGTGGGGTCCGTTTGGGCTGTTCCCGCAATGGATCAAAATGATTCTCCGTGTTGAATGTGAAGAGGGTGCGGTCGAGATAAGCAATTATGTGCTTCCTCATGCTTGGCATACGATCAGAGTCATCCCGAAGAATGGTACAGCTCGTACGGAGAAGGCCTACAAACCAGAAAACGGGAAAGGTGAAGAATGGTGGTCTGCGTAAGTGCGATTGCTTGGTGTATGTTGTTGCTGCGGTCACTTATTTGTTCTTACAATACTGTAGGTACCGGTACCAGTTGGAAGCATTCGTGGACAAGGTGCGCGGGCGTACGCCGCAAGCGTGGCGGTCTGCTGAGGATTCAATCAACTGCATGCGCACGATTGATACCATCTATACTAAAGTCCGTTTTTCTTATTCTGCCGGTACAAACTATGACTCACCTATCTATCCTGATCAGTGTGGACTTCCGTTGCGCCCAACATCCCAGTACACCATCTAACATCCCCCGATGTTGTGACTGCTCTGCATTAGTCCCCGCCTCGGGATATAGCCCCCTGTTGTACTTACTCTCGTTTAGTCATGAATAGCTATGTCGAAGTACCTCTAGCACAAAAATTCACTCAGTTTGTTAGTCTCCATCTTATTATTAACATGGAATGTGGACATACTTGAGGGCAAATAGCTGGCTGACATGCTATTATTCTCTCTTTCTCTGTGGCTCACATGTGCTGCTTGACCAAGACAATATGAAAAATGTGTTTTTTGCTGCATCAGAGGTCAATTTCCCAGAAATGGTCTCTACAAGTTGTAAATAATAGTAGGAAACATGCAAAAATGGGTTTTTATAGAAAAAAATATTGACTTGAGAGACTAGTTCCCAAAACAAGATTTAGCTCTGCTATGAAACATATCTGTCCTACATTGCCCTCTGTGTTTTTATCCATATATTGATGAAAAATTAACAACATCTAAGAACAATAAGATGTGAATTAGATCTCAGGTTCCAACTTACATATCCCAATTCATACTATCTACCTCCAAGGTATTGAGTACTTATCCTGATTGCAAATCTAAATGGAAGTTCTGATAAAAGGGCTCTCAGAGTACCAAAGAATAGTGTAAGGCATTGAATTAGGGAAATAAAATATACTATATGTTTTTACAGAATTATCTAGACATTGCTTTATGTGAATTTTAAAGAAAGACATAGACTGTTAAGTACAATACTACCAACAAAGGTATAGTCCTTATAGAACAGTGGACTAGATGAATAGAGGACCTTGGCTTTAACTTATGTACTGTGCTCTTCCAAGTACTATAGTGATCTTTACTTAGATAACCACTTGTTACTAGGATAAAGGTTGGATGTGGGTAGTAGACAAGTGGAGGGATTTACTTGTATAGTAGAGAGTGATAGAGGAGGGTAGTCAGAGACTAAGTTGATAATCAGACTACCAAATATAGTAGGGGACAAAACCTTTTCAATGATTTCCACTTCTGGACAACTTCTTAAATACCTTCTGAACTACTAAAGCAATTGGCTCCATATTTTGATTGTAGATAGCCCTACATCTACCCTATGTTATTTATTAATATCATAATGTAATATGAATTTCCTGAGGTGCTATGAATTAATGAATATTATGAGTGCATTGGAAAGATTTTGTCCCTCACCTCTAGACACATAACTTTATTGATTGCCTCCAAATAAATTCAAATAAAATCAGGTGACTATGGTAGATAATGTATAAATAGATGTGCTTACTTTCTATGCAAAAAATTAACCCACTACAGTATCATTCCCTATCATGAAATCTCTTTCTCCTTCCTAAATTGAATATATTCCCTTTTTTCTGGATTGAGGGCATTCTGTATCTAAAATTGCTTCAACTACTCCCCATTCACTTGGTACTATCTCCAGAATTTATTCTTAGCACAGGCCAACACTTTCCAAGCCTATTGGTAGTTAACCATGCCAATTTTCCTTCTCTGATACCAAATATGCCATACATTTTATTACTTCTGGCAAGATTGAAAATGTCTCCCAAGCCACAAAATCACTCCAGACAGCCCTGGATACACTTTTGATATCCAAAACTATTTGACAAACACTTAGAAGGGCAGGATTAGTAGTTGTAGTGAAGAGATCTTGGCCTGATCTTTCTAGAGTACAAAGGCAGAAGAGGTTGAAGTTTGCAAAAAGATATAAAGACTAGACTGTAGATGATTGGAAGAAAGTAGTTTGGTCAGATAAGACCAAAATTAATTGTATGGGATCAGAAAGCAGGAAATGGGTGTAGAAAAGGGTAGGAGAGGAGCTTACTAACAGACTGGTAAAAAGAACTGTTAAGTTTGAAAAAGGTTCTACCATAATATGGGAGTGTATGCTGTAGCAAGGGCCAGGCTGTTTATACCATATTGAAGGTATAATGAATGCTGAAGATTATGTTCAGATTCTAGATGATAAACTTTACAAAAGCCTCAAAAAATATAGGAAGAAGAAGTGGGAAGTTATCTTTTAACATAATAATAACCCTAAACACAAGAGCAAAAGAGTCCAAAACTAGCTTGAAGACAGTGGTACAGAAGTTATGGTGTGGCCTCCACAATCTCCAAACCTTAACTCCATTGAACAGCTTTGGACTCATGTCAAAAGGAAGCTGGAGAAGTATGAAACCTATCCTTCAAGTATACATGAATTAAAGACAAGAATGAATATAGAATAGGGGAAAATTCCAGTATCAGTGTATCAGAATTTGATAAAGAGTATGCCTAGAAGGGTTCAGGCTGTGTTGAAAGCTAGGGAGGCATATACCAAGTACTAGAGAGTTGATTTTGTAATATTTGACACTAAGAGATAATATCCTTCCAATGCACTCATAATATTCATTAATTCATAGCACCTCAGGAAATTCATATTACATTATGATATTTATAAATAACATAGGGTAGATGTAGGGCTATCTACAATTAAAATATAGAGCCAGTTGCTTTAGTAGTTCAGGAGTTATTTAAGAATTTGTCCAGAAGTGGAAATCATTGAAAGAATTTTGTCCCTTACTATACAAGTGTACAGAGGACTACTTATATACTAGTAGTAGAAAAGTGTCAGAAGGTCAACTGACAAGATAACAGAGTAACTAGACAAGAAAAAGAATAAAAAAACATTATATAATATTGGTAACAGGAACGTGATGCAATAAGTGGAACAAATAATACTGAAGTATAAAGTAATAGAGATAGAAAGGACAAAATGTAAAAGGAAACAAGATGTATGAAAATGGACAGAAACAAATATAGAAAAGGTTGATTAACTGATAGGTCTGGAAGAAAGATAAGCATAATCAGTAAGTGATCTTCTACACAAACTGAAAACCTGAGCTAAGGTAGAATTGTATTCTAAAACAATTTACTGGTTGTAACAGCTACATAAATCAGGAATATAGTACATATTCCTTATTTCATACATAGTCAGCTCCTGACCCTTTGCATATATTATCACTTCTAACTGATCCTGATCCAACAGTATTGATTATGCTGTCATTAGCTTGTTTTCTCCAAAAAACCCTTTTTTACCATCTCTTATCCTTTTGGACCCTCTTGGGCTCAGCTGGACAAATTTTTCTCAATGTACCCCAGCTGGGATACTGAGGTAGAATGAGGCCAATTCTGATAGTACCCATAATTAGGGTAGTCACCTAGTAGAACTAAACTTGTACTAGAGCCCAGTCTTCAAGCCCTTTTGCCAAGGAAACACTATATATCATTCAGTGTGTATTAAACTGTGTCAAATACCTATGTATCAACAAAAGTAGGCCAAATGCCCTCTACTAGAGAACCAATTAGAAGAAGGGATAGTCTGCAGGAATCTTAGTTCATACCAATAGTCTTGAGGATGTGAACTATATGATGCTTCAGGCACTCTAGCCATAATATATTCAGAGGATAGCACATAAGGGTAGTTTTTATGGATATACTGGGCTGCTTGATTACAATCTGGGATTTTTGCAAGCATCAAGCTCACAAAGGCCTTTAGGAGTAGTGATATAGGAGCTGCATCCTTACAGTCTGTTAAGGATTTGTGACTAGTCTTCAGTTCTTTATTCTATCCAAAAAAGGACAAACTCAAGGTCAAGCAAAGAAAACACCCAAGCACGAGCGAAAAGCAGTCAATCCATATTCTGTATCTATGGATCACTATGAGAATCGCAGTAGAGATTTTTAATATGAGCTGTTCGACGGTGTATGCACGATAAGCCGGAATGGCGAGCTGATAAGGGAGGGTGGGAAATATTTTGTCTCAATCGTCGCGCTGATGTGGGCCGGGAGAAGAACAGATCCGCTTCAAGGCGACCCAATTGTGCCTCGGCTTCTGTAAAGGTTTGTATGAGGGCAGACTAAGACCCGTAACGAGGCGGTTCCACTACCAATCCGCATATAAGGAATTCGATACGGTGTTCCAAACTATCCTCGTTCCGAAGGATTGCACGCCAGGCATTTGGGCTTTGATCTGAATTACTCGCTCAAATCCGCCCATAGGTGCTCTTGCTCCAACTAACAGACAACCAAGTGCGCATGTCTCCATGCAAACTTCAAGGCAACCGTTCTTTGCGAAATGTTCATACACATCATCGCACCTGTCGACAGAATTCGTTTCTACCATGCACGATGCCCACCATCAACAATGATACTGTATGAAAAATGAGTAAATGTATCTGTACAGAGGATAAATGACGTACTCGCTGCCAGTGCAAAACGTCGAGGCGTCGCTAGCGAGCCACAGGGTAACCCCTCTCAACTCGTCCGGTTTTCCGATCCTCCCAAGAGGATTCTGAGCAGACCATTGTCTCATCAACTCTGGCCTGGGATCTAAGAAGTCTTTCGTCATCCTTCACAGATGGTTATCTCAGTAAAAAGGATTTCCAACAGGTTGAGAGCATACTGGGTGTATATGTATCCTGGGCTGATGGTATTGACGCGAATCTTCTTCGGACCAAGCTCGCAAGCCATCGAACGAGCCATTTGAATCACAGCAGATTTACTGGTATTATAAGCAACCCAGTGTTGGCCGAAATTAGTGATACTGCCGCTCATGCTGGCTGTCATGATAATGCTTCCGGGGATACCAAGCCTTTCCATCTGACGACCAGCCGCTTGGGCAGTGAAGAGCACGCCATCGACATTGATGTCCATTAACTGCAACAGTCTATGAGCCTCAAATGACTGGAACATTAAATGAAATACTCACCTTCCGAAATTCCTTAGCAGGATACTCCAAACACTCAGCACCCCTCAGGATTCCAGCATTGGCGACGCACACATCCAATCTGCCTTCTTTCCTTACTATATCCTCGGCGATGCTCCACATCTGTTGCTGGTTAGTAACATCACCATTAACGTACTCCAACCGCCCTTTGCCTTGGATGCCAGAAGCAATATTCGGCAAACCCGCAACATAAGCTTGGACCTTGACCCAATCAGCGATTGGTTCGGGAGGAAGGTCAAGGCAATAGACTGTTGCGCCTGCTTCAGCTAGCGCTAGCGCCATTTCCAACCCAATCCCACGTTGAGCCCCGGTGACAAGGGCAACTCGATCGTTTAGGAGAAAGGAGGTTAAAACCGTGCGAGAAGGTGGAAGATCGTTAAGGGCTGCTGCTACACCCACAGGCTCAATTGAAGTGGCGGTGGACATGGCTCGTATGGTGGTGTAGAGCAGAATGAATCTGAGACTTGGATTGAGCGGGCACTTTTATACCCCAGATGAATTCGTGTGTGAAAGTCTTGAAAAGGAGGTCGGTCACGGTATGCTCTATGGAAACTTGAATTATATAATTATACTTTTACAAGACATAATCTGAAAATGGGAAAATCGTTCATCAAATCAGAAAGAACAAACCAGTTTTTTGATAAGGCTCCCACCTAGAGAATTCACGATGCCTTCACAGTCTCGACTTCGGCAGTCATTCGTTTCCTTGCGAGGTCCAAGAGCTGAGAGCCTTGTAAACCCCCAGGCGGTAGTTTACCGAAAACTGCACGCGTTTCGGTCTTGCTTAGGTATACGTTTCTCGAGACGTACGCCTTGAGCTAAGATCGCGTCGTTTCAAAAGTCAACTACATGGGAAAATAAACGGACAAACGCACAGGTGTGGACTCGATCTCGGCAATCGGGGGAGCTACGAACACACGAACTTTTTCATCCACAAGACGATATTTGGCCTTTCCACCAATGACATGTTTACCAGGTGCACCTGTCCGGTGACCTCCAGGAAGAAATGCCTGTCGGGTACCTTGTTTCCGGTGAGTTGTCGCGTTGAGAAACTTTGTGATATGATAGGCACACCCTTGTAGTAATCTTTATTACCCCTCTTTGGTGTCAGTGGTCTTCGGGATGCTTTTGAACAACGAACGACGGTGGTGAACATTTCAGTAAACTGTCGACAAACAAATTTGTTTCTGCTTGACATTGAATTCGCCGGTTCCCACGATTGCCTTCTCGACGGCCCGCGTCAGGACCGCCTCTTCCGGACAGATACCCATAACAATAACATTATGGTCAAGAAAAACACATCGGGTCGAGGGGGTAGCGCCGGTAAGCGTGGTAGAGGGAGAGGAAGAGGTTCAGGGAATCGGGGAAGGTTCAGGGACCTGTCTACCTCGATATCATCCTTGGCTGAAGATCGACCAGAAAGCGCTGTAGATGATGTCGAGCAAGGCCAAGATTCCGACAGTGGAGCGGTGTCTTCTGGGTCTGGTTCGTGACACCATCGTACTTTTTAATGTCTTACGGAGACACTCACAGCAGAAACAGACGATGAACTCGAAAACGTCCGGATCGAAGTTCCCGTGGCCATGTGGGTGAGGTCAAAACTCTCCCCCTGGTTTTATCCTTCAAAACTCATATATGACTAGGACTTTGACCACTGTGATCCTCGTCGTTGTTCAGGCAAAAAACTTGCACGTCTAGGTCTTATCAAAGAGCTCAAAGTTGGGTCTCGGTTCAGGGGTATCGTAGTTTCGTGAGTATTATTTATACCCCCCAACCTATTTTCCGTCTCCTTGCGAACCTACATTAACTCATTATCATTTACTGTAGACCAAAGGGAACCCAAACCATCAGTCCCTCGGATCGAGATATCATACTCAAGGCTGGTCTTGCTGTCGTTGAATGTTCCTGGGCTCGCCTCGATGATGTACCTTTTGGTAAGATTGCCAGCCCCCATGAGCGAGTTCGTAAGTCATCACACTCTCCACTGAACACCCTCATGTTCAAGCGTACTCAGTCCCATATTTACTCGCTACGAACCCCACAAATTATGGAAAACCCTGGAGGCTGAATTGTGTTGAAGCCCTTGCTGCAGCTTTTTCTATTGCAGGCTTCAACTCGTACGCTGAGAAGCTTCTGAGTGGGTTCGGCTGGGGTGACTCGTTCTGGAATGTCAACCAGTACGTTTCAGGAATCCCTACAGATCACGTTTAGTCAGATTTGCGTGTTTAGAGTTTACCTCGAGCGGTATCAAAAGTGTACCACTTCAGAAGATATCGTTGCGGCTCAAGAAGCTATTATGAACGAACTGGAAAAAAACTACGAGGATGCTCGTAAACCAGGTGCGCTTTTCGTAGACCCCTATTTTTTCCAGATTCTGATGCATTTACTCTGTAGAAATGGTGGATGGTCTGGGAGAGGACCTCCTTGTTGCTAATCCTAATCACCAACAAGAAGTACTCTCAGACGACGGGTCCTAATAAGTGTAGGATACATATACACACTGAGATTTCTGTAAGCATGTTCACTGCAGTTCGAAGCATATTAAGAAACCAAATTTTATGAAGCCTTTATGTATGATGGGTCATGGAATCGCTACACATAAGTATCGCGTCCAATCGTTTCCATGCGGAAGAAGTTGTTTCGCGCTTTCTAGTGCTTATAACCTTTGTAACAGGGTCGATGAGAGCTGAGTGCAACTGATTTTCACAGGTTTCCTGTTGAGTAACTACAATGTCATCCTTTATACATGTACACTACAGCTAGTATCATTCCGCGAACAAGGAGACCCAGTCATGTGTTTTTTTTTTCACCGGATCAACGACATGACGTCATAATATTTCGGTCAACCGCAGTCTCGAGTCCAACAAGCAGTGGCCCCACAATTCCAAAGAATCCCAAGGAGGCTATGGTTATGACGCGTTATGACGACGCTACCACCGTCATACCCATAACCCTAACAGGAGACGTGGCGGGAGCAGGGCGCGGGTATATAAACCTTGCCCATCCGCGTTCTGAATTCATCATCTCTTGTACATTCATCACATCAACCATCATCATGTCTTCCAACTCTTCTGCTGCCAACTCTTCCGCCAACAACACCGCGTCCGGTGACCCTTCGTATGTCTTCTCGTGTCTCTACTCGCTGTATGCTGTATTCATCGCTCGAACTTTCAGCAAGGTCTCTGGTCAAATGCACTCTGTCAAGGGCACCGCCGTAGAAACTCTCGGCAACCTTACCGGTATGAGTTCTATGCAGCAATCCGGAAAAGACGAACACTCTGCTGGCGAGAGCGAGTACAAGGCTGCCCAAGCCAAGGCATACGGTGAAGGTGTGGCAGACCGTGTCGCTGGGAAGAAGGATACTGTTGTCGGCGCTGTGACTGGTGATAGAGCCCAAGAGGCGTCTGGTGAATTTATTCTCCAACGCATATATTCAACTATCTGTGCTCATACAATTTTGTATAGGCAATGTTCGCCACGATGCGGGGCAGACCAAGCAGCAAACCAACGCTTAAGGGCGTTATCTTGAACATACCGTGTACTGTATTCGTATAATCCTGGGTATTAGTTATACACATATCATTTCGCTCTGTCGACGTCTCGGAACCTACGATTCTAAACGAGTGCTGAGGCACAAGTCGCGACTCACCATAAGTTCGAGCGGGAGGAGGGATAGGTTTTGTTATCCGTGATTGGCCAATCCCTGAGAGTGAGTTATCTGCGGATGGGCATGGATGGCGCTTAATGTATTCTGCGAGGGAACTCTGCCTATTTTTTGTACCCTTCTCCGCCCACCTGTGAGATCTGAGATCCGGCTAGCTCCTACGCCTGCGGACCGCTAAACCTACCTTGAAGCCAAAACAACTGGCCAGTTAATTGTGGATCTGAATCAAATATCACTAGGAACACCAGAGGGTCCTGCACTCGCTAAAATTCAGGATTGGCTGGATTGTTATAACGTACAGAAATGGAATATAGCACTGATCGGCCTTGCCCGACTCATAATCGCAATGCTCGTCACGACAAAGAGGCTAAGCAATAAATCAACCCTTGATCATACCGTGTACCGTATTCTTATAATCGGGGGCATTATTATACACATACGACGTAAACCTGTAATTGTGAGCCAATGTAGAGGTACAAGCAGCGACTCCGGATCTGGAGCACAGTGTCTATTCTTCTTCGTCCTCGTCTCCAGAAACCTCGGCGTTTTCCTGTCCTGCCTTGGCCATGAGTTGGGCCAAATCTTGTTCTTCTGTCTCCGACACTGCTTTCGGCTAAAACCAGTTCAGTACGAATACTAGGTCCCATAGCCGCGATCCGCACCTTCATCTTGACGACAAGCGACCCGCCTTGGTCTTCAATCGTACCCTGGATTGACTCGATTGCGCGCTCCAGCCGTTCAACTGCAGCATACTAAAGGGAGAGTGAGTTCCAGTAACATAACACTATGGAGCACACCCACCTTGTCTGTTGCATTTGTGCTTAGGACGTACAAAGGAGGAGCAACCAGCTTCGCTTTGATAGGTACGGCCTCACTGCTTTGTTTCTCGCCGGCTTTTAGCGCCCTTTTAATGGCATCGATGCCGGCGGGGGTGTAACATGTCAACTCAATATCAGCACGGAGCTTGATCGGTTGAGGAGTTAGACGGCGAGCGACGGTGGTAATCAAGATTGAGAGAGTGGAGGGAGGGATAGGTTCTGGTAATGATGACCAGACACTATCAGCTTCACTAACATCGATATCAGAAAATAAATTCAGAGAACAAGATAAATGAATATATACGCACGTTAATGCAAGTTTAAAAGCATCGTAAGGATGCCCATATTTTTTCCCAAGTGGCCAAGCAACCGTTTCATACAACTTTTCCAATTTCTCTTCTTCATTCACAGTCCCAGGTCCAATAGGAATATCAATATCAATCCCATCCTCCTCTTGTGCCAACTGCCTAGCTTTCCTCGCAGCTTTTTTCGATTCTTGAACTTGAGGTCCACTTTCGATAGGTACGATAGGTTCACCATTAGCATCCAGTGTAGGAACTTTTGATGCCACATGACGTAGGATTGATGCAACTGTTTTGGATTTCATATAGCGTTCTTCGCATTTGACGATATCTTCTGGTGATACACGACGTTTTGAGAGATCGATGTAACCTTTTTCTTTATCGACTCGAAGAACGACGACTACTTCGTTACGACCGACACGGATTAGTTTTTGAACGGATCGGATACGACGACGGGATAGTTCAGAGAGGAGAATCATTCCTTCTGTGTTGTCGTATTCGAGCTGTTATTATGTATATTATTATTCCCATATCTCAAACGTCAGTTTGTTGATTGTGTATGGATGAGACGTACGAGTTTGACATAAGCACCCATTTCTGCGATTTGACGAACTTGTACCATGACGAGTTCGTCGACTTCGGGGTATTTCTGCTCGTAGTAGCGCATTTTTGGTGGGAGGGAGTCAGAGTCAGAAAGAATTGTGATTTGATTCGTGATAACTTCATTAGGGTTGACCCTAACCCGAAATTGTGGGTTACAGATGATATATCGGGAAATCGTGCTACGATACAACTTGAACTCGTTCTACGACGGTTTTTATTTATCTACCTTGGATGCGTTACTGGAGGGGAATATAGTAAGCGAGTTTCTTTGAATGACAAAGTGATTCCTTTACTTACGTTTCCACTAAAGCTTTCTACATGTAGCGAAATCGATGGACCGCCTTTAAGAATGTCCATCATATGAGGATGACGAATTGCCTTCCGGACCGCACTAGCAAGACCCTGTGTGCCACATACTATTTTTCCAAAGCTCAAAACTGTTCTTCAATATACTGATAATGAAGAACTCACCATTCACAGACATGGTATCCCTCGTCAATCCCACCTCCTCCTTGATCAATTTATCCAAATCCGGGCGTCCTTGATGAACTTTAACCACCGGCGATGCCAATATATCTTGAAGTGGACTCGATTCACTGGCCGTATTTGAATTCTGTTTCTGGCTGTGATCCGACGAACTGGAATTTTCGTTTCTACTTTTTTCAATTTCGGATTCACTTGTATCATCTGAGGATGAGTCTTTGATGATATCTTGGAGGTCTGTTGTGTTGGTTCCGGTGGTGAAGATGTGGATGTTGAGGATCAAGTTTGTGGGAGTATCGTGTAAGGCGTTCAAGAGTTCTGACTGGATCCAGGTGATGTGTTCTGCTCATTTCATTGTATCAGCGGTGGTGACATTAAACATTTCCGTCAAAGGAGGAGCGTACCGAGGTCACGTATAGCCCATGCGAAAGTAAGTCTACGACATGCAGTTCCTTGCGCTTTCGAACGTCTCATGGATTTATATTAGTATTAAATGACATCGACGAACAATTGAACGTAACTCACTGAATTAAATCCACAAACAAAGGCAGCGTGAAAGAGATTCCCGATCCACCCGCGATTAACATCACAGAATCATACCCGACCATTAACGGAGGAGTGCCATACGGCCCATCCAGGAGTACCTTGACTACCCCATTTCCCTCAACAGAATCAAGCAACCGTTTCGTAAGACCTTCACGAACTCGGATAAAGAACCTCAATTCGCATATATTCTTCGACTTGTCATCTACTGCTGCGATGGTGAAGGGATGCGCTTCAAGAGGCGATGTGAACATGTTTGTGAAAGTTAGGTAGGCACATTGTCCAGGACGCCAGTGGAAGAAATGTGGTTTTGGGATTGTGAGACGGAGGAAGTGGGTTGAGAGAAGATCGACGTTGGGGTTTGGGATTACTTGGGACTGGGAAGAGTTTTTCTTCTTGGTGAGGGTGTTAAAGACCATACGGAAGATTCGTATGAATCTGTCAAGAGCCCAAAGGAGAATTCCTGGCCAGACGAATTTACCCCAACTGTATAATAACGTCTCGTAAGCGCATAATTTTTATATATTTATATTTCACTTACTCGAGATAGTTGGCATGGAAATATGCAGCTAGGATGGCAATACTATAACAACCAGGTCAGTGCTTACGATATCGTAACGATATTTCGCGGACTCACCATGCTAGGAAAAAGTGAACGACCAAGAAAAATCCATATGCTCTGTCCCTGATCGGTCGGATAGAGATGATGGAGAGGAGGGCTATAGCCACGCCTGCGAGTGGTCCAGATTGGATTGCCGGAACTGTTAATGCTGTTTTGCCTGAGAATCTGTATTCCGTGAATAGTGAGTCTACGTGGTTTCCGATATGGAGTCCTGGCTTACCCGAGTTGTCCCTATTATGATAAGTGTCAGAAAGCGTGCTAGCGTATGAGGATCAATGACTTACTCTCCCTCCCGCGTGGATCGCGATAAGAACGACTAGACTACGCGAGAGTATTGTGTGCAAATGGAGGAGCTGTGATTAGAGAGGATCAGTAAATTTAGTATGTTCGTTGAATATCCTGTTCACCTTGTCGAAACTAATACCCGTTAGGACTACCCTAGTATGTCAGTGCCCATTTTAAAGGCTTGGGGACCCGACTCACAGGATATAATATTGTTCTTCATACCCAGGGCTACGATGAGTGGGAAATGTAACGCAACTATATGCCCCACGATATTTGCGTAATAATGTGGGTCGAATTTCACGCCCTTCGTCGAAGTGCCTATATAAAATTCATGTTATCTCCATTTTTCAGACGAGAAAAAAAGCTAGGCCTACTGTTGATGAAAGATAATGTCAAGCAAAGTGCGATATGCATTGCCATAATCAACACTTCCGCGAAATTCAACGAATAGGATCGACCAATGGGTATCGTCCACCGGAACGACAAAGCGCGGAAAGTATCCGTCAATGCTTTGGGAAGACGTAACAAGTTGACCGAACCACGAAGTTTTGGAGGTTCTTGTTTCGTGACTGGGTTGGAGCTCTGAGCTAGTTGTCGACGAAGACGTTTGGAACGAAGGTGTGTTAATGCGAGACTGGTGAAATTTATGATGGAAGCGAGGAAGATGAGACATCCGAGCCAGTACCAGACTACAAGTGGGTATGTGTCTGCGTGGTGAACGCGGATGGTGCGGTCTGGGTCTGGTTTTTGAGAGCCTACGGTTATGTCGATATGAGTAGGTGGAGGATTTGTTGTTGAGTATGGAGACAGTCTTTGTGAGTCTGCCATGATTGCAATTCGAGATTTTGATCCTCGTTTACCAGTGGGAGAAGATGAAGGTCGGGGTCATTGGGCTTTCGTTCTAGATTTTTATATGTGTAGGTCAAGAGTAATTAATTTCTTGTTAGGGGTGTAGTTCACGCCCTATCCCCGGCCAATCTCATCTGGAGCGACAAAATGTCGGAAGCAGACTTGGATGAATTAAACAGCTCCGTCTTCGAGAATTTCCACATCTTGCCATGTGTTCTCTTCACCATATTGTCTATCGTATGACGCGGTTGTAATAGTCCCTTACCGATCCAGTAAGCTTAGCTTCATTCCCGCCTACAGCCCTGCATTAACTGAGTTCTATTTTTAGATTAATGTTTATTTAAGCAAGTGTTTATCTTGTAGAACGCTATAATATTATGCGACTAGCGGTACAACGGTGGAATAATATTCAGAATTAATTCAGGCTGAAGCTATGCTGAGGAGATGGATAAATTCGTTAGGATAGAGAAGGTGCGGTGTTGAATTGAATCCGGTTTAGAAGTTTTGGGGACAGTGATTGAGACTCTCCATTCCAATATGGTTCGGAAGTGTGGAGGTGGAGGTATATCCTTGGTTTAACCGTGCCACAATGGTACCCAGTGATTCTTTGAGCGTGTTGGGCTCACTACAAGAGTTCACCACGATAGGTACATTGCGTATCCTTGAGGACTTGACTTATCAACTGCTTCTTCTCGACACGACTTGATACGCGGGGCAGGTTCCCACGAGCACAGAGCAAGTTTTGGAATATAAATCTCACCGGAACCGCTGAGATTGATGGTGTTATTGATCAAGAATGGCCGTTTGGCGCAGTGGACACAAACAAGTTGAACACCGGACCTTGAGAACGGAAGAAATTCATCTGTGAATATATTGTAGGAGCTTAAGTTTAGAGCAGCGGATCAACTCTGGGTGTATGGAACTGTCAAATGTATGCACCTCGAGTGAACCATAGGGATGTCGTTTCGGGATCTGTTGTTGTCCACGAGGACCAACAACTGGGGAATGGTTCCTTCGACAAAGTTGCAGGTTCTCAGTATTTCAGTAATTAGTACTACAACTTGAGTGTGTAAACCAATTGGGTTCGAGCACTCACCCTTGGCATGGAATAGTATCCCGGCCATACCGACGTTTGAGCCTTCGGGGTTGCACCAACTCAAATACTCGACAAATCAATAAAGGTTACTTATGAACTTGGCAACGGTCTCGGCTGCGAGAATATTCCAATGAATAGCAGAGCTTTGAGTCGTCGGAGTGCTCCCTGGACCAGTGGCAGCCTGAGAACCTACAGCAACGGAGTAAACTGAGGCGTGGTTTGAGGTTTGAGATGCTTTACAACACTATAGATAGATCAATGGGCCTCCGCATTTGTTCCGGAAAGATAGCGAGGAGAGAGTATGTGTGGGGTAGAAGTTGCATGATGAGTATAAATATAGACGCGGGGAGGCTGAGAGAACCTTGGTAGTGGTTCTCCGTGGCCCCAAGGCGCAAGCAGAGAGAATGCGACAGTGTCAGATGTCATCAATGCGTCATTATCCCTGAAGCATGCGTGTGAAGGGATTCATTAGCGCGTTCAGGGGCTTAATTATGTTCTAAACGATTCATGGACATTACGCTGAGTGCTCTCGAGTGTAGAAGTTAAGGAGAGGTATCGGATATGTAGTAAACCTCTATTGGTCATCGAGTTTCCGAAGAACAGAACGGACGAAAGCAGTGACCGGGATGGCGGAAGGAAAAGCGGCCCGATGAAGGGCCGCAATTGTAGTGCTTCTTCACTCTTCCACCACTAAGTATCATGCTTTAACGCTTTAATCATTGACAATCTATCAATACAGCTGAAGTAGTCAGCACTGGGAAAGTTTGAGCAAAGAAACTATAGTCTATCATGTTAGATGATGCGATGAAATTCTGCGTTACGAGTTCTAAAAGTCTAAAAATATCCTTAACATCAATGGCTATCGATTGTCCTTCAAATGCGTTACTACATGAACCATGAGTGCAGTGGAATGAATCAAGGTCGAATTTACTTACAGAGCTGCCAAAGGCTTCGACGTGTAGTGAAATTGTCGGACCGCCCTTGAGAATATCGGTCATACGAGGATATCGAATGGCCTTTCGAACCGCATTGGCGAGAGCATGTGTACCACAGACTGTATAAAATCATTATTAAAGCTTTCGCAAAAACAGAGACGATACTCAAAAGACGTACTGTTCACAGACATAACGTCCTTTGCCATTGCCGTCTCTTCCCTGATGAATTTATCTAAATCTGCACGACCTTGATGTGCTTTGACCATCGGCAGCGATAATACATTCCGGACGTTTTGTATTCCACTGCTCGTCTCCACAACCTTCTCGTTGGTGTCTTCGCTTTCGTGGCCGTGCCCACTCTTTTCACCCTCGGAACTCGTGTCGTCATCTAGTGCTTCTAGATCTTCAATTCTGGCATGGTCCTGTGTAGTACCATGGTTTGTATCGGTGATGAAGATGTGAACGTTGAGGATCAAGTTGGGAGGAGCACTCTTCAGCGCGTTCAACAGCTCTGACTTGATCCATCCAATGTGCTCTGGTAATTTCGTTTTATTAAAATGCGAGCACGACCATGCCTTCTCAAAGACTTACCAATGTTACGAATAGTCCACGCAAAAGTAAGTCTGCGACACGCCAATCCTTTCGTTTTCGACCGTCTAATCCATATCATCAGCCTCAGCCCAAGTCCAATCAAATACCACTCACTCGATCAAATCCAAGAATAAAGGCAGCGTGAACGAAATACCCGATCCACCAGCAATCAACAACACCGAATCATAACCCACCAACGACGGTGGAGAACTATACGGTCCATCAATCAACACCTTCACTTCATCAACCTTTTCCGCCGAATTCAGAAGTCGCTTCGTACAACCATCATGAGCCCGAATAAAGAACTTCAATTCAGAATTCGTCAATCCAGAATCAATAGTCGCAATAGTGAAAGGGTGAGCTTCAAGTGGAGATTTGGATATTCCAGGAAATGTCAAGTATACACTTTGTCCAGGACGCCAATAGAAGAATTTTGGTGTGGGGATGGTGAGGCGGAGGAAATGCTTCGATAGGAGTTCTAGCTTAGGAACCGAGACTATTTGCGTGGGAGATTCGATAACAGGCGCTGATACTTTTCTGTTTTTGAATAAGGCGTAGATGACGATGCGGCAGATCCTTAGTACCCTATCCAAACCCCAAAGGAGAATCGCAGGCCACAAAAATTGACCAAAGCTTGGGGATAACCAAACCGAGTTAGTTTTTCCCCTGTATAATTGTGGTGTTTTTTTTTTTTTCACTCACCCGAGACTTGAGGCATGGAAATACGCTGCGAGAACGGCTATACTGGAGAGAGATTATATCAGTAAGCGTTCTAATGCGAATGACGAATAGGTCTTTTTTTCTAAACTTACACTGCGAGAATGAAATGAACGACTAGGAAGAATTCGTATGCTTTGTCTCTGATTGGTTTGATGGATACGATGGACAATAATGTCAACGATACACCAGCGAGGATACCAGCTTGAATCACAGGAACGGTGATAGCCACTTTGCCCGCGAGCCTATTTACCAAAGAATCTGGGTAAGCATCTATCTCCCGACTGAAGCAAATAAATTCGGTTCACCCAAGATGTAACTAAAGTAGATGTATGAGACGGTGTCAATGGGACACAAGAAGGGAAGACGGGCTTACCCTTCCTCCAGCATGGATCCAAATAAGAACCACAAGAACTCGAGAAACCATGCCGTGCAAGTAGATTAACTGCGGCCGCCAAGATATAATTAGTATCAAGTTTTTAGTACGTCTATGACTATTCTTGTTCACCTTATCGAAACTAACCCCTGTCAAAACTTGGATTATGGGAATGAGTGCCTGGACGAGAATATTTTTAAAAAGGGGTCTCGGAACTTACGAGAGATTATGTTGTTCTTCATTCCTAGAGCTACGATGAGAGGGAATTGGATCGTAGCTATATTCCCAGCGATGTTGGCGTAATAATGTGGATCGAATTTAACACCTTTTGTTGAAGTTGCTGATGTGAGTCCGTAGTTGGTTGTTAGCATCCGAACAAAAAAAGTAGTGCTAGGGATCGGAACTTACAGTTCACTAAAGACCATGTTATGCAGATTGCGAAGTATACTGCTGACAGGAGTACTTCCATAACGTTCAGCGTGTATGATCGGCTGACGGATATGGTCCATCGGAATGATAGTGCGCGGAAGGTGTCCAACAAGGCCAATGGAAGACGTAACAAGTTGATCGAACCGCGAGTTGCGGGTTCTTGCGCCGAAGAAGAATTATTCGATGATGACGAAGATGATAATTGTGCGAGTTCTTGACGTTGACGACGAGCACGAAGGTATTTCATTGCGATATTGATAAAGTTGATGATGGAGAGTAAAAAGACGAAGCAAGCGAGAAAGTACCATACTTGGAGTGGGTAAGTTTTTGCATGTTGAACACGGATGGTACGGTCTGGATCCGGTTTTTGCGAGCCAACGGTTATATCGACATGGGTAGGGGGTATGTCAATAGTAGAATCAGGAGTAAGTTGTGGCGAGTACACCATAGTTAACGAAAAATCCGCAAAGCTGGATATGGGAAAGTGCGGTTAGGGCTTTGTGCTCCAGGGGAATGGAATGGTTGTTCGACCGCGAGGTTCTTATACGCCGCAGGGGGGGGGGGTAGAAGTTTTAAAAATACTCCGATCTACATCCTGTTGCTCCCCCTTGTTCCTAGCTAAATCCTATCCATGTTAGAATCAGAATGGATTAACGGAACCTGTCGAAAAAAAAGAAGAATTTGGTCAGACTTTTACCCTTTGCGCTGTCCATCGAAGGCTGATACGCAAGGTAAGAATGCTCGTTTTGACATCCATGGCATTCCTTTGGGGATAACATCTCAGCTCTTTCCTTTTCTCCGCTAACCTGGTTTTATTTTTGGCATTTAGTGTAAAGGAAGTCGTACCAGTCTTATCAGATAATGCGGCTTTTTGATCGGAATTGTTATCTGATAAGAAAGAATCGAGGGTGTGGTGTGTGCGTGTGATCTTATCTGATTAAAGGGTGCGATTGGTGAGAAGAAATGGGGATCGGAAATAGGTTGAGGTGTGGATTCGGCCGAGGGATTTGAAGGGATTTGAAAGATATATGTAATTGAGATCAAAAACGTGGGGGGGGGAGTTGAGAAGTTCTGAGAGAGGACCTTGGCTAAATTACGTCATGGGTGTTGGGTGTGCCTTTGACTTGCCGGTCTTTTGCGCGCAGGGTTTGGGTTGTTGGGGGCGGGTGCGGTGTCTAGACAAGGATAATTGATTTTCTTTCTTTCGGGAGGTGATCGCGAAGTCTGGATCCATCTGTGCATCTAGAGGCTCAGATCGGAACATCGAAGATAGCTCATACACATCGTTACCTTGCCTTGCGCTCCCGTACGTCGCCGAGCAACGGCACGCTTCAATTTGGCCTTGGCGGAAGTAAGTATTGCGCAGTAATCGGGGAGATTGAACTTTGAGTAACCCTGAAAGAGAGGTATTCACGTGGGATGGTGAAGTTCCAGCGGATATTCTCCCACTCTGACCGGTTGTTAGCTGGTGACGCGACTTGAGTAGATAGGTGCTTTTGGTAACGTGGTCGATGACGATGTGGTTATGACGTTCGATTGAGGGTTTATGACATCGCTTGTCGAGTTGTTAAGATGGCTTGAAAATGCTTGGTTCGGTAGCCGTCGGCTATAGTTGGGTAGTGTGACTTTTTGTAAATTTAGGGTGAGGGGATAAGATCTAGCGAGGGCAATACTCTTGAATGGGTGGTGTACCATCCTTGTTTACGTGGAGGTTCTCAGAGGTCACAAACAGAAATGAATACCGATGGAAATCGGGGATAATAACCGAGCAGGGATTGCCAGATGTAGAGAGTGGGCGAAGGTCCCGTGTCGGACCGGATACCTGGGCTCTTCCGGTTGCGACTGAATAACGCACCGCGTCGACCTCAGCCCGTGTAAAGCGTGGTAAAACGAGGTGTAAGATAGTAGTGGGGAATACTAGTACGTTCAAGAAGGGTGTTTGGGCTCTGAGAATGGAGTGGAGGAAGGTTCATGTCGTTAGTCGTGTCAAGAAACTCGTGACGGGGGAATCAAGGGAGATCAGAGGCCCTTGTGCTCTAGCACTAACCAGAAAAGACGTGCAGAGAGGCGGCAGGATGTGTTCCGATGGCGGAATAAACGGCCATCACAAACGCAACTGGCGGACCCGGAGTGTCATCGCGATATAAATACCTCGACTGTAAATGGGTGTTGTGGGGATGGCGCTCTAGACCGTTGAAGCACATCTAAAGCTACGCCGTGTACGCTGAGAGAGTTTGGTAATGTCAGCAAAAGTCACCGAGCGCTGATGCACTGATGGTTTGTTTGAAATTCTCTGGGCAGTTGATCAGACAAGGACAAGAACAGTTATTGCTGCGCGTGCACTCGTCACGCAGCTGGACATGAAAGCTTGGGTGGTCCGACTCTGGTAGACTAAGCCTGTCCAGTCCAACAGGCATACAAACACTGCGAATACGGGCGCAGAAACGATCGAGTATTTGAAATTGCAGATAGAGACGGGCCGCTGCTTACATAAGCCACGTGTGGAATAGCAGTTTTGTGGATTCGTCGCTCTCCCATCTCAACCCATCCACCCACCCTGCCCTGCTCTTCTCCCCCCATAGCGTACACAAAACCACCGCTTTTACTCTAGCCATGCCCGCAGCAGACGCCGTGGCTCAGCTCGACTTGGATCGTGACAGGGACAGGGAGAGAGACCGCGATAGAGACGGTGAAAGACACGACAGACAAGACAAGTCTGGCACAAAACAGAAACCCTCGTCGGCGTCGACAAAAGGTGTGCTTGGCTTCACAATTTATTATCCCCCAATTGAAGTCTGCATCTACTCCTAGCCAAAGACCTCTCCCATGTCCCCTGCAAATTCTTCAAGGTCGGCGCATGTACGGCGGGTTCTTCCTGCCCTTTCTCTCACACCGCCGCAGAGCCTGGTGCACAGAAAGAGCCTTGTGCATGGTTCATCAAGGGAAACTGCAAGTTTGGTCACAAGTGTGCCCTTGCGCATATCCTCCCTGGCCAGAACATGTCGATGGATCGCAAGAACAAAAAAGCTGCGCAACAGGCTGCAGCTGCAGCTGCCGCTGCTTCCGGAGGAAACGAAAAAGCAGGAGGAAAAGAGGGGAGGAAAAAGCGTGATGGACCAAGCGGCCAATCCAATAACGCATCCGGACGGAATAATACCCTACTTGCAGGTGGTTCAACGGCCCCTACTCGACTTTTATCATCCAACTCTTCTGCTCCCGCCTCCAATCGCCCACCCATGTCCCTTAAAGCTTCGATATCACCCTCTGCTCCGGCCCCGCCGCTCAAGGACACCGATTTTGCGTCATTTGCCGCTCTGGATGACATGGAGGGCGTGCAGCTTCCTGCTCCGCCCGCACACGGTAAATCGCAAGCTCAAGAAGCTGATACTTCTCTCGATTTGTCCAAAGATGGTCAAAGCCAGTACCAATCGACACCTTCCCCGGTACCTCTACCCACATCCGCCCCTCGCGTGACAACCACGATGCCACCCTCGGAATTTGGTCCAATTGGATCACCGCCAAGTGCCACCCGTGGTCAGCAGTCTGCTGCCAGTCTTAAGAATGGTGCTGGTACCTTTACTCCTGGAACGTCACCTCGTGGTCCTCATCTCAATGGTGTCAATTTGGGTACATCTCCACAAGCTGGATTTTTGTCCAGTTCTCCCTTTTCGGCACCTGGCACGCAGAGTGTCTTTTTGAACAACTCGTATGCTGGTCAAGGAGTGGCCGCGAGTTTAGGAAGTGGACTTGCCATGATGGGAGGTCGTAGAGGGGCGTGGGGTGACGTTGACGTTTCGGCCAGCCCGGCCAAAGGCGGACTCTCGATGCTTGCTTCTTCCGTTCAACGTTCGTCTCTTCTTAATGGAAATACTCGTGGGGAATACGGAATAGATCTTGAGTATGAGGAATATGGACGTGGGAGGAGGCAAGGGAGTGCCGTTGATGATGGAGACATGGAGGATTTCATTCCTGGATCACTCACGGATCTCTTGACTCCAGAGGAACGAAACAGGAGAATGTCAAGAAGTGGAAGTACTGTTAGACCACTTGCGTCTGCTCTTACCGCTGGCGCTCCAACGAACCCTCCAGCTCCTGGTGAACCTCAAGGCACATCTACTGGTGGAAACCGATTAGGCCATCGCTACTCCAGCTCCGTCCCTGCACCATCGTTACTCGGCGATATCAAATCTATATGGTCGGATACTTCCGTTGGACCCTTACCAAGTTCACCTTCACACCGTGCTACACCCTCCGCGTCATTCGCGACTCGATTTGAAGGCCTTACAGTCAGTGGTGGCGGTCAACAAGGTGGTAATAATGATGACATGGGGTTGAGTATGAGTATGAGTAGTGCTGGAGCTGGCTCGTCACTTGGGATGATGTCTCCTAGCAACGCTTCTGCTGCTTTCCTTCCTGGACTCCATCATAATTATCTGAAAGCGAAACAACAAGCACAGTTGGGTCCAGGGACAGGTCCGGGTCCGGGTGCTGGTGGATTGTCGAGAGGCTTGAGAGGGACGAGTAATCCGTTCCAACCTGGGAACACGACGACGACAAACGCGAATTTGCCAACGAATTATATGACGGGAGGGTTGGGTTCGGGTGGTTCCAATCAAGGATTCCAATCTTCAAATAATACCTCTTCGGCACTTCCACAAATGCCGTCTTATCGCGTTGCTCCATCTCCGTTTGATTTGACTCAACCTATGCATCAAGCACATACCCAATCATCACGACCCATTCCAACTTCGGAGAATAAGCGGCTTGGTATTGGTTTAGGTTTCGGTGGTGGTGGTGGTGGTGTGGGAGGAGGATTTGGAGTAGGAGTTGGAATGGGTGCAGGTGGTGGTAACGGTGGTGGTAATGGTGGTGGTATGGGCGGAAATGGGGGTATAGGAGGTGGTGGTGGTGGTGGAGGAGGCATTGGTGGTACAGAAGGAGAAATGATGACAGGACAATTTTTATCTCCGAATTCGAGAGCTTTACAAGCTCATGCGCCAGGACAAAGTTTACCACAAGGTCTTGCGGCTGGATATTCGAGGATTCATGCGTTACCTCCGCTTACGAATTTGGTTTCGCCTGGTATGGGGAGCGGAGGAGCGTTTCCCGGTTCAGTGGTTGAGAATACTGCTACGGTTACTTCTTCTGGTGGAGGTGGTGGTGGAGGTTTGACGGGAGCTGGCGCTGGTGGCGCTGGTGCTGGTGCTGGTGCGGGTATGGGTGTGAATTTAAATCCGATGGTTAGAGAAGAATGGGGTGCATCGTCTTTGCCACCACAGACTTTACCTCTTACCGGACTCGTTCCTGGGAACAGATCTGGTAACACCACGCCTTCACCAAGTAACGGAACGAAGAACAACAACCACACAACGACGACTGAATATAACAACAATACACTTGGAGTCGGACCATACAACAGTGGTGGTAATGTGACGGGTATCACAGGTCCTGGTTTATTAACCTATTCAGCTGCGACGGCGAAAGGAGGAGGGGGAGGTACGACGGTGATATCGAGTAGTCCGACTCCTCCAGGATTATCGAAAAATGTTTCATCGTCTGGTGTTACCGTTACGGGAGGGAGGTATACGCATTCGGGGTTGAGTACGCCGACGAGTGGGATTGGACAGGGTGCTTCGTCTTCGAGTAGTCCGTTGAGACCGAGGGATGATGATGATGAGTTGTTTACTATGGATAAGTGATTGTTGGTAGGAGAAGGGAGAGCTGTGAAGAGTTGTGGTGTTGGTGGCGATTATTCCTCATGCTTGGATTATTAGTTCTTGTGCCTGTTTTTTTATTATTCTTTTTCCCTCCTTTTTGTTACTTTCTTTCCTTTTTCACTTTCTTCTCAAGCAAGCAAGCAAACAATATTATGAACAGACTAACCTATCATCTCCCTCCTGATAGTCGTTAAAGCCTGCCTCATCCCCATCTCGATCCCAAAATAATTTTTTTTTCATTGAGGGTGTTAGTTGTAGTGTGGTTCTTTTTTGTTGTTGTTGTAACGCGGC
Organism: Chlorophyllum brunneum; assembly: GCA_963576785.1. Classification (NCBI taxonomy): domain Eukaryota; kingdom Fungi; phylum Basidiomycota; class Agaricomycetes; order Agaricales; family Agaricaceae; genus Chlorophyllum; species Chlorophyllum brunneum. The sequence goes on along the minus strand of OY756146.1, from coordinate 532,779 downwards.
CTCGATGCTTTTTTATCCTTCTGGTACATATTATTGTAGCTGATTCTGTAGTTGGCTGGCTTTCCTTGTTGTTGTATATGTGTATATACACTGTACTGCTCATTCTTTTTGTTTTTCTCCTCCCCGACGATATCTTCTTGCGATTTCTAGGGTCTCGGAGTATTATTTTTCCATACATGTGTTATAGAGCTCTCATTGTTTATATTCTTGTTGTGATCTTGAGTTCTGGGGGTTTTTTTTTGTTGCGCATTCGCTTTGCATGACGGTTTGTTCTAACATGTTCTTTTGAAGAGAAAGAATTTGAAAAAATGACTTGTTTTTTTTGTGTATGATATGTAGTTGTATATATTTTATTATTATTGTTGTTGAAGATTTGAGTTACTGTTGAGTGGGAGGTTGGTAACCGATTAGATAAGATTCCGAGATTGGATTGTTCCTCGCACCGAACGCTCAAGTCAACCGCGTAGAGCAAGAACTATAACAATGCCTCACTGTCTCGTTCGAGGATCGATCAGTATGTCCATTTCTACTAGACGAATAAAAGAGATTGACTAGATTGCTATGTATTAGATCTTGATGAGTACTATTATGGTTGGTGTACTTCCATTCTTATCAACTGGTATGCCTGAATGCAAGGGGGTCAGTTTCACATATATCTAGACCGGGAGAGACGATTTCTTCAGATGGATTTCAACAGCGTATGGGAGGAAAAGGGTTTAATCAAGCTGTTGCGCTTTCTCTTGCTGCTGGAGGAGATAAGGTGAGTTTTTTTGGGACGGTTGGGGATGATGAAGCTGGGAAGGGGTTGAAAGAAAAGTTGTTGAGTAGATGGGGTTTGAGAAACGATTCGTTGTTTTTGGATAGTGTATGTTGTTTTTTTTAATAGAGGTAGGTTTCTTGTGATACTGATTTGATATAATGAATACAGGCGAAAGCGACGGGGAGGGCGATTATTCAAGTGGCTGATGATGGAGAGAATAGTATCGGTGCGTTTTCTTTTTTTTTTGTTTTTGATTATGTGTTAATAATAATAAAAATCAAATTTTTATTTGACGATAGTTTTGTTCCCTGGAGCGAACCATAGTGAACTAATCGAATCACTCGAGAAACCATGGCCAACCAAAACGACTCACGTTTTACTACAAAATGAAATCAGCCTCAAGTCGACATTGAAGGCTATCGAATGTGCAGCAAAGCTCACTACGATATTCAATCCTTCACCAATGCTTAGCAAAGAAGAAATTATCAAGTTTCCGTGGAATAAGATTGATTGGCTTATAGTCAATCAACTGGAAGCTAGGAGTTTACTGGTATCGTTCGTTTCTCGGAATGTACCAGATGATACTAGGGAGATGCTTCAGGAGTTATCTCGACAAGGAGTTCTCAGTACGACAAGTATTGTTTGTACCCTTGGTGCAGATGGTGTTTTGGCAGTGGTTCCTGGTTTACCTGTGGTATACGTACCGGCGGGACGGCTGGAAGGACCGGTTGTTGACACGACCGGGGCAGGGGACACCTTTGCCGGTTATTTTGTGGCGGAGTTGATGTCGGTCGGTCGGCAGGATATTCAAGAGGCGGAAGTTGTCCAGTTGTTGGAGATGGCGACAAGGGCGGCAGCGATGTGTGTTGAGCGCGCCGGTACGGTAGACAGCATGCCGGCAGCGGAAGAAGTTGAGCGGAGATTCGGAGTTAGCCGTGGGTGATAATTGTTGTACGTAATTACTTTGGAAATGCGGACTGACCTTGGAACTGCTATCGACGATGGAGGAACACATGCAACAGTCCCTCCTCGCCTCTGGTTATGAGGCGCTGGATCTCATCGGTGAGGGCGCGTACGGCGTCGTATGGCACGTTCTGCACAGTCTATTCTACCCTAGAGATTCTCCTACTCATTGTTTACTTTTTGCAGTTCGGCTCTCCACATACCCACACAGCGCAAAGTTGCTATCAAACGCATCACTCCTTTTGACCATACGATGTTCTGCCTCAGAACTCTGCGCGAAATTAAACTACTCCGACACTTTCATCACGAGAACATCATCGCCATTCTTGATATACTCAGGCCACCGAGTATTCATCAGTTCAACGAGGTCTATCTTGTTCAGGAGCTCATGGAGACAGACCTTCATCGTGTCATTCGTACACAGGAGCTTAGTGACGACCATTGCCAGTATTTTATATACCAGGTTGGTTGCCCAGTTGTAGCCACTCTCCGGCCGCTGATCCGACCCTCCAAAGACCCTCCGCGCCCTCAAAGCTCTTCACTCTGCCGACGTCCTTCACAGAGACCTCAAACCTTCAAACCTCCTCTTGAATGCCAACTGCGATCTCAAGGTAAGGTTTAGGGTTTTCCCCTTCCTGGTGGTCTAGACTCATTCCTGTCAGATCTGCGATTTTGGTCTGGCACGTTCTGCTCGCCCACCGCCCAACCTTGCCAATGAAAGCAACACTTTTATGACAGAATATGTTGCAACTCGGTAAGATTAGGATCTGTCCTCAGACCTTATAGCGTCATCCAACCGGATAATAGATGGTATCGCGCCCCAGAAGTCATGCTGACGTTTAAGGAATACACTCGCGCAATTGACATGTGGTCCGTTGGGTGTGTTCTCGCGGAAATGTTAAGTGGGAAACCCCTCTTCCCTGGCCGTGATTGTCAGTCCACTTTTGTTCCCTTTTTCTTTCCCTCGTCATCTTATCTTATCGTTTTCCTAAATGTCAGATCACCATCAACTGTCGCTCATTCTTGACACTCTTGGCACACCCTCCATTGATGATTTTTACGCCATTTCATCTACCCGATCTAGGGAATATCTACGAGCTCTTCCTTTCCGGAGGCGTGTCAATTTCCATCTTGTTTTCTCGGGAGCGAATCCCCTCGCTGTAGATCTCATGGAAAAGTGCCTCACCTTCAGTCCGAAGCGCCGGATTACAGTCGAGGAGGCTCTACAGCATCCATATTTAGCAGTACGCCACACCTCATGCTTCCTTTGGCTTCTTTACTCACCATGACGCAGCCCTACCATGACCCTCAAGACGAGCCGACTGCCGCTCCTCTGGACCCGTCGTTCTTCGATTTTGATAACGGGGAACCCTTGGGTAAGGAAGAACTGAAAGGTGCGCCTGCCCTCTTTGCTACCATTTACTTTCGTCATAGACTGATCGACCAATCAGTTTTGATATATGAAGAAGTGACAAAACCACCACTGCAAACGTCTGCATATCTCGCTCCTAGCTATTCATAGCAGGGCTCTTTCTTGTCTGTTGAAAACAAAAATCAGTCTAACCCTTGATTATGGATGACAGTCGTAATCACTATAATACCCGTTGAATACCAGGTTTCCACAAATGTGTGTGTAAAGTCTCGCGCAGTTTTTACTGGTCGACACAAGATTTTCCATTGTTATTTTGATGTAATGTAGGATTGCTACCCCAGGTATGTTTATTTTCTCAGGACATATACATAGGCGTCCTTGAGAAGTCAGGATTCAATATGTCATACCCCCATATTCGTCGCCGTGAGTTCTTTGCATGAGCATCGGTGTTAGTGGAGTTGGAGAATAACTCGTGAGTGGAATGCTATTTTGTTAAGGAACTTATAAAAAAGCTCGGGGTTGGGATAAACTCGCTCTGAATTCGCTATTCTTATGACTTTGGCTGACATCTTTCTGCGAACTTTCCGCGAGGGGTTTTACACAAATCCCCGAAGGAAATGGGTAGGTCTTTTAATTCTGATAATAGAAAAAGAAGAAGAAAAAAAACAGAGAAATACAGAGAAAATTTTCAAGTTAATCATCTCTCGCAAAAGTTTTTATTGTTTGCCTTTCAAGTTGTTTTTTTATCCCCGACGAATGTAGTGAGGGAAATGCATTTCGCATCATATCCGGTCCGACCGGTCCGTCATTGTGAACGTGCGGAACGGGTTACCAACTTTGAAATAATCAGCCGTGCCGGTGTTTCTACTTGGTCACGATGGGACTTGTTGGTGCTTTGTATATATAATCTTCTAAGTTGCGCATGTGCTTTCTTTCTTTATCACTTTTTTGACGACGACGGCTTGGTATTTTGAAGATGGTTAAAATTACGGGATTCAAGACTCATGGTGTGTAAAAACTGCTTTTGTGTGGAGGAGTTGATGGAGTTTTTGGTGATAGATGTGAGGTTTCCTACGTCTTTGACTGGGGATGGAACAGATGCAATGTAAGTTTTTCTAACCCCTTTAACAAAGTTCTTCAACGACTCATTATCATAGGAACACCGAATGCGATTATTCCTCCGCCTACGTAGCTTTGTATACTTCTGATCCCAATCTCACCGGATACGGCATGACATTCACAATCGGACGCGGAAATGATATTGTTTGTAACGCGATTCATCAATTGGCATCGAGATTGTTGGATAAGGAGTTGGAGGGGTTGGTTGAGGATATGGGGAAGACGTGGGAGTATTTGAATGCGGATCCGCAGTTGAGGTGGATTGGACCGGAGAAGGGTGTTGTGCATATTGCTTTGGGAGCGGTGGATAATGCGTTGTGGGATTTGTTTGCTAGGAGTAGGAAGAAGCCTTTGTGGAATTTGGTTGTGGATTTTACGCCTGTGAGTTTTTAATTTGGTGGTTATATTTTTTTATTTATTTTGTGTTTTAGGAAGAGGTGGTTAGGGCGACTGCTTGGAGGTATATTTCGGATGCGATCACGAAGGAGGAAGCGATCAAGATGTTGAAAGAGAAGGAAGCGGGGAAAAAGGAAAGGGAAGAAAAAGTCAGGGAGTTAGGGTCAGTGAGATGGTTGCGCGGTTGGTTTGGTGATTTGTGCTGACAGGTGTGTCTGTTATAGATACCCTGCTTATGTGACTTCAGCAGGGTGGCTCGGTACGTGTTCTTTTTTTTTGTTTTGTTCAGGAGTATCGTGTATGGGCGCGGATTGATTTTACCTTTTTATGACAGGTTATACTGATGAAAAAGTAGCACGTCTTACGAAAGAAGCACTTGCAGCTGGTTTTAATCACTTCAAGATGAAAGTCGGGACGAACGTTGATGATGATCTCAGACGTGGTACACTCATTCGTTCCATCATTGACGATCCACAATTCGTTGTCGTGAAACGGGACCCGGGAAGTAAAGAATTGGAAGGAAAAAATGCTGGTCGGACGGGTAGTGTTCTTATGATTGATGCGAACCAAGTTTGGGATGTGCAACAAGCTATTGACTATGTGACTAAATTGAAGTCGATCAGACCATGGTAAGTCTTTTTTTTGTTTTTTGGATACTTCTGTGTTGTGGTTCTTTTATGATTGATTTGGATAATCTAGGTTCATTGAAGAACCCACTGCACCTGATGATATCCTCGGACATGCGGCGATCCGCAAAGGACTGAAAGCTCACGGGATCGGAGTGGCTACGGGAGAACATGCACATAACAGGATGGTGTTTAAACAATTATTGCAAGCGGAGGCTATAGACGTTTGCCAGATTGATTCTTGTCGTCTTGCGGGTGTTAGCGAGGTGTTGAGTGTGTTGCTGATGGCAGCTAAATATGGCGTGGTGGTCTGTCCGCATGCTGGGGGTGTGGGATTATGCGAATATGTGATTCATCTTAGGTGAGTTTCCCCCCGGGGTTGAGATGTTGTTGAGTGTTAGCTGACTTGGGAGGGTTTAGTTTGATTGACTATATCGCTGTTAGTGGAACGATGGAGAGGAATGTGTTGGAATACGTGGACCATCTGCATGAGCATTTCGTCAACCCATGTTCGATCAACGACAAGGGGAGATACAATGTCCCGAACGATCCGACCGAGGGGTACAGGTGCGCCCAACCTGTATGTGTGAAACGGGGAGAGAGAATTCTGACGCTATTTTCAGCATCGAAATGCACCAGACGAGCATTGCGGAGTACGAGTGGCCGGATGGGACTTACTGGGCCAAACGTCGAGCAGAAGGGAGTATATAAATAAAGCAGATCAATGTACTTGATGTGGCTGTGCCTGTGTGCAGTGTGAACAATCGGGCGATGCGATCTCTGCGACTGTCCCTGCTGTCCTGTAAATCTCGGCGCCAGGGCTTGGGTGGTGGTGCAAAGGTACTGGATGCGAGTGATGTGCGTGCTGTCGAGGGCGAGATCCAGGCGAACACGGAAGACGGGATGGAAATGGGAAGCCGGCGGCAGGTTGAGTGTGGGAAAGGGCGAGGGGTTGTGGTTATATAAGGGCGGCGTCGTAAGCCATCAGCCTCCCTCTCCGATCCCGCAAAATACACGGACACCAGCCCATGTCCACTGGCACAATTTACAACGTATTTCCTTGCATTTTCAATACAGACCATTCCCTGATTTTTATCTCGCTTCAGCATCGCAGTCTCCAGCCCACAGGGCCCCCTGCGCAGGGCGGCCCAAACCAACCTCACAGCCATGCCCGCCTCACAGAGGCCTTTGATAGCATTCGGGCAGAATTCGACTCTGTGCTCGCAGAAGCAGGCGTCGTCCGAAACCAAAAGGAAGAGATAGAGGGAAAAGGTGCGTCACCACCTCACTCGTATCGCAGGATTCTCACACTTGCGCAAAAACATAAAAAACCGTGCAGTAGTACAGCAGGTCAACGAGTTGAATATTATCAGACAGTCGTTGTATGACCTCGAGGCGCAACATAACAAAGTGAGGCAGCAGTTTGAGGAAGAGTTGGCGAGGCTCAGGAGTGAGCTTATGACTACCAGACAGCAGCTGGCAGCTGCCACGAGTGGTGCTGTTGGGCCTCCCCCTGCTGGTCCTGGGGTCGGTGCGGGCCCCGGTGCTCCTAGTCAGATTGGCCCAGGTGGTGCACTCGTGGGTGGCGGTCCACCTTACCCTCCAGCTGGTGAGCCACCCTACAGCAGAGACTATGGACGAGACAGACCGGTGGAACGTGAACCAAGAGGTGCGGATAGAGCGGGTTTGGGTCCTTTGACGGAGAGAGGATTGGGTCCATTGACTGATCGTGAAAGGGAGAGGGAGAGGATGGATAGAGAACGGGATCGGGACAGGGAAAGAGATAGAGAACGTGTGGATAGGGACAGAGAAAGGGTACTTGACGCTCGGGACCCTAAACGGATGAAGAGTGGTGGAATCAAGAGTGACCGGCCAGGTAAGTTTTTTTCTTCACACCGCGGAGCGCTCTTTTCTGACTGTAAAGACTTATTATCGCCCGTTCTTCTTAGATCATTTCAGCCCTTCTCTCAGCAACTTTGGTGTTGGACCCTCAAGTGGAGGTCCAACACCCAAACTCCCTCCACCGCCTGGTCCCGGCGCCTATGGCGGGCCTACACCCTCTGGACCTGGTGAACCCGTCGTTTCGAGCCATACTGGACCTGGACTACACACAGGACCTGGCGGTCCCGGCGGTCCACCTCCACTTGCCGGCCCGTCTTCAGCTCACCCCACAGGTCCCGGTGTTGGCGCAGTTGGTCCACCTGTGGGCGCTAATCAAGGTTTCCCCGATGACCTTGACATTCATTCCGTACCGCCCGAGTTGAAGAAGGAAGGAACCGATTGGTTCGCTGTTTTCAGCTCAAAAGTCAAGAGACAGCTGGATGTTAATTTGGTTCATACGTTGATGCATGAGAGGTTTGTTTATCTGCGCTTTTTACTCCATCTAGCATGGTATCTGATCTTCGAGCTGTGCAGCGTTGTTTGTTGTGTCAGATTCTCCGCAGATGGTAAATACCTCGCGACGGGGTGTAACCGAACTGCTCAGATTTACGATACCAAGACTGGTCAAAAGACTTGGTCAGTCGACAGTTGCCTGTGGTTACCGTGGACATCTATTGATAACATAATTCCAGCGTTCTCGTTGATGAAGCTGCGGGAAAAGCAGGGGATCTCTATATCCGTAGTGTCTGCTTTAGTCCTGATGGCAAATACCTTGCTACAGGGGCTGAAGATAAGCAAATCCGCGTATGTCGATCGGGCGCTCCTTTAGTATCGGCACCGTACTTATGATCATTTTTGATATAGATCTGGGATATTGCCAAGAAGCGCATCCGCAACGTGTTCGACGGACATCAACAAGAGATTTATTCTCTTGATTTCTCTACCGATGGTCGCCTTATCGTCTCCGGCTCTGGCGATAAAACTGCTAGAATTTGGGATATGGTTGAAGGAACATCTAAAGTTCTCACAATCAACGATCACGACTCATTAAATAATGACGCGGGCGTTACGTCGGTTGCCATTAGTCCTAATGGACAGTACGTCGCTGCTGGCAGTTTGGATACCGTGGTACGGATTTGGGATGTTCAGACAGGGCAGTTGGTGGAGAGATTACGTGGACATCGGGATAGTGTGTATAGTGTTGCGTTTACGCCTGATGGGAAGGGACTTGTGAGTGGGAGTTTGGACAAGACGTTGAAGTTTTGGGATGTTAGTGCGCTTGGTGGTGGACCCGGTGTACCTGCGAAGAAGGGTAGAGATGGGAAGAGGGAGGATAAGGGAAGTCCTTGTACGATGAACTTTACTGGGCACAAAGTACGTTCTTTTTTTTGTATGCTGGAGATCCAAAGTTGACTGGTGGACAAAGGATTATGTGTTGAGCGTTGCTGTTTCTCATGATGGACAATGGGTCGTTTCTGGATCAAAGGATCGTGGTGTACAATTCTGGGACGCAAAAAATGCCGTTGCACAATGTATGCTCCAAGGGCATAAAAACTCTGGTTCGTACTTCTTTTTTCCGGGTATTATTGGTTGGAATGGTTATCTCACGCAATCTATCACTTAGTTATTTCGATCGACTTGAGCCCGGCAGGAAGTATCTTGGCTACTGGAAGTGGTGATTGGCAAGCCAGAATTTGTGCGTATACCTAATCACTCCTCGTGTTAACCGCCCTGACCCCGGCTTTTTATTTAGGGAGCTACAGTCCAGTGTAACATACCTCTTCCTTTTCTCTTTCCCTTCTTTTCCTGTGTGTTTTTTTTTTTTTTACTGGAATGTAATTATCGAGCTCTTGTGTTTCTTGGCTGTTGGAGGTGGTTGTTGTTCGGTAGCACGCTCATTTGATCAAATAATGTCATAATCGATGATGGTTTATACGAGACGCATCTGTAGCTCTTGTGTCCCCAAAAAAAAACATCCTCGTCTGTCCTGTATTGCACACTATATATATATATACTTTTTTTTTCTCTCTTTTGTCTAGCATTTTGGGATACATCATGATGAATATACGAAAACTGTGTTTTTTTTCCCTCTTTCTTTCCGGGCCGCCATTCCTACCTTCACTACTTTTACTCCGTTCTTCTAGAAAGGAAGTTTTAATAAGTGTGTGAGTGTGTTCTGAGATGACTTGATGCTGGGAAAACGTAAGAACCAAAGTAGCGAACGGGGGATTCCGTTCGCGGATAATATACTTACTTTTGCTTTGGGTTTGCCTTATTTGGAGAGAGGGTGGAAGTACTTCTTTTTGGCTCGTGATTTTTTTGTTCCGGGACTGTCGGAGTTGTGATATTGATAAGTAACTTACTAAGTAATTTTCAGGTGTTTAGCTTCCGTTAGTTGTTGTGCCTGAGGAAATGAGAGTGTGTAGCGGGTTGGGCTGGAGGGTGTGTTAGTGCACTGGATCACACAGAGTGCTGAGCTGCTGGGCAGGCAGGTATTCACTTGTGGACTTGAGTCTTGCTTGGGTATGTGCATGTATACTATTGAGACAAAGTGTAATTATGCTATGCTAACCTGGGTGTATGATGTTTATTGAGTGTAAGACTAAGGGTGTAGTGGGTGAGAATGGAATAGAATGAATTGCAAACTCGCAGGATGCAATGTTGCCCTTGTCCTGTAGTCAGAGGTACTGAGAGAGGGAAATGGTTGGGCAGTTCCACATACTTGAGACTGGGTGCTGGCAACTTCTGTTGTAAGGAAAATACTGGTATCAAGGAATATGACTCACAAACAGTGCTATTTCATGGCAAGTGTGTCCAACCCTTGTATGTGCAATTTCCTTTTGCTAGAGTTTATAATATCTCTGTCACTCTACCAGCCCGGGTACACTGTATGACCTCCAGGAACTGGAACTTGTCTCTCATAATGGACTTCACCTCGCGTACAAACTTAAACATACTAAATGAAATTCATGCACACATTGCTGCTCTTTAAAGTTCTTTTTTTTTCCAAGTATTATTCTCCCAGCGAGTGGAGAATATGTATTCTACCAATCAACTTCCTCACTTCTTAATATAGCTGTGCATATATATACATATACAAATCAGAACCAAGCCCTATGCACATGATACAGAATTAGCAGGTTGAACACCCACACTGATCTCTATGAACCTTTTCAACCCAGATGTCTACCTCAACCATCTGTCATCTCTGGATGCCAGAGATTTTGAGATCAACTGGTGTACCACAATTATTGTTTTAGGGGTATGCACCCTTTCCATATCTTGCATGTAAAGTATATAACCCCCCCATACGAAAAAAGTCAACAATATGGGATATTTTCCTAGAACTAACATTCCGCACTAGGCTATTTGCTGCTGTCTATGTCCTCACCACTGTTATTTAGATGAGTATGTTTTACACCCAGGCTCTCATCTGTTTCTACCAAGGACCAATGAATCACTGCTCTCTTCTAGCTACAGCCGTCAATAGCCCGAGTGTGGGCACTTATGTTGTGAGAGCACTCTGTGTACTGGCAATGGGCTATTCATCATACTTGTTCCTTCGAAGAGTTGCCTATGGTTTACCATGGATGTCTATTGATAACATAATTCTAGTGTTCTTATTGATGAAGCTGCGGGAAAAGCAGGTGATATCTATATCTGTAGTGTCTGTTTTAGTCCTGATGGCAGATACCTTGCTACAGGGGCTGAAGATAAGCAAATTCGTGTATGTCACTCCTGCGTTCCTTTGGGTATGATGCTTATGGGTGCTCATGATTACAGATCTGGGATATTTCCAAGAAATGTATCCGCAACATGTTCCACGGACACCAGCAAGAGGTTTATTCTCTCAAATTTGCTGCTGATGGTAGTCTTGTCATCTCCGGTTCTGGTGATGGGACCATTCGAATGTGGAACATGGTCGACGGAACCTCGCAAGTGCTCACAGTAAATGATCACAACTTGTGGGGTGGCAACACGGGCGTTACATCAGTCGGTGTTACCCCAAACGGACAATACGTTGCCGCAGGTATTTTGGACATCACGGTGTATATCTGGGATGTCCGGACTGGACAGCTGGTAGAGAGATTACGCGGACATAGGGATTGTGTGTATAGTGTTGCGTTTAGGCCGGATGGGAAGGGCCTTGTGAGTGGAAGTTTGGATAACACGCTGAGGTTTGGGATGTTAGTGGGCTTGGTAATTCACTGGATGCAGTTAAGAAGAGAGGTAAGGACGGGAAGAGGGAGTATAAGGGAAGTCTCGTACAATGAACTTTACTGGACACAAGGTACCTTTTTTTTGTATGTTGGGAGTGAGAGGTCCAAAGCTGACTGACAATTGAAAGGATTACATGTTGAGCATGCTGTTTCGCATGATGGACAGTGGGTCGTTTCGGGATCAAAGAATCATGGCGTGCGATTCTGGGATGCGAAAATTGCCGTTGCGCATTGTATGCTCCAAGGCCACAAGAACTCTGGTCCGTACTGCTTTTTCTTGGTTGGAATGATTATCTCACTCGATCTATCACTTAGTTATTTCGGTTGGCTTGAGTCCGGCAGGAAGTATCTTGGCTACTGGAAGTGGTGATTGGCAAGCCAGAATTTGTGCGTATACCTAATCCCTTCTCATGTTAATCGCTCTGATTGCACTTTTCATTTACAGGGAGCTACAATCCAGTGTAACATATCTCTCCTTTTGTCCCCTCACGATTTGTCCTCTTTTCCTTTTGTTTTACAGGAATGCGATTATCGAGCTCTCGTGTTCTTGGCTGTGGAGGTGTTGTTCGGTCGCGCTCCCCCTGATCAGATAATTTCATAATTGGTGGTGGTTTATGCCAGACGTATGTGTAGCCATTTTTTGTGTCCTCAGAACTCCCTCGTCTGTCCCGCATTGTACACTATATATATACATATACTTTTTTCCTTTTGTCTAGACGAAACAAAGGCCAATAATTGGAAGGTTGAGCCTGGGGCTACTCAGTCGAGACCGAACAAAGCTAATGAAGAATCGGTGCATTATCGAAATTCAAACTAAGTGAAAAGTGGCCATGATGCCGGGGTCGGTTGTGCCGGTACGTTGACAGAATAGTTTAAGATTACAGAAAACCCGACTGGCCATGGAAGCCATGAGTGGAATTATAGGTATCACGAATATACCCTTGATCATCGCAGGGACAGACGGAGTAAGCAAGATGGTTGTCGCAACTGCTAGCACTTCAACAACAATTCTACTCTGATATTAGAAAAAAACCTCAGGAATGAATTCGAATTGTCACTCACAAGTAGTATTGTTGACCACCCTGCAAGATAGCTTTGGAGAGGCGTGGAAGTGCCTTTCCTGATACTAGTGTGTTCCAGCGGATCGGTTCATCCATCAGTGCATGCGTCGAGGCGACCTTGTACGAAATTTCCAGGAAAACGGAGGTGTCAAAAAAGATTCTACTGACGACACCGAGAGCTACGATGGGACGATCGTTGGGAGTAACATAATAGTGGGTTCCGGGTATGAAGTTTGGTTCCAATCCCAGAGGTATGGCGAGCTCGGACATCGTACATATGAACCACAACGCAGAAAAGAACCACTGAACTCTTCGGCTGTCAGAATAAATTGCATGAAGTCTCCGCAGAAACAAGTACGATGAGCACCCAATCGCAAGAACACAGAGTGTCCCCAGAACATAAGTTGGGGCATGCGTACTACCGAGGGGTGTGGCTAGAAGATGATAATGGTTGATTGGCCTTTCTAGGAAGATGAGGGTATTGAACATACTCATCTGAATGACAGTCTGGAGGACGTAAGCAGCAGCAAACAGCCTAGTACGATGCCTCAGCTCCTAGAAGAGTCTTCGTCGCAGTCACCTTACCTAGAAAAGATGAAGCAGAGAGCAGTCGAACGAATGCCGCCCGGAATATAGACGAAAATGTCCCATATTGTCACCTGTGTGACCAGAGAGAAATTTCAACGTTCAGTGTGGGTGCTATACGAAGAGAACTTACCCCCAAAATGACGATTGTAACACACCGACTGATCTCGAAATCTCTGGTGTCTACAGGGGAAGATGATTGAGGTAAACGTCCGGGTTGGGGAGCAGAACTTGGGCCATGAAGGATATGTTCAACACAAATCTGTTTACGGAGTGGTCCCGCCATATATGTACACAACCACAGCCTGTGGTGAGGGAATCAAAAATAGTGAGTTTACCTCGATTGATCATTATCAACAGTCACTGGGAGATTAATATTCTGATGGGTGCGCAATGCACGCTGAGTTCGCTGGGCGGTTGATGTATAAAAATAAATCAGATAGTAGCGAAGTTGTGTCGTGCGCTGATATAGTGTACAGCGGGCCTCAACGAAATGAAAGGATTGGTATGGCCTTGAAATGAACTCACCTGGAATCAGAAGAATATTTTCCTTCACGCCATTTTGGATGTGATATTCAGTTCACGCATGAGATGAGGTGGAGTGAGGTGGTGATTATAATCGAGTTCCAGAAGTAGCCATCAAGCAGTGTGCCATGATCAACTGTCACTTATCCTCCCTATGATCACCTTCGCTCCAACAATCCGTGGTACTGCCTACTCTAACACCTATATTATCGCATGGGTGATGTTAATAAAAATAGCACAGGGATCTCTTTGTGGGTAGCAGTGGAATGCCGCTGGGTCTAAATTGTTCAGAACGGTCGATGGTACTCGGAGTGGAAAAATGGCAAGAAAGATAAATAGTCACAGACAGCGCTGAATTCGATCACCTCTTACCAGAGTCATGACGTCACGAGCATAATAAGTTGATTCATGGGAATGTCCTGTTGTGGTCGGGGTTTATGTGATGGCCTCATAGGTGGCGAAAAGACGAGCATCCGGTTGTAATGATACGCAGGAGGAGGGTTATCTTCAGGATTGACTGCAAGAATGCTCCGACGTGAGATTTACGCCTCCGATCATAAAGCATTGAGGAACGTGCTGGCAACTGCGAGGGTGCTCGAGTTCGGGTTTGCAGCTGGAAGATATCAGCATGCATCTCTTGTGATAGCATCCAAAGGACGATCCGAGGAGTGAGGATGATCACGCACAAAAACCTCATGATGATGTTCTAATTTTAAAGCTAACAAGTTGCGAAAACCCGCCCTCTGCTTTCCACCTCAGGTGAACAACCCACCAAAGTCCCGCTCGGAATGACCCTCACCTCATGAGTATCGTAGTCGATGCCCGACAATGCTCCTCCCAGTTCCTGACGAAGTCATAACTGAAATACAGAAGTCCTTTGAGGAGGAATTGCAAAGACTCGAAATGGGTTGGATTTCCAAATAAATCAAACGAAAGCAACGCACCTGCAATGCTAGAGGATCTCAGTCCCGTGGCCACTACATCCACCAAGGAGGTGTCATACAAAGCTTTTATTCGGATAGCTAACAGGTTTACTCACATGCTGACCTGATCATCCACCCCCGAATTTCTCCGTGCTCTCAAGTTCACTCCATAGGCTCCTTTGTGTGTTCTGGGACGATGAGGTTCAGTCCATGGACACTTAGCTCAGTTAACAATGAGCACAGACTAGCATAGACCCACGCACATATTCACTTGTCCTTATTAATGGCACTGAACGGATATCAGGAGTTTGCAGCCTGCAAGCGATGCAGCCAGGGGTGTCGTTGGTCTCACCGCTCTCAGTCGACGACGTCATACCAGACAAGTTGTTGATTGTGGAGCCATAATTCTGGTGCAAACAGGTTAAGAGCTTGAAAAGAAGGTAAACCGGGACTATACCATAGGAGTGCACTGAGCAAAGGCGGCTTGCAGCACATTCATTCTGGGCGATCGTAGTGGGTCCAAAATGATCCGCTTCAATCATTGGTGTATCGTCTAAGATGTGCGCCGAAGTATCCCACAGACTTGCACATTGAAAGATTAGGTGGGCAATCAACGACACGCGGAAGGCGGGGGAAGTGAATATTGGTGGAGACAGGCTCATATGAGGAGTGACTTTCGCAGCGGACATCCTGAAGCATAGGGCCCATAGTCTTTGTCAAGGACGCAAAAGATGCCTTGGCGAAGAACCAGTTTGGGCATCGATTCAGGCAGGGGGATATTGTTGGGGGATCCTGAAGGCATAAAACGGAACGCGGTAAATGGAAAGGGCCCTGCCATATGATTCGAGCGTCATCTGGGATGCAGACGAAGATACTAATGAAATCACGGAAGGTGAATACCCGAGTACGACAATGCAAAAGCGAGAATTCTGTATGCGGAGGTAGTCAGATCGAGTGCTTAAAACACTGGCGGGCTAGAGGGTTGCAAGAGACTCATTGGTTTTTATTTCCACCAAGTAACGGATAGACTAGGTGATATTACACACCGAGACATACAACATAAACTGAGTCCCGGCCATCGAATCCTTCCCATTCTATTTCTATGGCCCCTATGGGACTATGAGCATTGTTTGTCTGGAGATAACCATCTGTTGTAAGGTTCGGATGACTTATCTTCCAAACAGGATACATCCACTGTCGTTAGCTGCCGAGTATTGGGAAGGAGCACCAGTGTGATCGTAGGATGCTTACTATGTTCAGAGTTTGCAGAAACCAACGAAGTTCATTATAGCACATTTTTCCACTTGAAGGCCCTACTGGAGTGATAGATTGCAAGGACATTGTAAACCGAAGAGGGTTTAATAATCAGGCAAAAAACACCCACTGCACGGACAAGAATCGGACACACCAACCTTAGACCCATGCCGTTCGTGAATCGTCATTGCCCACATAAGCATTTCTGATCAACATCTCTACTTCCGCACGCTGTACCCGCGAATTATCCCATTCAACGTCGCCCATCTTCAGTTCCTCTTTCGCGGCTAGTTCCTGTTCCCTGGTGGCATCTTTCTGTTTTCACCGAGTTCTTGCCCCTTGGTTACTCCTGGCAGTCGGCGCGATTGTTAGTCGGGGTGTGGTAGAGTTTATCGCAAACGGATGGATGCAAAGGCGTGCGTCGATAATGATCTGGACAAGTACGGTGGTTTTGGGGGGCAGCCTGGGTTTGATTGGGGGTTGTGAGAGTGTCTGTTCATGCTGAACGTGAGGAAGGGCGGTTTATGGTCACTTGCCGTCTTCATCCCAACTGTAGCCTGATGATAATACCCCTTATCATATTGTAAATAATCTAAACTACATCAAAGGTAACACGAGAAGTAGGACTAAATAGTTTGAGGTTACGGAAAACTCGACTGGCCATAGAAGCCATGAGTGGAATTAAAGGTATCACAAATACGTCCTTGATTAGCTGGTGGACAGAGGGAAGTAGCAGAATGACCGTAGCAGCTAATAACACAACAACATTGATTCTATTCCAATATGAGAGTGTTATAACGGCCAAGGTCCAAATCTGAATTGTCACTCACAGGTAGTATTGTTGGCCACCCTGCAAAATTGCCCGAGAGAGGCGCGGAAGTGCCTTTCCAGATACGATAGTGCTCCAGCTGATCTGTTCATCCACCAGTGCAGAGGTCGAGGCGATCTTATATGAAATCGCTAGGAAAACAGAGGTGTCGAGAAAGATACCACTGACGACACCAAGAGCCACAATAGGACGGTCCCTGATGTTCAGATAATAGTGAGTCCCAGGTACGAAGCCTGGTACCAACCCCAGAGGTATGGCAAGCTCAGACATTGTACATGCGAACCAGAGCGCGGAAAAAAACCACTGGACCCCTCGACTGTCAGCATAAACCGCATGAACTCTTCGAAGGAATAAGTATGATGAGCAGCCCATTGCCAGCACACAGAGTGCGCCCACAACGTAAGTGCCCACACTTGGGTTATTGACGGCTGTAGCTAGAAAACAACAGTGATTTGTTGGTCATTTCTGGAAAACGAATGAGAGCCGGAGCGCAAAACATACTCATCTGAATGACAGTGGTGAGGACATATGCAGCAGCGAATAGCCTAGTGCGGAATGTTAGTTCCTGGAAAAGATTGTCTCTCAATTATCTTACCTGGAAAGGAAGAAGCAGATAATAGTTGGTTCAAGACGGCTGCGTGACAGTATTTGAAGGTCATCTGGGACATAAGCTAAAATGTCCCATATTGTTGCCTTTTTTTCGTATGGGGGTTATACACTTTACAGGCAAGATATGAAAAGGGTGCTTACCCCCAAAACGATAATCGTGGTACACCGGCTGATCTCAAAATCTCTGGCTTCCAGAGATGACAGATGGTTGAGATAGACATCTGGGTTAGGAAGACTCATGGAGGTGGGTGTTCAACCTGCTACCTCTGTGTCATACGCGTGGGAGCTGGTTCTGGATTATATATGTGCCCAGCTATACTGTGGTGCAGGTTCGAGCAAGGGTGCCTTATAGCGGAAGTTGCCGGGACCCAGCGTCTAGTGCGCGGAGCTGCCCGACCGCTTCCCTCTCGACACCTCTGACTACAGGATGAGAGCGATGAGCGATGTTGCACCATGCGAGCTTGCCATTCGTTCCACCCGTCACACCCTTAGTATTGTACTCGGCGTACATCATACCTAGTTAGCACAGCACAGTGCTGATAATTACACATCGTCTCAATAGTATACATGGTTCTGCACACATACCTAAATGAGACTCAAATCTACGAGCGAGTACCCGCCCGCCTGGCGGCTCATCACTCCGTGGTCTGGTGCGCTAACGCACCCTCCAGACAACCTGATACATACTCTCACTTCCTCGAGTGCAACGCTGAGTTGAGCGAGACGAAGGGAATTTCGTTGCTTGTGCGTGAGTAGTGGCCCTGGGCTAGTTAAGTTTGGGTTGGCGGCTGGGGGGATGTCCATCGCTTGCAACGATCAAATCTGATAAAAAGCTACTTATTTTTGAATTGAATGTTGAACCATATATGCTGGCACGCCAAATCGTGACCTGAAAAGAAGGAGACTGAACTTCAGAACGCAGTGACATGGGCATAAACTTGATTTAGTACATTCGAGTTTGTATGTGAGGCGGAGTCCGCTATGAGAGACAAATTTTGGTTCTTGGAGGCCGTACAGTGTACATGGACCAGTAGAACTGACAGAGACATTATAAACCTGTCAATGAGAGTAATTTTGACAGCAACAAGATGAAATTGCACGGGAAAAGGTTGAATACCTCGTCGAAAAATAGCGCTGTTCGTGGGTCATGTGTGCGTTCTGACCCTGGCCAGCTCAACGTTGCCACCTCCAGTCCTCTGTTGCAATTCGCACTTGCCTCTGGGTGATCTCCAGCAGGCAGTTTCTGATCGGTCCCCGCAATCATTAGTCGAGGATACGGTTCTTTCTGTCAAATACAAGGCGGACATTTTGAACCAGTGTGGTGGGTTTTACTATTACAGTTTTGGTCTTGTCATGATCGTCTCGCATGAGGGGTATGAGAGTGGGTATGTTGTGGCGTGCTTCGATCAATGGTGGTCTGGTGTCAAGATCAGACGCGTCGAACGATCTTCATGTGCCTCTGCGAATATTCGACACTCCTGTACTTCCGATGTTAGACCATACACACTTTTCGTGTAAGGTGCTGTACCTTGTTGATATTTCCCTAATCTAAAGAACTTTAAAAATTACTCCAGTGCCTGGTTTGTTACATCGGCAGTTGGAGAATATGATTTGAGGTTACGGAAAACTCTACGCGCCATAGAAGCCATGAGTGGAACTGTAGGTATCAAAAATATGCCCTGGCTGGCTGACAGATGGAATAACCAGAACAGTTGTATCAAGTGCCAGTATTCCAACATTGATTCTTTTTCGACACATGTGTATCAGAAAGACCCAAGGACCAAGTCCAAATTGTCACGTACAGATAGTATTGTTGACCGCCTTGCCAAACGGCCCTAGAGAGACGCGGAAGCGCCTTTCCAGACACAAGAGTACTCCAATTAACTCGTTCATCAGTCAGTGTATGTGTGGCGGCGACCTTGTATGAGATCGCGACAAAAACAGAGGTGTCAAAAAGGATACCACCAGCGAGACTGAGAGCCACAGTGGAACGATGACTATCAATCACATAGTGAGTTCCAGGTATAAGCGACTTACCAACCCCAGAGGTATGGAGAGGTCAGATACGGTACATGTGAACCAGAGTGCGGAGAAAAACCACCGGACACCTCGGTTGTCAGCATAGATCGCATGAAGTCTCCGTAGGAATAGGTGTGATCCAACCGACGGCAGACAGAGTATTGCTGAAATATATGGGAGCATTTGGGTCATTGACGGGTATAGCTAGAAGACAGTAGCGTTTCGTTGGCATTCCCGGGAGACAAATGAAAATACAAAACGTACTGCTCCAAATGACTGTGCCAAGAACATAGGCAACAGCAAATGGCCTAATACAAGTAATACAAGTGTCAGCCCATCGCAGAGAATTGGTCCCAACAATCTTACCTGGAGAGGAAGAAGCAGATAGTAGTCGATCGAAAGCGGCTGCGTGACAGGACTCGAAGGTCACCTGGGATACAAGCTAGAATATCCCGTATCGTCGCCTATGCACACAGAAAGAAACTTTAGTGTGTACTCGATATACGCGGATACAGGGAGAGTCCCTACCCCCGAAATGATGATTGTGACACATTGACTAGTCTCAAAATCTCTGGCGTCTCTAGGGGATAGACGATTGAGGTAGACGTCTGGGTTGGGAAGCTCAGCTTCTTTCATAAAATCTCGCGTGTGTAGGGCAGAAACCATGGTTGTGGGCGTAAGTGGAGCGACGTGGAAGATCCTGGACAGGCCAGGACATATACGTGAACAATCATACCGGAACACATCGCTTAGGAGCAGCCGGAGCTGGTCCAGTGTGTTATACGCTGCACTCGGACGAGTCGGATATTATTGTGGAGATTGACCGGGTTGTCGAAACATCAAGTAGTGCCTATAGTTAACTTGACCCTAATCCGATCTGAAATATCCAAACAACTATGCTAATATTTTGAATCGTTGTAAGGGTGGGCGGAAGGAATATATTTTTGGAATGCCCCTTTGTGGGTGCCCGAAATAAGAATACCGCCTACAGACTCCTGCTTCGCGCGGTTCAGGAAGGGGGGGGGGGCGTTCAAAGGACATCCGTGACATTGCCGCTGTTGGCGTTGATCATTATTGAATGATGTACACCAACAGAGATGGTGGGTCATATCACCTGAAAGAGCTACTCGATTCGAACATTGATCTATAATTATTTGCCTGCTTCATCTGGGGTAATCAACCAAAGATGGGAAATCGATCTACCGGAGACGTCAGTGCAAGTTAGTTTGCAGCAGGAGGCGAATTCAGTCTCGACGTTGACATTTTTGGAGTATTGAGTGATGATTTGATGCCGCAGGAACGGACACGAGGTCCAAGACTCGCCGAGATGCTCATAAAACTAAAAATTGCAACGATGGTACATGACGTCCTCGATCAAAACCGTTGAATGTGAAGGGCATTCCGGAAGACGTAGAAGAGACTTGCCGGGAAGAAGCCGTATCACCCAAGAAGTGGGTTGAGGTGAAGTTGGATCATGGAACCTGCTCATCGCTATGTTTAGATAAGACATGGAGTGAGAGGTGGCAACGCTCGAGATATATAGGCCTGTGGATGTGCGGCACGGCAGCATGAATCATCCAGTCCAATAAAAACATCCTCTCGGACGCTACGCGATGGTAGTTGAGACGACTGAGCCACGAAGTCACAACACTCTCATGTACCCTTAACATAACAAACCTCGAATTGAAAGACTGTATGGTCGCATTGCCGGGCTTGGTGTTCAACTTCAGCTCTGGGAACACGCCTCTGGAGCTGATATCAAGGTCTGAGGGTGGTGGTAATAATGGAGATTCGAGCTCCTCCCCTGTCCAGAGATGCTCGGTGACATGTGTATCGTGCTTATGGCCCTGGGAAACTGATCACGTCCATGACAAGGTTCTGTTACTTCTGCAACCTGCAACTGATGACTATCCTGCAGAGCGTTAAGGCTTGAAGGAAACCTTCGCATATATCACACGGCTGCTGGCTACTTGTAGCTAGCAACTCGATTTGTGTAGCGACGCATCCGCTGTAGCTGGGGACATTTCTAGGTCGTTTCTGCCTCGATGGTGGAGGGAGGCTAGTAACATATGATTTCTTGAGTCATTGATCCTGGCTTCCAGACTGATAATGTGACATAGATCTGTATCCTTGTCATCTTATAATCCGGACAAAACCACACGGACCTACATTTGATTCTGTTCAAATTTGGTGTTTTTGCCCACACGCGGTGGGGCGGAACCACAGAAGCCATGTCGCGTCAGAGCCAAAGGGTTCGACGATCCAGGGAGTGAAGGTCACCTGTCCTTGATTACCCGGCCTTGAAAATGTCGATACACCCACGCTGCCTAAAGCAGGCTTCTTTTTCGTTGTCTCCTTCTCTCTGCTGACCGCCTCGGTTGCAACCCAGGTGAATGCTCTGTCTAGACCAGCCTTATCGATCCTCGAGGTTGTCCCAAAAAGTACCGTAATTCTCAAGGTATGATGGGGATCCACATGGATCGAAGTAACTGGTGCCAGCTCATTAGACTGGAAGCGGATGACCAATTCAGTGGCATACGAGGGCAACAGGTTTAGAGTGAACTGCTTTATAGGCGGGAGATACGAAGCGGGATACTAAATTCGTGGTGGGATTTAGAGGTATTCTTTGAATGGCTCAAGATCAGATGATGTGCTATTCGCAAGTTGCTGGTACAGTGTGCGACGCTGCGGAATCCAAGGAGGTCTGGTAAACATGTGGGAGCGGGACAACTTTCTCTCTGATTTTCTTCCTTTTTCCATGTGGGCTATTCTCTTGGGACAGATTGCAACTGCCGGTTCTCTACATCGGTGTCAAAAATATGCCTGACTCAAGTGACAAATAATTCATGAGAGTGCTGGCATAGAAACATATAAATATGGAGTAAATGCGAACGGTACTCGTTGGTGCCCTTTACAAACACAATGAAGCTCCTCTCTCTCCTTGGCTTGACCGCGGTTGCTATCGCAAGCCCAATTCTTGAAGGCAGGCAGTCCCAGCCTCAGGGTATTGACGTCTCCGGGTTCCAACCAAGTGTTAATTGGAACACGGTCAAGGCAAACGGTCTCACTTTTGCGTTCATTAAAGCAACCGAGGGCACCAGTAAGCTGTTTCACGGCATCTACTGGCTGTGGAAGGGTGAAGTAACTGTGTCGGGATAATCTCTACTAGCATTCATCAGCAGCACATTCAGTAGTCAGTATACCGGAGCGACGAACGCTGGCTTTATTCGCGGAGCATATCACTTTGCGCATCCTGATAGTAGCTCTGGAGCCACTCAGGCAAACTTCTTCCTTGCACACGGAGGTAAGTCGTGTGCTCTCATATTAGGTAAATGAGGGAAGCTGAAGTGCATTTGGTGATTTCTAGGAGGATGGAGTGCCGATGGTGAGCTACCATCACATAATTTAACTTTTGAAGGATGGGTTTGACAAATCCTGAATAGGCATCACGCTTCCGGGTGTCCTCGATATCGAATGTGAGCCATCAATCTTTCCGATTAAACGAAAGGCTCAGTGGTGTCTCCAGATAACCCCAACGGTGCCGAATGCTACGGTCTGAGCGCATCTGCCATGGTTTCCTGGATCCGAGACTTCTCTAACACATACGAGTCCAAGACTGGACGGTAAGAATTTGAACTTTCACACAGGTAGTGAAGCTCACTTGACAATTATCACCATCAGATTCCCAATCATTTACACCACCACAGACTGGTGGACGACTTGCACCGGCAACAGCGCTGCTTTCGGAAGCACAAACCCGTTGTGGATCGCTCGCTACGCCTCGAGCATCGGAACACTTCCTGCTGGGTGGTCGTGAGTGCCTGGTATTTGAGGGGAAGATGACAGAGAACTCACACGTTCGTCGGCAGCTTCACGACTTTCTGGCAATATGCCGATTCCGGCCCAAACCCGGGTGACCAGGACTTGTTTAATGGCGACGCCGCCGGATTGAAGCGGTGAGTCTTTCATAAGCTGGAATTCAAGTCAAGCTGTTGATGAGATTTGCGCCGTAGCATGGCTCTCGGATCTTGAGAGAAGGTGCTAGTCGTCCTTGGGGTAGACGGTTCGGGAGGTTGTATGTCAATATGCCATTGAATAGACATACAGCTGAGAATCTGTTGTTGAGCTTATCTCAAACTGTTCGAGTCAAGAACTGGAGACGCCGATCGGAATATTCTATTAGGCCATACCAGAAATAATTCACAACAGTCGAGATTTCTGCACTGCAGTCGGGGCCAGAAAACTCGGGTCGTAAGTGCGCCTAGGAGGCCAAATCCGCGCCATAGTCCAAGGGACCGGAAGTCGGATATAGGACATCTGTTCCCGATGAGGTGGCGGGGTGGTCCGTGGCATCTGGAGTCTCTCATACTGCTAAACGGCAATCAGGGATTTCTTGAGTGGGTGCTGGAAGATGTCGTTTCGCATACCCGGGAGTTGACCCTTGAGCTATCATAGGTGTTGAACGGTTGGGTGGAGTCAGGTGGGTTACGCTGAAACTCAAAGACGGAGACGGACCGCCCTCCGAGTAATGCGATGTGTGTAAGTATCGGTGACAGCTGGTCCAGTGTCGTGGTCAATAGTTTACGAGGGGGCGTGATTGTTGCCAAAAAATTATATAGGGTGATATACGCACCGAATAAGAGTTCTTCCCGAGCTCTGAATATCTTGTGGCGAGAATACTGGAAGAGTAAAACTTGGAATGCCTGGTATTATCAATCAGTCACGGAGAAATTTTCTTTGTGGCTATCAGAGCAATGTGGAACAGTGGGAAGAATGATAAGAATGATGCACTGCTTCTTTAGTACATCTGCTCTAACATGTCTGCAATATGAAATCTCAATTTTGTTTTCGTCGGTTTTCACTGTTTCAGCTCCAACCTCAACTTTGAGAAGAGAGATAAGATGCTCATCTTTCCCCTCATCTGCACAACCAAACGTCCAACATGGACCTCAAATCCATCCATGATTATCTTCACTCTGTCTTGACCTCAGCCCCCTCTGAGTCACCTCCTGTCATACACCAACCTCCACTCCCATTTCACTCCCAGCACATAAATCCATTTTGGCTTGATAAGCCTGAACAACCTGTTGATGAGTACCAAACTGCACTCTATAATCACTACTTATTCCCATTTGGTAGTCATATTGGATTTGATGACTGATACATTGCTGAACTCCATGTCACCAAATGCAAGGGTTGCTCTGAACCTGAGCAACTTGTTGTTGTTGTAAGGAATGCCAAGGGCAGAGGTACTGTCATATTCTGGAGAGGAAAGGGGATGGCAAAGGCCTGTGGGGGAGGTGCATTGATTGAAAGCATGGAAGATCATCAAATTTTTCAAGGAATAGTGCTATGGTGCAAAGCTTAGATGATGAAGAACATTGGACCACCTGGAATGATACCATCAAATATCCATTGACTCTTCCTGTATCCCCAGTCATTGTCCAGCTCAAACTTCCTGTCCTTCCATCACTGCCTGAATTATCTGGTATCTAAGCTACATTACATTGTACTAGAGTCTTGGACTGTCTCCCCTTCTACTGGAGTCAGACCCATGTCTCTATTCTTTCCTGAATTCATCAAGTTGGCCTGTACTATCCAAAACAATAAGGCTCTCTTCAACTTAATCCCTTCCTTCAACTGGTATTCTGACATGTTTTTCCATGCTATTCACCTTTATACAAAATGTTGAGGAAATAACTGTAACAAGTTGTTGCTGGGGCAGCAGCAGTAAACACAGTGGGAGAGAATGTAGAGTCTACTCACTGAGGAAGTACACTTCTATTTGATACCTATAGAAGGGTAATTCAGATAGACAGATATTATTGATTAAATAGTCTGTTTCAGTGGTAGCAAGTTTGAAGTTGAGTAAATCAAGATTGGGGTTGTACTGGAAGAGATAGGCAATGATGAAGGGGTTGTTCAATTGAAGAAGATGCAGAACATGTGTGCTTCATGAGGTTTATATACATCTAGGAGGGCATAGACAAGTCATACTACATACTAAGTCATATAGACACATGTTGTGTTGGAAATACATAGAATGTTCTATCTAACTCTTACTGAGTACTATAGAACATGTATACAAGTCATTGGAACTATATAAAATGATCTATTAAGTACAAATTGTCATTACTAGTCATAATCAACTTATTATGACATTTATTGTATCCAAAGCAACTCATAGGAAGTTTTGGTTCAGTCTATTATTATTATAATGACTTCATAACCTATTCATAGAATATGACTGAAACTTCAACACAAAAACCCAAAAGTAACTGTGCCTGGAATCAGTGATTTTGTTGATAACCCTAGTGATGACTGGTCACATTTGGAAGCTTACATGCAGCAGCATGGCAGGAATAGACAAACTAGAACTGTTCTGGCTGCTATGTAGGCTATAAACACATCCACAAATGCCACACTGCAATCATTGCTTGCAGTGTGGCAAGCTCAACATGCAGCTTTTCTTTTTAGGGTTTGTTCTGTGTTTTATATGTTCTTATTGAGGCTAATTTGATTTTACATCACAAGGGCCAGGTATGGGCTGAGAAAATTGTGGAAACAATGATTGTCAGGAGAGAAAATGTAGCACAGGAAAATGTTAGAGAATTTTTAGTATGTATTGTAACTGGGTATAATTGTAAAATACTGCTGTGATATAATATGTCCACAATTTAAGAATGGGTTTTTTGCTAATTCCTTTGTTACAGGTGGCTGGCAAGATGAAGAAGTATATGACCACCTAGTTCAGCACTTGAACTTGTGATACAAATAGCTCGGAGCATATAAACCCAAATAACCTGATTGATTTACCAACTTGCTTCAGTGAATACAGGCTTAAGAACCAATAATTACACTACTCGAACACTGATTATAACTTCGCTCGATCAGGACCTATCCTACCCGCAAAATGTCCATGAAATCCAAGTGGAACACATCGATCCATCTCAGCCCTAGCAATTTCCATCAAATTCTTCGCATCAAGCACAACGAGCATACTCTTCTGTTTCATCCCATCCAACACCACAGTCACGACTACACCATCATCTTCTGCTACAATCTTGTTTGCATTTGGTGGTCGAGGAATGAAGATAGGTTCACCAGTTGTATAACCTTCCGCACCCCATGTCTTTACATTTCTTGATTCCATGTCTAGTTTGACAATTTTGTCAGTGAATACTCCGGGAGCGTGCGTTTCGGTTCGATGAGTGCCGTAGGCATAGCGGTATGGAGAAGAATATAGATTGGGATGGATTGTTGGGAGTTCGATGTTGGAGAGTGTGAATTCGAGTTTGGCGTCATTAATTGGTAGTGAATTGGGTTTGTTTGAAATGTCGGTAAGAGATATGGGAGGGGTGATGTTGGAAAGGATATATCTACGTGCGTTGGGGGTTTCTATGGATTTACCGGTGGGATCGGTGATACGCATGTGGTCGAGGTAGAGGAGGTTTAGGATGCTGTTTGTGTGGTAGCATGAGAGATCGATTGTGATTGTATCTTTGGATGGATCGGTTTTGGAAGGAGATTCGTAGGCGTTTACGGCGTGGAAGGCGAAGAATGTAGGGGTCTGAGGAGGTGGAGTCAACAGGGCGAACTACAAATGTAAGGAGACGGGACACGATCATACCTTGAATTTTGCAACTACACCACCATACTCTCGAGAAATGACATAGAACAAAGTGTCTCGCTTTGGATCCCATTCTTGAATGGAGGACAAGATATCTTTGTTCTTGGCAATCGCAGCACCATTTCTACGTAAAGAATAATTCGACAATCAGATCCGAATGGTATCATAAAGCGAGAAGAAGACTCACTCGGCGTAATCGGATTGCCACACACACAAAACCACATACTTTTTCGTAATCACGAAAGAGTGTATATACGCCATCGGAGCATCCATAATCTCAGCCAAAATATCCACTTTAGCTCTCTCCCCTAGCTTCGCATTAGGTGTGACTCTAAACACCTTATAACAAGGAACCTGTCCAAATTTTTGGATATAGTTGAAATATTCGCCTGTAGAAGGATCTCTACAGGAATGAGCAGCACTGAGTTGACCAGCAAGTCGAGGATCTAAACGTGCATAGGAAGTTAACTCGAGAGGTTCGAGGGTATCAGGATCGAGGATTTGTAGACTGTTTGCATCGGTTTTGGCTACGAGATATCGAAGTCCAGTAGTAGAAGATGATTTGGTGTTATTGTGTGAAGAAAGACCAGGTAGGTTTGGTGTGAGAGTTACACTGATGTTCTCTGTGTCTGGTCTTCCGGTGAACGATTCAACGCCGGGTTTGGAGTGATGTGGAACGAAGGCTGTGAAGAACTTTTTGAACAAGTTCTCACACGGATCTTGTTTGCCGAAGGTGCTTCCGGGGGTACGACCGGTTTGTTGGATTTGGGCGATACGACCGTCAGTGGAGGATCGATTGGAGTAGTATACTTCGCCTTGGGGTGTGATGTTGAAGTGATGGTTCATGCCTAGACCATCGAACCAATGAGAAACACTGAATTTGGGTTTGGAGTTGGAATCGTTGGAGGAGGATGAGGAGGATGGATGAACATGGAATATGCCTGGACCCGTTCGATAGAGTGAGCCGGAGAGCCAGGAAGGAATCTTGCCCTTGATAGGGAGGAGGATTGGTTCATGTTGGGGTTGGGCGTTCTCGAAGCCAGGAGCCGCCCAAGAGGATTTGGGTGTGGACATGGTCGTTTATGCTCGGGATCGGGCTGGGGTGTAGGGGGTATAAGTATCAGACTTACGCTCCGTGACAAACATCGACCGTGAGACTGGATAAAAACAGCCATGCTTTCTCGGGACATGTTGACGAGCGACATTGATGCATGGACAACCGCTGGGTCGGGGATTAGATCTCGCCGAGGTATGGTAGAATCACATGGAACGATAATGTTATTGGCGTACTATGGACAAGAAGAGATCAGCGGAGAGCTGTGCCAGTCGGACAATTTGGTAGAGCACATTAGACGTTACAAGATGAGTTACACTTTTTGTACCATGCGATACGCGCCTAGTCACATAAGAAATCAGAGAAAGAGAGGCGTGCATGTCGTAGCTCTCAGTCTAGTTGCGTCCCCTTCCACGTCCTCTGCCTCGTCCACGGCCACGATCTACTCCACGGCCCCGTCCGCGTCCTCGTGTATCTTCCTTTTTACGGCCTTTGGGCTTGGGCGCGTCATCAACGAGTAGAGTATCCAGAGGTAAAGCCTCAGGGAGGACAAAGTAGCGGATGTTATTTCCACGGATGGATAAAGAGTCGAGAGCCTGGGGATCGCGGTTTCGTGTTGTCATCTTTACGGTTTTGAGATGGGTATTCATCTGCATATCAACGCCTGAGGGAGGATCCAGTCAGCAGGGACTAAAAGAAACGGAAAGATATGTACCTGCTATTGTACCGTGGACCAAGGAACCATTCTTGAGTTCAATCGTCACCGTCTCATTGTTCAATTTCATCAAAAACCTGAAAGGGTGGATAAGGAGTCAGATCTCTTTGCTGGCAGTCATAATCGAGATAAGTGCGCCAATCCAGCCGTGCAGATGATAATAACGCCCGACAAGAACCCAACTAACCTCTTGACGGCCCAGTTGGCTCTGCCTTTGCAGACAAAAAGCGCGACTAAGAGTGAAGATATACGCACCTGACCAACTTCATCTTGCCTGTGCTCAAAGAATATTGCTAGGCGGTGATTTGAGAAAGTATTCTGACCGCAAAGAGGACGGCGTCAGGAGATTATGAGAAGAACTGCAGACGGTCGATGGCCGTCGCTGGCTTTGACGCTCTGCTGCATACTCAGTCGGAGTTTCAATTTTGGATCACAGACAAACCTATATCTGACAATCTCACAGCTGGTCCTCAAATGCGACAATATATTCTGGCGAGTGTGGCTAGATGGATCCATAACCGGTCACTTTCTTTCGGAATGCGAGAGTCACACTCGCAACCTTAAGCTACGTAGAGTCGACCGAAGTGGCTTGCAGTACTTGTGTAAAATCCGCGAAACCCTACAGCATCCCAGTGCCATCCCAAAAAGGACCTTTTCGATCCACTTCGAGTACCGCACACGATATTAAATAGCACAAGTCAGCACTACCTGTATGATCATGATGAAAACGGAAGACTAGCACAATATCATAGATACTGTTCGATGCAGTTATTTCAACCCTTTTCAATTTCATCAAATTCACCATCCTGATCCGTTAATTCAATCTCACATTGACCACGGGGCCAAGAGAATTTCTTTACGTCCACCCCCACCCACCACCCCTCTGCGTGAGGTCGTGTCTCGAGCCTACTGATCCTATCATCCTTGGGGCCCCAATTTTATTTTTATACAGCACCCTAGCCACTGCGAACACAAAACGTTATTCTTATCTTCAAATTACGGTCTATGGTTGTGCAGGGTCTCTGGGTGGGTGGATTCCTGTCTGGGTCCTATTGATCTTCTCATTCCTTAGGGCCCCATCATGCCCCAACGCATCTGTACTCATTGTGATCCCTAATTCTATTTTTACACATCACCGCCCTGGAGACATTTTTGATTCTTCTCTTTCCGTCGTGGGCAATAACTACGCACATATACATATATTGAGACCAAGCTCACACGCTGTATACAAATTTCCGTTGAACACCCACCTCCATGAGCCAAGTAGAGCTCCCCAACCCAGACATCTACCTCAATCATCTATCTCCTACAGACGGTAGAGACTTTGAGATCAGTCAATGTGTCATGATCGTCGTTTTAGGGGTAGCTCTCCCCTTTATGCATGTATAGTGCATGTTAAATCTATCTCTGTGCGTATAGGCGACAATATGGGATATTCTGGTTTATATCCCAATCGACCTTCAAATCCTGTCGTGCAGCTGCTTTCGATCGACCATTATCTGCTTCTTCCTCTCCAGGTGAGATTATTCGCATGATGTTTCCTCAAGGAGCTGAGCCTCCCTCGGGCTAGGCTGCTTGCAGCTGTCTATGTTCTTGGTACTGTCATTCAGATGAGTATGTTCTGTATCTTCGGTTGTTTTCTAGGAATGCCGATGAATGATTTACATCTTCTAGCCGTACCCCTCAACGACATAAAAGTTCACAATCATGTTCTCGGAGTGCTCTGTGTACTGTCGGTTGGATGCTCGTCGTACCTATTCTTGCGGAGAGTTCATGCGGTTTACACTGAGAGCCGAAAGGTCCGATGGTGTTTTTCCGTACTCTGGGTTGCATGTATGGTATCCGCCATCACCATACCACTGGAGACATTCTCAGTCTTCATACCCGGAACTCACTATGTGATTGATGGTAATCGTCCCATAGTCGCTCTCAGTTCTGTCTGTGCTATTCTTTTCGACACCTCGACTTTTCTAGCGATCTCATATAAGATCGCCTCAACGTACCCACGGACTAACGAAAAAGTTAACTGGAGGACCCTTCTGTCTGGAAAGGCACTTCCACGCCTTTCTCGGGCTGTTTTACAGAGCGGTCAACAATACTATCTGTTAGTGACAATTCGGATTTGGTTCTTGGGCTTTTCTAATAGTTATATGTTTGGAATAGAATTGCTCTCGGAATGATGGGACTTGATGGAATTATCCTCCTTATTCCCTCCGTCCACCAAATGATTAAGAGCACGTTGTTGGTACCTACAGTTCCGCTCATGGCTTCTATGGCCAGTCGAATTTTCCGAAATCTCAAACTATTTTCCCCTGACTCCAGTTCAAACAACGATCCCACTATTACTTTTCACGCTGCCTAATTTATTTGAACCTTGCCGAGTAATACAATCCTACACTTGTATCTGAGAGATACCCTCCGGCAATGATAAATACCTTTCTCGTAAGAAATCGTTACTGGGGTGAGGTTCGTTAGAGTCTGTCAGAATCTCCTGAGACTTGAGATTCTGCGAGGTGAACATGCGAAATACTTGTGAGATCACATTTGAGTGTTATTACAAAGTGTGTGAATTGCGGAAGAGGATCCATGATACGCATACATGTATCGTTGATTAATTGATTTTTGTCTCCGCACAAGGACGGTTGCGTACCGCCGAAGAGGCTCCAAGGCATCGGTCCAACACCAACTTTCTCTCTTCCGTTCCTATAACATCTGCAATAGCTCTAACAACTTCCAATTGGTATACACTACGACGTCCATGTGATCGTACCAAAATCAGGCCTCACATTTCTTTCAGCACCCTCCCGCAGTGCAAATTTAAATCAACCGTCCCTTTAAAGAAATTTTGTTGTATCTCTATATGGTCATCGTTGTCTACTCGCATTGATAGCAAAAACACCATGGACTGCAGCAACCCGCTGCTCTCCCTTCATATTATGAGGCCAGGTGTTTCCCGGACCCAAATCACGATATGGGAGAACAGCTAACGGTTAATCACGGGCACCGTCTGATACGGCTGTGAACCAAGTTAGTAGTTTCAATCATATTTTGAACAATGAAGTCTCCTCTAGGTTTACCCTATCATCCATGAATCAAGGATCAGATTGATTAGATTGTCCTTTTTTTGGGCGAATTCGTGACTAGAACTTACTGATTATCTGATCCCTACCGTGCGCCGATACTCAAACAGGTTAGTTATGTGTTCACAATGGCTACGGCGTTGATGTATAAAAATACAGTAAGTGATAGTAGCGTTTGAAACATGGCCGTGTGCATCATTTTCTGATTCTTGGGCTATGGCTCCGCACATATAATGCCCGGACCAGTGACCTGTGTTGAACATCCTCCTCCATGAGCGAAATAGAGCTTCCCAGCCCAGACGTTTACCTCAATCACCTGGACCCCGTGAATGCCAGAGATTTCGAGATCGAACGATGTGTGGAACTACTCATATTGGGGGTAAGCTATTTTCTGATATGCATATAATGAGCATACATTGAACAGTCTCTCTGCGCATATAGGCGATAATATGGGATATTTTAGCCTATATCCCAGATGACCTTAAAATCCTGTCACGCAGCCGCTTTCGATCAACTATTATTTGCTTTTTCCTTTCCAGGTAGGATCATCCGAACGGACAGACCCTTGTCAATGAGCTGACTCTCATGCCGTAGGCTGCTTGCGGCTGCTTTTGTCCTCGCCACCGCCATTCGCACTAGTATGTCCTGCATCTTCATCTACTCTCCAAGAATTCAATGGCCGATTTCCATTTTCCAGCCCGCGCTGTCAGTGACCCCAATTTCCCCATTTATACTTCGGCAATACTCTGTGTTCCATCAATTGGATGCTCATCATACCTATTCCTGCGGAGACTTCATGCCGTTTACGCTGACAATCGAGGAGTCCGGTGGTTTTTTTCTGTGCTCTGGTTCGCATGTACGATGTCTGAGTTTGCCATACCTCTGGGGGTGATACCAGGCTTCATACCTGGAACTCACTATTATGTGCTTCCAAAAGACCGGCCCTTCATGGCTCTTGGTGTCACCAGTGGTATCGTTCTTGACACTTCTATTTTCCTAGCGATTTCGTATAAGATTGCCTCGACAAATGCTCTAGGTACTGAACGGTTCAGTTGGAATACCCTTGTGTCTGGAAAGGCTCTCCCACGGCTCTCCCGAGCTATTTTGCAGAGTGGTCAACAGTACTATCTGTGAGCGATAATTTGAATTCGGTCTTTGCGACTTTCTAATACTTTTATATCGGAATAGAATCAACATTGGGGTGTTGATATTTGCAATGACCATCCTGTTGGTTCCATCCATTCGCCCGCTAATCAAGAATATAGTTGTGGCCCCTACAACTCCACTTATGGCTTCTATGGCTAGTCGGGTTTTCCGCAACCTCAAACTATTTTCTTTTAACACCAGTGCGACCAACACCGATGCTGCCATTTCTTTTCACGAAGTCTGAAGAATGAATATGTCAACAAGTGGCATGATCTTACATCCACATATGAGGGGTGTGTATGGTATAAGGTTCTAACAGCGAAACACTGGAATGTAGCTTACATAGGGATATCAATCTAGGACGTCATATACCTTGGTTTGTTTTCCTTCAAGGTTCTAGAATAGCTGGGCTTTACATATCTGTGCGTACCTGCCGGATGCCCCCTCCAAATATCAGTACTGTCAATACTATCATATTTTCATCTTAGTCCGTAGAAAAAATGTTTCAACTCATAGATACATATAGCAAAATACGAATGTGGCTTTCTTCTTGGTATTTCCATCAACCCCTTTGGACTTGTCTCGTATTCCCACAGCAGCCGACGAATCGCATCTCTTGAGAGATGGTGGGATTTGGTTATTTTCAATGTTGAGCTTGAAAGGCTGATGCTTTGAACATTCTGAACGTACTCGCGATGGCACGTGACTAAAATGTCTGTCATGAGCAAACTTTCACTAGAATCTTGGGAGCAACTTCTTGCAACTCATTAAATCTACACCCGAGAAGACCTTGATCTAATGATATAGTCTGGGGTTCCATCGAATTCAATAAACTTGACCGGAGGAATCTAGTAAGGGTTTCGAGGATCCAAGGAACAGGGATCCGGCCATCTATTATGCAGACAGTGCGGATTTCTGGTACAAAGACATATCCGGGGTTGATCTGTCAGTGTGGTAATTTCCCGAGAAGCTCGAACTCCCATGTCTTGAGTAGAATGCCAAGGATCACTATGTCAAGTCCATCATCCGTGCTATGGATAACATCCCCATTGTCACTGCAGACAGTGTCAAGGAGTTGAACGCAAGGAACGAAGAGAAAAGCCGAACACAAGCACGGGTAAAACAGCCCCGGCTGGAGTACACCATATGCACCCCCACACCCCCCGTTGAAGGGGATTGTGGTAAAGCCAAAGTGCGAATAGCACCACTTTATGATTGGTACATCTGATCCCTATTTGTGCAGTGGTCGTTTCGTCTTATCATTTATATATATATATATCAGGCTCATAGTATCGCTGCCACTCCATCAGTCCATGCAGGACTTCCAAAAATCAAAACACGGCTCTCTAACGAACTTGCGAACGTCCTGGACTTCGCGGTGCTCCTTCCCTACATTTGGCAGACCATGACAGTGAATGTATCTGGTGCTGAAGGCAACTCGCCCGAACACCGCGGATCTCGCACGAACAATGTGCACCGTCTGATATTACCCAGAGCGAGAGGGGTTAGGAATTATTTGTGTTGTAGATCTCAACTTACGAGGGCACGTGACTAAACCTCGCCAGACGCGTCCGACGCGCTGATCTTGACTGACCTTCACTTCACAACCTCCAACCACATCAAATCTCAATTCGAACGGATCTTCTCTTCCAGGGTCCCGTCGAACTTTGACTGCAGCAATCTCTCCCCAAGCCCAAATCCAAATCCAAAAGGCCAAGGATTGCTATCCCAAGTCTGTTGTCCGTGGTATTGACGAAACCTCCATCATCAATGTCAAGTGGACGAACGCAAGTAACAAGTCGAACTCAGAGCAGATTAAACCAGCCTTGACTGGAGTACACCACACCATACGCACCCTCATACTTCTCGTTCGAGAAGATTACGATGAAAACTAAAGTTGCAAATAACGCTGCTTCTGTTAGTGCGTCCCACCTGGTCTGTGCAGTGGCTCTTTTGTCTTCTCATAAATTTCTCTCGGTTTCATGGTGCCGCTTTCACTCTATCGGTCCAAGCAGGGCCTCCAAGAATCAAAACGCGGCCCCCGTAACGAACTTGCAAACGTCCTAGGCTTCATGTACTCCGCCCGGTTTTCCCTCCCCACGCTCGGCAGATCGCGACAGCGGATATATTTGGTGCTGAAGGCGACTCGCCTGGGCTTACTACAGATGCGGATCTCCACATGAACGATGTGCAGTCTGATAGTACGCAGAGTTACTGGGACTCGTGTTTACGTTGCATATATTTAGGTCTGTAATATCACTTGATTTATCCGTTACGTGCGTCCTTGACAGAAGGAAGGTGGATGATTCAGGGCGGTGAATCGTTCTCATACGACCCTCTGGGGCCGGTGATTAGAGCATCCGATCTAACTATGCGCTTATCTTCTGCCCGTGCCTATCAAGGTGTTTCTGGATTGACTTGTTGGCATAACCGCTAGGTAAATAAGTGCCTCTGGTTATACACCCATACCCTAGGAAAGTCAACCCCACATCCATGCACCAGCACTACAACGTATTTTAATCTTATAATGGTTGATTCACATCTCCCCAATGCAGAATTCTCGTCTTCGAAGAGTACTCGTGAGGAAGAGGTGAAAAATTCCCCAGAGAACGACACTCACTACTCACGATTTCACTGTAATGGAATGAAAGGGATGTCTTCCAGTTGGCGACCCACAGTCACCAGAGAACAGCTTACCTTTCTCGGGTCAGGCTTGAGAGAGTTTCCGAGTATCTGGGTTCTGAGAATCAATGGCTCTCTCTGGCGCTAGTGCTATTGTATCTCGGTAGGTGGCTGTGGGACATCTTCGTCCACATCCTGGACGGCGTTAGAATCATGAAGGGATGCTTGGATTGATTCTCGTTTTCTGGTGCGTATCTTCAGGTACGTCAATAACTCCAACACTCGCTGGACAGATCTTCAGATAGGTTCTTTTGCTACGATAATTTTTGCGTCCTTGAAAAGGGTATGGGTCATATGCTTTAGATGTCTTCTGTGAGACTCACCCATACAATTTAACTATATTGATGAACAGCCCATGTGTCATCGCTTGTGTCCTGGACATCTCAGTGGCGTCCCACACCACCTATCCATGAAGTACATAGAATGTTGATGATGTCACTACCTTCCCGCATTCTGGGCCCTGCGTATTGCTCATACTCCAACACACATTCCTGGAGCTTAATGCTCCAAACTTGGCAACTACAGCCCCTGTTACATCCGTTGATGCCGTGCCACTCATGCTCGACACTTGGCTTTCCAGGAAACCCCGTATAAATTGCAGCATGTCACAGTTTCATCGGATGACGGGCTGGGTGGAGAAAGGCACTTCCTCAGCCATCGCATATGTTCTGATAAAATGTGACACCCAGGAGAGCCTGTTCCCACAAACGGGAAACAGAAAAGTTGTTCCCGATCAGCCTCACAATGTTTTACCCTCCTCAAGGTCTCGACATTGATGCATCAGCACTCAGCTCATGCCCGGACCAATTGCCCGCCCAATGTCTTAACAGACAGCTGTGTGGGTTACTCTAATCCACACCTCAGATGAGACATGGTTTGCGGTTCGCATACAGTGTCTTTGGAACCATCATTTCCGACTGTTAGATATTCCCACCGTATACGGCCCCATGGGTCATCTCAGCATCACAGCCTTCGCTGCAATCCACCTTTCGCTCCGTGACCCCCCACAGTTCGGCTCCTCCCGTTGATTGTGGCTTGTCGTGCATAATGTCGATTACACCAGTTTCAGTAGGTGAACATTTATTACATATATGTTCATCATCCTCAATACAGGTACAGTGAGAACACCACAGACTGCCCCCTTTCTTAAACCGTGTGTAATGAAACTCCGTGGGTGGTATTCTTATTTGTTCATTCCTCAACACTGAGATACGAGCGCCTCCATCAAGAAGATTCCTTTGGGCGCGGAAGATCAGTGTTGCCCATCCGACAGAATCATGATGATGCAAGGTGTGTGGCATTTGTCGCCCCAGATTAGAATCGTCACATGGGAAGACAGGTATAGGTATTCCATTTCAACTTTATCACAGTTTGATTCTTCTCTTCCTAGCATGGCTGCATATATATATATGGTTCCACACAGATATTCAGTCTCGCTTGCATTTGCACCCACGTCGCCTTTACAGGGACTACGCTTTCCGCTCAGCATACAGATTTGTTCACCTTCATGGCCCAAGCTGAACTCCCCAATCCAGAAGTCTACCTCAATTATCTATCGCCTGCGGATGCCAGAGATTTTGAGATCTACCGATGTGCTACAATAGTCATTTTGGGGGTAAGCTCTTTCCCCATATGCTACCGTGATGAGTGAACACCGAACGTCTCTCTCTCGATATATAGGCAACATTATGGGATATTATAGTTTATATCCCAGATGACCTTCGAATACTGTCGTGCAGCCGCCTTCGACCGACTATCATTTGCTTCTTACTTTCCAGGTATGATGATCCTGATGAAGTCTGTTCTAAGTTCTGACACCTCATACTAGATTGCTTTCCGCTGCTTCGATTTTCAACACTGCCATTCAGACAAGTATGTTCTGTATATTCATCTGCTTTCCAGGCATGCTAATAAACCATTGCCACCCTCTAGCTACACCCCTGAATGACACAAATGTCCCCATTTATGCAGCGGTATTCTGTGTACTGTCGATTGGATGCTCGTCATTCTTATTCCTGCGGAGACTTCATGCAGTTTATTCTGACAATCGAGGAGTACGGTGGTTCTTTTCTGCACTCTGGTTCACGTGTGCGGTATGTGACCTCGCCATACCTCTGGGGTTGATATCCGGCTTCATACCTGGAACTCACTATGTGATTGATCGTGATCGTCCCGTTGTGGCTCTGAGTGTTGCCAGTGGTATTCTTTTCGACACCTCTATTTTTCTAGCAATCTCGTACAAGATTGCCTCAACCCATGCATCTACGGATGAACAGATTAGGTGGAGGACCATTGTGTCTGGAAGAGCACTTCCACGCCTCTCCCGGGCAGTTTTGCAAGGCGGTCAACAATACTACCTGTAAGTGGGAATTTGGATTTGGTCCTTGGATCATTCTAATGATTATATGTTGTAGGATTGCTGTTATAATCCTTGTGCTCGCTACGGCCATTATACTTCTCCCATCTGTCAACTATATAGTCAGGGACACCTTTGTGCTACCTCTAGTTCCGCTCACAGCTTCTATGGCCAGTCGAGTTTTCCGTAACCTCAAACTATTTTCTTTAAATACTGGTGCAACAACAGAGGCGGTGTCATGTCTTCCCTTGTAATTTGAAGGTCTTTAGATTATGAAAAGGGAGAATCCGCAAGCTAATTTCAATTGACTGATGTGACACCGTGTCCCGGCTTTGGCCAATGCTTCAAGCCTATGATATTAACCTTGTCTGTGTTGACATAAGGTCCAATCCCACATTCGTTGTGTGGCTGGTCTCTCTGACATTATGCCATCTGAGTGTTCCATGAGTCTTTGCTCGTGATTTCCTCTTTTTACTTTTGTGGCCGGCGGCCATCCGCCCTTTCCGTAACACTTACTTCACCACATAGCACCACCCTCAACCTCAGTCAACGTCAACGTCCTCGTCGTACTGAGGTGAGCCATACCTGCCCTATACCATAGGGGTACACTGAGTAGTGTACTTGACTTTACTCTAGGCGATTATATCAGTCGATCTTAACACTTGTCATACTGAGCGTACTCGACTTCACTTTAGTCTACGGTATAACTACCTCACTGACCACAGATAATGGTCTTGCGTAGGATCAAGATTGACACCAGGTTCCCACCCCATTCTACCGATGGTAATATTACTGTTTACCATGCATCTGACAACTTATCCTTAAGCTTTGACTTCGAGGGGTCAGCTTGTTCCTAATGAGTTTCGCAATGTATCCCTGTCCTCAAGACCCCAACCTTGGGAGCCTGACCTGATCTCGATCATCCTCCTCCCAGTAATGCTCGAGAATCCAAACTCTGGAGGATGTCCATTACCCAAGAGTGAGTCTTCTTCTTCTTCTTCAGCTCCTGCTCCACCGCTTCGCCAACGGTCTTAACAGACAAATACATGGGATCAAATCCTGGGCAATACACACACATTTTGATTCACGCACAGCACCTCTGGACCCACCATTTCCGACCGTGTAATACTTTCAACACCCAATGACACCCATATGAGTGTCCCCAATCATGTATTTTGTTGTAAGCTACCCTTCACCCGGCGTCCTTCTGTAGTTCAATCTCCCCCCTCAGGTCATAACTGTCGCACAAAATCGCTCCCTCACGCGAATATTTATAAACTATCGTTCAAAATCGAGTAGCTCTTTCACAGGACTTGTTATCCATCACTGCTATTTATGTTCATCATTTTCAATTTATATTAACTCCCTGAACGCAATACCCTATCGTCCTCCCTTCCTGGGAAAAGTCCGTGGGTGTGGATTTCGACGGAATACATGCCCTCGCCAAGGGATGCGTTTTGTCTTTTTTCAAGCGCTGCAGCTTAGTTTTATCAGGACCGCCCATACAACAATAAGTCAACTTGAATGCAAGGTGTGGGTATGGGTGTTAGGGCTGTCATCCCCTCGGGCTAGATCCTCGTCACACAAGAGGACAACTAATTATAGGTATCGAATAGAGTTGAGCATTGATTGATGGTTGATCAGATCCACTCTCGTGTTGCACTCCATCTTACCGGTGTAACACCTCCCCAGATCAATCAATGAGTTAGGGTCGGTGAACGAAATTCTTTCGCACCCCTTGGTGATCTTCTTCTGGCATCACCCATGCCGTGGTTCTTGTGGGACACCTAGGCGGTCCGTATCTTAGGCCTGTCTGCCTGGTTCTCTCAGTGAGTGGAGAGCGTAGGCTAAATCTGGCCACTTCTTGATTCCCCGCCTTCGGATGGTTGTCACATATATATATCGTGTTCTGCACTTAGAATACGCATTTCGTACTCATATCTCACCACGACGACCTCTACTCTGCGCTGGCCTCCATGACCCAAGCTGAGCTCCCCAATCCGGAGGTCTACCTCAATTATCTATCGCCTGTGGATGCCAGAGATTTTGAGGCTTACCGATGCGTTACAATAGGTATTTTGGGGGTAAGCTCTTTTCCCATATGCCACCATAGCAAGTGAACAATGAACTTTCTCTCTCGATATATAGGCAACAATATGGGATATCTTAGCTTATATCCCGGATGACCTTCGAATACTGTCATACAGCCGCCTTCGGCCGACTATGATCTGCTTCATCCTTTCCAGGTATGAATGGTTCGGATGAAGTCTGTTCTAAGGGCTGACACGCCGCACTAGATTGTTTTCAGTTGCTTTTATTCTCTGCGTTACCATCCAAACGAGTATGTCTCGTATCTTCCGGGAATGTTAATGAACCATTCCTGTCTTCTAGCTGGATCCCTCATTGGCCCAAATGCCACTTACGCTGCACCGATATTCTGTGTACTGTCAATTGGGTGCTCGACATACCTATTCCTGCAGAGAGTCCGCGCGGTTTATGCTGACAACCGAAGAGTCCAGTGGTTTTTTTCCGGGCTCTGGTTTGCATGTACCGCATCTGAGCTGGTCATACCTCTCGGATCGGAACCAAGCTCCATACCTGGAACCCATTATTACCTGGTTAAGGATCGTCCGATTGTCGCTCTTGGCGTCGTCTCTGGTATTTTGTTTGGTACCACTGTTTTCCTAGCAATTTCCTATAAGATTGCCTCAAGGCATGCGCTGGTGGATGAGCGGATCAGCTGGAGTACCATTGTGTCTGGGAAGGCACTTCCCCGCGTCTCACGGGCTGTTTTGCAGGGTGGTCAACAACACTATCTGTAAGTGATAACTCAGATTCTGTCCATGGACCTGATACCTATACGTCACGATAGGATTGTCAATGTCACACTGGTAACTGCCTCAATCATGATACTTCTTCCCTCCGTATACTATGGGGTAAAAGGGGTGTTTACACTGCCTTTAGTTCCAATCACAGCTTCTATGGGCTGTCGAGTTTTCCGTAACCTCAAACTCCTTTCTTTAAATACCGATGCAACCAACTCGGGCAGCTTTTACGTAGTTTGAAGTACTTTAAATTCTGCAAATGTCAACGAGAAACAGCATTCAATATTTTTGCAGGAGCATGTAGACATGTACGGTACGGATGCCAACGGCGAGACATTGGGAATGTAGGTATTCAATGGCTCTGATGGAGATGGAGTGAGCAGCATATCTGGATGGTCCGAATGTATTGTCCTGTGTTGCTGTCATCTGGAAGCATCGATCCTTTTGGTGTCGGTGGGGTGGACATTCTCGTGAAACGTAACACTCGATAAACTTAGGACTGAGTGGTTGCGGCTGGGGAAACGGCTGGGCCATAGCGGATGACAAGAGGGCCGCACGATTGCGTAGACGTGGTTTCAATCGCTAGGTTTGTTTGCAGCCGAAATAGGTTTCGGGTATATCAATGGTAACTTATATCACATACACTTGTATTGGGTTCATATCCAAGTATCACGTGTAGTTCACGTGACTGACGCGACGTGAGTTCAACCAGGGAGCATTGCCATTGGCTGTTCGCCTTCTCGTCCGCCACATCCCCACCTCTGTCTGACGCCTCAAGACCTCAGTAACTGCTCACAAGGACTTCAAGAATCTTGTTCGGATTACTACTACGCTGGCCACCGACAATGGCCTCGCACAGGATCAAGATCGCCGCCCGACTCCGACCCACACTCCCAGCAGAAATCACGGACAACAATATTGCTGTTCACCATGCGTCTGATGACTCGAACGATTCATTCAGGAGCAGTTATATATCTGTTGTCAACCCTAGGGATATCACCCAAGTTTTCCAGTTTCCGTAAGTGGCCTCTCACAGACTTAGGAGGTTGTGTTTTTTTTAATCTAGAAAATAGGTTTTCGAGCTGTTATGACCACAGTTCAACACAGGAGGAGATTTTTCGCAATGACGTGGAGCCATTGTTGGACGTGGTATACAGTGGTGTTGTGCGTTAAACACTACCCTGATCCTACATGTTTACTGATTTATTCCAGACTGTGACAGTATTCGCCTATGGCGTTACTTCCTCGGGAAAGACCCACACTATGCAGGGGACGAAACCGGACCCAGGAATAATTCCCCGCACAGTTAAGGTGTGTATTTGTGCACCTCCTGCATACCAACTTCGTTGACGCTTTCACGCAGGCCCTTTTTGACAGACGGAACCAATACCTACAATACCAGATCTCATTCGCTATGTCGTACATGGAGCTTTATAAAGACGAGCCCTACGACCTCCTCGTAGCCCGTGAAAATGTATGGTGCCACGATTCCGTGCTCCATCTCTAATCAAACGTCTTGTCCTGTTTAGGCACCTAAACTCCCTGTACGAGAAGATGGTAATGGCATGGTGTTCGTCGCCAACCTCTCATCAATACCGCTCGCTTCCGTATCCGAGTTTGACGCCATCTATCAGTAAGCTACCTTGCATCTTTAGGTGTAGTACGCTGTTATTTACTCGACACCTCAAAGTCAAGCTACCAAGAACCGTTCAATTGGAGCGACAAATCTCAATCGCGCTTCATCCCGTTCCCATGCAATTCTGACTATTGAAGTCATCATGTTGGATTCCTCCGGGCAGAGGAGTACGTGTCCTTGTTGATATCCGACTGTATTCCGTTTACTAACGCGCTGGAATAGCACTGACTGGAAAGATCAACTTGGTCGATCTGGCTGGATCAGAGAACAACAAAGTCCTCCAGGTTTATCCTTCTGTGGATGCGATTTTGACTTTTTTTTTCTTTCTGTAGCTGACTGGAAACGATCCTTCGCGAATGGCGGAATCCAAAGCCATAAACCAGTCTCTCAGTGTACTCGGACAAGTCGTGCATGCACTGAATCAAGGAGCCGTAAGTCTTTTTCCCATCCCAACGGCTATTCCGCCCACTCAACGGATTCGACATGCAGTCTCGTATACCATATCGCAACTCCAAATTAACACGGCTGCTCCAAGACGCACTCGGTGGTTCCTCCGCGGGATTGCTGATCTGCAACTTG
Source organism: Chlorophyllum brunneum (assembly GCA_963576785.1). Taxonomy (NCBI): domain Eukaryota; kingdom Fungi; phylum Basidiomycota; class Agaricomycetes; order Agaricales; family Agaricaceae; genus Chlorophyllum; species Chlorophyllum brunneum. Next base: position 489,934 of record OY756146.1, on the reverse strand, counting down.
GCTCCTGGGACGAAGTTCAGACAAGACACACTGAACACACTAAAGTGCGCCTTTTCCTTCGAGTCGCAGTGTTCTGGTGTCATGACGCTCAATGGTCGTCTCGTGTAGCTTTGCGACTCGTACGAAGAACGTGGAGAACAAACCCATGATTAATGAACGCGGTATGTGCGCCTGTCCTCGTCACATCTTATACAATCGTGCTAATGTAGCGTTTCGTTGTTCACATTCATAGACAATCGACCAACAGCCAAACCCCACTTTGCAGCACCACCTGCGCCGAAACTGGCACCAACAATACTTCAACCCATCACAACAGCTGGTGCATCGTCCTCCACTTCTGGTCCTGCAGTGTTCGCAGCGGGTAGAGCACGCGCCTCACTCGCTCCCGCTGGGCATACTCGTCGCGCGTCACGGGTACCGCGTGTATCTGCCGTGGGTTTGGGTGGTGGAGGCTACCAGAGGTTTGCACTTCCTGGAGGAGGAAGAACATTGGAGAGTGTCGAGGAGAAGGCCGCAATGAGCATATTTGGAAGATTGGGCATGACAGAAAAGGATATTGAAGAAAAGGTGAGAGTTCACCCAAGTTTTCGGTTCGACTTTCGGCGAGTTCGATCTCGACAACTTTGGTTCCTGGCATCACTTTTTGTTTGCCGAGGGTGGCGGTGGTTGCCTCACAATCCGTTGATGTCGTACCTGCGATTTTGCGATGCGATTTTGCGATACGATTCTGCGATCTCGGGTGCCTTGCATACCCTCTCTCCTACGGGTGCAGTGTAAGGAGCTGTAGCAACGTCGGCTATCGGACTTCAACAATGTTTGTCGCAAGGGGGGTCCCATTATGGCTCTGACAACACGATCTGCGCTCGAGTTGTTATACTTTTCATCCCAGTACATGACAACATATGACCGCCCTACAGGGCTGATTAGCGCTTTGCTGCCTTTGTCACGAGACATGCAGGGTTGAAGTGCCATGCAACCTCCTTTGTATCCTTTCTCCTTTAAACATCCTGCTTTCCTATCTTTTTATTTTGTTGTTTCACAGGCATGATCTGCCACGAGCGCCAACCCTTGACTCACCACGTTTTCAATGCTTTGCTCATAGATTATGAAAGTTGTGGAAGCTGAGGTTGCTAAGCGACTAGCAGCTGAGAGGCGGAAGGATGAAGAGGAGCGAAGGGAGAAAGAGGAAGAGGAACGAAGAACGAAGGAGAAAGAAGAAGCTGAGATGAAAGCGAGGGAGCAAGACGAGAAGGTGCAAGTGCATGGTTCGCCGACGAAGGGGAACACATCTTTGCCTTCGGGTGTGCTTACACCATTGCTGAAGAAACATAAGGATTTGGACGATGAATTACGCACGAGGCTGCGTGATTTGGAGAGGAAGCTGTGGGTCGTCTGTTTTGAATTATCCCCTTCCTGAATTTGGTTGCCTTTTTGGCCGCTGTGAAGGGCGCTGATGGACTTATCGTTTCTAGGGACCAAGGACAAAAGGAGACATCGCTGGCGGGTGTCCTTTCACCGGTGTCTAAGAAGAAGACAGGCAGGGCGTACGTCTCGCTCGCCAGAGCCTATTCCGAGAAGTACGCTATCCCCTTACCGCCGACTCGATTTATTCTAATCAACCTTTAGGGGAAAACTTGGAGATGCACTGGAGCTCTACCGCAGAGCGGAGGCCTACGTGCCAGACAACGTCAAACTTAAAGAGAGGTGGATACTCTTTGTCATTCACGTCTTTCTATTGAAACTCGAGAACGAACGACGGCATCTCTGACACACTTTTTTTTCTGCTTTTTCCATCTCACTACTACCAACCCTCATTTGAATCACACACCTTCGTTCACACCCGCCGTTCGCTCGCTCTCGGTCTTCACCTTCATCACACCTACAAATTCAACTTCTGTCACCGAATCGGAACTGACCGTCCGAATAGGATCATTGAGATTGAATGGGCGGTTAAGAACAACCAAGAATTTGTGCCATCGCCGAAGCCACCACGAAAGGAGAAGAAGAAGAGAGGAAGGAAGGCAGGCCGAAGGAATCGGAAAACGGAGAACCCTACTGCGGGTCTGGGAGGGAACGTGGATGAGAATGGAAATGGCATAGTCATCCAGGTCAACGCGGGTGGAATGAAGGCCAACTCTCGGCAAGGGCATGACCAAAAACTCGGGAGTTTATCGGCTACGGAGTTTGGTCTAGAAATCACCAACACCGCCTCCATTGGAAATCTTACCAACCCCTCATCGGCATCCAGTCCGAGGCTATTCAAACGTTTATTTGTTGATGTCGAGGAAGGGGATCGGGATCTTGGTGATGGGGGTGATAGGGCGAAGACACCGGTGAAGAAGCCCAAACTTACCAATCCAGAAAGCGACAATGATGAGATGGCGAGCGAGGACGAGGTCGAAGTTGAGGTGTGGAGGGAACTCCCTTCTGCACCGATGAAGGAGAAGGCTGTCGTGGCCTCGTGAAAGCTATTTTCATTGGGTGTGTGAGAAAGGGCTTTGGCTATCATGTAACTCAACTCCTTGCCATGCCGGTATAATGCATCGCGTAGGACTGCTGTCTGCATTCTGTTCCTTTCATTCCCGATATCTAAGCTGTGGTTGATATATCGTATACATTTACATACCAGCTTCACCGCGAATTAGCCCGAGATTATTGTGAATGAATACACAGTAGTTCACTCCTGACGTCGTTAATTTCGTATTGCATCATTTATCAACTGCGGCCCAATCTATCTCAAGACGAGAAGCACCCCGAGGTGCCTCGACCTGAGAACATAATTGCTCTTTCCAATACCAAAACCCTCAGCAGCCAGCCCTATTGCTAAAAATAGGCGATCTTCCGCAGTCCTTCTTGGCATTGTGCCCAATCATCAACCACATATATCCGGCCATGACATATCACTCTCGTTGTTAGCTATTGTGATTCCCACACAACCCACTGGCAGCATAGCCTGACGCTGGATGCCGAACTGTGTTGCACTCGTATCCCTGCAGCTTGATTCCTCTTAAATCCCAACCAGCACAACACCGGTATTCAACGTTCATCCAAACTTTCAAACTCACGAAATATGTCCGGGGTTTCCACGATTCCCCTCAATGCAATAGAGAGGCAAATAACTACACATGCGCTCTTGTGTACGATAGGATTTTTGGTGCTGCTGCCCGTTGGAGTGTTGGTTGCGAGGTACACGCGCACGTACACTAACCAGTGAGTGCAAAAACCCTTTTGAATGGTTTGGATCAAGTGGCACAGTCTGTGTCGTGGCAAGCTTCTGGTTTGCTCTTTGATCATCACTACCCCTGCGTTGGGTGGAACCTGTCACGATTGTTTATCGTGATGGCTCGTTGTGGCGTGGCCGTGCTTCGATATATTGAAAACATGGCACTAATTATACCATAGGTGGTGGTGGGCCCATTGGATCATCCAGTTCCTCATCTCTGGCCCTGTTATCTTTGCTGGATGGGCATTCGGGTACAAGAGTGCGGCCCAGCTCGGATTCGGGCAGTTCATTGATACCCACGAGAAGTGTGGGTTGGCTTTGCTGATACTCTATCTGGCGCAAATCACTCTGGGCGCTGCGGTCCATTTCTTAAAGTTTCCATCCGTGTTTCGTGGACACCGGGCTCCGCACAACTACTTGCATGCTTTGGTTGGAGTTGGTATTTTCGTTTTGGCGGCGTATCAGGTTCGTTGTGGTTCCGTCATCTTTTTAATTCTGGTACTGCGGTTTGCAGACTCGATGCAACCGCGTGGTCACCGAACCGTGTGTGTTTAGTCTTCTGCGGTGCGAGGAAGTTGTAGACGTCTCTGATTACCTTGCCCGACACCCATATGGCTTCATCTATACTCACTGCTTCTAATTATATGACCGGTTTCTCGGTGACCGTTCTGGCGCTTAATACTCATTCCTCCTGTCCCCAGGTACATTACGGTCTGTACATAGAGTGGCCATTGGCCACCGGGGGTTTGCATCGCGTTCCAGAGTCAGCGAAACATGCATGGTTGGCATTAATCATCGTGAGTTCCGAAATCCTTCTCGATCCAACATTTAATTTTGGGTTAATGATTCCTCATGGGCGATATTGAACACTAGATATTCTGGTCGTTATACGTTCTTGGCATGGTCTTGTTGCCCAGACAATTGAAGCAGGAGAGTCAGATGAGGTCGAAATTGAATTCGGAGGGTTCGGGGGATCACATAGCCAAGATGGAGAACGACGTATCAGGTTAGGGACAAAGTCGATGGATATATACAAGACGGGGCAAATTACGAGATACAGGGGGCGCGAACACGGGATATAGATACACTGGATGCAAACTTTAGCTACAGTTATTTAGACGGTGTCAGACGATTCAGACGAGGGATAAGAACAGAAAAGAAAACTCTAGGGGGTAACTGATGTTGCTTTGGCTACAACGGATATGAAAGCAGAATGACTGCATGTCAGCAAATGAAAGCACCAAAAGGCATAAATAGTTCTGGGTATTAGGGCGAGTCAGAACACGGACGGCGAAGGAGACGGGAATGACGATGGTCCGATTAGTCCCAAGGGCTCTGGTCGTTGCTTTCATGAAATCAGGTGTATCTAAGGGTACTGGCCGGGGTTCTGCTGAGTGGGGTAATTACCACCACTGGTATAGTGCATTTCGCCAGTCCACTGAGTGTTGGATCCCGCAGAAGACGGAGAATTCACACCCCCCGGAGCATAAGTCATCATGTACTGGTATTGGTCCTGCCTGTGACCGGCGTGGGACACAGTGTCGGCAGGGCTATTGGGGTTTGAACGATGAGGAGAGACAGATTGGCTGTGAGGGGGATAAGGAGAGGCTGGGACCATTCCGTGCTGAGTGTAGTGAGCCTGAGGATGCATGGGTGGAACAGCTGGGATCGCCGGTCCAAGAGGAACAACTGGAGAGTTTAATCCAAGGAAGTCTGGGAAAGGTCTGTCGAAAAAGAGAGCCCCGACCAAAAGAGAACTGGAGTTTTGCGCCGGATAAATGATCATCCCTGCACCAAGAAGTGCAGGAGTTCCCCATGGAGCAATAGCGACCTTCGAGGAGAGTTCAATCACGCAAATGCTGCACTGACACGGACGTGGAACCCACCGTTTCATTCTCGTATAGAACTCGGGATAAATTGCGGAAAAGGAGTTCGTTGGCCGAGCTATGCCCACTGTCGCGAATGTGTCTGTCGGCGACGAAGGTGCACATAGGAATAGCATATTGGTTCACGTATGTGAGTACCTCGCGTAGGACCCTCCTTTCGTGTAAGACGCGTGCAAAGAACTGCGGAGGCCAACTGCGCACTCTACTGCGACATAGTCAAATCAGTGTTGCACACGGGATGTCAGATCATCTCGCACCTATCACCGTCAATCTCAAGTGAGGCGACTCGAATGTCCTGATTCCCAGCTCTGTCGGATGGCCTGGTACCGCTGACGATGATGCCACCGCGCCATGGAACGACTGGTGGTGTCTGCTGGATTTGTGATTGGTCGACGGGAGAGGGCACAATAGAGTGAGTAGTGGGTACGCGGTAGACCATTTTGAAGATGTCGGAGAAACCTCATGGCTGTCTTGCCTTTAACTGTTCTGGCAAAACTAGGTGGGGAAAAGTTGATGAATATAATTCAGGGCCAGGTGCGCACCATACCAGGATAGCAAGCTGAAAATGATCGCCCCAATCGCAGGGCGCGTGGCCTGAATCAATAGCGACGTATCGCCAAGGCAGTTGCATATCTAACCTGGATTTACTATATGGAGACGAGGGCTTGGAAGTTCATAAAGTAAATACACGACAGAATCACGGCTGACATAGAAACTGGGATCTACGATAGGGCTGGCTACAGAGACTGCTCAGAAAACCGGATCAGGGCAGATCTCACATTCCAATCGAGGTGACGGTAAGGTGGGGGGATGAATGGTTACCTATTGCAACGAGCGTCGAATGTATTGTGCCTGTTACATCTAGACTGCTAATTAAAAAATACTCACAGCTCCGTCAGCAGGATTTTCAAGCGATGTAATCTCTGGGGTCTACCAATGAAACAGAATGGAATCCGCCTGATTGGAGTCAGGTATACCACGTGGTCGACTCGGTGGCCGACAGTGGGAGTGGATTTCACAGGCACTTCAGCCTCGAAAGATCTCCAGTCAGCACATTCCAAGAGCAACGGAGATCTTTTCCACTGGTGATTGGCCAGTGATGCGGTGGTATGCTGATGGGCAATCAGGGACATAGTAGCAACGGTTCTCGTCCACATGTCCTGGGTTTTGGCCGGCATCCCCGCAGTGCAAAGGAGAAACACAGACTACGTCCTGGGTGAGGAAATCTTGTGGCATTCACGACTGGCGGAACAGACCACGTTCTACCCACGTGGCTCGGGGTCCTTGACAACGTGGCCTTCCGCGGTCCGCGAGGCAGGCGCTCCGGGTCTGGGGATTGTCAAGACAATTGTCTTCTACTCCGTCATCTGGCATTGGCCTCTTTCATTGTCGCTTCGTTCGAGGTGCACGGCGACAACAGTTACCGAGTGCTACGAGTGCACCTGGGCATACCCGTGCTCAATTTTGCTTCTCTTTCTCTTCCAGGTCGCGAATTCTCGCCAGGTTCGCTAAACGGCTCTCCTGCCGAGAGATGTCGCTTCCCGACAGTATGTGTCTGATGTTTGAGTCATATCTCCTTATCGTACTTCCTTCAAATCCGTGTTGAGAGGATCCTGCTGCTCGAGACCAAGACAACAGCGATGTCAGATGATCTGCACAGAAATTTTCAATTGCAATTGGCTGACGTGAGACCTCTATTTTAAAGGCACGCCAGTAACCCGTTTGCCGGTAATGCCGAGCTCTGAGTGACCTATTGTCATTCCATACGTCTGCGCTCTCGACTCTGAAAAACCTAAAACTATATTGCTCGGGTTCTCTGTCCTCTTACCATTGCAACTCGTCCGAAATTCCAGCGATATACCATCCCGTCTGGATCTTCGATTGACCCTTTCCCTTCCCGGAACTCGTTGATCCTGACTCTTTCCTAGTCGGTGTTCATCAATAGGAAGACATCCCACCAATCCCAATTTTTCGTCGCCACACCATCTGATCACCGGTGCTCAGATTACTTCGTCCTCATCTCAGATCCCAATGACATGACTGACTCGAGACCTCACTTCCCTGACATCACAGTGGCTCCAAGCTCCAGCCCCAGCGCCTAGCTTCTGGTAATCTAAGAATTGGGGAGCATCATACAATAATGTGCTTCAGATTGACGCATGAACATTGCAACCAGGACTCCAAGCCAATGGCAGAATTGGCACCCTAATCCACGTGTCCATGGACTCTACCCGGGAACTGAGGATTGGCAACGACGAGAATGTTCTCACATAGTGTAACCGTGCCTACTATGTATTTCGGTTTCAAACAGACTCGGAAGAGGACCGTTGCCTTCAATTCTCCCCGCGAGGACGGCGCAATCAAGTGATGGCTAGCATTGTCTGCAACCAGGTCCGGACACAAAAGCATTGCCAGTACTCAGATTTCGGGTGCGAGAGAAAACTCGTACTAAAGAGGACCTTTGTGCCCCTGGGCTCCTATTCATATGTTCAACCGCACCCTGGCTCGGAATCCTGTCCTCGTGTTTCGCGTTTCTTTTTTTGGATTGCTAGGAACATCCCGACCCGTATCAACAAAAGGAACATGAGTGGGTTGAGTAAACTTTCCCACCTGAAAGACGACGCTCTCATCTATTTCCGCTCACACGGCTCTCTTGCGTTCAACAAATATGGTTACAATTGGCATCTTGACCGAAATGTCCGAGTCCAAGTCTTCATCAATGCCTTCGGTTAGTCGAAGGTTCTCTTGGGTTACGTTGAAGGCGGGGGCCGAGGGAGATCCCGATGAAAAATGTGGGGCAGAGTGGGGTTGATCTCAAGTTTCCTAAGAGTTCCTGGTACCTACTCATGGCGGGGCCGGCTAATCGTGAAGCATCTGAAAGGCTGCATATCATCATCCCGACACCCCGCACCAGTCTAACTCACGTAGGTTAAACTTTCCGAGTCTCTGGATATGTGTGGTATCGGTGAGTACTCAATAAGGCCTTTTGCTCCACCGAATAGAAAGATGTTGCGAAGATGAGGCTGTGTGTTATTGTCATATGGCGCTGAGGACTTCAGAAAAGCATTTTGAAAATAGACTCGAGAATTTCGGTTTTCCACGAAAAATCCTCTCCAAAATCTTAATCCGGCATCCCAACACCAGAATAAAAAAGAATTTCCAACGACCTTGAGAGCAGTTACAACCCGAATTGTCGTATTTTCCGCACTTCTTCCAACTCCCGATGCATCAGACCAGGGACCCTTGGTCAACCTCCAACCCGGGTGCCATTCCGATCGGTGCATTGCCACCAAACGCTACACTCAGGGTACAGCCCTGCTGGCTCATCACCAGCATCTTTCAGCTTCAAAGCAACGACGCCATGTGGTGGAACATCATGAGCCGTAAAGACCCTGACGGCTGTCCCGTTATCAGTGTGGGCCCAGAGGTCCTGGAGATCATATCATATCATCAGAAATCCGTGAGAGCATCGATTTTTCCCACTGTCGTTCGACTCACCCGAACCGAGTATTGACGACCCGCACGAATCCAAGGCGATTCTGTGAGATTGAAGGTCATGGTAGCGGGTTCATCAAGGGTGTTCAACTAGAAGGAGCTGGGTCGCATCGCAACGAACTGTCTACTTGATTTGGGGACGTACCAGCATGAAAACCACGCCATCCTTAGCCGGGCCGCTCCAGTATTGTGCGGGGTGGGTACTATTACTCGTCCAATCCGGCTACGCAAATGGTCAGCAGGTAGAAACCAATCCACAGAAACTCTATGATACTAACGTTAATGCCCCACCTGAACGGCGAGATACTCTTGCCGACAACAGGATCCTGGTTGATGTCGAGAATTTCTTGATTTTTTAGGATACCAAGAACGTCAGGCGTGATCGCGGATAGCTATTGTGTGGTGGAGGCTGAGAGTTTACTTCTTGGCACAATTAAAACAAAAGCTTACGTTTGTGCCAATCTTGGATTATCAAGGCGTTTCAGATGGAGATGATACATGAGATAGAAGGATGAGCCGACTCACCAGCAACGGCGACTTCATCAAAGCCCAAGATGTGAAGTGAGACTTGGCTTCTTCATAAGTTAGTCCACCGTTTCCACTGCAGGCGCTCATCAGCTGATAGTTGCGATATCGGATGTTCTGACGCACAGTTGTAACTAGGATGGAAAAATGAACAATTGTCAAATGAGGTATGTTGAAAGCTCACCATGTCCAGATCGTTTCTACCGTAAAAGTCGGTCGCTTGTGTAATGAAGGAATTACTGCAGGAAGCCTCAGTAACCAAGACAAAGTTGATCAACGGAGAAACTCACAAGTTGATGATAAAAGTCAAGGAATCCCACTTCGGAGCGATATCTCCTGTCGTCTACCTCGGATATGAGCTCGGGAGACAATAGGACAACGAAAATATCATACCCTCCAACTTTGTCCAAGTTCGGCACCCCAACTGTATATAGGACAGGGATAAGCTTCTGTTGTAATCTCTCAGGTTCTCTAAGAACTCACAGCCAGACTTGGCTCTGTGACGAGTTAATCAATATCCGAGACTTTTCCACACAATTGTAAGAAGTTGACATACCCAACCCCATTCACAAAGGGAAAAGACGATAGGGGGTTTGCGTGTTTCTTTGGCAACTCGTGTGACGGCATCTGCCATACGCTGGTACTTTCCGACGATTCCAGTACGGGTGATGCTGTCATAGGGAACTTTAAATATCTAATGAGCGTCATAGCATAAATGAGCGCCTGAAAAAAAAAAGACTTACTAGCGCAGTTGTCGTACTTTAAATAATCGAAGCCCCAATTGGAGAAAGTGCGTAGATCACGAAGCTCGTTATCGTAGGACCCTGGGTATCCGCCGCAGGTAAACCATCCGGAATCGCCGTACTGGGAAAAATATTTGTCAGGGCTGGGTTGAGGTAAGATATCTGGAAGGCCTACAATGCCCGTTTTACTATCACGGAGCGCACGCCAAGTCAGTTCTCGGGTAGTGTTGTCATTTTCGCGTGCAATACTCACAACCCAAGTGCATGGACTCGTCTATTGAGTTTTTTCATACCGCTTTTGAAACGCACTTGATCTAGGCGGAGTTAAAAGTTAAACACATATAAATTACGGGAGTAAGTCTTACCCTCGACAATATCACCACTCGCAGATCTATTCTTTTCCGCGTAACAGTCGTCAATGTTCACGTAGTTGTAACCGGCATCCTGAGAGAAACCAGTAAGGAGCTGGGAAAATAAGGGATAACGAACAACCGCCTACTTGGAGACCAAGGGACTTCATCAGCTGGGCTGTTTCAAGGATAAGGTCTTCATCGATGTTGCACTACAGACAATGAGGAAATCGGAATTCCTAGAGTCCTCTGCTGTCATACCTGAAACGCGTTCCAAGCTTTTACGCAAGAGGCCGAATCAATACTGCACATATGACACCCACACCAACACGCTTACTGTTGTATCCAAGAACTTTGCCATTGTCAGGGCTCACTCTGATCACTGAAATGAGTTAACTTACTTGGGAGTCTAGCTACACCGTTATTCAAAGCATACGCTGGTTGAATCAAGCTCAAAAGGCTTAGCGAAGTGCCAGCCACTGTCCAGAGGAACGTGGTGATCATTTTGGCGTAGTGCAAAAAATTACGACTCTCAACCGTTGGTTTTATAGCTCTCGCTTGGTCGTTCAATCACCACAGACCTGAGCGGAGGAATGCTGCATTTGTCAAAACCACTTCACTGTACGTGAATAGGTGAAATGTGGCGAGTATCCAGAGAACCAGAGTGGATTCCCCGAGCATATGCCGTTTTTTAACGGTTTGAACGGTGGTAGAAGGATACGTAGTGGCGAAATTAGACTAAGAATCCCATGAATAGTCTGAAAGGAGAACACCTGACTCGATCTTACGCACCAACTTATTGATTCGCGTGCTTATTTGGGAGATGGGACGACTGTCGGCAGCGATGGGTGAGGGTTTTGAAAGGATTTTGGAGACAGCCGCGTATGTTGAGAGGTAGCCATCAGAAGGAATTAAGGTGAGATTCTCCGTTTCCGGAAGAACTTTGCCAGTGAAAGCTGAGCCGTCGGATTGTATGTATGCTGGGCAGTGAGGGGGGATGTATAACTCAACACCTGAGTACGGGCGCACATCAGAAGCGGGAATATTTTGGCTTTTTCTTTCTGGGCGGCGAAATGGCGGTCATGAATTGCACTACCGGGCATATCGGCTGCTTAGTACCGCAGTGCACATGGAGGAGCATGTAGGTGAATTTGAGTGGCCCGGGCGGTACGTATCAGCCGCTTTACGCTGGAGCCAATCCCATGTCGAGGTGACAAAGGATACAGAAGCGATTTGACGGGCACAGCCGGAGGGTGAGCACATCGTCGGATAGAATGCTCCAAGCAACGGCCCGAAGGGGAGTCGCAAGAGAATTATTCGCTCCTCAAGATCTTTCTTTCTCAGCCTGTCCATGGCGCCATGTAACAGATAGATCAGTCATATTACAGACCCAGATATAGCAGCACAAATGCGAGTTTCAGCAGTTAGCTCCCCCTTGGTCTTGTCAGAATTGCCCTTGTTCCGGCCGTTCACTGCGTTTGTCTGGAGATGCGCACCAATGACTGGCGACAAACCGCCATCAACACCAGATACATCCATCGTCACTAGCTCCCGAATATCGGGAGGGAACACCAGCGGTGTGTATCGTGTACCTCGGGCAAGGCCATTTTGGTGGCTTTGGATCCGACGTTTTTCTCTTTGTTGGTAGCGTCTAGCTCTTGTACATTATCTGCGGTGACGATTGGGGGCATCATCTATTTCACTGGGTTGACAGATATTAGAACTCGAGATTTCCAAGAAATTAGTACAAATGTATAAATCAGCATTGCGTGTGGGTTCGCGGAGGTAATTCACACTGTCTGGGCAATTAAATTGTTGATGATGCCTCGAAATCCTCGAAATCAATATTCCCTTAGTCGACATTCGATTCTGGACTAGAGGAGACAAATCTTAGTGCGGATCTGCTCGAATCGAGACTGTATATGATGGGAGGTTGCAAGAAGTCGTTCTTGTTCTTGTTGAAACTCTAGTGAAGTCTGACACGGTGATTTGGCGCTGAGATCAGACGCGCCTTGATTGTCACGTGCCTGCTTGAACACACTCCCCAGTGCCCAGTGAACCAACATCCCCCATCCCCCCAAGATGCTGTTGCTCGTTATATCCCATAATTTAAAAAACTTCAAACTGTGCGAAGTATAGTGGTAGCACCAACACTCGCTGCCGTAGTGCTCAGAGAATAAACATACATAGTTTGGAATTTCAGCAAACTCGACTGGCCATGGAAGCCGTGAATGGAGTTACAGGCGCCATAATTATGGTCTTGATCAGCTGGTGAGGCACAACGACAGTCGTCAGTATCAGGATGCCGACAATGATCGTGTTCCAACACATTGTCAATTGCAAGTAATATTGTTGACCGCCTACAAAACAACCCAGACACAGCATGCCCAGCTGATCCGGTCATCCGTCAATGCACCCTTCGAGGCGATCGCTAGTAAAACTGGGGTGTCCAGAAGGATACCGCCGGTGATACCAAGAGTCACAATAGGGCGATCCTGGGAACCAGGTGAGGGTGAGCTCCGGGTATGAAGCCTGGCACCAACCATGGAGGTATGCCAAGCTCGGTCGTCGTACATACGAACCAGAGTGCAGAATAAAAACTGCATCCTGTACCCTCCCCTCATCTACTCCGTGTAATGCGAAGGCCAGTTCATCCCAGCCCAGAAGCGTCTCCCTGGACTATTTCACAACCCTTACACCAACACAAATTGAATCTCTAAACCCTTTCCAGTCTTCGCTACCGCTTGGGTCCCGCCAAGTTCCCAATCTTCAGAGACGTGGCTTCTAAAGGATAACCGCGGCCTTTTCGGAGTGTCACCCTTTGAAAATTAAAGATAATTAGATTCCGCCGTTTTTCAAGAGATCTTCAACTCAGACCCACATTCCCAGTGCCACGCTGTTGCTAGTCTGTATTGTTATGCAGATGAAAGGTGCTGCTGCTTGTTGACTTCCCGTAATTAAGGATTTCTATACCTGGGTTAGTTGCACCGGCGTTTAGATCAAACAATTTGAGGTTTCGGAAAACTCGACTGGCCATAGAAGCCGTCAGTGGTGGTAAAGGTGCCACAGCAATGTCTTTGATCAGCGGGCGGACAGATCGAATAAGCAAAATGGTTGTAGCAAACGTCAGTATTCCGACAGTGATTCTATGGGGTGACATATAAGTATAACCAAGACTCATGATCCAAATTGTCGCTCACAGATAGTGTTGTTGACCACCCTGCAAAACAGCGCGTGAGAGGCGCGGGAGTGCCTTCCCAGATACAAGAGTGTCCCAGCTGATCCGTTCGTCCACCAGTGCATGCCTTGAGGCTATCTTATACGAAATTGCTAGGAAAACGGATGTGCCAAGCGAAATACCAGAGATGACACCAAGAGCCACAATAGGACGATCCCTAACCAGATAATAGTGGGTTCCAGGTATGAAGCCTGGTACCAACCCTAGAGGTATAGCCAACTCGGCCATCGTACATGCAAACCAAAGTGCGGAAAAAAACCACCGAACCCCTCGGTCATCAGCATAAACTGCATGAACCCTCTGCAAGAATAGGTATGTCGAACACCCAATCGATGGTACACAGAGCGTCCCCGCAGCATAAACCGGGATATTTGGGTCATACAGGGGCGTAGCTAGAAAATGGTGAAGGTTCATGCGCGTTCCTGGAAACCAGATGAAGAGACAGAACACACTCGTCCGAATGACAATGCTGAGAACATAAGCGGCGGCTAGCAACCTAGTACAAGGTGTCAGCTCGTCCCAATGATCTGCCAGTGGTATTACCTGGAAAGGAAGAAGCAAATAATAGTCGGTCGACAGCGGCTTCGTAACAAGATTTGAAGGTCATCCGGAATATAAACTAAAATATCCCAAATTGTTGCCTATTCGCCCAGAGAAAAAGTTCAGTCTACACCGCTATATGTAGATGTACTGGAAAAGAGCCTACCCCAAAAATCATGATTATAATACACCGGTTGATCTCAAAATCTTTGGCATCCATAGGCGGTAGATGATTCAGGTAGACATCCGGGTTGGGAAGCTCAACTTGGCTCATGGAGGCAGACATTCAACATGGGAATTTGTATGCAAGAGCAGAAACTGGTCCCAGTATATATATGTGCATTGGTTTGTCCCGCAGTGCTAGGAAGAAAGGGATAAAAAGTGGTGTACTTGGGCTTGGTCCGGTGTATCATACATATCTTTTATCCGCAGGGGGAATGAAGCTTGGGTAGATCAGTTATATGTGCGGATCTGCCAAGTGACGAACAAAAATAAAGACATGGGTGATGGCGATGAGCACAGTTGTGTTGGTGGATTGATATAGCGCCCAGTGGTCACCAAGAAACGAGAAGATCAGTGGGTGCTACCACACACGCAGATACGAACTCACACAGAAAAAGATGAGACACGGAAGTAGACGGAGCAGAATTCTGCTCGCCAATCACGAAGATGATACCCGATGCGATATTGATCACAGGACGGGGATTGTGAATCTCATAGGTCTCGGAGGTGCGTCCAGCAGTGAAGAATTAACTATCACCTTCCCTCGTTTCACAGAGCAAAAACTACCCTGGCACTTATCTAAACTATCGTACTAGGGCTTCTGGCATTATCCAAGTCGTATAGGTGATGCTGATACAAAATAGTACGCGTACTAGGATCTCTGGAGGATCTCTTGGAGGAGTCTCTTGTGGATCATGGGGTCACGCGTATAGTGAATCGGAATTTCAGGAGGATGACCGACTCGGCGTTCGTCGATTCTCGCTCGCCGGGGCACCTTCGGGAGCTATATTCAACTTGGTGACTATGGGAACGCACCGGAATGAACTTTACACATCTAGTCACAAAGTAATGTGGGTCGACGCAATGCACTGCGGAACACCTTGACAATGTCTTCTACGGGAAGGCACTTTGTGTCAGCAGTTAAAAGGCACGCACTTCTCATGATAATGCTCAAGAAATAGTTCACCACATTTCGATCAAAGATGGAACGTAAAGCGGAGATGACAAAGGCCAAATCTCCACGTTGACCTCTAAGATATTGTACAAATGCTCACATGACAAATTCAAATAACCGGAGACTCCAAGCTCCTTGGACGCCGTGATTTGTCGGAACACAAAGGGTGTCAAGTGATAGATATAAAGGTGCTGCGCCTCAATCACGATTCGCGTATCGTCCGGAATGTAGCGACGCCCCGCCGCAGAATTGCTTGTCGAGATGACGATCAACGATGCAGGGCTCCGTGAAGAAACAAAAAGAACTTAGTCCTGCGTGATGATAATGGACTTTGTACAGAAATCGAATCTTCGGGTATACTTGCAAGGAATCTATTGAGATATATATCAGGGCGCGCACGTTAATGTCGGGGAATGCTGAGCGGGATCATGAAACTTCAGGTCGTGGCTATCCATTCCACAGACATGATGAGCTTTTCACGTTCCCGCAACATGTGACCCATGCTCCTTTTCTGGGCCACGTGAATCGGTTTCTCTAGAGCGGGAATCCAAGTGATTCATGTCACTGTGGAGAGAGGCAATGAATCTGGACAGCCTGGCTGTCAAATGTCGCCTGTTTCTCTCCTGTACCTTGCCCTCTCGCCAATGATCCGACGCCTCGCGTGTTCTGATAACGAAGGCAGTACTCCAAACCTATTAAACAAAAGTAGACGACAGTGATAAAAAAAAAAAAGTTCAATGAGGACTGGTCCAACCACTATGATTGCTATAATCAGGAGACCCTAGATGTCTGAATTCATCATCATGGTCCGTAGACTTGGTGCTTGCGGGAACATATCCGTTCCGCTGACACATCCATACTCGAATCAAGTCCTTGGCAATGGTGAGATGGGTGATGGGATGTCGTATAGTTGACTTACCAATTGACTACCGAAAATTAAAGCAGCGAGAAGAGGCACTGGAAATGTATTATTAGTTGTTGATATATGAAGGGAAAGTATAAATGTATTACCTGATGCGAGAAGCATGTCGAATACTCCGTCGTGAACGTTTGTGATGGTGAATGTTACGGAGAGGCTAATTTGGATTTAGCGAGGTATGGAGTTTTTGTGTATAATGGAGGACGTACCCTAGCGCCATTATACCAATGATACTGAAGGCGATTACCCGAGACAACATGGCGAATGCTGTCCCTTCTTTCAGCATGTATTTCCGCTTTTGGATGATACGGTATCCGAGGACGCCTGGCACAGAATACGTATGTCAGTTGGTGGTGCCGGGCGAGGTATAATTTAGGGGGGGTTCACCTAATAACAGAACTATCACGGCGGACGCTATCATCACCACAATAGATGCTATACGGGACCTGTAGACATCAACATCTGTCGGCAAGTCAGGTACAACTGGATTTCTGTGGGAACTTACAACTCTGGAAGACGACAATCACAGTAAGTTCCTTTAGGTGATCGTTGGACGGTTTCGGGATGTTGCAATTGGAACTGGTGGGCATGTTTATAGGTTTAGACTGGTGGGAGATATATGTGGGTATTGGAACGCACGATAAGGACTCCGAGAAAAACCACTCCCCATACGAGGTAAGGCATGCTTAATAGCTTGATGGTGATGGATTGTGAGTTATCACCATCTTTCATGAACGAGATACGTACCATTAATTCAGTTATGGGTCGCACATCGAAGGCCGATGTGTATAGAAGCGCACGGAAATTCAAGTACATCTGCATTGGGGTCAGGTGTCTTTAGAGGCTGCTTTCGGCGTACGCTCACATGAATGACCAGCGAGAGGGTGGCGCAGGCGGTTCTACGAAATGGTATGTCAGCAAGTGGAGTGAGTATGACAGAAGAGACTCACAAAGTAGGGGCGGCATAAATCAAGGCGCTTTGAATTGTGCAGAGAGTATCATTTGGAGGATCTCCGACTTGTTGTCCAGCCAAGAACAATAGGCAATAACATATACTTGAAAAGATCCAGGATACGGTGAAGCTATACCACGTCGAATGGCGCTTCACGCGTTTGCTGATTAGCGCCGTGAGTAATATCAGAGTCAGTCCTCCGGCGCCGATGAGTTGCATGATAATGAACGCGAGGACGAAGCGATTATGGGTTGTATCATTCGTGAGTTGGTCTGATCCTGGAATATCGCCCAGGATAAGTGAATAGGCACGGAACAGCGAAATGTGCATACTCTTTCCCAGGTACATGATAGTGATGATGATACGCTTTCTTCAACTTGGCTTCTTTCTTGTTAAACGATTATGATGGGAACGACCGCGGTTACTCAACGGTCTACGTCGAGGTTCAGTTCTTGTGGGCGCAACCTGCAAAGGATGGGGAAGAGAAGGAAGCAAATGATGAACTGACGTCTTGGGTGTTTGGTCTCATGGATTTATTCTTGGATGATCTCGACATTGAATGTGTGTGACGGAGACGCTGCCAGTTATGCGTGTTGAATGATGGCGGCGCTGCCATTTGATGGTCAGTGGGGACCCTCCTTTCTGGTTGGCTGACGGACTATAAAGACCGAGTCTGTGTCACGGCTGGAGGCGTCAGGATGGGTGGTATGTATCAGGATGGGTGGTATGTATCTGTGAGAGGACATGGACGCTTGTGGACCCTGATTGCAGTTCCCGAAGCTGGCCCTTGGTGTTTATTTTTAGCGTGTAGCCCCCGTCGTTGCTTGATGCCAACACGTTGCGACTGGCAGCCAGCATGGTGAAGAGGCGCGCTGTGTGCCTATGATTGCTCTCGCTGTCGACCACCTTCTGCTGGAGTTTAGTTGGCAGATTTGATGATATTTTGATCTGTGTCGATGTTGAAGCTTGTGAGTTAATTTGCTCGTGTTTTTATCGGCACATTATGCAAGCAGTGCTCTGGCGTCCGCTGGTCGGTGCTGGTACAGCCCAGTAGCCCAAAACCAGGTTCCTATGCCAGCGATATGACGATCAGAGCTTGCATCAGATAAGTTCTTAGGCGGTAGAAATCCAGACATCGACCGAGTAGGGCGCGAGCACGTGAGCACCCGAGCAACGTGCGGGGTGGGGTGTGGCGATGAGCTCATCACCGTCTCTCTCTGTGCCTCTTCCGACTCTCCTCTTCCCTCTCTCTGGGCGCTATCACCCTTGGTTTGAGCTTTTGGGCCGTTCCTTTGCATAGGTTGAGAAGTAGAAGCTACTGTTAGTGCCAGATCATATGCACTAGTGATGCCTGGCAGTAACATATATGTGGTTTAACGCTCCAGCACCGCAACAGTTCGACTGTCAAGAGTCATCTGCATCTTTTAGGTGGATTCTTTGTGTCCTCACATCGCTCGTTTCAGCATCCGCGGTACAATCGTCCTCTCTTGCCATTGGTGTGGCTTCTCGCTGTTAAATTATCGAACCGGTGGTTAATAAAGGTTACACTCCACAAAGCCTCGGCGACCTGACCTCTCCCTAGGTGGCGTTCTTGCCCTAACCGCATATTCGCGCCGTTCTTCATCGACTGAAATGGCAAATGGGGGTGAACCAGGTGCGTTTGGAGTCTTCCATTCCCTCGTCAAGACCAGCAGTTTTATTCCCCTGACCAATCGTAGGGGGTAATGCACCTGCTCGGCGATACTCGGCGTCTTCTGCGAGCCATGGAGGCCAAGGTAAGCCTATATTTTTCTTTCTTCTCCCATGAGCACGTCGTTAAAAGTGTGGTTCTCTCCTCAGTAACATCTGGTCTGTACCTCACATGACATTAGCCTCAACTTTTTATAACTATTCTCTGCCTTCCTCAGGGAATGTAGAAACACGTCCATCTACAAATGGACTTGGAGAACGTAAGTATATGCTCACATGAGGCTCTCAAACCCGCTCTGGCATCGCTCATATGGCACCGGCAGGTTCGGATTCGCACACTGGTGGGGCGGAGGAGGACTCTCGTACGTCTATCTTTAACCCTACGACATTCTTCGATTCTAACTGATGAAAAAAAAATTACACGAACAGCCCTTCTTGGTCATGCAGCAGATGGTTCAGGCCAGCGGGATCCAGGTATGTCTCGTCATGTGCGACCTCACGTCTCTGCCTCCAAATGCTTATATATGCGGCTCAATGACTAGAATCAAGACAACGATTTCGTGAAAAGAAGTACACAGTCGTTCTTACTTTTACACCCCTTACTATCTTCATGACTATCACCGTTACCGGCCTTGCGTTAGCGGCCGCAATTTTTTCTGCTTTCACCAGGCCGTCGGCCGTCAGAGCTCTCGACAATGGTGTCGGGAAGCTACCTTGTGAGTTCTCCCTGTAATATTTACGATCGGGCTAAGTTTCTGACTTCGTCTTTTTAGTCATGGGCTGGAATAGTGAGGATACTAGATTTGACCGTTCCTAATATTAGTTCTGACTTCTGATTTATCCAGCTTGGAATGCGTACCACGTTCGTTCTTCGGATCCCTCTTTATCTGATAACTAACCGCCGGTCTTAGTGTGAAATTGACGAAACTATTGTTCTAAACAACGCCAAGCTCATCAAATCGCTGGGGTTGCTGGTCAGTCACCTCTCGTCCACGTGGTTGACGTGAGATAATTAACATCCCTTGAATAATCCAGGACGCTGGATATAACTATGTCAATATTGACGATTGCTACTCTGAGAAGGAACGCGACTCTAGTGGCAATATAGTCGCAAGTATGTATCATCCTATCGTTTTCCTACATGACGCTCCAGCCCGCTCAATTCGAGAATAGGCAAAGACCGATTCCCCTCAGGCATGAGGAATCTGACTGACCAGCTCCATGCAATGGGCTTGTAAGTTAACTCAGTCAACTGATTCTTGTAGCCAAGGGACTCACAAATGGGTTCATTTTTTCAGCAAAGCTGGTATCGTAAGTTAGGTTTTCACTTCCCAAGCCTCAGCGGAAACCGACGGCTTTGTGTAGTACAGCGACTCTGGATGGTTCACTTGCCAGCTTTTCC
Source organism: Chlorophyllum brunneum (assembly GCA_963576785.1). Lineage (NCBI taxonomy): Eukaryota > Fungi > Basidiomycota > Agaricomycetes > Agaricales > Agaricaceae > Chlorophyllum > Chlorophyllum brunneum. Next base: position 469,795 of record OY756146.1, on the reverse strand, counting down.
CTGGTTCATACAGTAACGAAGACAAGTGGGGGTTGTTTAACTCTTTTTTGAAACCCCTTTACTTACGTCTCCTGTCGTAGGGATATCAACCTTTTCCAAGAGGAGTGGGGCTTCGACCTTCTTAAGTACGACAACTGTGCTGGTGTGTATCTGTACTCTCTACTCAGGTTTCGTCGATTTACCTATCTTTGTGTAGTACCTTTTGATGAAGTCATCAAGGAGGGAATGGTCGGAAGTGAGTATTCTGACTTCTCTCTGTCATCCAAGGCACTAACCGCTCTCTATCTCCGCTTCTTTAGAGTTCCAACGTATGGCAGATGCTATTGATAGGTTAAGCAAGCGTACTGGAAAACCTCCTATGTTGTACTCGCTTTGCCAGTGGGGACGGGTGAGTAGACCTTTGTGCCGACTGATAGCAACGTCCTTTAATTAAAGCGCCACCTAGGAACAACCCTGGCTTTGGGGAAAGCGAATGGGTCAGACTTGGAGGGTGAGTCATCCGAATCTCATTGTAAAATGTCAGGTTAATTAATTGGGTGATAGACCACCGACGACACTGGTCCGGACTGGGGTCACAGTATTAATATTCTTAATCAGTGCGTATAGCGTATATGTCCTTGCCCGGGTGACTAATAAATATTTCGCTTTTTAAGGAACTCATTTTTCTCGTGGGCGAACGATTTCTATGGATATGGTGACATGGATTTGGTTCGTCTTCACCAGTCTATTTTAGAGCTCGGACTGACCGTGTGCGCATCTTGTAGCTTGAAGTGTACGTTCGGCGTGTTTCTGTGCTTTGTTTGTTCGCGTCTCATAAGACGACAGTGGCAACGGCGGTATGAATTTTGAGGAGTCCAAATCTCATTTCACTGCCTGGGCTCTAATGAAATCGCCGCTTGTGATCGTAAGTCTACTCTCTTCATCGCTCCCGAAGGTTTGGGTGCTTACCTTCCTTCGATTTCAGAGCACTGACGTGAGTACCGAATGATATATATTATTTGCCAAGTGCTTGATGCCATCGTTACCCTTTAGCTCACCAAGGCGACCGACGAGACCATCACGATCCTTAAGAACAAAGAACTCATTGCTATACACCAAGATCCTGTGGTCGGAACCTCCATCAGCCCATTCAGGTGGGGAGTTAATGTACGTGTGACCACTCGATAGTACGGTGGGAACTGGACTGAGATCGTGATCAGCCTGATTGGACTAGCAACTCCACCCACCCGGCGCAGTATTGGAGCGGACAGACCCAAGACGGCGCGGTCTTCATGTTGGTATGTACCACCTGACAACGAATAAGTAGACTCCTCGTTTTGATCCTTCCGCCTCGCATCAGCTTAATGTCCTCGACCGCCCGGCCGATATGTTCTTCAGTTTGACTGAATCCCCCTGGATCCGCGCAGGAAGACAATACACCGTTCGTGTAAGTTGTTATAGTTCCCTAGCCACTTAGGCCTTTTCCACTAAGGTCGATGAAATAGGACTTGTGGACCCACACCGATAATGGTACTGCCGTCCGTAATATGACTCTCCGAAATGTTCCAGCACATGGTGTTGTGGCTTTGCTGCTAAAGGATGCTGGAGACGAACCTACTGGTCTCCAGCCACCTTGCGCGAGGCCGGAATGGTGCATGGATCAGAATGGAACCCGTATCGATCAATGATGCATTAATAACGTTTTGAAAGTGTTCTTTTTTCTACTCTTCCCGCATGTACCAATAGATGATAAGATTGTTGTTTTACTTGAAATGTCGATCCGTATTCCGAGTTAGTTTGATTGTTTCTAGGTGGGGTGGTCTGAGGTCTTGTACTCGTACGCTGCACATCGTTGTGGAGCTGGCAGCAAGTGACTAGTCCATATCGGAAAACCTCAAAGGGACTATTGGGGTGGCAGATAGCGTTAAGTAGCAGCCAAGCTCGGATGACGTTCATCCCCTGCACTTGCTTATGGCAATGGTCTAAAAATAGCTGATGGGTCAACACCGCAGACTTACAATTGCAGCTCACCGTGGTTGATGAACGTTCGATGCCTTGTACTTGATGGCCGGCTCGACGCCGCTGCTATGATTCAAGCTATTCTTGCGCCGTTCTCTCACCGATGCTCAAAAGCAGGTCCGTAATCAGCGCGCCGGAGGACATGTGAGCCTTCACATGAACGCCAAGTTATCTTCCTTCAGGATCCTTACTGCCCCCGGTTAGAACTTTGTTCGCACACAAGAAGGGTGTCCTCGTTGCTCTCATGGTTGTTTCATTACCGGAGCTGGTAATTCTTCTTCCTGAACCAGGTGGTCTTTTTCATGATAGGGCTCTTTGGCAGCTATCACGCTTCTCTTGACCAGTAGTTCGGCTTCTAGCAGGAACTGTGCTTGAACTGCTGTTCCCATGATTTCCTGCATAAATACTCCATTGAGTCAGGGTAGACGTTCAGGCTTCTGGTGTCAACCGCTCTGTAGAATCAACTTCGTTCGAGCTCGCGAGAACTATCATGATGATTCGGACTAATGGCGGTTTGAAGGCGCTAATACTGGTGGCGGCACTCGCTCAGAGACCTCTCGTTCAGGCGCTGGATAATGGTGTTGGGAGACTTCCTTGTGAGTTGAACCATTGATGTGGCAATGATCACAAGCTGATATGTTCCGGCTTTGAAGTTATGGCGTTCAATAGTGAGTTCACCTGCTTCATCCGACCATCTCAGGTGGTTCTAATTCTATCTCTCCAGCCTGGAATGCTTACCACGTGTGTTGCTCCTCTACTGCATGAACCCCTCATGCCCACATGCTGAGTATTATCAAAAAAGTGCGAAATCAACGAGACCGTCGTTCTGGAAAATGCGAAACTCATGGCATCAGTCGGACTATTGGTTTGTGGTAACATACATGCTAAGGAGAATAGGGGGGAACTGATGGGTGTATCAGGCTGCGGGTTACGACCATGTCAATGTGGACGACTGTTATGCCGAGAAGGAACGGAGCCCTGCAGGTGATATCGTTGAGAGTGTGTGACGATTATATTCGGATGTATTCATGCATCACTGATCAAAGAACCTCCGGCAGGCAAGGAACGTTTTCCTTCTGGAATGAAAAATTTGACAACTCAACTCCACGATTTGGGCTTGTATGTCCGGAAACTCTCGGAATTCCCAACCATTTAGCTAACCCATCTCCTCGAACTTAGCAAAGCTGGAATTGTGAGTTGTTACAACCCTCTATGAACGAGGATCTTATTTTTGGGAAATCTATAGTATAGTGATTCGGGGTGGTTTACGTGCCAACTCTTTCCAGGTTCTTTTGAGAATGAAGATAGGTTTGTTCCTCTTTTTTTGTGGTTCTTGGGGACTTGATATATCGCCTACCAATTCAGGGATATCAAGTTGTTCCGTGATGAATGGGGGTTTGACTTGTTAAAGTACGTTCACAGCTGTCGGCATTGCCAAGGGCTTATTTTTGACCTAGGTATGACAATTGCGCTGGTAGGCTGTTGTTGGCATTCGGAGCCCCGTGCCCGGAAATCTGAATACCTCTTAGTACCGTTCGACGAAATCATCAAACAAGGAATGGTTGGAAGTGCGTTCATCTGTCAAATGAGCCATCTCCTCAAGCTCATATAAGACTTTCCCATCAGAATACCAACGGATGGCAGATGCTATCGCTAGGCTAAGTAATGCCACAGGCGAACCTCCTATGCTGTTCTCGATCTGTCAATGGGGCAGAGTGAGTGAACAAAGTCACGTAATAATGAAGCTGCTCTTAACGCACTATCCTAGGAGCAACCTTGGTTGTGGGCAAGGAGGTTTGGTCAGAGTTGGAGGGTCAGTCAAGCGGACTTGCTACGGTTCGTCGTATTCATCAAACGCTTTGTTTTAGACTACGGATGATATCGGTCCGTCATGGAGCTCAATTGCCAGTATAATCAGTCAGTCAGTCATTCTCTTTTACCTTGATTCCTATGACCTTTTTGATACTTCGAAATTTAGAAACTCTTTCTATTCTTGGGCGTCGGATTTCTTTGGACACAATGATATGGATATGGTGAGGAGGATTTGGATTTTTTTGAAATAAGATTTGTTTCAAGATGAACTGAGTGACGCTCCCCTCCCCCGCGTATAGCTCGAAATGTAAGTTCTTTCATAATCATGGATTCAAGAGAAAGTTTAACTGACAATCCGTGGATGTATATATATAGTGGGAACGGCGACCTTTCGTTTGAAGAATCCAAATCACACTTTACCGCTTGGGCTTTAAACAAATCACCGCTTGTCATAGTTGGGTGTAAACAATGTCGTGATTCTATCCAGTTTTAACTGATTTCTTTTCGGGGCGTAGGGCACAGACGTAAGGCTTCCCCTCCCCCCTTCCTTATTGATGATGAAACTGCGCACTTCTGTCTGATAAAGCTAACCAAAGCCACCGACGAAACATTGACAATTCTAATGAACCACGAGATTATCGCCATCAACCAAGATCCGGTAGTCGGAACTGGAATCTCTCCATTCAGATGGGGCATTAACGTAACGTCAACTCTTTTTCTTAGATTTTTATTTATAAAAAATGTGATTACTTTTAGCCGGATTGGACGTTTGATCCAAAACGTCCTGCACAGTATTGGAGTGGAGAAAGTCAAAATGGGACAGTATTCATGTTGGTACGTTTTTACGTTTACCGGACACAACTCTCCCAATCGGGTACTTTAAATAAATGGCGTTTTTATCGACTATTGAATAACACACGCAGCTCAATGTTTTAGATGAAGCAACTGACATGTCATTCAATCTAACCGAATCTCCATGGATCCGCGCCGGAAGACAATACACCATCCGAGTTAACTTTCCTCTCCTCTCATCCTCTCATCATATGATTAATATTATTAAATAGGATTTATGGACACACACAAACAACGGTACAGCAATCCGCACCATAACAATCCCAAAAGTCCCTGCACATGGTGTAATAGCATTACTTCTTCAAGATGATGGAGATGAACCTGATGGTACACAACCGCCTTGTGCGAGACCGGAATGGTGTATTGATCAGAATGGGACTCGGATTGATACTTGAGCTTGGATTGGATGATATGGAATCTCGGACCGTATATCCTTACTTGTTTTGAATAAAATACCAAAAAAAAAAAAAGTATTTTTTTTTGTTGGAAAATGACTATTACGAATTCGAAGATGTACCATACTCCTTTCCTTCCAATGAATGTGTATATGCGTATGTAAAAAAATGCTCAAAAGTATGTGTTACACAAAAAGCAAAAACTTTTTTTTTTTTTTCTTCAATGCAGTGATGGTGGTGGTATTAGTTAAAAAAAAAAAAAGATAAAATATCGTAAAAACCAAGAAAAAAATAAGTTATGCAATGAATTAATTTAATTACCACCAACGGAAAACGCCCCTTTTTTAAAAAAAGAGTTAAAAATGATCAAGTTTATATATCGAAAGGAAACTTACAGATCCGACAACACATGTCGCCACTTGCAGTAGCGATATAAGAGCCGTGTATATCAACTGATATAACTAAACGTGGTGAGGTGAGGTGAATAAGAATTTGGCGGTGTTGAAGTGGGGGGGACGTACCGGAGTTCTTGTGACCGTGAAGTTTAAATCGTGCGATTCCTTCGGCTGGATCCCAGAGTACCAATGCGCGATCCTTTGCACCCGATACGAAATATCGATTATCAGACGAACAAGCCACTGCCAAAACATAATCCTATACTGTTCGTTAGTATTACATTTTTTTATAAGTTGAGGAAAGACGTACCTGATGACCTTTGAGACTATTAATCAATGGACAAGATACCAAAGTCGTAGTAGAAGGGGCGGGATTATCACGAGAATGGGTGTGGAGGAGAGAAGACATATCCCAATACTTGACTGTATAATCAAGTGAACCGCTAAGTAGCATTTGTCCATTAGGCGTAAACCTAACAGCATAAACACTATCCGCATGTCCACGTAATTTCACAATCATTTCTGCATTCTCGACATTCCATATTCTGATGAATCCATCCAAACAACCACCAGCGACATATCGATTATTAGGTGAAATGGAAATCGACGTGATACCACAATCTTGTGCGGGAGAATCGTATTTGAATACTTTGTTGTTGTTGTTGGGTGTTCGTAAATCCCATAGTCTGGCTGTACGATCGGCTGAACCGGAAACGACAAAGTTTCCGTTTTGAGCGTAATCGAGTGCGTAGATCTCGTTTGTGTGACCTGCAAAGACGTGATGGAGGGTACGTTGTTTGATGTTCCAGACCTGAAATTTAAAACAAAGTCAGTTTTTTATTTATAAAAACGTAAGAGCTGTCTGAGAAGAAGGAATGCTGTTGAAACTTACCCTTACTTGTTGGTCTTCGGCACCTGTTGCGAGGTATTCACCATCGGGACTGAAACGGACACTACGAATGTAGAGATCACTATCCCTTGGAACGGAAGGGTCGATGAGAGCGCTGTATGAGGATTTGTATAAAAGGATGTTGCTTTGTGCGTGTAGTATAACGACATACCAGACTTGAGTACCAGTTTTGATGTCGTAAATGTAGGCAGCTTGGTTACAGCCCGTAGCAACATATCGACCATCGGATGAGAATTGAATGGAGCATACTACACTGTGCTCGGTGTCAGTACAAAGGTAAGGTTTGAGTATGGGAAGTACCTTGGATGAGGAATTGAGAAAACCATGTGCACGTCCATGTTTCTGGGTAGTTTAGGATTAAAAGAAACAGACCAGTTGTTGAGTTCTTTGCGGTATTCGGGGGGTACGTTCATAAGCGTAAGGTCATCAGACATTGGTGGTGCGGCAGTCGTGGAAGTGTGTGGAGGTACCGAAGACCTTTGGGATGAGGGGCTTGGACCATTTGTCGCACCGTTGATGACGGGATAGGAATTCAACACTACTGGTTGTTGATGGGAATGGGGCGGTGGTGCGGAAGTCGGCGGGACGGGTAATGAAGGGACTAGTCAAGTTATTCAATGATGATGATTGTTGTCAAAAGAATAGTTTGCTCACCCCTTGGTATATCACTCTGTCTCATACGTTTCGGCTCACGATATTCGTCACGGTCGATATCGGGATACTCCCTAGCCCGTCCTTTCATCTTTCTGTCGCGAGTAGTGATGATCACGTCTCGTTCTCGTTGTTGGGGTACGTCATCGGGATTTGCAACTATGGCAAGGGTCGCTGGCAAGTCACGGAGTGGTAGAGGGGGTGGTAAGCCGGCAGCTGCACGTTGCTGCCTCAGTTCGTCGAAGAGTTTGCGACGTTCGTCTTCATAGTTTTGCTGAAAGGATTGTAGCTGGTTTTGGAGGTTCCAAATGGTACGCCGGATGGTGCTGAGTTCTGATTCTTGTTCGTTTGCTGGAGAACATGAGTTATAGGAGAAGGGTGTGTGGGGATTGCTGCTCACCGATGGTTTGGCAGTAGACGAGTTCGTGACGGAGAGAATCGCGTTCTGCAAGGACTCTGTTGTAGTCGTCCTGGATGAGCTGGAGAGCGTCAGTGAGTCTTCGGGAGGGACGGGGGTCGGGGTGGGAGAGGAGAGCCATTGAGGAAGGTAATTGGGGACGGGGGTTTAAGTATGGCAGGGAGATCGGGGGCAAGATTTGGTCGCCGGATGGTGATAGGCTTCCGTACCTGTTCCCTTACCGCCGGAGCCTCGACCTCCCTCCACGGCATTGACTCTACTCCCCACCGGCCTCTAACCCGTCACACCTGACCCTCCCTTGGATTGCCGGCCTACTGCTCCCGTCCATCGATCTTATCTATTCACCCAATTCTCAACCATGTCTGCTACTATACATAATAGACGCTCGTCTTCGCTCAACGTTCCGAACAACTTCACAGCACCCTCCATCCCTGCCCACATACATTCACTCCAAAATGTCAACTTTGACTTTATATGTTGCGTAACGTTCATTGAAAGAGATCTTGATGAAGAGGTAACGATGATGTCAAGCAAATGTCAGTGTGATCTCAATACGGGATAGCTTCTCTCTTCTGACTACAGAGCTAAATCTCATTGTCGCGTTAACGGAACCCACGTATGAACTCGAAACAAACAAAAAAAAAAAAACATAGTTCCTGATACAATCCAAGATCCATATCCAGAAGAGAAGAAAAACAGAGATCCGTCCTTCGGATACCAATAAAAACGACACCCTGACCTATTCTCCCAAATGCGGATAACCCCAAAAATCCCCGGATGGTACTAAACCACTTGGTTGTATTCAACTTGTCATTCGGGTAACTCATCCGGTATTTTTTTATTTATTCAACACGAAATGTAATGTTGCTACTCCTATTTCATGCGGATGCGAATAATATGTTTACGTATACCACACGTGTCATTGGTGCGACGACGCTCCTCTTGCTTGCTTAGGGCCTTTTGACCAAGTAATCCCTTTTCTGGTTGATCCAATTTATCAAAAAAAATCACTTTCATTTACCCGAACCTTTTACTCCTTGTGGAACAAAACATAAAAAGCCGAACCGTCTGATCTTAACAACATAATTTGATCCAACTATACAAAATCCCAAAGTTCGCCAACTACATCATCAACATCTTCTTGTAAAGCAGTACTACCTTTCATTCCCGGTCTCGGAAACGAAATGAAACCCTTTGCCAAGTCCATCGCCACAGCCGGCTCCTTTTTGATTTTCCTCTTCGCCTCAGTATCAAAAAGCTACATATTATTATCAACAACACTCATGATGGAACTACCGATCGGACTCACCGTTGCATATGTGTGATCCAAGAAATCTTCAAGAGGGTAGTTGCGTTTAGTGAACGGTTCACTAAACATTTTACTCATTGTCGAAACGGTAGAATGGTAATGGGTTTTATGGGATAAGAGTTCCCATAGGGAGCTTTCCAGGGCATGAGTGTGTGTTGGATTTGGTTCTCCCGGTAGGAAAGGATCTATCAAAAAAAGTTTTTTCAAGTCACCGGTTTTGTGATAATTATATTACACCCTGTTGTTCGGTTTGATGTTGTTCCAACTTACCGGTGTATCCGTTTTCTAACGTGTTGGTGTTGTGAATCATGACCATCAGCGCTGGATGTTTTTTCAAGATGTTGTAGGTGAATGGAACGACCATCACGATGGCAGCAGGAGGTGCGTTGAGAGATAGTCGCGATAGACGTTTGATGAACGATGCGAGTAGCGTAGCGGGTAGATGCCTAGTATTAAATGAATTAAAGCACTGGTTAGGGGTGAAAGGTGCGACATACGTTGAACTGAGGAATAGTTCTGTCATGCGAAAAAATCGCGCGCGGTGTTTGAGATGCAAAACATCGCGATCTAGGAATGCGTAAAGACGAGTATAGAACGACGGGTAATCCCTTGGGATAAACAATGAATCTGTGAGTGACGATGATGAGGTAATTTACTTACAAGTTGTAATCCTTCATCAGAATGAAAAGGGCATTCAGCCCTAATAATCCAACTGGCCCTCCTTCGCGGAATGTCAAATGTCAGATGTCAAAAAAGATTATGTGAACAAAGCCCCCTTACCATACTCAACACATGCACTTATCCAGTCCATAATCAGCACTGGTCGTGTGAGATGTGGTAATACCCCCCGATGCATAATGTTCAAAACTCGCACAGCCAACTTTTCCGCATCTTTGGATTTGGATAAACGGGGAAGGAGGGCTAACCATGTTCGGGTGAATACTGCTCGATGTGATGCCAGAGAATGTAACGATTGATGGATAGTCATTTGATGCAAGCGTACACCAGGTGTTTTGGCCTTGGGTGCCTCCGGTGCTGCGGGTTCTTCTTCAAAGTACTTTCTCCAGTCATCGTCATTATCGTCGTCATTCCTCTGGGACTCGAGTCCAGATTCCTCAACCTCCGAATCGGAAAGGTCCCCATTTAATTTTGATCTCCTAGGTTTGGGCGGAGGGCTACCCATTTCTACAACCCACCATCCATCAAGTTCGGATGGCTCGGTAGGAAATGTCGTAAGGCGCTCGAGTATAGAGAGGAGATTGAGGGGAAGTGTTGGATGATTTGGGTGGGCGTCTAGGAGGGTCCTACAGAAAGTACGTTATCCGGCTCATACTCCGGTAAGAGAGGAGGTAGACGTACGCAGATTCGCGAAGGAAAAACCAGCGAATGTCGTCATATACGCTAAACCAAGTTTCGTAGAAAAGGTTCCCAGCATCAAGATCGAGTAGTTGGTTGTCGTCGTCTGTGACTTTGGGTCCCGATCGAGGGGATGGTGGGCATGTGAGAAGGGCTGAGACGATTTTGCGGAAATGGGATAGGTGGAACTGGGGTTGATGTTTGGAGGAAGATGAAGAAGAGGTCGAATAGGAGGTGGAGAGGTGCTTCTGTAAGGAGAACAGGATCTGAAGAGCGGAGATCTGCTGAAATGTATCGTACATGGACTAGAAGGCAATGAATGGTTTGGTATTACTCACCCTCAGTGTTTTCTCCTCATCTTTCAAAAGTCCCACAAGGAAGTCCACGTAAGTGTTCAATTGAGCCAAGAGCCAGGTCTTGACCACCTTCGCGGCTTCATCCCCACCCAGGCCGAGTTTGCCATTGGTTATGACAACCACGAAAACACGATAGAGAGCATAAATGACTTTTGAAGTCTGGTGTACACCCTTTGTTGACTGCATAATCTGAAGTAGATCTGCTAGAGAGTTGATGGATTCGTTTTTGTTGAGGGCCTCGATGAGGCCAGACTCGATAGATTTTATTCGTTCGCTGAATCCAGCGTCAAGCTCGACCTTGCGCTTTTTGGTGGGAGGTAGAGAACGAGGGGCCATATGGAATACACCTAAAGACGGTCATGATGGTCAATTTCTGTATAGCAGTGAACAGTGTGGGATGCATACCTTGGTCAAAAGCAATCAACGAAAAATCTTTGATTCCATGCCCAACTCTCGGCCCGGAAAGTTGGCGACAAGCAGAACCAAACTCCGGCTATTTTAGGAGTCACCCGGCAATATTTCTGCAAGTGTCCATGTTTCTTCGCAGATTATATTCAACCGCTGCTCATCCTGCCAGATTTCAGCTACCACCAACGATAAAGCAGCTGCTCTCATCAAACAGTCAGGAAAGCTCGACTACATCCGTGACTGGTTGGATCAAATCCATCCGCAAACAGAAAAACATTACATTTGCTGTTGTGAGCGATGGTACGACTGCAGATGGTTTGCAGGCCATTGTATTGAAACAGCAGGGTGTTGCCCCAGAATTGTTGAAACGGTGAGTGAGTTCCCCAAAGTTTCAAGTTGGGACACTCACCGAAGGAAGACTTACGAATGGCACTGCAGTACGGCTAACGGGAAATCTGATAAAATCCCCTGGTCGGGGCCAGGAATGGGAGCTTGTCGTCCAAGAAGGGGATAAACATGCCATAGAAGTCCTTGGGGACTGTGATATTGATGTATGTCGCTTATTTTGACTACTGTCATATCCCAACTGACTACCGTTGTAAAGACATATCCCATCCAGAAGAAAACTCTTTCTACAGAGTACCTTCGTGATAACGCGTACTTACGCGCTCGAACAAGTCAGATAGCTGCGATGCTACGTCTGAGAGATAACATGTCCCGCAATCTATCTCATTCTTTCGAGGTACTTTCACTCCTTTCCATACCGGACCTGACTAAATGTTTGAAAAGTCGCAAGGATTCATGTGTACGCATACCCCTATAATTACGGGCAACGACTGTGAAGGTGCAGGCGAAGCTTTCCGCATTGCACCCATACGACCCAACAATACCCCAGTCTCAAACCCGAGCCCGAACCTAGATCCAAATACGCCTTTAGAATTCTTCTCCCGTCCAGCCTACCTCACCGTCTCTCACCAACTTCACCTTGAATCTCTCTCTACGGCTCTCTCGCGCGTGTACACCCTCTCGCCATGTTTTCGCGCGGAACGGTCCATGACAGGTCGTCATCTCGCAGAATTCTGGATGCTTGAAGCCGAGTGGAACCTCGCGACGCGTCATGACAGTGTTGAAGAGATTTGTGCCTTCATTGAAGGCATGATTAGAACTTCCGTAAACCCCGACTCATCCGATGTTGCGGAACTATGGATGGGGAGGGATGGAACCGGTGGTAAAGGATTGGAGTCGGAAGAGTATAAAACCTTCCGTGCTGCTTTCGATAGTGCTCAACCATGGAGACGTATGACTTATACCAAGGCGATCGAAGTGTTGAGCGCAGAGAGCGCAAAGGGACGTTCATTCGAGTTCAAGCCCGTATGGGGTGAATCACTTTCAAGCGAACACGAGCGTTGGTTAGCGGAGGAATATGTCGGTGGACCTGTATTCGTGACCAATTACCCCATCGGACTGAAGCCATTTTACATGCGGGTGAACGAAGATGAGAAGACCGTCGCGTGTTTCGACTTGCTCGTTCCCCGTGTGGGTGAACTTGTGGGCGGCAGTGTGAGAGAGGAGAGATGGGATATCCTTTCAAAACGGATGGCGGAACATGGGTTGTTACCATCCGACTCTGCCGCGGACACAGGAAAGGAAGGAGAAGTCATCGAGGGGAGAGAGATTGATTCAACGTACAAGTGGTACCCGGATTTGAGAAAGTATGGTGGAGCCCCACATGGTGGTTTTGGTCTTGGATTTGAGAGGTTGGTTAGTTGGATTGGGGGTATTGATAATGTGAGGGAGTGTATTGGTATGCCCAGGTGGACGGGGAGAATGATAATGTGATGGTATAGACTGAGGCTTGTGGTTGGTTGGGAATTATTCTCTCATTCTAATTCTAATGTTATTCGCCTAATAGATTGTCGTTCTCTGTTGGCATATTTCCACCCTCCAAATCTTGTCGAAACTTCACCAATATCTAGTCCAGCCCGCAGGTACGCTGTATTGCCACACGCCGCTGACTCTCTGCATCCTCCCTCGGCTGCATTTGGACACACGTCAGTCTCAACGTCGACCTAGGGAGGCCGTCAGCGGGCACAAGAAAATGGCATTACCTTACTCTTGGATCCGACGGTGTAGTTCAAGTGATGTAACTTGAAAGAAGCCAGTATCTGTCAAGCTGGTCCCTGAAATCCCCCGCTATTCCGTCAACCATGACAGTATCCCCTTCTCAACCCTCTGTTTTCGCCTCCGAATCTGAAACTTATTTTTAAGTCTCTCGTATACCTGCTGGCTCTTTCTGTCTGTCTTCTTTCCAGGGTCGACGGACCAGGTGGAGTCCAATCACAACCTCTGATAAGGCATGGAAAACGCTCAAATCGTTGTGGGTGGCTCCATCCTATTGCGCAGCTCACGGGAAAGCTAATCGCTGATGAAACTAATATATCTCTGTGGCGCATGTTGAACTCGTGTTGGATTTCACGGGAGTTTTTGGTCTACCCCACAGGCTGGCTCAGCCCAACAAACCAATTTCTTAACATAACTTCGGGGGGAGATCGAAGGCCCATAGCGCTGAAACAAAGAAAGTGTGGACTTCTTTCTTCAACCCTGAGCCCTGTTGTCCTTTACTGCCTTGTCTACACGAAGATCCGTTATCCCGTAAACTTCACAATTTGTTCCTCATTCTTTCAAGCTGACGTGCCACCAGTATGGCTCACTACACATAAATGTGGTAACTGGCGGAATTGGAACAATCCGGCAGCACCCAGCGGGCCCGCACTCCCTCCCGCTGAATAAAGTATTCCGAACCTGACTCCCCCCGTTGAATTCGATCTTGACCATGGTCCTGGAATTATTTGGACGCGACGGCAGTGGGCGAACAGAGCCGCGGCAAAGCTACACAACAAGAAGGGATGGTGATGTGATCATTTACATGATCGCCACTTCTGGTTTGACAAAGGGTATGCTTATCTAACTGCCCAGAGTTAACCGGAATTGCCTTACTTCGCCCCATGTATACTCCGCCCCCAATCACGAAACACTACTAGAAATTACCGCAGCGAGTGACGGATCAATGGCTTCGATCCCATTCCTGGAATGCCCCTCTGGTTATCTTTTTGTTCCCCGGTAATATACACACAGCCTTCAAGTCGCCGCTGACCTTCTACAACGATACTGTCACGCCCATCGGATGTGCCCAATGCTCTGGAAACCCACTAGTGCCTTGATCTAGTTTCAGCATAGCAGCAGCTAATGCAGACTTCTGTCACCGTGTCCGGACGACGTTAGACATGGCGCCATTTCCCAAAGTTTCGGGCCTGTTCATCGATCAACTTCGCTGTCCAAACTCTCCCGGCGATCACACGATTTTTCACAGTAGAGGGGACTACGATACTCGTTTCCCCAACCTTCTCTCCGTCGAAGCACCCTAGCTGTTTCTCACCGGAAGATAACGAGCCGTATCGGCTGGCAGGTAACGTTGAGTTGGTCTTCATAGGAGTAGGTAATCGTCTTCTCTACGATTCTGGAAACGAACTTCATAGAGCCGGGGCAGGCGGGGTGTGTCATGCTTGAGACAATGCCCACGATGTTAGGATAATCAAAACAAGTTGAACAAGACGGATCCATTTTGTTTATTCTCTTGAAGCTAACGTCCTGCATACAATCATGAATCAAACCCTACAGTTGTGCGATGGTGTTTGCGTGAATTTCGATATTAGAAACCTCTGCAAATGTAGATTCGCAGAATCGCCAAGGGAATCTTAGGGAATCTTCGTACTTTTCATAATTCTACTTCCTCTTCTGTTGCGTTCAGGTCATTCGGATGGACCGCACCGTTATACGGTGTATGTTCACTTTCCTTTAGTTCGAAACACTGGAATCCCGGGTCTCATCCCTACGGTAGATCACACAATTCAACTCGGAGATGCGGATTGCTGTGTGACAACCAAAGTAAGACCGACTTCTTAACCCCAACATGGACGGTACTAATCGACCACTGCCATCGCGGGATCGTGTTCTCTTAAACATTGATCTTTAACACCTATTTTTTCTAGTGGTCCCTCCACATCTCAAAATACCTCAAGCCGCCCTCTCAGAAAGAAATAATCGTGTCAATGCATCAAGTTAGAGTAGGAGTGTACTCTTCTGGCGCCGTACCCTAGTCAAAAGGGCTCGATGGGCCGTAGTCCGAAAAACGTTGTTCATCAACCCGATGTGATCATATCAGCTCCAGATACGCCACATAGCACATAATTAATCGCCCAGTGAGCAGTGTGACTACGGGCTAATCTATCCTAACAGGCGTGTGCGATTCGACCTGTTTCAAAAAGGTTTGGTTCCAAGCGGTGGGGACTGGACCGAATGCCACCATACGGTGGAGTTTTATTCCTGAGAAGGTTGAGGCCCCAGGACAAGTCACAATTACTCTTTTCAAGTCCAGATCCTGTGTTCCGATATCTTTTCCGGTCTGCAAAGCGCTCCCATCGTAACCTATAGCCTCCGATGAGTGTCGAAAAGCACCAAATGGCGGGCCTATCTCCACTATTCACTCACCAGAACCCACTCCAGAGTTAGATTCAGGCAAAATGGGGGGTTTAAATTTAATACCATAAACATACATCCGAATACTACGGCACCAAAGCTTCCCTGGTTCACATATATACAGAGCTGACTTTAATAAAGACGACATTTTAACGTCGAAAATATTAGGAGACAAGGTCTACCTGGAGAACCGCAATTGACGATTAATTTTCGCGAGGTTCAGCAATTTCGCGAAGTTGCCTTGAATGAAGGCATGTTCGTATTCTGTATTCTCTCCATCTGGAACTGTGATCTTGACCTCCACTCCATCCTCATCAATGATGGTGATCGAATCTGGTCTTCGACAATCTGTGAATTCAGGAGGTTCGGTTTCGTTACGTTTCGATTTGGAGTGGGAGGAAGGGAACCAATGTGCAGCACAGACTAGGGGTCAATGTCAATTGGTGGGGTACGGTGGAGCGGGGAGGGGGAACGTACATGCGAAACTGGGTTGGAAACACGTCAATGCATTACCTCGTCGGGAAACTCCTTTACACCGTGGCTCTCCATGAACGCTGACACTGAGGAGTGGAAAAGTGGTTAAGCTCGAAATAATTACACCATATATGATGATACTTACGATGATTGTTCTCGAGAGTTGACTAAGAATGCAGAAGCAAACACGTCTCCACCAGTAGTGCAGCATCCATTTGAGGGAATGTTGCCACATGACATGTGACTTCCCGTGCAGCTGTTACTTGAGAAGAGGTGGATGGTGCCCACAGCTTGGCCAGAGGTGCACTTGAGCAGAGCCAACACAACTAGCCACCAGTAGAGGGTCAAGGACATGGTAGAGAAGTAAGCACACGGTAGGGCTGATGACTCAAGGGTTTGGCGGTATCAAAGACCTCATTTAGGGTCGTGTGTCTCGTGCGATGGCCAATGGCGAAGGACGAAATAGGGACCCGCGGTCCATCTTATCCGACGCTCCACAACATTTGTCCGAGACGCGAAGAGCCGAGCTGTGGGAGGAATAGCGTGGGATTAGAACTTTGGACTGGGCGTAGGTGCTTTCGACATCCAGATCCTTGGCTGAATTATGATACGGTCGGAAGGGCACTGAGATTGCAGTTTTCGCTGCAATAGGAGTGGTGTAGATAACAAGTCGAGACGGGTTTTCAGCTTAACCCGAGCTCGACGCTGCTGGGAACTTGAACGTACTTACCGACGATGGGAAAATGATCAGGTTTGCAGAGGAAGAGTGCATACGTAATCAGCTGTGTTCCTGGATTTCGAGCTCATAACGTTATGCACTAACCAAAGCCTTTCAGTGCCTGGTCCTTCCTGTCGAACAGTGACAGTTGATGGGCGCAGAAGAATTATTGATATACACACAAGAGATACAAGCCTAGTATACACTCTATCCGACAAGCGAAAGAGGTCTATCTCGCTGGTTCCTCCCCGCTGGACCACTTGTCCATAACGGTGTCCAGGTACTCGAAACCCTTGTCTCTTTGTTCCTCTACCATAGGTTTCTTCTGGGAGCATTTGTGAGCTCCTCGGCCCACAGTTTGTTTTGTACAACACCCCACGACGTGCATGTTCGGCTGCTTTTCATATCTAAGGTGGACTCCGATATGATTCTCAACGCTAGCAATATCGATCAAGGTGTTACAAGGGTATGCCAGACGATGCGACGAGACGAGGACAGGCTCCTTGTACCCCGGAAGCTTGACACGCAGTGGAGGACGCCATTGACACCTGACCTTCAACTTGCCCTTCTCCTCGTCTCTAACCAAAATCTCAGGCGCTAAAACCCCGGAAGCAACTGATTTCTGGATACCATGTCCAACCTGCAAGTGCGCCCTCAGATTCATGAGGGTCGCACGTGACACGTAGTGACAGCCATCCCATCGACATCTCCATTCGACATCTTGGGTACCCGCAATAGATCTTGGCTGTTCTTCTACAGTGGCGTCTTCCGCAGGACCAGTGGCAACGATACGTTCATCCTCGCTGGGACCAAGACCTCGACAGATATGCGATCTGAGAGTCGCCCCAGTCCTTTTTGAAGGAGGCACTTTGGTCTTAGAAACCTGAATGGTAGGGGAAGGAGGGACAGTCCTTGACTCTGCCGCCACAGCTAGGACCCAATCTTGCCAGTTATCGGAGGGGTTAGAACGGGGGTTAGAATCTGGGATCGGAGAATCGGCTTGAGCGTTGGACGTGCCGGCAATTGGTTTCGTTGAGCGGGCGTATGGCTTCTTGGCGCGAGCATTCCGGATTTGGTTCCGTTCAGATTTGGTCCTAGTAGAGCGTGGAGCACGTTGGCGACGAATTGGCTTTTTAGCTTCAACTACAGCGGTCTCCTTGGCTTCTACATTTGCTTCCGGGTGGTCAGCGTGTCTCGCCAAGGCTGCGGGTGGAAGGAGGGGGAGCTCTGGAATGGCTACCTCAGGTACGGGGACGATGGGAGCAGTCTGTCCGCGGGAAAGGACCGGGTCGAAGGCTTGGGCAGTTGATTCTCCGTATACACCTATTGCCCCAGTCTCATTGTGTGGATTATATTCCGATTGATCCCGGCCTTGATCGACTTGGTGAAGGTAGGCCTCCGGAAGAAATGGGAAAGAGTTAGCAAGAGTGTCGAGGTTCGGAGTCTGGGCAGGAGTCGGGAGATGAGGATGGCTGTACGATGGATAGTGTACCTCCGATGTGCTTGGGCCGGCGATCCGACTATAGTCGTCCAATTGGAATATTGCACTAAGAGGTACTGCAACCCACTTTCTCGTACTGTAGTCATACAACCGCCTGATCGGCAACCGAAGGTCAGACCGAGATTATGTTAAAGGCAGAATGAGAACGTACGTCCAGTTGCCCGTAGTATTCGGAGGGCGATATTGCTGATACATGGTCTGGCTCGGCATAGCGGCGAAGGGATTTACATTATTGTTATAGCTGGTGCTTGCAGTGGGCTGTGCGGTGTTATTCGTAGGTATCCAGCGTGCATACTCGTCGAGATTTCCGAAGGATGTTGGGTCGGTAGCGTCAGCTACGGGAAGCCGTTGCTGAACGTGCCTGGTGTTGTGTTGGCCCATTGTATTATGCGGTTCATTATCGCGGTAATTAGCTGGGCTGGTTGTGGTATCTTCCTGAAGCAAGCTGTTGATAGGGTAAGGTCAGAGATGATCATGGAACTACCAGAAAATGGACGGCTCACGCAGGATTAATAAATTGATTGTGGTTATACGATGCTGTGGTCGCCGTGGCTGTCGTTGGTGTGGTATAAGTGTTGGTAAAGAGCGTGTCGTTATACGTGAAAGGATGAACCATATCCACAACGCTAGAGGACCAAGAACCAGCCGACACACGGGCGGGGGTGGGGGTGGAAAGACGGTTTAAAGAGGAAAATCAGCGTCTGGGTACTATTTATTGCGTGCCATCGCGTCGAACGCGTTAATGCGTTGTTTGTGTTCCAATAGATTTGAATAGATTATGAGAATGTGTCCAGTATTCGTGAGCCCGGCGTGCACGTCTACCATTGTTTGAATCCAGGATTGCAAAGGTCCATGCAGCTAATTAGCATTCCAGGGTCGCATCCCCGCCATCACTTACCATAAATGTATATAGTGTTCTTGTGGCCACAAGCACGATCAATGATGCGCATCGACTTAGATAGCTGCAGAAAACACATTATCCTTGGTTAAAGGGACTGTTGGGTCCAGGCGATACCGAAAATTTACCAGATGTGTTCTAGGACATCTAACCGTTTGAACATCTTGCCGAAGGAATCCGCAGTCTGCTTGGACTCGACCACGACCAGGTCGGAAAAGGCGACACACGGCACATTGTATTGAGTATCAAAGCCCCGGGAAGTAAGGTTTACGGATCAAGATCTAGGGTTAGGCTGTCCTTGCATTTTGTTATCGCCCTCAAGCTCCCAAAAGGCGGTTCCGGTTATAGATTGGGAAACCGCACAATGGGCTTTCAGTCATGGTTCCAGTGTTGCTGACGATGAACCATTGTTCAGAGTGTTTTGGATTCAAGGACCCCTTCCACAGAAAGTAGTCCTGCCGCGTAGAAGTCGTGAAGATGTGGATGCTGTTTCGAGATACAAGCAAACAGATCTGAGAATTTTTTGATAAAATTTCACAATTAACGGATTGTTCTCGTCTTTGACTCATAGTAACTGTAGTAAATGTAGCCCAAGTAGAGTCCAAGCGGAAACGTTGCCGTTCCCGAGCAAGGCTTCCTCCTACAGAGTTCTCCCTGGTGCCACCACCAGCGATCCAAACTGAATGCCTGTCGTAATATGTTTGACCCTTACCTGGATAGGGCTGTACTTCGCCATATGTTTCTGACATTCGTGACTAGCATAGATATTGCTAACACCGGCTGCGGAGTTCTCAGCTGCGGCATTTGTAAACCCGCCACTTGGGAGGTAAAAAAGTGTGCAATCACATTGACACCACTGGCAAGATCGAATTCCAAGATGGAGAGATAATTGATATAGCTCCAAGTAGTGTTCTCCAAACGTGTGGCATATATATATCAAACCGCGACCGGCGTTTCTCTGTCCCAGACTACGTGTGAAAGGTTCATCACCTGGCAAGCGTTGATACTTGGGTTATGACGACTGGCTCGGAAGATTTGCCAACTGATATATCTACCTGTACGATTAAGAAATTAAGGTACAAAAAGTGAAACTTCGGACTACCAGCAAATTCAACAAGAGAGGAGTGTGAAGAAAAAAAAAGAAGTTATATTCCATGGTCAACGATCTTAGTGTCAAACAGATTTATTGTCATCCAACATGTCAAGCGTCGCGATTATTGGTAATTCGTACGGCGGTGAACGATCCCAACCTCTGTTGTTGTCGCCTGAATAGATTAAGGGGGCAGTATCTTCTTGTTCCATACTTGTCTGTGGGGCCCCATTACCGAAAAAGCCCCGTGTGCTATCGGCGGTTCCAGTTTGATCCAGGGCAATCTCCCGGGTGATATTTGGCAAATATTTTTTCACCTGTAACTCGGGACCGCGCATTGAAGAAACAGGGACATCAATCTTGCACAATGGTATGTCTTGGGGTGTGCCAGGGAAGGAACTTGTCATTTGTTCATCGGGTGGAACAATATTTCTTTCGGTTGCTCCGTTCGGCCAAGTTGGTCCATGCGTAGTCAAAAAGGCGATAACGTTCTCTTGCATGTGATTTAGTAATAATCGAATAGCTGTCAGCTCCTCAAGTATGCGATTATCAGAGTTTGTGTTTGTAGAGTTTATGATCTGTGTCGAAGTAGATGAAAGTGCTGAACGGCAAGGTGAAGGAATGCGTTTGGGACTAGCTAGGGTGGTTTGGTGTACAGTCCGAGTAATCGGGTAGGGTCCTCGTGTAGTCCTGCTTGACTTTGTCGTCTTAAGTGGCCGGATGACGAGACCTGAGCATGTAGTGTATCTAGAAGCGAAAGCGACTTCTTCTGACGAACAAGGCACTGGACCCTTGTCAATCCTCCCACCATCACCACCATCGTCTTCGAGTTCGTCATCATCCTCCTCACTCTCTACCTCAGACTCTTCGCTATCCCCTTCCATCGATGGTAGTAGCTGCGAAGTATCCCGGACATTACGTCTATATCCTCTTAGAGGTACGGATTTAACAAGTTCATCATAAACCGTTTCTGAAATCTTCATTTCTTGCATAATGACGAATTTTCTGAAATTACTCGTGCGTGGACAAGTGTTATGTCCTTTGTCACAGGCTTTGCAACGAATTTCTTCACGATCGCAATGCCGTTTTGCAGAAACACATTTATCACAGGACTATAAGAATGAGAGAAAAGAAAAAAAGAAAGAATATTCAGGCCTGGTTGTGTTGATGAGAAAGAATGAAAACATACATAATTTTTTTCTCCTTTCTTTAAATTCCGTAGCCATGCTTGGGCGCGATTACGATACCGAGAACTCTTGCCACCGAAACGATGTCGGAAAAGTATATGAAACGGAGGATAAAGCTCTTTGATTGACGACGAGGGGGGTTTGCACTTTGCCAATGAGTGATCGGTTGCGCCAGATGATGATGATGATGACGGTGGTCTATTATTGTTGGACAATATACAGGGCCGAGTATTCCACACAGTGTCTTCTTCATTGTCACCCACAAAAAAGTCACTGCCGTCTGTCGAGCTGCCAGAATTCAGTCTCATAAGGACACTATGATCAAGAATGTGTGAGCGAGTATATTTCACCACCCATATTTATGTCCAAGGAATCAGGTCACAGGGGATACACAAACCACGACGTTCAAATTCCAATTATAAATTCAACCATAGTATCTCCCAGAATAGTCAACCAAGCATCGAACCGCAGTCTGTGGCGGGGATTCGCAGGCCACGTTGTATGCCAGCACGTCGCGACATCAACACTCGTGTCTCAGTAGCAGGAGTCATAGGTATTCAAGGAAAGCTTATGGATCCGTAGCGTGTTCCATGCGTAGTCAATTATACGTTTTAGAGGGACTCCGATTGACGAAATGGGATGACGCATGGCCATTCCGAAGTTGGGCGGAGATGAAGCTTGTGCGGATTTGATAAGGCCAAGCGCAACGCCCTCGCTGATCAGCTCCAAGAGTTTGATGACCCTGAATTGGCTAGACTTTGACTGGTTCAGACCCGAACCGAAGGATCCAAGAACTGATCCGCTTCGAGATCGCCAACTCTTTTTTTTTGGGGTGATTCTTGAAATGTTGAACGGAGTCGGGTCATCCATCGGTAAAAGAGCCAAGGTATACTGTATGAGCGAATAATGCCGACTTCCTACACTAAATTAGAATAAGGATAAGATAAGTTAATACGGAGAGTGCCAGCGCATGGCCGCGGGTTACGGTACATCCAGAATTAATACGTTCGCGGCGGCGCAAAAGTCTATATCATTGAAGAAATCTAGAAGAGTCATGGTCCCTGCATGTCAAAGGATAAGAAGTGAAACCCGTACGAATGTCTGGTGTGCGTTGCCGAAGAAGTGTATGGATGACTTGAGAATCTTGAAGAACCTGGAGAAACAGCAACACGCGGGCGTTGCAGTATTGTCATACGAGTAGTAGCGAGGTGCCGGTACTGTACACAACATGCAGAACACGGGAGCCATAGGAGAGAGAGAGAGAGTAAAACAGGGAACACGAGTAACAATTCGGGGGGAGGACAAAAAAGGGGAATGCAAGTCGGATAATGGGAGGATGGAGGTGTTGAGGATGGTTTAAGGGATAAGGAGATCTACATAACATGCAAACGCGATAATTATGGCGACGAGAAAAAATTGGACTAGCGACAAAATATGATGATTGCCTAGAGCCGTGTTTCCACAACCAAGGCAGACATGACAAGAGACTAATGCCAACGGGAATGTCCATGAAAAGGAGGAAAAATGCAATGCAAAAGCGCTTCCGTGGGATAATGTTACAGATTCAAGTCCTATCGTGAAAGGTGCTTGAAATAGCGTACCACCGACATCGCGAGAAACCAACGACGACAGGTGGTGGATTATGAGAGGAAGGTGAATGTGATGAATGGATTCCTAGGCATCCTGGCCAATGAAGAACTTGCGTTGTCCATCTGTAGGTCGCTGTCTATGTGAAATCTCGATCATGCACTGCCAGCGTCGATACCAGTCCACATCCCATGACGACCGACTAGGGTACAGCTTCCCGGAGCTGCTAGCCGTCGTAGGTGTTGAAGGTTCTGAATAAGCGGAACGCGACCAGCTGGTCTTGTGCAGGGATGGCAGCACGAGAGAAGTGTCGGATAAGGCACGTGTAGGGCCTCGATGAATGGGCAGGGATGGGCTAGAATAGCTATCACGAGAGAATGAAAAATGCTTCTCGCTTGTACCCTGATCCTGGGTTACTCCGATACTACTACTCCCTCCTGGAGACAATTCACTTTCCGTTTCGCTGTCCACCAACGTTGCATCCGAGTCATCGCTGAACCCAACAGACGAGGCTGACATATCCATAGACTCACTTTCGCTCTCTGTATCGTCGTACAAGTCGGAGACGTCATTTGATTCTACATCAACACGGGGGCGATCTTGTGATGCAAGATGAACGTCATACATCCATAAGGTTTTCCCAATGGTCCATGTAGGAAGACCAACGAAAGTACGATCGATTTCGATGCAGTAAGGATCACGAAGAGTGGTTAGATCGCCTCTCCGAGGATGAATAGTCATAGGTGGGAGCTCGTGCTGTGATTGGTGGACAGGATGAAGTGGCATCTTCCGTTTATGGCCAGATGAGTCAAGAATAGAGGCGAGTGGATCATCCAATGCGGTTTCAATGAACGATTCATCGAGCCGTGGCTTATTCAAGCGCACGGGACCGTTCTTAACTTCCCAGTCCTCTTCTCGGGTGGCCCAGAACCATTTGATGTGAGCTAGGGCATGCCGAGAATAACCACGGTGACGATAATCGTGACGTTGGGGATTATGATGCGGCTGACGGGAAAAGGGGGATGATGTAGTCGGCGGAGAGGGTAGGAGAGTCTTTGATAAGGAGGCTGGGGATGACACTGGCGGCGAATTGACGCATGGGGTTGGCGGTATGATCGGCTTCACAGCCTTGCTGGGCGGTGATTTGGCGGACTTGACAAAAGGAAAAGATAAACGAGATATGGTGGGTTTGCGAGGTGGGGATTTTCTGGCTGAAAATTCTAGTTCATCATCGGACGACTCGCAGGAAGAGGGCGACTCTGGGTCACTTGTCTCCATATCTGACGAGTCATAGGAAAGTATTGAGAGTTTTGATTTGATGCGGGGGGTGGACATGAGACGAGCGGTACGGGAGGAGTGGGAATTAGGGATTGTAGAAGGCATGGAGGGGAGTGTCATTAAGGCAGGTGAGACAGAGGCGGGCGGGCAGTCAAGCATGTCAGACCCAGGATGGTAAGTCGGCCGCGGGAACTGGTTGGGCGATCCAGATGTACAAAAGGACAGCATGGCCGCATTCGACTCTACTGGGTGCGCCATACCGTAGGTCAAAGGGGAGACATTTAAGCAGGTAAAGAGATTGCAACCGCGGAGAACAAGAGCCGGAAATCAATGGGTGGCCAGGTTACCTGGCACTGAGAAGTGGTTGGACGGCCCTCTACAAAACATTGAATTCGGAGATTAGCCCCGTTGCAAGCGCATTGAAAAAATAAATAAGCACCTTATCTCTGCTGCTGCCAATGCGGAACAATGTGTGGGGTCGCCTGAAGAGCAGCGAGATGTGCGCTCAGGCGAGAAACCCTCTCAGGACGATAGTCTTCTAGAGAATTTTAGTGCGAAAACATGGTTGCTTTCAACAAAAATACCTAGAACGGCGGTCGCCGTCGTGAAGGAGACAGGGAGAAAGAAATAAGAAATATGGACAGACAGCAAAGACGACCTGTCTTGTTGTCCAGCACTGCATATATGCACTCCCACGACTGTTTGGTCCTTGTTTGGCCCGAGTGCTCCTGTCACTCCCAAACCTTCCCAAAACGGGCGCCATGTGAGAGGCTTTTGCAAGGCACGCGACTTCTTTCGTCCTTGCCGGAACCTACCCGGAACTTGCCAGACACCAGGCCAACACTTGATCAAGAGCCTGATCATCTGTCATCAACTCATTCTCTGTACCTCTCCCCCACATCCACAGCCAATCACTGGACCCATACTGCCACCCAACGAGTTATCTACATGTCTGCATGCAGGTTAACTCACAAGGAAGAGAGCACAATTATAGCTTGCCGTCCCACATATATATTCTCGGCTCACGGATTAATTTGTTTCAGCACTATTTTAGAACCAACGAAACCTGCCATATGCTTCATAGAGCACTTGCGCCAAAGGGAATAAACCCATGGCACCGATACCCTGTCACTCCCCGGATTTAGACCGCGCTTAAGACCACCAAACCAGCAATCCTCTGAACCTTTGCTACAAGAAGGCTTAGAACGATACTCGTTCGAGACCCTGCTTAGAATCCCCAGAATCCTTGGCATTGACATGCCGTATGGATTTGCACGTTACCTCTGATCTTCAAATTCGACTTCTCATCCCTGAGAACGAAAGCCCTCGAAACAGGAGCACAGGGTCCCGTGGCGGGTATTCTCAGGTGAGATGGAGCAGCACCTAACTTATGTCATATAATGTCATGCGAGTCACCAAAACTAGCCTGAGAGTCAACGAGACTATATGCTCATGGTAACTGAGGTTCTCACATTCAATGGCTCAGTTTCGCTTGACAAACCGAATGGGCATATCAGCAACGCCAAGAATCACCACTATAATTCAACATCCAGACCCCGTCCTGTCGCTCTACCCGACAACAACGGCTGATTCCTCTATTCACTCAATAGCAATGTCAGGAAGGCAATGGTTTCGGACATCCTGAACCTTCTACCTGCGTTTAGAATGACCAACATCCCTACAATCGGCACCCCTGAAAATCTTACCGACGCCAAAAGCTGTGAAAATCCCAAAATCCGCCGGGATTCCGAACTGTCTGTACTTTTCCGGCCGGTCGAAATAACGCGGATTCAGCGGACACTAGTCTCGAACTTACAAATACCGAATCGTATCAAGGATGACCTGAAAATAGATCAACTCGGACCGAGAACGCTGGAATGGCTCCTCACCCACCTGTGTTCTTTTTTGCTTCCGGGATGGATATCTTACTTTCCTGGTGAATTCGGGGCTGTCAAGATGGTGCCCTCGACAGGTTCACAAATTATCAAATGACCAGACGTTTCAACGATCTGGTGAGTTCTCTGCTATACTACGATACAACTAGTCAGCATCCCTAGAAGCCCACCAAAGACGGTAACGCCCTTTTCCTGTTTTGCTAAAAATTGTCCCATATCTAATAATATCATCTTTGCCACAGAAGGACATCTGGAACGAATACGCCACATGGGTCTTTCTAATGACAGATAAAATGCGTTTATGGACCTCTTCTTGAATTCTTGAATGATATGCGAGGAATCCGAGGGTGGCAGTGAGTGTATGCGTTGTGGTTTGTGTTTATAGGAGACATGAGCACCACTGAGCGGTAGGGTGGATGTGTATATTCTACTTTGTGAGGAAGTTTAATTGTTTTCTTTAACCAGTCTCCTGGGTCAGGCATACTTACCCCATCGTTCTATGCCTCTTTTTCTCTTCGATTTCTTCTCGCACGCGCCCGCGTAACTGATCGTACACTTTTTCTGCTTTTCTCGATCTACCAAAGCCTCCCGCTGCCACTAGTTTTTCAATCCATCCAATATACTGGTCGATCTCTCTAACCTCCCAATCAGGAGCTCGAACGCCCATTTCGTTCCAGTGGGCGGTCCGGATTATCGAAACCGGAGGCGTTTGCCAAAGAAGGGGAATGCGAACTAGAGCCGGTATCACCTCTTTAAATGCCTTGATACTGTCTCGTCTCACTTGCATTCATCTCTGCGGAAACAGATTGTGAATACTTCTACAAAATCCCCATGTAAGGCTCACAGTCCCGTGATAAACCATGTTTCTCCCACATATCCCTGTCCGCTGCGCTAATGTTCATACCCCACTGTGTAAACGACTTGTGGTCGGCTTTTGGTGTTCTTACTTATCAGAACACCAGAAGTACACTATTACTGCGTCTGACCTGCTACTTCATGAGTTCCTATGTTTTTAATTTGCTAAGTCTGGATTGTTGATATGGATGGAAGCACCCCAGGAATGATAGGCACAAAAGAATATCCGGAAGTCGATAGACCGACGAAGACGATGTTCAACCTAAACTTTGTTAATTCTGGAGGATGAATGCACACAGCTATTTCTATGAACACAACATATTTAATTCCCGTCATGTTGACCGAAGACGGGGATAGGTCCCAATTGGAATTACTTGTAGGGAGAAAACAATAGTGCGATCGCATACCGGGCGTCTAGGGATTGGAGTAGGGGAGCATCACCTAACGATCCGACCACACAGAGTATTTGGAAGTAGCTGCGTGATATGACACAGAGATGGATTTAAGAGAAAAGCAGGACTGGGCAAGGCCGGACGTATCCGGGTTTTCAAACACATATTCGGCAGGGACAAAGTCCGTTTAAATCAATATCAAGTCTTGCTCCAGCTCGATCCCGTCCAGTGTGGGATCTCGGGTCCGTGGCTGATGAGGCATGAGGAAGACACAGACTAGTTTAAATACAGTAAGATACAGACTTCATTCGAGGAGTGGTAGGGGAATTGATTTCGAATGGGTTTTAAAATTTGCTCATTATGATTACTCTGACCAATTCCGAGGATATCTTAGATAGTTGCACAGTTTAGTGTTTGGAGTTTATACGCAGTGAATGTATTGATTGTGTGAAGAAATAGCGTCTAGTACACAGTTAGAACAAATTGGAACATTTGGTGTCACGGAGGAAATTTATCTCATCTTCGCCGAGCTCTTTTTTCCCGGGCACCTCATTTTCTGGTCCGGCTTCTTCAGCAAAACGGTATACAGCTAAGTAGCGGGTTGAAATATCCTTATCCAAATTGTCGAGCCGGTCCATGATCTGTTTGATATGCTGTTTCTCCTCAATCGTGGATGGGTTAACAAATTTGCCATGCATCACCACAGGGGAACTCTCGAGTTGTGACAGAAATTCAAGTGAAGGTGAAGGTGGTGGTATGTCATCGAGTGGGCTTGACACAGCCAGAGGATCAGGGGAAGAACCTGGGATGGGAGGTGTTTCCGACATTGGAGCAGGTAAACTGAAAGGGCGAACTCGTCTCTCCACACTATAAGTGGATGGTTCTGGGCCTGTAGCCCGTGGGCATGGCCGATCGGGTGTTTCCAGACCGGTACCACTGTTATCCAAGAAGCTGGGACGACGGCTTGTAGAGGAGGAAATACTGTTCGATGCTGAAGAAGAATCCGAATCTGGTTCATACGTTCCGTCCCGCTTGTTATCCTTGATGTCTTGTCGAGTTTCCCTTCGAATTTCGTAGTAAACCCAACGGTGACCAATGGCCCCAAAACAGCTGATTACCGGGAGTAGTGGATCTTCGCTGAATGCATGAGCTGCCTGTTCGTTCAATTGGTCCATGAGACGCTTCCTTGTTATTTGCCTTGTCACCGCGTTACCCTCGAATTTTTTTATCTCCACAAGTAAATCCAAGCGTTGAGAAATAATTGTGCGATCGGTATCGAGATAGTATCGCCGTCTACCGAAATCGGGAATGCGGGAAGAACGTATCTTGACTAATTCTCCAGCAGAAAGCTTTGCTCTTGCGGGGGACGATTCTCCTGGCTCCAAGGTCTGAAAACAGGGTTCAAGTAAGCTAGAAAGCTGGGGTTAATAGTGGCATTGTCTCACCAAACTTCTACCAGCATTGGTTCGTGGTACCGGGGATGGTGAGTCGGGTGTTTTGTCTTCCTCATCATCAGAATTCTCTTGTTCTAGCCACTCATCGCATGTGATGAGTAGTTGGGGATAAAGGATAGCAGTGTCAAACGGCTCAGAGTCACGGCTGAGGAGTTGGAACACTAGATTATAGAAACCATACCACGGTGATTCCTTGGATGAGCCCAGCGCATCTTTCAGAGCAACTGGGGCTAAGAGATCATAAAGCGGGGTGTTGTTAGTGTTCATGGTTCTTGAGAATTCACAGTAAAATATAGCTTGTTTATATATTACAGCTGCACAACAGTCCGACTCTACAAAAAGCCTTTTGTTTCAACTTCTGGGGGTCAGAGACTATAAGTTTTATTGAAACAAACAGGTAGCTTGGGGCCAAGACAACATTCTTGTTGGGTTTTGCAATGGAGTATCCACATACTATCCATTCCGCATCGGCCAAGACAACAGTCTTGTTGATTTTGCAGAGGAACACCCACATACTATTCATTCCACACTGGCCGGGACTATTGCTATTAATTGAGTAAAAAGGGCAAGCAAGTCGGCCACATCAAATCGTTTTTGTTTTACGGGATGAGAATGGCAATATTGGTAAGCCGGTTATGCTCACATGACCAGCGCAAGTTGTATTTGAGGTTGCGCTGAGTGTGAACAAGGACCAACACACCATGAACAGTGCTCCATCTACTCCCAAGCCGGTACGTACCAACGCTGGGCAAGTATTGGTAATCCGTTTATGATATTCTGATAGCGCTCTAATGCTGAGACCTCATCTTCATTAGCCGAAACTCCCCGACAGGTGAGTCGACACACACACAGCCTTTACCCTCGAATTCGAGCTGATTGCCATCTATTTGATATCGTAGACCGTCTCGAGTTTGTACCGAAGACCCCGCGATATACTGCCAGAAGGGTGGGCTAAATGCGAGAGCCACTGGCACTATGGCTGGCCAGTCACCGACAAGATGCTTATCACGTTGCTCATGACCCATTTCGGCCAGGCGAGGGACTCCGTAATGAATATGGATATTTCAGTAGGCACAAGTATCGCCCGCTTCCACCTCAAGCGCCGCAGCCGCTGCTCTGATCTGCGCATTATCTATTGCAAACCTGACGAACAAGCTGAAACCGAAGGGCAGGTTGTCACTTTACAAGATCAAAGATTAGTGCAGGTTTTCACGATGACTTGCACGGCTTCGAAGCGTTTGTTGGAACGGTGGGCCACCAAGGAACAGTTCGAGCGCTTGGTGCCAATGCTGGGTGAACCTAGGTGGTTTGAGGACTGTTTCACGAAGAAAGAGTTTAGATTTAGTTTCGTGAAGTAGGATGGTATCTAGACATATGAGAGCAACTTTCCAAGTCTGAGCGCGTACACGTGACCCAAATGGGACGTGCTGATCAACGCCAAACGACCATGAGCAGACCTTCGTTGGAATTTCAGCGGAAACAGGAACGACTGCTCGCAACCTCAAACCACCTCAAATGTCAGCTCGAACACACGAATCCCAAACTTCGTCTAGTCCAGAACCCCATCGAATTCAACAACCTCGACTCTGAGGAATCCGGCGTCGATTTCGAGGACTGCGAAAACAGGGACCCGGCTATTATATCGACGAACCTTGCCGCTCAGACAGTGCGGATTGTTTGTACAAGCTCATACAACAATGCTGACCTGCCCCGATAGGAATTTCTCCGAAAGCTCAAATTCCAATATCTCGAGCAAAATGCCAAAGATCGTTATGTCAAGTCTATCGTTAGTGATATAGATGATGCTCCCATTGTCACCGCAGACGATGTCAAAGAGTTGAACGCTACCAACGAGGAGAAAAAAGCAGAACTCAAAGCAGCCAAAACAACGTTGGCCGAAGTGCATCACAACATACGCACTCTTACACCTCTCGTCCAAAAGGATTACGACAAAACCAAAGCTGCAATAGAAAAAGCCACCACACTTGCTCAGAAAATCATTGATGCTCGCCTTGCCCTTACCCGTCTGCGACAAACACAACCACATCCTCGACTAACGATCGCAGCAGCCGACCAGAAGCTTGCTGATCAAGTAACCGAGATGCAGGAGCTCAGTGACCAGGTGGAAGTCGCGCGGAAGCAGGTACAAAGTACGAAAGAGGAACTGAAGACGGGTAATGTTGAATTGGAGAACGCGCGGGCGGAGCGTGCAGAGGCTGAGAAGTTGGTCAGAAATGCTAATGTTGGGAAGGACGACCCAAGAACAGCACCGCTTTACGATTGGTGCATCCGATTCTTACCCGTGCCAGTCGCCGTCTTGTCTTATCATGAAAAACATCCCTAGGTTCACAGCATCGTTGTCACTTCATCGTTCCATGCAGGACCTCCACGAGTCAAAATGTGTCTCGCATAATGAACTTCAGCTCACCTACAAACTCGAACGTAACAAGCTTCTTGTGCTCACGCTTGTGTTCCTTCCCGACGCTCGGCAGCTGACGGTGAGTGTATCTGGTGTTGAAGATGACTTGCAGAGGTTATAGACGCGCATCTCCAGAC
The DNA here is from genome assembly GCA_963576785.1 of Chlorophyllum brunneum. Lineage (NCBI taxonomy): Eukaryota > Fungi > Basidiomycota > Agaricomycetes > Agaricales > Agaricaceae > Chlorophyllum > Chlorophyllum brunneum. Next base: position 438,514 of record OY756146.1, on the reverse strand, counting down.
GAACGACGTGCACGGTCTAATAGGGGCTATACTAGCAAGAGCAAGAGGGAGCTAGTTGCTCCAACTCACATCTGTATATGTAGCCGTTCCCGTACCTTAGTACCAGTGGCTTCTTTGTTTGGCTCACCTTCTGGCAAGGATGCATTGGGGCATTCTCGCTTCCGATCTGAGACAGACCGGTAATGAGTGGCCTGGGTGGGATGTTTTTATTGCCGTACCATGTATTTTCACTAGATGTCGTGAATGATTGATTCAGCACCTCAAGAATGAGAATGTGACCGGTACTCTGAAAATCACATTCGCTACCATCGAGCAGGCACGCTATCAGTTCGGTACTCTGCCTCATGCAGGTGGTGCCAGTGCACGGCTCGTGGATGAACCGAGGAGAAGCGAGTGGACAGTGGACTACTAAGCGATAGCAACCGGTATGAAACGCAAAAATAGAAACTTACAAACCTACAGAGTAGCGCATTTGGGAACAGGGGTGCGGCGTGCAATTTCGTGTATGATATAATCAAAAGGAGAGGTAAATACTGGGGGTGAATTTCATGGTAGCAGCCTGTCCGTAGCCGGCTTTCGACGTGAGAAACGGAACCATGGCAGGAACCTAGTCAAGAGCATTGTTAGTGTGGCTCTATCTACGACGTTCGAACACTTGGAAATCTGAGTTGCATCACGAGACGTAAATCAATATCATTTCGGGAGTACAAAAATACAAGTCTTGAGTCGGGGTCTACGGCGGACCAACGGGGATGATCATGATAGAAAGAGAGTAAGAATAGCAAAATGTCAAACTCTTTTTACAAGCGGTTTCGGCTCCTTTTCCTTGATTGCGGTTCTTCGGGAGAGCGAAGTGAATTTTTCGATGCTGTGGGTCGAGGCGGGGTAACAACCATGGCTGAAGATTCCCTGGAGGGATCTGGAATGGGGGTTGCGATGGAGGGGGTAGTGGTAGCGGAAGTAGAGGCAGTGGACTTCACTAGTTTCGAGCCCCTTTGCGCCAAAGCTGCATGGACCGTCATTTGTCGGAGAATAGCCGACTCGGCGTCTTTCCAGTATTGCTCCCTGCGGGTCTCCTCGGCTTTTGTGAGATCAACCCACTTAGCGCCCTCCTCAGCCGCATCAATCAGTGCAATAGCTGTGTCCAGAACCTTGCAGATGACGCTGTGTGGGTAATTGTTTTCCAACCCTTCGGGATAGGCCCATGCAATCTGGAGAACCTTGTACCAGTCCCGTATGAGGCCTTTGAGGCTGTCGAAATATGGGCTGATATGCTTCAGTAAATCTTCCAGGTTCCTGTTCTGATTTGCTGTATCAAAGATCTTGTCCTTCGCATCGAGTGAGAGGTCGTAGTCATAGAATAGGTGGTATATCAGTGTTGTCAGCTCTTGAGACAGTTCTCGCTCTATTCCTCCTGGTCCATCGTACTTGAGAGTGATGTACACCACAACCCACCAAAGTGACTCGGCATCGTGGATTGCTGTATGTATTTTTGTGCTCCGCCTCAGCTTCCAGCTTATGAAAGGGGGAGTGCCCTGAATGGGGCGTGAGATTTGTCAGATGCAAGGAATTTGATTGAACAGCTCACCGTGATATAACCCTGCCCCGGTTTACGATCACCAAAATCCGGGATTGCATACGGCTATCAGAAGTGGTTAGCCATCATCCATTTCACTGACAACAATAGCCGACCTCGTCAATCCATCCAAGATCAGCAGTCATTTTCATATCACCATCATGGAGATTCCAGGCCTTTTCTAATGCTCCGAGATAGGTATAGTCATCACCGTACCGCTGCTCAGAAAGCTCCAAGACCCTCTGGTCCAGATATGTCGAATAGACATCACGTATGTGTCGTGGGAGCGATCCAGAACGCGACGGCAACAGTTTGAGATTAGTAGTGATCTTGCTGTGGTCGAAGTCAATCAGATGGCCTTTGCCACTGGCCGAGACCAAAATATTGTTGACGCTAATGTCGCGATGCATTACGCCAGCCTTGTACAATCGCTCATGATCTGATTAATCAGTTTCCAAGAAACACCAGGGCGAATAGATACAAACCTTTCACCGCGTCCTTGAGACAACCTAGGAACTCCCGCTTGTCCTTGAAATGTTTGACTGGCCAACCCGACATCTTCGAGAACGTGCGAGCTAATGTCCTGGAGACCAAAATGGGGGGCTCGACTTTGGAGTCAGCCTGTGGAATGCTTATTTCGACTGGTCGCTCCCTCGCCCACGCATCGGCCCCCGGAATACTCGATCCGCGGGACCCGGTCCTGGAAGCAGTGGCAGCTGCCTTCCTCGCTTTCAAAGGCAATGGCCGGAGTCCTTTGCGGATGGATGCCAACGTCTCCGCCTTCTCCGCCTTCCACCTGACATATCCACTCTCGTACAAGCGGTCCTTCAAACCAGCCTGGATAAGCACCCACGCTTCAAAAGGCGACGATTGGATGCCTTCACGCAAAACTCGAGCTCTATCCACTCGTTCCGTTGGCTTGTCGGGTCTCAAGGAGGTATTGGACAATGTGACCGTCCCCTCGTCGTCAAGGCCAGGGAGCCGTTGCCACGACTGTTTCATCACGAACACCTGCGCCTAGACAAGAGTCAGGAATTACACAGGCTATAAGTCAGCGAGCATGCCTTTTTGTTCTTCTGGAGCCAGTCCTCCAACGAAACCACCTCGAGCACAATGGTGCCTCTTCCCCACAGTCTCTTCGCATCCTGAAGGTTCAAGAACCGGATGGCGACATACCGACGGCATGTGGAAGAGGTGTCATCTTGAGCGGGCGAACAGTCGTTTGACTCACCCCGAAAGGGGCTCGTGAGGGACCCGCCCTGGCTGGTGGGGGTCTCCAAGTTGCCAGCGGGACCACGACCAGCACCAGCAGTGTTGGTGTGACCCTCCTCGAAGCCATCAATGACCCAGGGGATCTCATATGCGCTCTTGAATTCTTGCAGCGAGGTCGCATAGGACGCAACAACGTTCTTCCCATCCCAAACACGAAATGTTGGGTCCCACCCGAGCGTCGTCGCAGGCAAGCAGGAAAAACTACTGATGATGCGGATGAAGTCCTCCGGTTTCTAAACGCCAGGTTGAGCCATTGCGAGTTGAGATGAAGCTAGAGTCTGACCTCGTGAATGTTGATTGGTGTGGAGCTGACCACTCCGCTCCGGTCAAAGAGATGGACGTGGATGTTGTCCAAGTGGAGGGAGAGGGCAAGAACGAAGTGTCGGTCAAGCTGCTCCATGAATATTTGACCGACGTATGTGGACAATTGAGGCAGAGAACGAACGGCGCTCCTTTTGACCTCCACCACTGTGTAAATCTGAAGCCAGTGGTGCGATGGCTGAATGCGGCCGTGTGGTGCCTCAGATACGGTGTAGTAGGGCGTAGGGAAAACACGTACCGGTTTGCCCGTCGCCGCCTTTCCACTATTTTCGTGCTCCTTTTCAGGCTGGGGAACGTCGCTGCTACCAGTTCTATTGAGATCTTGTCTACTTGACGCGAATCCACTGTCCGCCTGGATAAAAAATTGCATCAGCTATTGGTAGATAAAGTAACGTGGAAGAGATACCCGTTCACCATCAACTACACTTCCTCTGGCTCCCTCTTGGTCATCTCCCTAAGAGCGAGCGCGATGAGAAAGAACGAATCCAGTCTGTTTTCGATACTCACCTGCGTCCCGTCCATCGTATTGTTGGATTGGTCGGCTGCATCTTCCCGAACTGGCAGCGTCTTCAGCTCCTCAGCGTTCGTCTGAGACGTGAAACAAATATCAGGCATAAGCGTCTGCGAATGCGGATTGTCCGAGCCTGGTGATCGATTATGCGTATTAACCCATTCCCCACGCAGTTTGTCTGGTGGGGTCTCATCGTTTGGACACAGCGTTCGAGTGCACTCGGTAATCTTGTTGGCTAGATCAACAAAAGGTTGGTATAATGACGCCTCCATGACTTTGCCAGGCTTTGCTTCGACGGACTGGGAAGAGGAAGCTGCAGTGGATGATGCAGAACTGGCGTCCGCGGTAGCAGCAGGGTCCGTTGCTGAAGCAGAGGTACTGGCGGCGGGAGGGGGGGGAGGTCCTGTTGGCACCGAAGGTGCTTTGGCCTTCTCGCTCGACTTGGACTTCTCCGAGGACGGGAATCCAACCCATTTTGAGTTTTTGTAGACCCCTTCTCTCTTCAAATCGTTGTATATCCCAGCCACTACAGCATCAGGGACGGGGAGGAGCTTTGTGAGGAACTCCTGCGCATCGACCTCGATATTCATGCGGGGGAGCTCTTGCTGGATAAACTTCTGGAGGTCCGCTGCGTTGCCTGGTCGTGGTGGGGGAAGGTGCGGCGTATCTAGTTTTGCAGCAGAGGTACTCATGTGAACGGGTGTGCTGGCGTGCAATTTGACGAGGCTCGACTCACCAATTTATATCCTGGGAGTCTATGCAGAGACGCGTTATCGATGGTAGGATAAAGTTCAGAAGAAAAGAAACAGCAAATGTGAAGACAACCAAGCGCCCAACCCTGGGCATGTGGTGGATTGTGTGACAGTTGTCAAATCTGTGATCCGGCGAGGATGACGTGGTTGTAATAGAAAAGAGTATGTCAGAAAACATGTTCCATACTGTTAACAAACACGAAACAATAGGCTTACTGATTAGCGCGAGCACTCATGAGGAGATACGATGATTGCTCCCAATGGTGACCACAATTGGATTATGCTCTATCTCATCGGGGCAGAAGAACTTGCTAGCCGAGCGGACCCTGTTTCCAATGGAAGAACACACCACCATCAAGGCATGATACAGTGTCACCCTTCTTCTGGAACCAACTGCCTGCTGGATAATGAGAGTGATAACATCGAGGGGACTGGATGCAGTATTGAATATAGTTAATGCAAGTTCCCGATTTGTCCAGTTTGCCCCGGAGAGCAAGGAGAGGTGAGTCAACAAATATCACAGTAATCAGTCCCCTGATGATTATGGCCGCATTCTTTCTCATGAAAAGACATTTGTCGAGCAAGGCTGTCAGGAGCAACCATGACCCACACCATCGATGATCGATCTGTGGCTGAAACAACTCAAGCAAACACGTCAATTACTTAAATGTAGTGCGGCGACATTTCAGACATATGCTGGGCTGGGCTGGAGAAGCTACGGCTGAGAACCATGGGCAGGCACAATTCTACCATATGACCGTCCTCATCGGACAAGCACACATAACTGATAGGTGGTGCTCACAGCGAAACCCGTGGGCGGGATGAGTGCTTGGAAACCGTGCAACAGCCAAACCACTGTGCTAAGACCTAAATTGACTAGTGTTTCGACCTAGGCGACCGGGGAGTACAACAAAAGGAAAACGCTAAATATGTCCTACAAACAGTGACGACCCTTTTTCTTCTGGGGAAGCTCTGCAGAAGATCGGAGTGGAGTTTTCGATGTGGGTCGAGGCCATGTATCATTCAGAGATGGACCGTCAGAATTCAAGGCCAGAACAGAGGCGGTAGTGGCAGTGGTAGTGGAGATAATTGAGAGCTTGTTGTTTAAACCTCGTTCCGAAGTTTGTTGCGCCAAAACTGCATGGACTGTCATTTGTCGGTGAATCGCTGTCTCTGTATCCTTCCGGTATCTCTCCCTACGGCTCTGCTCGGCTTTTGTGAGATCACCCCACTTAGCGGCCTCCTCAGCCACATCAATCTGTGCAATAGCTGTGTCCAGGACCTTGCAGATGACGCTGTGTGGGTAAGGGTTTTCTAACCCCCCGGGATAACTCCATGCAATCCGAAGGACCTTGTGCCAGTCTCGTATGAGGCCTTTCAGGCTGTCGAAATACGGGCTGATATGCTTCAGTAAATCTTCCAGGTTCCTGTTCTGATTTTCTGTGTCGAAGATCTTTTGCTTGGCACGCAGTGAGTGGTCATAGTCATAGAATAGGCGGAGCATCAGTTCTTGCAGCTCTTTGGACAATTTCCGCTCTGTTCCTCCGGGTCCATCGTACTTGAGAGTGATGTACACCAGGACCCACCAGAGTGAGTCAGCGTCATGGATGGCCGTATGTGCTTCTGCATCCAGCCTCAGCCTCCAGCTTATGAAAGGGGGAGTGCCCTAAATTGGACATGAGATTTGTCAAATTAAGGGAACTTGACTGAACAGCTCACCGTGACATAACCGTCCCCCGGTTTACGATCGCCAAAATCTGGAATTGGAAACAGCTACAGGAATGGTCAGTTATCATTAATTCCCCGGACAACAATTCTAGTGCTCCGAGATAGGTATAGTCATCACAGTACCGCTGTTCAGAAAGCTTCAAGATCCTCTGGTCCAGATATTTCGAAAAGAGATCACGCATGCCTTGTCGGAGCGATCCAGAACGTGATGGCGACACTTTAGTGCGAGTAGTGATCTTGCTGTGGTCAAAGTCAATCAGATGGCCGTCACCACTGGCCGAGACGAGGATATTGTTCATGCTAATGTCGCGATGCATTACGCCAGCCTTGTACAATCGCTCATGATCTGATTAATCAGTTTCCAGGAAACACCAGTTCGAATAGATACAAACCTTTCACCGCGTCCTTGAGACAATCTAGGAACTCCCGCTTGTCCTTGAAATATTTGACTGGCCAACCCGACAGCTTCAAGAACGTGCGAGCTAATGTTCTGGAGACCAAAATGGGGCCCTCGACTTTGGAGTCAGCCTGTGGAATGCTTATTTCTATCGGTCGCTCCCTCGCCCACGCATCGGCCCCCGGAATACTCGATCCGCGGGACCCGGTCCTGGGAGCAGTGGCGGTCGCCTTCCCAGGGTTCAGCAAAGGCTGGAGCCCTTTGCGGATGGATGTCAACGTCTTGGGAAGCTCGATGTCTTCGGGTTGTTCTTCATTTGACCATGGGTTGGTGTCTGGACTTGATTCATTCGACGATTCAGATCCAATCCTGGGAACAGTGGAGGGCAGCGGCTTCAGTTCTTTGCGGATGAACTTCAACGTCTCCACCTTCTCCCCGTTCGACCTGACGTATCCACAATCATGCAAGTGATCCGCCATTCCAGCATGTCTAAGCACACATGCTTCGAAAGGGTGTGACTGAATTTCTCTGTGCAAGGACTCCACTTCGGCAGATGGTGTCGTTGGCTTGTCCGAGTCACGGCCTTGCGAGGCGTTGGACAGCTCTACCGTACCCTCGTCGACATTTATCCTAGGCAGCCGTTGCCACGCTTGCTTCATCACGTAGATCTGCGCCTATACTGGAATCAGATGTTGTCCACAACGCAACTCCTCGGGCATACCTTTCGGTTCTTCTTGCGCCAGTCCTCTAATGAAACCACTTCAAGCACAACGGTGCCTCTTCCACACGGTCTCTTCCTATCCTCGACATTCAGGGATCGGATCGCGACATACTGCCGGCAGCTCATGGGAGGGATATCTTCACTAGGACTGGTGCTGTTCCCAGTATTTTCCCAGAAACCATCAATGATCCAGGGGATCTCATTAGTGTCCTCGAATTTTGGGAGCGAGGAAGCATAGGATGGAACAATGTTCTTCCCATCCCAAACGCGAAACGTTGGGTCCCACCCAAGTGTCGTCGGCGGCAGGTATGCAAAACTGCTGATAATGTGGATGAACTCCTGCGGTTGCTAAGCACCGGGTTGAGCCACTGCGAGTCGAGATGGAAGCTAGAGCCTGACCTTGTGGATGTTCATCGCGGTGGAGCTGACCACTCCGCTCCGGTCAAAGAGATGGACCTGGATGTTGTCCAGGTGGAGGGAGAGGGCGAGAACGAAGTGTCTGTCAAGCTGCTCTCTGAACATTTGACTGACGTATGTAGATAGTTGAGCCAGAGAGCCCGCCTTTTTGTCCAACTTGAGCTCTGCTACGGCGTAAATGCGAAGCCAGAGTCGCGACGACTGGGGGTAATGACACGTCGCTTAAGGCACTGCATCATAAGGGTCAAGGAGGTGTACCTCTTTGTCCAGCACCCCCTTTTCAGCGTCTCTGCATTTCTCATCGTCTGGCTGAATGTGAAGGTGATGAGTGAAATCCATCCCGCATTTTCGGATATTCACCTGCATCTGCTCCGTCGTATCGTCACATTAATCAGCTTCATTTTCTGCAATTTGAGGCCACGCCTTCATCTCTTGAGCATTTGTGAGGGGTGCAAAAGCGATATCAGGTAGGGGCATCCTAGAATGCGAACTGTCCGAGGGTGATGCCCTATTATGTGCATCAACCCACTCGCCGCACAATCGTGCAGGTCGACCTTGCAAGCAAAGTGTCCGAGTGTACTCGGTAATCTTGTTGGCTGTCCGAACAAAAGCTTTGTATACTGACTCTTCCTGTACAGAGGTATCCTTGGGTAATAGGCCAGCACTGGTTGGGGTGGTACCTGTTGACAGAGGCAGGGTATCTCTAGGCACTGAAGGTACATTGCTTTCGATTTTCGACCTTGACTTTTTCGTTGAAGATGCGAATCCAACCCATTGCGAATCCTTGTAGACCCCTTCTTCCTCCAAAAGGTTGTGTATCTTGGCCACGACGTGTTCGGGGACTGGAAGGATCCTTTCCAACAAACTCACGGCATCGACTGAGATATTCATTGTTGGTAGAATGATGGGCAAGCAGAGGTGTATCTAATTTAGGAGCAGTGGTGTCCATTTTAGCAAGTGTTGTTCGACGGTGACCTGCTCACCTATTATTCTACGGAGGATCAGTAGACCAAGTTGTATGGATATGTGTCTTCGATATTAGTTAAGTTTTCCAGACTGAAGCAACACCAAGCTGCGCGAATATACGACGTGTTGAGGGTAGGCATACTATACCGCATTTAGTTGAGTTCTCATTCTGTCCACCACTACCTGCCTTCCTCCATGCCATCATCAGTAGAGTCACAGAGCGATTATGGGTATATTATGCATAGCTAGTGCCTCGTTAAAAGTTGGTATTTATGTGCACCCTGTCTTGGCACTCTCTCGGTCTTGTGTTCCTGCTGCCAGGCACTGGTTATGTATTTCAGTGGTCAGTCTGCGACAGGTCTTGATGTAGTTGCTCACCGTGAACGGTTGAGGTCGTACGTTGACGGATACAAGAAGAGATTTGACGGCGATGACCATCCTAGATACCCGTTCTAGATACTGGAATAGAGTTGTAGTTGGATACAATACACAAACGTGATAACCATAAATTTACATCCTGTTGGAGGAAGTGCTGCGGAGACTAGGTGAAAAAAAAGACTATAAACGGAAGCCGAAAAGCAGAAAGAAAATTGTAGTTAATGACGACTATAGCATGCCCTGTTGGAGGATCACATTGCAGCAAAAGATAAAACACAAGGGTCCCAAAAACCGTTTCCGGCAACAATATTTCATCACGAATGCTTCACAACTTCATTTTCAGCCGCCTTGATAGCAACTTCAAACTCAGCAAGTGGCTTCTGCCTTTCTTCCATCCCAACACTCACCCTTACAAGTCCTCTCTCAACACCAAACTCCTCCGCCCATTCCAACTCTGCAAAGTGAGCCAAAATGGTATATGGGCACGCCAATGTGAAATTGGTACCCAAGCTCGGACCCTTGTGCACCGGTAAGTTATCAAAGAAGGCTTTGGATGCAGGAATGGATGTGAAGGTGAGAGAGAACAGTCCTCCGAAACCCCCGCCGGACGGAAGGGACGGAGAAGGTTTTATACGACAGAGGTCGTAGTTCTCTAGTGTGATGTATTTAGGGTAATAGACGTCTTGATGGCAGTTTGTGGAGAAGTTGACCCGCCGGCTGTGGACCGGGAACGGAGAAAGTCGCAGATGGCAGAAGTGTTGTCGTCGATGATTTTGATGCGGTGTTTGAAATCACGAGAGTTCCGTTCCATGTAGATTGTATCTTCGCCAAAGTAGGCGTCTTCAAATGTTTGAGTGAGTTGTGATTTAAGTATGGGGTAGTATCGGCTTTGCGGGTTAAGCACAAGGCTGGGGAGGTAGGTATGGCGTTAGCGAATTGAAAAAGAGCGGAAGGAAAAGCAAGCCTTCCACCCATGACGTTACTTGCACCACTGAAGACTTTGGTCAAGCTACTCACGACGATATCGGCGTATGGTAAAACGTCGACGTTGACAAAATTGCCAATAGTTTCATCTATCACAATCAAAAAATCATATTTGTCCGCAAGCGCCCTGAGTCTTGGGAGATTGGCGGATCTGAGCAACGGATTCGAGGGAAACTCGGTGAAGAGTGCGAGGATGGGCGGTTTTGAAGGATCGAGTTTGGATTCGGATACGAGGAGTGCTTCGAGCGTGTCGATGTCTTCGTCAAGTCCGTTTCCGAAAAAGTGGGCGCCAGATCCCCACTTTTGCAGGATCTTGAGAGTGTCAGTGTACGGGAATCTGAAGGGATGAATACCAGGACGAAATGCACCAGGGAAACCATGATACTCACCCAAAACAAACACTCTTCCCTCCAGGTCTCGTCTCCCTCGCAAGTCGATGCGCATTCCAAATTGCCGCCATCCCACTAGGGAATAGATATACATCTTCCTCCGTGACATAAGCTACCCCTCTCGAACTCGGACCAGTCTTGACACCCTCTTGTCCGGCGCAGGGCTCACCACCGCAATCTGAGTCAACCCAGTTATCTCCTACCAACGTTCCCGCAACACGGCGGCGGAGAGCTCGCTTTGCGGATGCAGCAGCTGTGATAGGGAGATTCCGGCCATAGCGTTCTTCAACATATACCGCGTGATCTGAAGAGAGTAGGTCGATTGGAGTGGAAGTAGTGGTGAGAGTATCTTGGGGGATAACTGGCGACGTGGATTTCAAAGCACTAGATCCTTTGACGGAGTAGTGTCTGTTATGACCGGCCCTGGCCTGGAACCGAGGAGCTGGGGACGAAGAAGGCCCTATGGGATCCGGAGAACGGGCAGCAGCAAAGGCATTTTTCAGCGAGACGTGAGGAAATACCAAGGCCGGTGTGTTGCCAAAACTCTTGGGCAATACGGGAAGCATCACTTTGGAAAAGTACGATATGCAGATCTGCCTTATTATTTCCAACAGGAGGTGTAGATGATTGTTGGCTGGCGGTGTCTGGACATATAAAGAGATGGACAAGCCTCGATTGAACAGGCTCACTGCCGAGTTGGACAGAACGACACTTGATAAAGTCTCTGCACTCTTCCGCTATCTTGCGTGTCGGAAAAAGCATGCACTGCTCGCTCCCAACAGCATACTTGTGCTGGCAAATGTCTGCGAGTTTCCTGATGGAGAGATGTATGAAGAAGCGGGGATATCCAGAGACCATGCTCTCCACCACCCGCTTCTCGCCCTCTTCATACCCAACATTATCTTGCCAGGTGGGCAGAGAGATAGAAATTGCGTGGGGAGTGTGAGGAGGAACACCAAGTCCAAGGGCAACAGACATTAGTCCAGAAAATATTCTCATTGTCTTTTTCATACAACCCTTCGGTCCGTCGGATTATTCGGGATTTCGGCCCGACACCATTGAGTCTGTAACTCAGTATCGAACAGACGACGAATTTTGCGTTCTGGGTCCAGGCCCAGAGAGATCCAGACAAGCTTTCTTATCACGAATGAAGCGTTTTATTTACAATCACACATGATGTCGCTCTCAAAGACAGATGTCGCCTTGTTGGGTCTGACTACGAGGGCCTCAAGGAGGCATTCTTATATGAGGTAGTTAGGAGTGCTAGACATGAGATTCACTAATTATGCCACTGACAGGCAGACACGTCTTGAAGTCGAACAAACAGCTCATAAAATCACCACTTAAGTTCATTCTTCGGAGAATGGTCCTCATACCATCTGGGTTCACCTAGTATCCCATCAGGTACTGGAGCTATTTCCCAGTGGGCCGTTGTGTGAACAGATGTTTAGGAGCGGTAGCGCTCATGGTGAGAACCATCATTATTCCTTTACCTTCCGGACAAAACTCAGGTCAGTGACATCAGGCTGCTCGTCGGCTTTGCAGTAGGCAGCACGGAGATGATGATAGCCGCTCCGGTATCTGAGGTGAGTACGGGCAAGACCAGCGCCGAAGGCACCCCTGTTCTCTGGAGGATGTTCGCTCACGCCGAATTGGATAGGAAGTAGGCTGTTGAGTATGTCATGATTGATCGGCCAGCCGTAGTACCAGTAGCTCTCGCATTTCGCCCACTCTTCTGGCAAGGATTTGTACAATGTGAGTGACGACATATCGAAGCATTCTCGCTTCCCATTCGAGATAAACTGCAACAGTAAATGCATGGTCATCAGCTTGGGTTTGGAGGGTAAGCCCTCGACTGACCGAGTTCCGTTGGTGAGTTTGCGTATGCGAAGAAGAGGCTTGAGCTTGAGACTGCTATCAGAATATCATTAACGAGTCACGAACACTTGCTCTGAGTTACTACATACCGACCTGGGGGTAGGAGTGCAGTCCATGATACGCGAAGCGTCCGTGTTGAACATGGACCAGCGGTCCTTGCTTCGGCTGCACCCGAACTTTAAACACGCATTACGATCAGCAATGTATTCTAAACATTATATGTGCATGATTTTTCTCATTAAAATAAAAGCGGTTGGAAAGAGTGACAAAGGGGTCAAAAGTCACATCATTGATTAGGCTGACTTGAACTGGTCGAGCCTCCGAGAAAGATTGGATGCACCACTGAATGTGTTGTCATTCGCACTTTCTAAGCAGCATTCCATGTGACTAGCTCTTCAGTATATTATTTCTCTATATTTGTCATCGAGGCTGTGCCCTCTGACTCACATTATGCACCTCTTACTCATGTATTTCATGAGCTGACTGATCACTGTTGCTCCAACTATGCTACTGGACACTGCTGATGATATTGCAGTGTTTTAAGGGACTCTGTAGTCATTACTGACTCATTATGCATAGTTATTACTTGTAGGTCTTAGGGTTTGCTACCCAGACACTTAGTATATAAAGCAGCATGTATTCCCTTATGTTTTCTTAGACAATCTACTTGATTATTCTACCTTGCTCTACTCAACTACACAGCAACTCACTTAGCAACTTCACTGTTCTAACCAACAACTATCAGTAAGTCAGATTATCTGTCTGTCACTGTGTGTTACTGTGCTGGAAAACAGGTTATGGGCCCTGGATCACCTGCTCCCCATGTGCCATGACTGGCTGCAAGTGGGTTATAGATAGGCTGATCTGACCAGTCCTGTAGAGCATGGTCTTTCTAGCCTATCCCTCTAACATGACTTGATTGTTTCATGCTCTATTGAAGGCTTCCTCATATGCATTCATAGCTTGAACAGTGCAGTGGTATAGATCTGATTGCCTACAAATCTGATTGCTAACTCTATCCATTTATAGAACAATGTCTTCCACTATGAACATTCTCATGTCCTCTATCCCAACTCCCAATGGTGCCACAAACTACAATAAGTGGTCATCCCACCTCAATGACATGCTCTCCTTGATGACTCAGGATGGTACTACCATCCTTAGCTCAGAGATACTGACATTCCTGATAGATAGAGTACACACTATCTCACCAAAGTACCATGTCACTGAGGATCTTTACAATGAAGATGGAAATATAACTGGTCCGAACCCTACTCATAACACTAATGAGCATGTCACCTGCATGCATCTGGCCAAAATTGTCTATGCACTTGTGAAGTCTAAACTGTCGGCTAATATGATTAACTGGCCCTTCACTGATGCTGCAGAGATCTGGACTACAATGTGCTCTATTTATGGAACCATCTCTATGTTAGGGCTTTACAGCTCATATGTTGAGATGATTCATTTCCGTTTCCATCCTGACCAGGACTCATCTGGTCCTATCACCTGATTGGAATTGCTGTACCAGTAGCTGAATTCAACTGGTGACTATGACATTCTGGAGGTAATCCATGTTGAAGTTTCGGACATATTCTAGAAATAGACTATGAAGTCATTATGATAATAATAGACTGATCTGTTACTTTCCAGTAACTTCAATCTGTAGTAACTTCTTATGAGTTGCTCTGCATATGATGAGAGTCATAATGTCAATTGGTACTTGATAGATTATTCTATATAGTTCCAATGACTGGTATAATACATTCTGCAGCACTCCGCAGGTACTATGCTGCAGTTAATAAGAGTCATAAGGAATGTTCTATGTATTCCTAGTATTTTATATAGTATGACTTGTTTATGTTCTTACATGTATATAAACCCCATGTAGCAGACCATGTTCTGTATCCTGTTCAATTGAACAACTTCTTCATCATTGCTTATTTTCTTGAGTACAACACAAGTCTCAATCTTCTTGACTTTAACCTCTCTACCTCTGACACCAATCATTTCATTACTAATATCTGTCTATCCAAATTACCTTTCTACAGGTATCAGATAGAAGCTTATTATCTTGGTGAGTAGACCCTATGTTCTCTCCCACTGTGTTTACTGCTGTCCCAGCAAACAACTCATTACAGTTGTTTCCTCAACAGGTTATGGGCCCCGGTAGCCTTACTGATGGTTAAACCATTATCATCCCCTCTAACCAAGATAGGATGATAGGGCTTTACCTGACAGAGTTATCCTTGTATTTGATCATTGCTAATACAAGAATTTTCTTCTAGAAAGAAATTCACTCGACAAAGATATTATAACTACTAATAATATTGTCTCTGGTTTGCCTAAGCTCAATGGGCCTAAGAACTACACATTCTGGTCTAGAAGGCTTCAGGATGCCTTGACTCTCATTACTGTCACTGGCTCCAACCAGTCAGGATAGACTGTGACAGAACAGAATCTCTCCCCCAAAAATTCTCAAGCCTTAACAGAAGAGGATAGAAGGAGAGATCAACTGAGAGGTCAGGCATTGGCTGTTATGAATGGCACTTTACCTGATTTTCTGTTACTCCATGGACATGACCAACCTGGTTTTCTATGGACTGACTTGAAAACCCATCTTCTCCTGCTGTGGTATATTCAATTCTGCAGAGAATGTTGCAAAAGTGCATCTCTGGGAATCAAGATCCAGTGATAGATCTAGCTGAATTGAGAACAATGGCTTCTCAATTAGAAACAGCAAAGTAAAGTTGCCAGAAGTTCTTGGTATGATAATTGCTTTGAATGCATTACCACTTGATTGGAATGCTGTAGCACAAACAATATTGGCAAATAATAATAATGTTGTAGATATGACCTGGGAGGTAGTTCAGCAAGCTATAAATGCTGAATGGTCAAGACGTGAAGGAACAAGACCCTCCATATCTAACTAACAAGCATCTTACACTGCTACTACTAACTACCAAAATCACTCTCAGGGCAATTTCCCCAGGACTTGCCCTGGACTACCCTAGAACCACTTCCACCCTGGAGGTGATACCAGGGCCCAGTCTGTGAGAGGACCTCGCCACCCTGCCAATCTGAGTGGGCAGCCCCCTCAGCCTTCTCTACCTACTCCTACCTAGATTAACGTCCAGAAGAAGAAGAAGAAGTCCAAGAAGGGCAGAGGTAAACCATAGGCCTACATAGTAGAAGCCATGGCAGGCTTCACCATTGCCATAGAACTGGCAGTCCATCTCTTCACTGGTCCGGAGATGATTCCCTTCAACCTGATGAGGTACATGGATGTGCCTCAACCTACTCCCACTCCCACTCCACCAACCACTCATATCTTAGTGAGTGAGAGACCAAAACCTGTGACTTGGGTTAATCCCAAGAAGGTCCAGCAGGTATGCAAAAATGCTTGCGCTGAGCTCGAAAAAAAGGTGCATGCTAAAGCATAAAACTTATGTTTCACCACCTTACTTGAGAACTCACTGCATATTCAACAGGTAATCATCTGGCATGACCATGTCACTGGTCCTTCACCCATACAAATGGCAAAAAAGTGTGCACTCGATTGATACAATCAGAGAATACACCAGGTCTCTCATCCCTATGCCCAACAAGGATGATCAGTAACACCTCCCAGTACACCTTCTGTTCCTTCTGGTCACCTCCCAGGTTGTACCTGTGAGAGACACATGAGGGTGAGTAAATGGTTCTTGAAGCATAGTAACCCCAATATTAATATGACTCATGTCTGCTTCAATTTTCTTTTACCCATTGGTTTGCCATATTCCTTAATAGTTTCACCCAAATTTGGAATGAAAATCAATTTGGAATTGCTCCATATGGTAAAGATCCCAAGCATGGACTCCATTGCCTGGGGCAATTCTCTTGAACCCAGAGAGGTTTGGCTGTACTACCTTCCTCCTCTGGAGAAAATAGTAGCTCCAGCCATCAGGACCTATGACAAGGAGTTCCCTCCTCTTTCTTGGCCCTCTCCATCTCAGGAGCCCTTTCAAGTAAGAGATATTCTCTTATTTTGAAAGACAAGACCACTTATAGGTGACCTGCCACACTTACAGTGTTGGTAGATAAGGCCTTCAAGTGGCTTGAAGAGGAGAAGGAGGTTAACAACCTCATAGCACCAGCTCAGGATGTTGCCTATGACATCTGTAACCCCAGGAACCCTGCAAATGCTGTAGGACTCCCTTCTGAACCCCTTCTGAGGTCCCCTAATAGACCTTCATCTTCTAAGTCCAAACCTTTTGCTTTGGCACCTCAATCTAAGGTGTCTCTCAGACTTTTGTCAACTGACTATGGAAGTGACTTCAAGAAGAAGGGAGGAGCTGGGTACGTGATCAATTCAATCTCAGATACCCTTACTAACCCTGGTACACAGTCTTGTCACCAACATGCCAACTGGCCATCTTCACAAGAAGAAGGGCAAGGGCAAGGGGAAGGGATATCAGGGGCCAGGCATGTAAATATGCAAATGGGATCTTTAGGATCCCATAATCATGTATTTTCTTTGTGCGAATTGATGAGCAAGAAGTGTTTTAACACTTCTCAATTTTCTTACTTCTCTATGTGCATGCCCAATCAGTATTTAAGAGTACTGGATCAAATAAGATCTCAATCATTAAGTAATGATCAAATCATAATGCTACTAGAAGAATATAGTAACGTTTGATTATTAGACTCAGGGGTATCATATCATTATACCCCTTATGCAGAAGACTTTATCAACTTCGAAAAATTAGAAGTTTCTATCCCCATTAAAACAGTAGGAGCACAAGGTCCCTACCTTAATGCAGTTGGTCTTGGCACAGTTATGCTTAAGCATAGAGTCTATAATAGAAAGACTAATAGCATTCAACCAATGCAGATATTAATATATCTAGTCTTCCTTCTAAAAGGAACCTCTGAACAACTAATGTCAGTGGGACAGTTATGCCAAGATAGCAAAACTGTTAGAACAGATGCCAACAAATCAGTAGTAGTTGACAGTGAAAGAAATGCTATTCTTCAAGCATATCCTTCAGCAAGTCATAACACTACTTTACATTTTGTTAATACCAAAATTGTACATTCAGAGCATGCAGCTATGACTGCAGATCTGATCATTGGCTACAAAGTTGTACATACGAGATTAGAACATCCCTCTAATTGTATCCTCAATCATTTTGAGAAAAATATGATTGGGTTTACTCCAGTACAGATTCCTGAGCAAAAACCAGTCTGTAATGGTTGTGCCAAGGGAAAGATACACCAGAAACCCTTTAGAGAGAACCCTACACATGCAAAGTGTCCATTTGAA
This sequence comes from Chlorophyllum brunneum, assembly GCA_963576785.1. NCBI lineage: Eukaryota > Fungi > Basidiomycota > Agaricomycetes > Agaricales > Agaricaceae > Chlorophyllum > Chlorophyllum brunneum. The sequence continues at coordinate 420,919 of OY756146.1, read as the reverse complement.
AGAATTCACTTGGATTTAGTTGAACTTCCGATTCTTTCCTACCATAAATTTAAATGGGTCATGACCATAATGGATGACTTTTCCTCTCATGGATGGATTTGCTTCCTCCATAAGAAATCAGAAGTAGCAGAAGAAATGAAAAATTTCATTGCCTTAATTCAAACTCAATACGAGACTAAATTAAAACATCTCTGCACTGATAGAGGAGGAGAGTATGCAACTGACAAGTTGCAATCTCATTTGTGCTCATTAGGGATTATACATGAGACTAGTGCACTGCATATACACCAACAAAATGGTCAAGTGGAATGCCTAAACTGAACTTTAATGGATAAAGCAGAAGCTATGAGGCATTATGCTTGTATTCCTGATGGTTGGTGGGAGTTTTCTATAGATCATGCGATACATATCTATAATAAAACACCAGTATCACAGCTCATGTGGAAAACACCATATGAAGTGTTGAATCAAAAGATTCCAGACATCTCCAAAGAGAGAGTCTTTGGCTGCAGTACTTATGTCTTTCTTCCAAAAGAGATAAGAGACAATAAACTGATAGCAAAGTCAGAACTCATGATTTTCCTTGGTTGGACATCTGATAGGAAAAACTATTGTTTCATGAGGCACCTTGATGGAAATGTAATCTATACATCTCCAACAGCTGTATTCAGTGAAGAACACTTCCCTAAATGTATTGGGAAAAAGTGAGAAGAATAGATGAACCAACCATCATCTTTTACTTCTTAAAGCACACCTTTAGAAGTAATTGTCTTCCATGCTCCAGATCTGTCTACTATTTTACCTTTTAATAGACCATCGATTCCTATACCCTGAACTTCTCCTGAAGGTTCTCTAGAAGATAGGACTTATAGATCTGTTCATGGACGTATTCCAACTCCTTTCCCTGAACCTAAAAAGAATAAAGGAAAGGGTAAAGCACCAAATATCGATACAGATGTTCAGAAGGAGTGGGATGGTATTATGCAAAACATTCTCTTTCCACCAAGAGAAACACAAATACCAGAAGATGATGACAGTGATGGGTTATCATATACTGATCCACCCAATTACCCTGAAGGTCCAAACCATTTGCCTTCTCAAAGAAATGATCCAGATGTACAACCATTCATACCCTATACCCCTGTTAAAGATGATCGGGATGCTGGTCCTTCTGTACCCCAAGGTCACTCGGATCAAGTACCAGTTCCTGAAATACCTCAGAGATTGCAAAGAACTAGAAAAGTACCTGAATGTCCAGGAAACTTCTATGGTTCTACAAAGCATCCAACCAAAATTCTTCAGAACTATGAGATGTTCCAACCTCCTAAGTCAAAATTAACAAGTTCTACAAGTAGACTTGTTAGACAAATTCAATCAAAGGCTTCCAAACCTGGAATAATCGATAGACATTCTTAGCATGAAGCTTCTACAATAGAAGACTTATGCAGAGAAGGAGGAGTAGGGATGATCAATTATCTATGCACTCAAAAAGTCAAATCACCATTAGTTCCTTTTAAGGATCTAGATCGACTACCATCAGAAGAGAAATCTAAATGGTGGAAAGCATGCTTAGAAGAGTTAAATTTGCTCAGAGAAAGATATGTTTATGACTTAGCTAAACTTCTACCTGGAAGAAAAGCTGTCAAAAATAGATGGGTCTTCACATCCAAATCAGATGGTTGATACTGTGCTTGACTAGTAGCTAAAGGATTCTCTCAGATAGAGGGAATTGATTACAATGAACTATTTTCACTAGTAGTCCATTATGAGACAGCATGACCCATATTTGCAGTCGCTGCCCTCAATGATTGGGAGATGCTCAGTTTAGATATTAAAACTGCTTATGTTACGACCTTAGTCTAGGACTCAGGTTGCAAGTCTTTGGATAAAGACAAGAAAGTAGAGAAGAGGATAAGGGATGATACAATTGGTAAAGTGTAAGGAATACATCAAGTATTACTACACTTTATATACTAGTGGTAAGAACTAAGAATAACGGAACAGGGTAAAGGAGTCATAGAGATGAATAAGATGAGTCAGAAGAGGTACAGCCATAAGGGATGAAACATATAGGTGAAACGGATACATGGGAATGATAAATGTAATAGGCACATGATAGGAATGTACTGTCTATCTATAGTTCATAACAGCTTATCTCTATGGAAAACTGGATGAAGAACTCTATATGGAACTTCCAGAAGGTTTCAATACAGGTCGTGGTAATATGGTTTGGAAATTAAACTGAGTCATTTATGGACTAAAACAATCTGGACAACAATGGTGGAAGGAATTGACTAAGTCAATGACTGACCTAGGATTTGTCCGATCCAAACTAGATGCTGGAGTCTATTATTACTATGACCCTGAAACCAAAGAGCTTATTATAGCTCTAGTCTATGTAGATGATTCAATGTTCATTGGAATCAGAGGCTCTAGACTTCTATGAGAGAAGCGAGTACTCTTTATGAAGAAATGGGAATGCTAAGACCTTGGTCCAACCAACAAGTTTCTTGGCATGAAAATTTCGCAAAATCCTATAAACCAATCAATTACCCTAGACCAAATAGATTATCTAGGAAAAGTTCTTGATCAATTTAAAGTAATTGGAAAAGAAGAAATACCATTACCAAATGGATTTATCTTCGAATCCAATACAGGAAAAGTGACACCTGACTTCATAAAGAGGTATCAACAGTTAGTAGGATCAGTTATGTATCTAATGATAGGCAGTAGGCCTGACATAGCTTTTGCCACTATCAAGTTATCACAACATATGACCAATCCTACTAAAGCACATTATAATGCAGGCTTACATTTGCTAAAGTATCTTAATGCTACTCACAAATATAGAATTACCTATAATGGAAGTTCTATGCAAGGCCTTAATGCTTTTTCTGACTCTGATTGGGCTGGTGATCCAATTAGTCATAAATCTGTAACTGGATATTTCTGTTTATTAGCCAGTGAAGCTATTGCTTGGTTAAGTAAAAAACAGAAAACTGTTGCATTATCTTCTACCAAAGCCAAGTATATGACTTTGTCAGATTGCAGTCAACAACTTGTTTGGACTGTTAATTTGTTGGAAGAAATTGGTATCTGATCATTGGCTTCTTATCTCTTCGGTAATAATAAGGGCTCAATATTTTGGGCCAAAATTCTAGTAACAGAAAAATGATCAAAACATGTTGACATCATTACATTCATAATTTGGTAGAAGAAGGAAAGATTGAAATATTCTCTGTGAAAGCACGGAAAATCCTGCTGATATTTTCACAAAGAATTTAGACAAAATTAAATTCAATCTATTCTGACCTTGCCTTGGCTTGATATTTGAGTGATTAAAACTCTACATCAATACAGAGCAAGGAGGAGTGTTGAAGTTTCTTCTAGAAATAGACTATGAAGTCATTATGATAATAATAGACTGATCTGTTACTTTCCAGTAACTTCAATCTGTAGTAACTTCTTATGAGTTGCTCTGCATACAATGAGAGTTATAAAGTCAATTGGTACTTGATAGATTATTCTACATAGTTCCAATGACTAGTATAATATGTTCCACAGTACTCCACAGGTACTACACCACAGTTAGTAGGAGTCATAAAGAATGTTCTATGTATTCCTAGTATTTTATGTAGTATGACTCATCTATGTTCTTACATGTATATAAACCCCATGTAGCAGACCATGTTCTGCATCTTGTTCAATTAAACAACTTCTTCATCATTGCTTATCTTCTTGAGTACAACACAAGTCTTGATCTCCTTGACTTTAACCTTTCTACCTCTGACACTGACTGCTTCATTAATAATATCTGTCTATCCAAATTACCTTTCTACAGGTATCAGATAGAAGCTTATTATCTCGGTGAGTAGACCCTATGTTCTCTCCCACTGTGTTTACTGCTGCCCCAGCAAACAACTCATTACAGTCATTTCCTCAACAGATTTGACATAGCCAGTGGGTTAGGGGAAGAAGTTGGGATGGGAGGTGTTTTGGCATTGCTCCAAGTGAACTAAAGGAGTGAATTCGTTTCTCCACACTCTCAGTGGATGGAGCTGGGGCCGTAGATCACCAAGTCTGCTGATAAGGCATTTTTGGATCAGTGCCACTGCTATCCAAACTGGGACAGTAGTTTCTGGCAGTAGAAACACAATCCGATGTTGAAGTAGTAGAGGATGAGTCTGAATCTGGTTCATAAGTTCCATCCTGCTTATTATCCACAGGGCCCAGCCTATCCCTCTTCCTTTCGAAGTAGAACCAATGGTCACCAATCGCTCCAAAACAGCTGATTATTGGGAGCAGTGGATCATCGCCGAATGCATGAACTGCCTGGTCATCCAGCTGGTCAACGAGAAGTTGTTCTATTGTCTCTCTCTTGAGGTGGTCCTTCTCGAGTATTTTTATCTCCACAAGCAAGTCCAAGTATTGGGAGATAATCTTGCAATTGATATCGAGATAGTATCACCATCTACCAAAATCAGGAATGTGGGAAGAGCATATCCTGGTCAAATCTCCAGTGGAAAGCCTTGGTTTTGCTGGAGATGACTCTGGGGTTGCCTTCAGGGTCTGAAAATAGGCTTCAAGTGAGATAGAGAGTGGCTGGATCAAGTTGATGCTGTCTCTCACCAAGTTTCTACCAGCATATCCAGTTTGTGGTATAGGAGAAGGTGAATCCAGTAAGACAGGTGTTTCTTCTTGTTGATCATTGTTGATATCGTTCTATTCCAGCCACTCATTGCATGTGATGAGTAATTGGGGATAAAGGATGGTTGCAGTGCCAGGCAGCTCAGAGACATTGTTGAGGGAACAAAATACTAGGCTATAGAGACCACACCATGGGGATTCCTTGGATGAGTTTTTTGCGTCTTGGAGAGCAATTGAGGCCAAGAGATTATAATGCAAGATGGTATCCATGATGCATGAAAGTTGGCTTGGAAAAATATATAGGAGTCTAAGGGAGCTGCATAACCATTGAACTCAATGGACAAAAAACCTTTTGTCTTAACTTCCAGGGGCAGCAAACAATAGATTTATTGTGACAGACAAATCTTCTTGTTTAAGTGGAGTAGCAGTATGTGGTATATGCTGTTCATTCCACGTTGGGAGAGACTATTACTATTAGATGTGTAAGGAGGATACCCGTATACAAGTGTTGTACGCAAAATCTTTTTGTTTTCGACTGAATTTATGGTCATGTGACCAGGAATATTTGAAGTGTTGAGGGCACACGCAAGCATCAACACATCATATGGAAAGCCGGAGCACCTTGCTGCCAAGACTTACCACTTTTGGCAGAGACCCCAGGAACTTCGTCACACGACATGCCATGTCAGACATAAAAAACATATTAAACTTTTTTCAATATATTTATGAGTCCACAACTGATTATTGCACAAATGTGATATAGCACCTCGTAATGCTGTATAGCACTATGTACTAACATATACTAGAATATATAGACCAAGAAAATGTACATCCCATGCTACTTCTGTGCAAACACATAAGACACTTATCATAAGGCATTGCACCACATACTTTCACGACCCTAATGTTGACGTTTATTTCCCTGCTGGGGCCCACGTAGACCATAATCTCATTACGACAAGTGTTCACAAATGAGAGGCCATCCCAATGGGTTTGGAACACCTGCATGAGCCCTACTTCTTCTCCAGCCTTCGGCAGAATGTGAGCGCTTGTGAATGTGTTATTGAAGTGGTTGAAAAAATGGATCGTGATATGGGTCAGCAGGCCCGATGGCTCACAAGGGTTATGATGGATGCCTCTTCTATCCGGATCAATGTCAGTACACAACCACAGCTGAAAAACCATTCATACTGACATCACCAGCATGACCAAAGGCCCTTCCTGTTACGAATCATAGACCGTTCATTCCCATCATGCGCCCATTACCTCGTGTACTCTCATACTTGTGTCATCTCCTGTATCACCCTAGAGGCTGTGCCTCCTACCTGACTCGTTCTACTCCTCTCCTCTGACTCCGTTACTCGACTCCCTTATTATTAGCCTCTACCACTAGTATATAAAGTGTAGTGATACTTGATGTATTCCTTACACTTTACCAATCGTATCTTCCCTTCTTCCTCTCTCTACCTCCTTCCCTTTATCCAAAGGCTTGCAACCTGAGTCAGAGACTAAGGTCGTAACATTTGGTAAAGTGTCATTCGACTCACCTTGCAAGAGAGGTGCCACTATTCGTAGCTAGGCTTGGAATAATAGCCTCCGACCAGGACAACAGTATATGAGCAGCAGTAGCTCATCGAGAACACCGAGAAGACAGAGAGCTCCGAGACCAACAGACATCCAGGGTTCACCCGTAGCAACAGGATCCAAACGATCAACAGAACCAGAAATCCCTGAAGGCCTTAAACGGCAGAAATCCGAACACAGCGTAGACGAGACCACAGCTCTATTTGAAACCGAATTCGACACAGAAGTCGCCGAAAACACATCCGATATAGATATCGCCGAAACCCACGAGGAAGAATCCGAACACAGCACAGACGAAGAACCAGCTCCGTTTGAAGAAGAAATCGACACAGCTTTATTCGAAACCGAATTCGACACAGAAGTCGCAGACGCCACAGCAGATATAGAAATCGCCGAGACCTACGAAAACGAACACAGCGAACCAGAGTCAGAACCAGAAATGACAGACGAAATCAACGTACCAAAGAATCTAGCCCCGGAACCAGGTTATTTCAATGGGGATAGGACCAAATTTGACGATTGGTGGAGAGCCATATCCTTATGGCTAATGTTCAACAAGATAGATGAAGAAGAACAGAAAATAGTAGCCATTTTGGCAAGGATGAAAGGAGGACTAGCAGGTCCTTACGCCAACACACAACTACAAGCCATCCAGAATAAGAAAACACCGGCTTGGGAGGACTTTACGAAAGAAGTAGAGGCCACATTCTCCTTGGGGAATAGGAAAGCCATAGCAGAAGGAGAAATAGAAACGTTCAAACAGGGAAAGAAGAACACAGCAGACTTCTTAATCGAATTCGAAGCATTGAGGGCCCAAGCAGGAACAGACGACACACACGCGATATTCCTTCTCAAACGCCACACCCGAGCAGACATTATTCGAACCATAGTAGGTTACCCAACAACCTCCGTCCCAACAACATACAGCAAATGGAAAACCACGATCCTCGCAGTAGGACAAGGTTACGAAGCAACGGACATCACTAGAGGAGATGTCAAAACCACCACCGGAGTTATCTATGGGGGAAGAGGACAACCCATGGAGATAGGACGACAAAGGGCAGACACCGATCAGGCTGGAAAACCGAGGTGCTACAATTGCAACCTCTATGGGCATATCGCCAAATACTGCAGGAAGAAGACCAAAGTCACGTACACCAAAATAACGTGTTACAACTGCGGTAAACAGGGCCACATCTCGAAGAACTGCCGGGCACCCAAGAAAGCCCATATTAGAGAAATCAACGAGGATGATGAACAAGAGATAGAGGAAAAAGAGGATTTTGTCGAAGGCTCCGAGTAAGCGCAAACCCGCGAGCCAATAAAACTAGAGTTCCTGTTTTATCACAGAATAGAAGATACGTGATTCCCCAAAAACGAAACTCTAAGCGCGAACTTCTCCTCGACTCAACAATCCAGACAAAAATGGGACGCAAACCAATTATAACTCTGGTAGACTCCGGATGCACCCACACGTGCATAGCACAACGAACAGTAGAAGAAGAACAGATCCCGACTAAAGCCCTGGAAATCCCAATCAAAGTAATCAACGCCGATGGAACGGAGAATAGAAAGGGAGAAATAACAGATAAAGCACAACTAGTACTAAACAACGGCAACCACACGGAACAAATCGACGCTCTAGTAACACAATTGGAAAGCGCGGACTTATACCTGGGGCACGATTGGCTGGTCAAACATAACCCGGAAATCGATTGGAACAATCATGTCATACGATTCACAAGATGTCCAGAAGATTGCAAAATATCACATAGCAACATACGGTTCAACGAGAAAATATGGACAGTCAAGGAACACATTGAAGAGAAAAAGGCGGACCGGACGGACGATGAAGATCTACCACCATACCTCCGACAGTACACCCATCTGTTCAACAAAAAGAACTTCGATAATTTACCCGCACACACGGTATGGGACCACGAGATAAATCTGTCAGAAGACGCACCCCCGGTACTGCAGTCCAAAGTTTACCCAATGACAATAACGGAAAAACAGGAACTACAAAAATTCCTCGACGAAAACCTCGCCTCAGGACGTATCAGACCATCACAATCCCCCTACGCCACCCCATGCTTCTTTATACCAAAGAAAGACGGAACAAAACGCCTGGTACAAGATTACAAGAAGCTGAATGAACACACGATCAAAGATAAAACGCCACTACCACTCATAAGCGAAGTTCTAGACCGACTAAAGGACGCAAAAGTGTTTAATAAGCTCGACATCATTTGGGGATACAACAACGTCAGAATCAGGAAAGGAGACGAATGGAAAGCAGCGTTCGTAACAAACAACGGATTATTTGAACCTACGGTCATGTTCTTCGGAATGAGCAATTCACCGGCAACCTTCCAAAGAATGATGAACACGATATTCCGAGAACTATTGCATGAAGGAACGCTTGTCAACTACATGGACGATTTCGTCATTCCAGGAACCACACAGGAAGAACTCGAGAAAAGAACGATACGGTTCTTAGATATTGCAGCCAAACACCAGCTCTACTTCAAACGATCAAAATGTATGTTCGACGCGAAAGAAATACCCATACTAGGCTTTGTGGTAGGACAGGGCAGCGTTAAAATGGAGGAAGAAAAGGTGAAAGCAGTAAGGGAATGGCCAACACCCAAATCTGTGAAGGATGTCGAAAAATTCCTCGGCTTTGCAAATTTCTACCGACGATTCATACAAGACTTCAGTAACATAGCAACACCACTACATGAACTCAAGAAGAAAGACGCACAATGGTCATGGTCAGAACGGCAACAACAAGCGTTCGAAAAAATCAAGAAGGAAATCACGAGCGAACCAGTACTAGCGATGCCTCGAGATAAAGGACAATATAGAGTGGAGGTAGACGCATCAGGGTACGGAGTAGGAGCGGTATTATCACAAGACCAAGATAACCAGTGGCACCCAATCGCATTCCACTCGAGAACAATGACACCGGCAGAACGAAATTACCAGATCTATGACAAAGAACTATTGGCAATCAGAGAAGCGGTCAAAACTTGGAGACAATATCTACTCGACGCCGACAAACCATTCGAGATATGGACGGACCACAAAAACTTGGAATACTTTAGGAAACCGCAACAACTCACAGGACGACAGGCGAGATGGCAACTGGAACTACAGGAATATCACTACACGTTAAAACACATACCCGGAAAAACAAATACGAAAGCAGATGTGTTATCAAGACTAACGAAAACGGACACAACCAGAGACAACACAGATATCACGCTATTACCCGACCACTTATTCGACAACACTACCACCGAGATCAGACAAATGTGGGATATATCGGGAGAAGAAGACCTGAAACACCGACTGCGAAAGGAGCAGAGGAGAGAAACACAATGGTTAAGAGAAAAGGAGAAACGACCAGAGGAGATATGGGAAACTGATGGATTACCCATCTTCGAAGGAAGAATATACGTACCACCAAACACCGAATTACGCCAAGAAATACTCCAACAACACCACGACAAAACGGACGTAGGACACCCGGGACAACACAGAATGATCGAACTCCTCAAAAGGACATATTGGTGGCCACAAATGCGTAACGATGTTAAACGATACATCAAGGGATGTGACACATGTCAGAGAAATAAAATACTCCGAACACGACCTACCACACACCTCCATCCGTTACCAATACCCACCGGACCATGGGAAGAGATATCAATCGACATGATAGGACCACTGCCAGAATCGGAGGGATACGACGCGATACTTGTCATCGTTGATCGTTTCAGCAAAATGATCAGACTACGAGCAGTTAACACCACCCTATCATCCGAGGAGCTAGGAGATATATATCGGGACGACATATGGAGACAACATGGGATACCACGCAGGATCATCAGTGACAGAGGCCCACAGTTCGCATCAAAATTCATGGCAGAACTTTGCAAAGCAACTGGCACCCAACGAAACCTATCCACGGCATACCATCCACAAACAGACGGTCAAACGGAGCGCATCAACCAAGAGGTTGAGGCCTACCTCAGAAATGTAATCAATCACGCACAGAACAACTGGAAGAAATGGCTCAGCACGGCAGAATTCCAGTATAACGATAAAACACATAGTGCCACAGGACATTCACCGTTCCAGATAGTATACGGACGACACCCATGGAAGGGCAATATCTCAAATGAGATCAAGGCTCCAGCAATCACGGAAAGAATACAAGAACTGCAGGACATACGCCAAGCAACGATCAAAATGCTCCAACAAAACCAGATACAGATGGAAAAGCGAAATAGCACAAAGCCAGAACACGAGTACCAAACAGGAGACCAAATTTGGCTGGAAGCAGACAATATTAGGACAACAAGACCAACAAAAAAATTAGATCACAAAAGATACGGACCGTTCCGAGTAAAAGAAAAAATAGGCGAAACAAGCTACCGCCTGGAGCTACCTGAAACATGGGCGATACACGACGTATTCAACAGCAGACTACTTTCCCCCTATCACAACCCCGAGTATGACAGCCAGCGCACTCCGCCACCACCGATCCCCGAGATAGTTAACGATGAAGAACACTACGAAGTAGACGAAGTCCGAGGACACCGCATGAAAGGGAAACGAAAACAGTACCTAATACACTGGAAAGGATATACGTCCGAAGAAGATACATGGGAAGACGAAACAAACTTAGACAGCGCCAAGGAAGCAGTACAAGAATTCATAAGCAAGATTTCGAGGACGAAACCTATAAAAAGGGGAGGTAAAAAACAGCAATTATGAACAGCAAACCTCGCATCTCAAGTAACCACTACACTCATCGCATCACTCGTGGTATTCACTTCACCCTTGACTTTGCCAACTATCTCTACAATATACCATGCCCGCCGAACGCCAACTTACCCCGTACCCCTACCTCGCAGAATTTGAAGAACTCGTCCCAGAAAGGACCAACCAGGAAGAAATCGTAGAAGGAGAAACCCTAGTCGACACCATAATACTACTGGGAGCAGCAGTAAAAGCAACCCAAGAAGGAGCCTCGAAAATTATGGATACCTTATCCGACGCCACTCCAAGACTCAATCAGTTCATCATCAACGAAGGAAGGAGAGACCAACTGGAGAGACACTTGTACGAGATTAACGACGACTTGCAACTCCTCGTTATCTCCAACATACGAGCTCGGATGCACAGTATCCTTGTAGCCCTAGCCGAACGACTCAATACGTACGAATCCAGAAGCACAGACAACCTCTCCCACCACATCGTTAATCGACTACTCGTTAGTAACGACCCATTCCCCATCCAACACCACATCTGCCACACATGCGAACAAAAGACGCAAGAAAGAACCGCCGCCGACCAGCTACTCCACCCCGACATCGAAGAAGAAGTCGCTCACCTCCAAACCATACTCACCACGGTAGTACCCCCCATCACACCCATGACTTTCCACCCGCCGACAGGATATAACACTTTGAAATCAGAAGGAGAAAAGGACAACGATTATTGGAAAGAGGTCGTGTACAAACTTTTAAGCAATCACACCAACGACAACACTACGTACAACAACCACACCCACTTCCTGTTTAAAGAAGGACTACCACACGCACCCCTCTGGATTGGTTTACGACGTGTTGACAAGACACCTCTCATTGGAGGAAACAAGAAGGACTTAGCCCGAGCTCTGGGAGCGGCCGTACCTATGAACGAGTAAAAACACTCGTCGGGTTTTCTTAAACTTTAACAAATACCATATGTTCTATCTTACAAAGGACCTTTACAGTAATACGTATCATGAGGACATGAAGCTTGAAAGGGAGGTATTGTTACGAATCATAGACCGTTCATTCCCATCATGCGCCCATTACCTCGTGTACTCTCATACTTGTGTCATCTCCTGTATCACCCTAGAGGCTGTGCCTCCTACCTGACTCGTTCTACTCCTCTCCTCTGACTCCGTTACTCGACTCCCTTATTATTAGCCTCTACCACTAGTATATAAAGTGTAGTAATACTTGATGTATTCCTTACACTTTACCAATCGTATCTTCCCTTCTTCCTCTCTCTACCTCCTTCCCTTTATCCAAAGGCTTGCAACCTGAGTCAGAGACTAAGGTCGTAACACTTCCCTCCCCAAAAGACCAGCCCACCTCACCAGTTGGGGCCACAGTAGTGGTCCGTACCTCAAGATATTGATTGTATCCTAAGTCCGGGCTGTTGACCTGTAAGGAATAGAAGCAAAGAATGTGTTGTTCATCTAGCCAACAATGGGGGTATTCAACCCTATGAATGCCGGACCGTGAGTCAATGCCTATCCATTATATTCAAAAACATATTCACCATAGCCGCCTGGGTACGGGCATAGACGATTCCTGTGGCTTTGGGGGGAGTGTTGCTTGCAGAACCGGCGGCTTCTTAGGAAGCTGTGATTGCGGTGCCCAGGGCTTCTGAGGGAGAGGCATTTGGGGTAAGTAGTGTTTGGACGTAGAGGTATAAGTGGTGGTCATTGGAACTGTAAAGCAGGAGTATGAGAGAATCCATGAGCTTAATTCTAGAACTGTATGATACCAATGACATATGCACACACATATATGTACTACCACACTCCGGATGCTTCCCAAGTCAAGCAACAACCCAGATGATACGTCTATGGATAGACATAACCGATGAATGTACATGGCCTACAAAAGAGGAAACGAAGACCATACCTTGAAGATCATATCCACGATGCACCAGCACAGACTACAACAAAAATTGTGAAGCCAATACTGACGGTTACAAGCAAACAACTGACCACATGGATTAATGATGACAGACATAATGTAGATGGGGATGGAAGTAGCTATGAGATAGGGAGGGAGCTAAAAGAGATAGCTCATTTATCATCAATGAAGATGAGAATGTTGGGCTGGAGACTCCTGGTTCAAAACATCGAGTCTGCAACCAACTACACCTTAAAAGCAGGTACGTCTCAATGCATTACGCTTATCCCATAGGACCATCACCCACACCATGTCTTGGACCCAAAAGACCAGAATGCACAAATGTGCTATCTAATATTTGGGTAGTCATTAGCTACAATAAAGAATATACAAATAACTAGCAGGCTTTACACTTATGTACCTATATTCAGCACATTCCCAATCTCCAAAATGTGCAGCCAGAGGGTTTAGCAAATCAGACAAGATCAAGAATATGACGCGCGCGGCACATGTTCATAGAGAAACTGTTTTGACCACTGCTCAATGGCCAGGATTGCCCTCCTAGCATCGGCCATGCCCCACAATTTGTCGCACCATTTTGTTGCGTCCAGGGGAGCGGACATGTTAATCTTCACCTTGTCATCCAAAATAGAACTTTGTGGTTTCCTGTCCCCCGAAATAGAACCTTGACATTTGGGGCAGCCTGAAATAGACTTCTGTCGGTTTCAGTAAAATAAATCTATACGAGGGTGTTGAAGTTTCGGACATATTCTAGAAATAGACTATGAAGTCATTATGATAATAATAGACTAATCCGTTACTTTCCAGTAACTTCATTCCATAGTAACTTCCTATGAGTTGCTCTGCATACGATGAGAGTCATAAGTACTTGATAGATTATTCTACATAGTACCAATGACTGGATACTACGTTCCGCAGTACTCCGCAGGCACTACGCCACAGTTAAAGGGAGTCATAAGGAACAATCCATGCAATACTAGTATTTTATGTAGTATGACTCACATATGTTACAATATGTATATAAACCCCATGTAGCAGACCTAGTTCTGCATCTTGTTCAATCGAACAACTTCTTCATCATTGCCTATCTCTTTGAGCACAACACCTCAATCGATTTAATTGACTTTAACCTCTCTACCTCTGACACCAATCATTTCATTACTAATATCTGTCTATCCGAATTACCTTTCTACAGGTATCAGATAGAAGCTTATTATCTCAGTGAGTAGACCCTACGTTCTCTCCCACTGCGTTTACTGCTGCCCCCAGCAAACAACTCGTTATGGTCGTTTCCTCAACAGGTTATGGGCCTCGGTAGCCTTACCGATGGTTAAACCATTATCATCCCCTCTAACCGAGATAGGATGATAGGGCTTTACCTGACAGAGTTATCCTTGTATTTGATCATTGCTGATACGAGAATTTTCTTCTAGAAAGAAATACACTCGACGAAGATATTATGTCTACTAATAATATCGTCGCTGGTTTACCTAAGCTTAATGGGCCAAAGAACTATGCATTCTGGTCTAGAAGGCTTCAGGATGCCCTAACCCTCATTTCTGTCACTGGTTCTGACCAGTCCGGATGGACTGTGACAGACCAGGATCTCTCCCCTAAAAATCCTGCTGCTTTAACGGAGGAAGATAGAAGGAGAGAACAATTGAGAGGTCAGGCATTGGCTGTTATTAATGGCACCTTACCTGATTCCCTGTTACTCCATGGGCATGATGCTCCTGGATTCTGGACTGATTTGAAAACACGCTTTGGGACACCTTCTCCTGCCACGGTGTATTCAATTCTCCAAAGAATGTTGCGAAAGCGCATTTCAGGGAATCAAGATCCAGCAATGGATCTAGGTGAATTGAGAACAATGGCTTCTCAATTAGAAACAGCTAAAGTAAAATTGCCAGAAGTTCTTGGCGTGATGATTGCTTTGAACGCATTACCACCGGATTGGAATGCTGTGGTTCAAACAACATTGGCAAATAATCACGATGTTGTAGATATGACCTGGGAGGTAGTTCAGCAGGCTATAAATGCTGAGTGGTCAAGACATGAAGGGTCAAGACCTAACATGTCTAACCCCCAAGCATCTTTTGCAGCCACCGTTAACTACCAAGCTCGCTCTCAGGGCAATATCCCCAGGACTCGCCCTGGACCACCCTGGAACCGCTTCCACCCTGGAGGCGATACCAGGGCCCAGCCTGCAAGAGGTCCTTGCCACCCTGCCAATCCAAGTGGGCAGCCCCCTCAGCCTTCTACCCCTTCTCCTACCTGGATTAATGTCCAAAAGAAGAAGAAGAAGCCCAAGAAGCGCCAGGGTAAACCCCAGGCCCACATGGCAGAAGCCATGGCGGGCTTCGCCGCTGCCACGGAACCGGCGGTTCATCGTTTCACTGGTCCGGGGATGACCCCCTTCGACCTGATGAGGCGAATGGACGCGCCTCGACCCATTCCCGCTCCCACTCCTCCAACCACTCGTGTACTTGTGAGTGAAAGACCAAAACCTCTTACTTGGGTTAATCCCAAGAAGGTCCAGCAGGCACAAGAGAATGCTCGTGCTGAGCTCGAGAAAAAGGTGCGTGCTGAAGCACGAAACTTGTGTTTCACCGCCTTACTCGAAAACTCACTGTGGATCCAACAGGTGACCACCTGGCACGACCACATCACTGGTCCTTCGCCCATGCAAATGGCGAAGAAACGTGCTCTCGATCGTTATGATCGACGAATGCACGAGGTCTCTTACCCCCGCGCCCAACAAGGACGATCGGTGACACCACCCGGTGCACCTTCAGTTCCTTCTGGTCACCCCCCAGGTTGTACCTGTGAGGGACACACGAGGGTAAGTAAATGGTTCACTAAAAATAGTAACCCCAATATTAACGTGACCCGCGTCCGTTTCGCTTTTCTTTTACCTCATGATTCACCTTACACCTTATTGATTTCTCCCAAATTTGGGAATAAACTCAATTTGGTTATGCATCATGTGGTAAAGATCCCAAGCATGGACTCTGTCGCCTGGGGCGACTCGCTTGAACCCGGAGAGGTTCGGCCGTACTACCTTCCTCCTCCGGAGGAAATAGTAGCTCCGGCCGTCAGGACCTACGAAGAGGAATTCCCTCCTCTTCCTCGGGCCTCCCCTCCAACGGAGCGATTCCAGAGTAAGAGATACTCTCTTACTCAGAAGAACAAGACCGCTGACAGGCGACCTGCCACACTTACAGTGTTGGTAGATGAAGCCTTCAAACGGCTTGAGAGCGAGAAGGAGGTCAATGACCTCATGGCGCTGGCTCAGGATGTTGCCTACGACATCCGCGACCCCAGGAACCCTGCGAATGTCACAGGACCCTCTTCTGGGCCTCTCCCAAAGTCTCTGAAGTCCAAACCCTTTGCTTTGGCACCTCAATCTGAGGTGTCACTCGGACTTTCGTCGACCGACTACGGGAGCGACTTCAAGAAGAAGGGAGGAGCTGGGTATGTGATCAATTCGATCTCAGATACTCTTACTAACCCTGATATACAGTCCTGTCACCAATATGCCGACCGGCCGTCTTCGCAAAAAGAAGGGCAAGGGCAAGGGGAAAGGACGTCGGGGGCCGGGTATGTAAATACGCAATCGGGATCTTTAGGATCCCATAATTATGTATTTTCTTTGTGCGAATCGATAAATGAGAAGTGTTTTAACACTTCTCAATTTTCTTGTTTCTCCACGCGCATGCCCGATCAGTATTTAAGAGTACCGGATCAATTTAGATCTCGATCGCTAAGCAATGATCAAATCATAACGCCACTAGAAGAATATAGTGACGTATGGTTATTAGACTCAGGGGCATCATGTCATTATACCCCTTATGCGGAAGACTTCATCAACTTCGAAGAACTCGAAGTTTCGATCCCAATTAAGACTGTAGGAGCACAAGGTCCCTATCTTAATGCGGTTGGTCTTGGCGCAGTTATGCTTAAGCATAGAGTCTATAACGGGAAGACTGACAGCATTCAACCAACACAGATATTAATATATCCAGTCTTCCTTCTAAAAGGAACCTCTGAACGACTAATGTCAGTGGGACAGTTATGTCAGGATGGCAAAACTGTTAGAACAGATGCCAACAAATCAGTAGTAGTTGATAGCGAAGGAAATGCTATTCTTCAAGCATATCTTTCAGCAAGTCGTAATACTACTTTACATTTTGTTAACACAAAAATTGTACATTCGGAACAAGCAGCTATGACTGTGGATCCGATCGTTGGCTACAAAGTTGTACATGTGAGATTAGGACATCCCTCTAATCGTATCCTCAATCACTTTAAGAAAAATACGATTGGGTTTACTCCGGTACAAATTCCCGAGCAAAAACCAGACTGTGACGGTTGTGCCAAGGGAAAGATGCACCAGAAACCCTTTAGAGAGAACCCTACACATGCAAAGCATCCATTCGAAAGAATTCACTCGGATTTAGTTGAACTTCCGATTCTTTCTTACCATAAATTTAAATGGGTCATGACCATAATGGATGACTTTTCCTCTCATGGATGGATTCGCTTCCTCCATAAGAAATCAGAAGCAGCAGAAGAAATGAAAAATTTCATTGCCTTAATTCAGACTCAATACGAGACTAAATTAAAATATCTCTGCACTGATAGAGGAGGAGAGTATGCAACTGACGAGTTGCAATCTCATTTGCGCTCATTAGGGATTATACATGAGACCAGTGCACCGCACATACACCAACAAAATGGTCGAGCGGAACGCTTAAACCGAACTCTAATGGATAAAGCAGAAGCCATGCGGCATCATGCTTGTATTCTTGATGGTTGGTGGGAGTTTTCTATAGATCATGCGATACATATCTATAATAAAACACTGGTATCACGGTTCATGTGGAAAACACCTTATGAAGTGTTGAATCAGAAGATTCCAGACATCTCTAAAGAGAGAGTCTTTGGCTGCGGTGCTTATGTCTTTCTCCCAAAAGAGATAAGAGACAATAAACTGACAGCAAAGTCAGAACTCATGATTTTCCTTGGTTGGACATCAGATAGGAAAAATTATCGTTTCATGAGGCACCTAAATGGAAATGTAATCTATACATCTCCAACAGCCGTATTCAGCGAAGAACACTTCCCTAAATGTGTTGGGAAGAAGCGAGAAGAACGGATGAACCAACCATCATCTTCTACTTCTCGAAGTACACCTTCGGAAGTTATGGTCTTCCATGCTCCAAATCCATCTACTGGTTTACCTATTGATAAACCACCAAGCCCTATTCCCCGAACTTCTACCGGAAGTTCTCCGGAAGAAAGAACTTATAGATCTGTACATGGATGAATTCCAACTCCTTTCCCTGAACCTAAAAAGAATAAAGGAAAGGGAAAAGCACCGAATATCGATACCGATATTCAGGAGGAGTGGGATGGTATTGTGCAACATTCTCTTCCCACCAAGAGAAGCACAAACACCAGAAGACGATGATAGTGATGGATTATCATATGCTGATCCACCTAATCACCCTGAAGGTCCGAACCATCCGCCTTCTCAAAGAAATGATCCAGATGTACAACCATTCATACCCTATTCACCTGTCGAAGATGATCGGGATGCTGGTCCTTCTGTACCACGAGGTCACTTGGATCAAATACCAGTTCCTGAAATACCTCAGAGACCACAAAGAACCAGAAAAGTACCTGAACGTCCAGGAAACTTCTATGGTTCTACAAAGCATCCAACCAAAATACTCCAGGACTATGAGATGTTCCAACCTCCTAAGCCAAAATTAACAAGTTCTACAGGTAGACTTGTTAGACAAATTCGATCAGAGGCTTCCAAACCTGGAATAATTGATAGACATTCTCAGCATGAAGCTTCTACATTAGAAGACTTATGCAGAGAAGGAGGAGTAGGGATGATCGATTATCTGTGTGCTCAAAAAGTCGAATCACCATTAGTTCCTATTTCTTTCAAGGATCTAAATCGACTACCATCAGAAGATAAATCTAAATGGTGGAAAGTGTGCTTAGAAGAGTTAAATTCACTCAAAGAAAGACATGTTTATGACTTAGCTAAACTTCCGCCTGGAAGAAAAGCTGTCAAAAATAGATGGGTCTTCACACCCAAACCAGACGGTCGATACCATGCTTGACTAGTAGCAAAAGGATTCTCTCAGATAGAGGGAATCGATTACGATGAACTATTTTCACCAGTAGTCCGTTATGAGACAGCACGACTCATATTTGCAGTCGCTGCCCTCAATGATTGGGAGATGCTCAGTTTAGATGTTAAAACTGCTTATCTCTACGGAAAACTGGATGAAGAACTCTATATGGAACTTCCAGAAGGTTTCAATACAGGTCGTGGTAATTTGGTTTGGAAATTAAACCGAGCCATTTATGGATTAAAGCAATCTGGACGACAATGGTGGAAGGAATTGACTAAGTCAATGACTGACTTAGGATTTGTCCGATCCAAACTAGATGCTGGAGTCTATTATTACTATGACCCTTAAACCAAAGAGCTTATTATAGCTCTGGTCTATGTAGATGACTCAATGTTCATCGGAATTAGAGGCTCTAGACTTCTACATGAGAAGCAAGCATTCTTTATGAAGAAATGGGAATGCTAAGACCTTGGTCCAACCAAAGAGTTTCTTGGCATGAAAATTTCGCGAAATCCTATAAACCGATCAATCACCCTAGACCAAATGGATTATCTAGGAAAAGTTCTTGATCGATTTAACATAATTGGAAAAGAAGAAATACCATTACCAAATGGATTTATCTTCGAATCCAATACAGCAAAAGCGACACCTGACTTCATAAAGAGGTATCAACAATTAGTAGGATCGGTTATATATCTGATGATAGGCAGTCGGCCTGACATAGCTTTCACCACTGTCAAATTGTCACAACATATGACCAACCCAACTAAAGTGCATTATAATGCAGGCTTACATTTGCTAAAGTATCTTAATGCTACTCGCAAATATAGAATTACCTATAATGGAAGTTCTATGCAAGGCCTGAATGCCTTTTCTGACTCTGATTGGGCTGGTGATCCAATTAGTCGTAAATCTGTAACTGGATATTTCTGTTTATTAGCCAGCGGAGCTATCGCTTGGTTAAGTAGGAAACAGAAAACTGTTGTATTATCTTCCACCGAAGCAGAGTATATGGCTTTGTCAGATTGCAGTCGACAACTCGTTTGGACTGTCAATTTGTTGGAAGAAATTGGTATCCAATCATTGGCCCCTTATCTCTTCGGTGATAATGAGGGTTCAATATTTTGGGCCAAGAATCCAGTAACAGAAAAACGATCAAAACACGTTGACGTCAAATACCATTACATCCGTGATTTGGTAGAAGATGGAAAGATTGAAATATTCTCTGTGAAAGGCACTGAAAATCCTGCCGATATTCTCACAAAGAATTTAGACAAAATTAAATTCAATCTATTCCGACCTCGCCTTGGCTTGACGTTTGAGTGATTAAAACTCTATATCAATACAGAGCAAGGAGGAGTGTTGAAGTTTCGGACATATTCTAGAAATAGACTATGAAGTCATTATGATAATAATAGACTGATCCGTTACTTTCCAGTAACTTCATTCCGTAGTAACTTCCTATGAGTTGCTCTGTATACGATGAGAGTCATAAGTACTTGATAGATTATTCTACATAGTACCAATAACTAGATACTACGTTCCGCAGTACTCCGCAGGCACTACGCCGCAGTTAAAGGGAGCCATAAGGAACAATCCATGCAATACTAGTATTTTATGTAGTATGACTCGCACATGTTACAATATGTATATAAACCCCATGTAGCAGACCTAGTTCTGCATCTTGTTCAATCGAACAACTTCTTCATCATTGCCCATCTCTTTGAGTACAACACCTCAATCGATTTAATCGACTTTGACCTCTACTCCTCTGACGTTAACCGCTTCATCAATAATATCTGTCTATCCGAATTACCTTTCTACAGGTATCAGATAGAAGCTTATTATCTCGGTGAGTAGACCCTACGTTCTCTCCCACTGCGTTTACTGCTGCTCCCAGCAAACAACTCGTTACGGTCGTTTCCTCAACAGAGGGGTCCATCTACCCTGATCGTTGCCGCTGCCCTCAAAAGTTGAGGCTAGGGGATACCAGGACTGTTTAGTGATATTGAAACCCACACCTGCAAGATATCAACATGTCAGAACAAGAGCCCTCCACTACTCAAAGCATGTACCTGTATAACTTTGGTAAATACCACAAAACATGTCTGACTCATCCTTGGTCAGCTTGTCGTCGATGTACTCAACACCACACATGTCGGCGACCACAAAATTATGCTCCGCTTTTGTGTGAATCCCCGACAGACCCTTCAATGCTTTGCTCATGCCAATGAATTCCAGTGCGATCTGCCAAAGATAACCACCACGCAGTAAGGCGGCTCTTGCATCCCATGATTACTTGACATTGCTTCATCCACCACTCATGATTGGTGGCTGAGAATGTATGATCATAAAATCATGAAGAGACGTTGTCTCGTTATGTTTGCGAGCACGTCAGCATCCGTCTGATGTTGGGGCTTTGACCCAAGGGGAGTAGAGGTGAAAGGGAATGTGTCTAGGAACACACAAAGGTAAAGGAAAGGGGCGGTTTGTCGAAGCGAGACGTTTACGAGCCTCTGGGAGGCAGAGAAGAGAGATAGGAATAACTGGATACTTTTTCACTGATTTTCGTAGACAAAGTACATTTGTATTTATACGAAAATCCAAACCTATACTACGGAAACCTTGTACATAGTTTGTATGCACTGTAGAAATAATTTGAATAGAAAAGTAGAGTCCGAAACAGTCCGAATTAGGGATTATGGAGATATTATATGGATTGAATGAAAGGGTACATAAGGGATTGAAAATTTTCATACTTTTAGTAACAACCGTTCCTACGTGTTCAGGGATTTGAATGAAATCGTTTTATTGAGAGGGTACTGGCCAGCGCAGCGAATGGAGAGCAATGTCGGGGTAGAGAGTGAGGCAGTTAGGCCCAAAGGCCTTTGCCCTTTTTGAGTCTGCGAGAATTGATGCCCATCTTGCTGGCATTCAAAACGTATCGGCCATTGAGTCCTCGGCCTATTTTCCTTCATCGGACGAGCAGAATGTTGTGTACAAATAGGGCTAGTGGGAGGAGGGGGACGGATAGCCATTTGAAGACCTAGCCGTCGTCCGATCTCCACAATTGCATTGGGACCACTGAGCATTCCAAGCTGTCTTCCACAACTTCTAGTGTATCTTTCCTCTGCAACATACGAAATGGTACCCCACACTGCACAAGCTCCATCACTAAATCTCTGTCCGTCAACTCATCATGTAACTAACAAACCATCAATGCAGTCGATGCCATGTACACAGCGACATTCCAAGGTACAGTAGCCAATTGACCAAAATCGAACATGTATAGCGTGCAACCTCCATTTTGGACCAGACATATCCTTCTGAGGCATGACACAAATTGTAGTGGAGAGGCACTTCTTGTTGAAAGATCCCACAGAGCTGCTGGCAGTTTCCTGCCTTCCTTGTCTGACAGGCATACACCAAAAGCCATGCACAACTTTCCCAGTGGTGTTCCCCAGAAAGGGTTGTTACTCTTGACGGCAGTTATCCCCAGGACTGCTAGAACAGATTTGATGCCACTGAGGTTGAGCATGTCATCCCCAGCTGGCAGGGTATACTCATTCTCTGAGGCAACAAAACCATAGAAATTCTTCAGAATTTCTAGTACCTCATACTTCACCTTGTCAAGTTCTCCCAAAACAGTAGCATACAAATGTCCTGAGGATTGGGAATGTCTTGTGTTCACTGCTCTTTCCACGGTCACTGAATGGCTCAGCCCAGCATGGAGGGAGGGATGAGGAGATGGAGATGGGTGTCTGCTAGCAGGACTTTCATCCACATCTTTGTCATCAGAGGAGTCAGGATCCTCATCCCATGCTTCACAACAGTTCCATTCATTGCAGAAGGAATCGTATTGTTTCTGCTTGGAACTATATTCTCCGAGTGTCTCTTCGTGATCGGCTTTCTGGACAGACCTCTGAATAAATTTTGATGGGTCATCAAAGTCCCATTCCCATACGTATATGATGGCAGATTTCATGGGCTTGATACCCTCGTGATTTTCTCGTCTCTGTTGTTCCAGTGGTGTTTCTTTCAGTTTACGCTTAGTATGAATAGCCTCATGCTGTGCAGACTATGCATCCAACACAGTGCGTCCTGATGGATTGTGCACACAAAAATTCCCGCACTTCGAAAGATAGACACTAGGACCCGTGGGTGCCGTGTCTGGGTTGACATTTTTGGTGGAGGTGGCATGTGTTTGATATGGTATGATCTCTTCATTGAAGGAAGGAGGGCTGGTGGGTGCAAAGGGAAGTTTGCCATTGTCATGATAGGAATCCCACATGAAATCAGCAACAGGAGTCGCTGCCAACTGGGAGCTGCCTGCAAGTGAGGAAGCAACATGGGTCTGGGGCACTGTAGGGGAGATCTAGGTGGTGGCCCCCTGAAGAATCTCTGGCGAAGGAGTTACCAAATTGAATAGTTGGCTTTCATGGGATTGCAACACTTCTCTGGGTCCCCAACAGTACCAAATGGGTACACCCAACTGTGTGAACCATGTTGCAGGGGGTTGTGTGGGCTGATTGTCGGGATTGTGGAGGTAAACTCCCACTCGGTCCACATCCCAGATCAGCTGGAGCAATGGGGCCATCCTGAAATTGTCCCACAATGTCATCCCGCTCCGCCATTGCACCAATTGCACAAACCAACTCGGAGGAGACAACCCATTGACATGCTTAGGGTCATCAGGAACCTTTGTGGTCATCCAGAACAACAAACCGATCCACATGGAGAACCAGTCTTGACCATGTCATGTGTGGTACAATGACAGTTCTTCCATATCATGGTCTTTCACATAATCCCACATGTATGGCTGGTAAGGACGTATATAGCTCAAGTTATTCTTCTGTCCCAATATGTCCGCTACTTCCTAAAGGAGTTTGTTGACTACTAGCCACTGTGCAGAGAGTGCTTTTTGCAGTGTAAACTTGTGGTCATTGCCCACAGGAATGGACCTGGGGGTCATGGCAAGGTCCTCCAATAAGGCACCATTCCAACAGACCAGTTTGGGTACAAACACGAGCCATTCCGTGGAACCAAACCACCAATTGGGCTCCTGGAAATCATCCGCAGTAGTTGTACCAAACTGTCTGATACAAGTTGGGTCTAGCCCTAGTGGAACAGGTGGTTTCCTCTCACTGTTTGGAGAGAAATAGATAACACCGTCAAGTATCCAAGCCTTGCCGAGCATGCCTGCTACTACCAGAGTTGAACTGATTTAGAGTGTGTAAGTTCCCGGGACACCCAGGAAGCTCTGCTGTGGTTAGGTCAAATATACTGTTTCAGGAGAACTCTGAAAGTAGTAGTAGACCCGTAGGAACGAGACGATCGAAGGCTAAGAGGTGGTTGGAAGACGTAAAGAGAAAATTGGACAATGACCACTATTTCAGGTGATCCCTGAAAGTAGTGGCAGACACTACAGGTAGTCGAGAGGTAGTAGTGGTTGGGAGACAAAAGGTTGGAAGACGTAATGGACAAGGTTGATCCAATCAAACTTGACAACATTTATATCATACCCCTTCTCTCTGCTATTTTTCTCTTGAACTCACTCACCATGTCGAAGGCCTTCAACCAGACGTGCTGGATTTTCCAGCACTTTCTTAATCTCACACTGGGCCTCCCAGTGTCCACACACAATCCATCTGTTGCACACTGGGCCTCCCAGTGCCCACACTTAACACTGTCCACTGTACATACATGAGCTGCTAGGGTTCCTCTGGCACTCACACTCTTCACGCTGTCCACTGTACATACCTCTGCTTCACATGCTTACGCCCATGCTGGGCTTCCCAGTGTCCACATATTCCCTATCATGCACTTGTTTGCTCTGTTGCAGTATCTGAACATAGGGTAGCCAATTCCCAACACAATGACCAGGGTCCAAGTCCACGTAATACTTGGTGCATTGAAGTCATATGTATGAACATTCCAACCAAACACCTCCGATGACACTGTCAAACTGACCTACGACTGCTGCCACAGACCCAATCAGTGAGATGGTGGAGTTCAGGTGTTGGCTAGAATCTCAATGTCGGCTGGCTCGGATTTGGTCAAGTATGAGATCAGAAAGGTATGTCTAACTCATTGAACAGGCCGCGCAATACTAATGCTCTCTTCAATTTTATGTAAACTTGGTCTGGCCGTGAATACACAGGGGTCAGTTCCATTCATTGCTTCAATGCACCTCAGCTAGTGGAGCTTGTAATGCAAGCACTCGAGACTGAGGAAGTGTATAGGGATATAGACGCTCAGGATACCCTTCGAGGGCTCAAATGCTCTCATTGCAATGTTGGGACAGAATACATGGCCGACTCAACCATCAAAGTGGCTCACGACGACCAATCACCGCAAAATGACAACCTATGTGGCCCACGGCCCCGTAAAAATGCAGGCTCACATTGTCAATATATGGAATGCAAGAAGGAGGCTCAAGCATGCATAGGCACCTTGTCAAGTCTAGGGTCAGACAACACTCTTCCCTCTATCGCAGGGGTGAGTGCGACCCTTGAAATGGGCATTGAGCTTGCAACTCAGCAAGTCCAGCGAGGCAGTTACTACACCATACATCAAGCTGTGTCTATGTATGAGCACCTGTCCCTTTGCCACCACCTTGACCAAGGCTACAGGCTAGTTAAGTGGAATGGTGAGTGAATGCATTTCGTATGTATCTACCTTCGTTCATCCTTAAACAGGACAGACTCCTATTCCATTACTAGACGACCAGAGGAAGGTCATAGGAGTTTTGGCTGGGCGTTCCCAGGATGACAGTTACATGCAGTACTGCCACGAAGTATACCATACTATGATGGATCGTGTGGATGATGTGAAATTCCCAAACAAATTACGATTCCATCATCGAGAACAATATCGTACTGCGGATATAGGAATCACTTACTCCCAAGGTATGCAACTCACCAGGAACTTACATATAGATCTGGACATTGGTCAGATCTCCTGGGATTTATTCACATCTCAGGCTGGCAGACATATTATGGGATTCAGTGATAGTAAGTCCATTACCTTTGCATTGCCGATGCACTCTGACCCAATTTACGCACAGGTGAATTCCGAAAGTGGGCACCCCACCTGCACAACTACTACAAGAGCACAATGGACCGCCTTGTGGCAGATCCACGATTCAAGGATCTCCAGCATATCTCTGATCACAGTGTTTTTGCCTGCTCCTCATCCAACTATGGCCCAAATGCATTCACAGTTCCTCATTGTGACAGTATGAATATGGCATTTGGCTGGTGTGCAATTGTGGTCCTGGGTAATTTTAACCCTGAATGAGGTGGACATCTCATGTTGCATAAGCCCCGCCTAGTGATTGAGTTTCCAGCTGTGTCGATGATCCTTGTTGCATCTGCTGTGATAATGCACAGCAATGTTCCGGTCGAGCAAAATGACACACAGGCATCACTCACATTTTATTCACCCAAGGGGCTTTTCCATTTTGTTGAGAACAGCTTGCACACCAAATCACAGTTTGAGGCTGCCAACCTTGAGGGCTTTTATGAAATGCAAAGGAAAAAGGTCATGCGGTGGCAGTGGGGACTTAGCCAATATAGCAGAGTTGTGGACTTAGGGCTATCTAAATGAGATGATATTATGGTGGAATATGGATACTAGACATGCCCTTGTAGTGTAGCTACCATGGATAGAGTAAAATGGGATATATTGGCTCATCATCTTCAAAAGACACCAATACTTGAGCCACCTTCTCCTCATCTTCAGTGTCAGAATCACCATTCAGATTGTCATCGAGAATGTTATCTTCATGGTTGTCCATAGTATCCAGTTGTGCCATCTCCTGAGGTCCTGGGGCTCAGGTTGAGTAATGTGCATACAGGAATAGTGACAAAGTCTTATCCAGACTGTGGCCCTCATTGATACCACCCATATAGTAATGCTTTTTGTGGTATGGTAAGTCTTGCTGACCAGCCATGAGCTCATAGGGTGTGGTTTGTTCAATGTCATCAAATCGACAGTGCTGTTGGATCCAATGCTCTATGAGGTCAGAAAGGGCATCTATATGCTGGAATCCGACATGCATCATGTGGTAAATTGACCAAATGTTGCTTCGTGTTATTGCTGGCTGGCCAATTTGGTTGTACAGACCATGGGCAAAGGCATGAAAGTCTGAGGGAACCAATTGAAAGACTGGATTGTCGGGGTCTGCATATAGTTGCCGTGCTTGAGCCACGGCCTCAGGCTGTACGATGACCTACCAAGAATCAGTTAACAGTCCTTTCTGTTCTCCAGACGGCACACACTTTGAAATCCAATGCTTGATAGCGATGTGGCCAATAGTAGATGTCTTTGGGTGGACCATGTGGTAGGATTTTGTGCTTGTCACACTGTTTCTTGGAGAGGTTAATCCTTTTGGCATAGGTGTTGAGTTCTACTTGCATCCACGGTACAAACAGAAATCGAAAAAGGAGGCTGTCATATATCATATGAGCCTGCAGTGCGATTTCAGAGCTGATGTACTTATCAAGGACCACATTGGCATCATATAAGCCTCTGTCAACACCAGATTGTAGCAACTGCTCAAAACTGGGGGAAAAGCAATGCCTTATCTGAGACCATGCTATCTCCAGTGAAATGTTTTTCTTTTTGCACATCCAGCAATGCTGAAGGGTTCCAACTAGGCTAGGGTCGTGTACCTGATGGAGAAACGTCTGTGCATTGGCAATTCCGAAGTTTTCTGTCCCAGGATCACTCTGGGTAATGAGAAGAACATCTGTGGGCAGGTAAGCCCAGCAATATGTCATGAGCAGTGCTTGGGTACTCACATCCACTGTTTTGAATGAAATCCAGATAGTATGTATTACAACCTTAGTCTAGGACTCAGGTTGCAAGTCTTTGGATAAAGACAAAGAAGTAGAGAGAAGAGAAAGGGATGATACAATTGGTAAAGTGTAAGGAATACATCAAGTATTACTACACTTTATATACTAGTGGTAAGAGCTAAGAATAAGGGAGCAGAGTAAAGGAGTCATAGGGGACGAGTAGAACAAGTCAGTAAGAGTACAGCCATAAGGGATAAAACAAGGGGATGAAACAGATACATAGGAATGATAAATGTGACAGGCGCATGATAGGAATGTACTGTCTATCTATAGTTCATAACAGTATGCACAGATCAGATGCGGATCTCGGTTGGTCCACCACACCTTAATCCATAGTATGTAGCCAGAGAACGGATCAACTCCTGTATAGAGACATAGTCCAAACTCCTTCCACTTATCATATTGGTCAATGGCCAGGATATCATTGACCCCAGCGGCCCAGAATTGACGACGCTGGAGTCTCCCCATCTTGCGCTGGCACACTAGTTCCAGTTCGTACTTCTGGAAATATAATATGATGACTGACCTGTATTTAGATAGAGATCAGCCCCAATACTGCAGCCGTGTCTCATAGCGTACCTCAGCACAGACATACCATACTCGACAAAGAGGAGAGCAGCTACATCCTGAGCACTAGCGGCTGGGAACCACTTCCGAATATCAAGCATAGCAGGGTCTATGCTTTCAGTGGTGTGGTCTTGCTTCCTGATGCAAATCAAACCCATCTCTTCTCTCATCTTGTGGAACTTATTAAGACTGATAGGCCTGTCGTGAGGGTTAATACATTGGATAATTTTGGCCCATACCCCAATCCATATTGTGAGCGATCGATGTGTTCATTGAGAAAGAGTTGGAGGATCTCTTTGTCAGTCTTTTTCATCTCCCAGTATTCCTGTATAAAGGGTGCGATATCGTCCAGGAGAGCTGATTATAGGGACATCAGCTTAGTTGCGCAGGATATTAGTTTAGATGCATATGGTTGGGCTTCCACTGGTTGCCTATGGTTGTGATCAGTTGGAGGACCCAATGGAAAAGTGCATTTGTGAGGACTTAGGGTTGATTGTTACAACTATACAGGAGGCTGACTAATACTTGACAATATTTTGTGTACCCATAGTCTGAAAAACCTCGCTTGTCGGCCTGTCCCCTTTTTTCCTCGCCTGTCTATCTGTTTTGTGCTATGTCTGAAATCTCTGCAACTGTGGTTTTCAAGTCTTTTACAGCTGAAAGAAGATCTGCTGAGGGAGAAATGTGCAGCTCTTGTCATCAAGCACTCCCAGTCTACTCAATGATGAAATGGGTTGGTAACAAAAAACCTGGTCATCCAGGAAGGTGGCTATGCCTTGCATACTATGGCAGGGCCCTGGGAGATCCCAAGTCGATGGTGATATGCTCTTCCACCAGAGTTCGTGCTGATGGTAAGGACAAATTTGGTTCAAACACTTTCACTACTGACTATGGTATGTAGGTCCTGCAAAATTGCCAATGTCAAGTAGTAGTGGTATTACTTTACCTGATCCAGTGGAGATCAGGAAGGCCGTCAACGCATCACAGCGAGGTTAGGAAACTTTTTCTCCTTGGGGACAGATACTGATGCTGAACCATAAACAGGTACTTCCGGCGGTGGAAGCAGGGTGGTGCTATGCCTAATATAGGGATGGTTGCAGCTTTCCAAGGTATCAGCATCCCTGGCCCTATACACCCTCCTCAAGTCAATTTGCAAGCAGTGATACCTTTTGGATATACACCAAATTACATGTCATACCCCGATCACTAGCAAAGGTGGGCTCAGGCAGCTCAAAGTAGATTGGTTATGGGGCAGGGTGGAATTACAGCTTTGATGGATTGAGTTCCCATCTTGGCTGTAGCATACATCATCAACAGCTCCAAAAACAGTGAATTGATATCAGTGAGTAGGCTGTGCTCAAGGATAATATGTGACCTTCTAAGCCAACACCAGGGTACTCAAGAAGGAAATGCCATCACATTCAATGTGCTCCCTAATGACATTGTGCACACTGTCATCAACACACTGAAGAAAAACCTGTATAAGATATGTGCAGGGTATCCCTTTTTGTGGGATAAGATGAGCATCTGTGAAAATGGGCTTATGAGGGATTTGCGTCGTGTGGACCTAGTTCCCCAAGATCAGCCTTATTTTTGGGGCTGTGAGGATCAACTGTTCAAGTCAAAGAAAATTAAAGGGGCAACAATTCGTACTGGTGCAAAAACTGGTGTCCAGTGTGAATTTCGCTTGGAGATCCCAAACGTCCAGTGGCTGGCAGCACAAGAGTTTGTTGAAAACCAGATGTTGGATACTGATCGAGAGTTGGACACTGATAATGTATGTTAATCTTCTAATACTCCTACTGGTATTAACTTAAACTATGGTATGCTCCTTAGGGTCGTAAGGCACCCTTTCAAGAGTTTGGTTGGAGTCAAGGACAAAAGAGCTGGTGGAGCTTAACAAAGCCAAGGATGGTGGACATAAAGTAAGTCCTATATGTACCTATAGTTAAATATGGAGTTTCTGATAGGTTCTTAAGCAGTCATTGGTCCAGGCAGGCCCTGTGAATTAGAAGTGCTCTATGGTAGAGGGTGATACTAGAGTAAGAGATCCAGTATTGGCTAAGTGGCTGGCTAATGAATATTTCACAGACCATAGATGTTTCCAGCAAAAAGAAAATTTCCAAATATAGTCGACTATTTACCGAAACAACTGGTCGTGGAATGCCACACTTCCCAATCCAGTTGGCAAGTGAATCCAGTGACACAGACGACTTAGAACCAAGGCTAAGTATGGCTTATACCGCTACAAGGGCCTTCGAGTACTATAACTCCCTCAACTCCACCTCTGATGAGCTTGTGTCTCCAGCAGCTCTGGCAACCCCCAAAAAGACTTTGCTGGTCAAGGCTGTGACAACGCCCAACATAGAACCCTTGGTAAAAGATATCAAGATGATTGCCAGTCATATTAGGCTTGGTGATAGCACATCAGAGGTGGATCATCATCGAGGTTAGTTGATTCTGTACGTGGTAAATTACATACTGATATGTTACTTTATTAGTTGTAACTTTTCGAATGGAACAGGTCCAAGTGTGGACTATTGACTGACTCTCTTAGACGGACTTGATCATCAAGAAGCTGGAGCCATTCTCAGTCCTTATTGAGAAGGCTAGTCTGGGTTTCTTACTTTATGATCTATGCAACATACTGGGCCAGGGTGGCATGAAGATTGCAATCAAGGCCCTACTTCAAAACTGTTCTGTCCTCGATGGTAGCAAAGATAAGACTGTCACTCTCAAACGTCCTATTCTCAAGGTGTCTACAAAAAAACCGAGAGCTATAAAGGCTATGGAGCCCTTTGGGGCAGCAGTTCAGCCGTTTGCTCTATTTACATCAGCTGATGAGTATTGCAAAGTAGAGAAGGAGGCAAGGCAGTTGGGTTGGGCATACTGTCTGCTGGATGTCACCTATGCCTTTATCAATACTCATGTGAAGAAATAACAAGAGGCACCACCCTTTATCATTCCTCGTTTGCAGTTTGTGGATGCAGCAATAGCAATGGCTCTGAAGGAGAAGACAGTTTCTTGGGTTAAGGTTGGGAACAACAATGAAGGTCAAGGTTCCATGATGTATCTACTGGAAGAATATATTGATACCTGTAAGGGAACATTTATGAAGTATGTTCACAATGGGTCCTTGGAACTATTGCCTGGTCTTTCACTGGAGGAGCACTATATTGCAGATTTTCTTTGCTTTACCCAGCATGTGCAGTACAGGGTTACGGGAGGAATGGCATTTGTCTCCGATTATTAGGGTAGGTATTTTCCCTCTATACTCAGGTTGATGTTATTAACATGGGATCAGGTGGAGGCAAATTTTTGCTAACAGACCCACAAATTATGACTCACCTGTAAGTGCCCTATCATATATGATGAATGTAACAACTAAATAGATGCCCAGAGATCTGGGAGAGCATCTTTTTGGAGATGGGAACATTGGGCATATGGTAGAGCTCTTTCCTCATAATCACAAATACAACAAATACTGTGAATGGTTTGCTCTTCGGGACTTGTAGTTCAGTATACTAAAATGGCGTATAATCACACATATGCCCTCACTCAAAAATATAATATATTTTGTATTCTAGATAGAAGCATATGTATGAGAGTATATGTATGCGAACTTGGGTTGGCAGATATACTGGAGCATGTAGCAAGATCAAATACTGTTGAGGAAATAACCATAATGAGTTGTTTGCTGGGGACAGCAGTAAACGCAGTAGGAGAGAATGTAAGGTCTACTCACCGAGATAATAAGCTTCTATCTGATACCTGTAGAAAGGTAATTTGGATAGACAGATATTATTGATAAAGGGGTTGGTGTCAGAGGTGTAGAGGTCAAAGTCGAGTAAGTCAATACTAGTGTTGCACTCAAAGAGATAGGCAATGATGAAGAGGTTGTTCGATTGAACAAGATACAGAACTAGGTCTGCTACATGGGGTTTATATACATATTGAAGTATAGGCGAGTCATACTACATAAAATACTAGGAATACATAGAATGTTCCTTATGACTCCTTTTAACTGCAGCGTAGTGCCTGCAGAGTACTGTAGAACATAGTATACTAGTCATTGGTACTATGTAAAATAATCTATCAAGTACTTATGACTCTAATCACATGTAGAGCAACTCATAGAAAGTTACTACAGATTGAAGTTACTAGAAAGTAACAGATCAGTCTATTATTAGAATAATAACTTCATAATCTATTTCTAGAATATGTCCAAAACTTCAACACTCCTCCTTGCTCTGTATTGATATAGAGTTTTTAATTACTCAAACATCAAGCCAAGGCAAGGTTAGAATAGATTGAATTTAATTTTGTTTAAATTCTTTGTGAGAATATCG
This sequence comes from Chlorophyllum brunneum, assembly GCA_963576785.1. Lineage (NCBI taxonomy): Eukaryota > Fungi > Basidiomycota > Agaricomycetes > Agaricales > Agaricaceae > Chlorophyllum > Chlorophyllum brunneum. Next base: position 388,028 of record OY756146.1, on the reverse strand, counting down.
GCAGGATTTTCCGTGCCTTTCACAGAGAATATTTCAATCTTTCCTTCTTCTACCAAATCACGAATGTAATGGTATTTGACATCAACATGTTTCAATTGTTTTTCTGTTACTGGATTTTTGGCCCAAAATATTGAACCCTCATTATCACCGAAGAGATAAGGGGCCAATGATCGGATACCAATTTCTTCCAACAAATTGATAGTCCAAACAAATTGTCGACTGCAATCTGACAAGGCCATATACTCGGCTTCACTGGAAGATAATGCGACAGTTTTCTGTTTTCTACTTAACCAAGCAATAGTTCCGCTGGCTAATAAACAGAAATATCCAGTTACAGATTTACAACTAATTGGATCACCAGCCCAATCAGAGTCAGAAAAAGCATTAAGGCCTTGCATAGAACTTCCATTATAGGTAATTCTATATTTGTGAGTAGCATTAAGATACTTTAGCAAATGTAAGCCTGCACTATAATGCACTTTAGTTGGGTTGGTCATATGTTGTGATAACTTGATAGTGGCAAAAGCTATGTCAGGCCTACTGCCTATCATTAGATACATAACTGATCCTACTAACTGTTGATACCTCTTTATGAAGTCAGATGTTGCTTGTCCTGTATTGGATTCAAAGATAAATCCATTTGGTAATGGGATTTCTTCTTTTTCAATTACTTTAAATTGATCAAGAACTTTTCCTAGATAATCTATTTGGTCTAGGGTAATTGATTGGTTTATAGGATTTTGCGAAATTTTCATGCCAAGAAACTTGTTGGTTGGACCAAGGTCTTAGCATTCCCATTTCTTCATAAAGAGTACTCGCTTCTCTCATAGAAGTCTAGAGCCTCTGATTCCAATGAACATTGAATCATCTACATAGACTAGAGCTATAATAAGCTCTTTGGTTTCAGGGTCATAGTAATAATAGACTCCAGCATCTAGTTTGGATCAGACAAATCCTAGGTCAGTCATTGACTTAGTCAATTCCTTCCACCATTGTTGTCCAGATTGCTTTAGTCCATAAATGGCTCAGTTTAATTTCCAAACCAAATTACCACGACCTGTATTGAAACCTTCTGGAAGTTCCATATAGAGTTCTTCATCCAATTTTCTGTAGAGATAAGCAGTTTTAACATCTAAACTGAGCATTTCCCAATTGTTGAGAGCAGTGACTGCAAATATAAGTCATGCTGTCTCATAATGGACTACTGGTGAAAATAGTTCATTGTAATCAATTCCCTCTATCTGAGAGAATCCTTTAGCTACTAGTTGAGCTCGATATCGACCATCTGATTTGGGTGTAAAGACCTATCTATTTTTGACAGCTTTTCTTCCAAGCAGAAGTTTAGCTAAGTCATAAACATGTCTTTCTTTGAGTGATTTTAACTCTTCTAAGCATGCTTTCCACCATTTAGATTTCTCTTCTGATGGTAGTCGATCTAGATCCTTGAAAGAAATAGGAACTAATGGTGATTCGACTTTTTGAGTGCACAGATAATCGATCATCCCTACTCTGCCTTCTCTGCATAAGTCTTCTATTATAGAAGCTTCATGCTGAGAATGTCTATCAATTATTCCAGGTTTGGAAGCCTCTGATCGAATTTGTCTAACAAGTCTACCTGTAGAACTTGTTAATTTTGGCTTAGGAGGTTGAAACATCTCATATTCCTGGAGTATTTTGGTTGGATGCTTTGTAGAACCATAGAAGTTTCCTGGACGTTCAGGTACTTTTCTGGTTCTTTGTGGTCTCTGAGGTATTTCAGGAACTGGTATTTGATCCAAGTGACCTCGTGGTACAGAAGGACCAGTATCCCGATCATCTTCGACAGGTGAATAGGGTATGAATGGTTGTACATCCGGATCATCTCTTTGAGAAGGCGGATGGTTCGAACCTTCAGGGTGATTGGGTGGATCAGCATATGATAACCCATCACTGTCATCGTCTTCTGGTGTTTGTGCTTCTCTTGGTGAAAAGAGAACATTTTGCACAATACTATCCCACTCCTCCTGAACATCTGTATCAATGTTTGGGGCTTTTCCCTTTCCTTTATTCTTTTTAGGTTCAGGAAAAGGAGTTGGAATTCGTCCATGAACAGATCTATAAGTCCTATCTTCCGGAGAACCTTCGGGAGAAGTTCGGGGTATAGGACTCGGTGGTCTATCAATAGGTAAACCAGTAGACGGATCTGGAGCATGGAAGACGATTACTTCCAAAGGTGTGCTTCGAGAAGTAGAAGATGATGGTTGGTTCATCCGTTCTTCTCGTCTTTTCCCAATACATTTAGGGAAGTGTTCTTCGCTAAATACAGCTGTTGGAGATGTATAGATTACATTTCCATTTAGGTGCCTCATGAAACAATAGTTTTTCCTATCAGATGTCCAACCAAGGAAAATCATGAGTTCTGACTTCACTGTCAGTTTATTGTCTCTTATCTCTTTTGGGAAAAAGACATAAGCACTGTAGCCAAAGACTCTCTCTTTGGAGATGTCTGGAATCTTCTGATTCAACACTTCATAAGGTGTTTTCCACATGAGCCATGATACCAGTGTTTTATTATAGATATGTATTGCATGATCTATAGAAAATTCCCACCAACTGTCAGGAATACAAGCATGATGCCTTATGGCTTTTGCTTTATCCATTAGAGTTCAGTTCAAGTGTTCCACTTAACTGTTCTGTTGGTGTATATGTGGTGCACTGGTCTCATGTATAATCCCTAATGAGTGCAAATGAGATTGCAACTTGTCAGTTGCATACTCTCCTCCTCTATCAGTGCAGAAATATTTTAATTTAGTCTCGTATTAAGTCTGAATTAGTGCAATGAAATTTTTCATTTCTTCTACTGCTTCTGATTTCTTATGAAGGAAGTGAATCCATCTATGAGAGGAAAAGTTGTCCATTATGGTCATGACCCATTTAAATTTATGGTAAGAAAGAATTGGAAGTTCAACTAAATCTGAGTGAATTCTTTCGAATGGATGCTTTGCGTGTGTAGGGTTCTCTCTAAAGGGTTTCTGGTGCATCTTTCCCTTGGCACAACCGTCACAGACTGGTTTCTGCTCAGGAATCTGCACCAGAGTAAACCCAATCGTATTTTTCTCAAAGTGATTGAGGATATGATTAGAGGGATGTCCTAATCTCGCATGTACAACTTTGTAGCCAACGATCAGATCCACAGTCATAGCTGCTTGTTCCGAATGTACAATTTTGGTATTAACAAAATGTAAAGTAGTGTTATGACTTGCTGAAGGATATGCTTGAAGAATAGCATTTTCCTTGCTATTAACTACTACTGATTCATTGGTATCTGTTCTAACAGTTTTGCCATCTTGGCATAACTGTCCCACTGACATTAGTTGTTCAGAGGTTCCTTTTAGAAGGAAGACTAGATATATTAATATCTGCATTGGTTGAATACTATTAGTCTTTCTATTATAGACTCTATGCTTAAGCATAACTGTGCCAAGACCAACTGCATTAAGGTAGGGATCTTGTGCTCCTACTGTTTTAATGGGGATAGAAACTTCTAATTTTTCGAAGTTGATAAAGTCTTCTGCATAAGGGATATAATGACATGATACCCCTGAGTCTAATAACCAAATGTCGCTATATTCTTCTAGTGGCATTATATTTTGATCATTGCTTAGCGATCAAGATCTTATTTGATCCGGTACTCTTAAATACTGATTGGGCATGCATGTTGAGAAGCAAGAAAATTGAGAAGTGTTAAAACACTTCTCATTCATCTATTCACATGTATCAACATAATTATGGGATCCTAAAGATCCCGATAGTGTATTCAAATGCCTGGCCCCCGACATCCCTTTCCCTTGCCTTTGCCCTTCTTCTTGTGAAGTCGGCCAGTCAGCATGTTGGTGACAGGACTGTGTATCAGGGTTAGTAAGAGTATCTGAGATCGAATTGATCATGTACCCAGCTCCTCCCTTCTTCTTGAAGTCGCTTCCATAGTCAGTCAACGAAAGTCCGAGAGACACCTCAGATTGAGGTGCCAAAGCAAAAGATTTGGACTTTGGAGACTTCAGAAGAGGCCCAGAAGAGGGTCCTACAATGTTCGCAGGGTTCCTGGGGTCACGGATGTTGTAGGTGACATTCTGAGCCGGTGCCATGAGGTTGTTGACCTCCTTTTTGCTTTCGAGCTGCTTGAAGGCTTCATCTACCAACACTGTAAGTGTGGCAGATTGCCTATAAGTGGTTTTTACTTTCTGAGTAAGAGAATATTTCTTACTTTGAAAGCGCTCCATAGGAGGGGAGGCCCGAGAAAGAGGAGGGAACTCCTCATTGTAGGTCCTAACAGCTGGAGCTACTATTTCCTCTGGAGGAGGAAGGTAGAATGGCTGAACCTCTCCAGGTTCAAGCAAGTCACCCCGGGTGATGGAGTCCATGCTTGGGATCTTTACCACATGGTACATAGCCAAATTAATTTTTGTCCCAAATTTGGGAGAAACCAATAAGGTATATGGCAAACCAAGGGGTAAAAGAAAGGAAAAGCAGACACGAGTCACATTAATATTGGGGTTATTATGCTTTAGGAACCATTTACTCACCCTCGTGTGTCCCTCACAGGTACAACCTGGGGGATGACCAGAAGAAATGGAGGGTGCACCGGGTGGTATCACTGATTGTTCTTGTTGGGCACAGGGATGAGAGATCTCATGCATTCTTCAATCATAGCAATCAAGAGCATGTTTCTTTGCCATTTGCATGGGTGAAAGACCAGTGACGCAGTCACGCCAGATGATCACCTATTGGATCTGCAGTGAGTTTTTGAGTAGGGCAGTGAAACATAAGTTTCGTGCTTCAGCATGCACCTTTTTCTCGAGCTCAGCACAAGCGTTCTCTCATGCCTGCTGGACCTTCTTGGGGTTAACCCAAGTAACAGGCTTAGGTCTTTCACTCACTAAAACATGAGTGGTTGGAGGAGCGGGAGCAGGAGTGGGTTGAGGCATGTCCATGCGCCTCATCAGGTCAAAGGGGATCATTCCCAGACCTGTGAAGTGATGGACTGCTGGTTCCGTGGCAGTGGCAAAGCCCGCCATGGCTTCTGCCATGTGGGCCTGTGGTTTACCCTAGTGTTTCTTGGGCTTCTTCTTCTTCTTCTGGACATTAATCCAGGTAGGAGTAGGAGGAGAAGGCTGAGGGGGCTGCCCACTCAGATTGGCAGGGTGGCAAGGTCCTCTCGCAGGCTGGGCCCTGGTATTGCCTCCAGGGTGGAAGTGGTTCCAAGGTGGTCCAGGGCAAGTCCTGGCGAAGTTGCCCTGAGGGCGAGCTTGGTAGTTAGCAGTGGCAGCGAAAGATGCTTGCTGGTTAGACATATTAGGTCTGGATCCTTCATGTCTTGACCACTCAGCATTTATAGCCTACTGAACTACCTCCCAGGTCATATCTACAACATCATGATTATTCGCCAATATTGTTTGTGCCATAGCATTCCAATCAGGTGGTAGTGCGTTCAAAGCAATTATCGCGCCAAGAACTTCTGGCAATTTTACTTTAGCTGTTTCTAATTGAGAAGCCATTGTTCTCAATTCAGCTAGATCTATTGCTAGATCTTGATTCCCTGAGATGCACTTTCACAACATTCTCTGGAGGATTGAATATACCGCAGTGGGAGAAGGTGTCCCAAAGTGGGTTTTCAAGTCATTCCAGAGGAATCCAGAAGCATCATGCCCATGGAGTAATAAGGAATCAGGTAAAGTGCCATTAATAACAGCCAATGCCTGACCTTGAAGTTGATCTCTCCTTCTATCCTCCTCCATTAAGGCAGTGGTATTTTTAGGGGAGAGATCCTGATCTGTCACAGTCCATCCTGACTGGTCGGAACCAGTGACAGATATGAGGGTCAAGGCATCCTGAAGCCTTCTAGACCAGAACGCATAGTTCTTAGGCCCATTGAGCTTAGGCAAACCAGAGACGATATTATTAGTAGATACAATATCTTCGTCGAGTGTATTTCTTTCTAGAAGAAAATTCTCGTATCAGCAATGATCAAAATGCAAGGATAACTCTGTCAGGTAAAGCCCTATCATCCTATCTCTGTTAGAGGGGATGATAATGGTTTAACCATTGGTAAGGCTACCAGGGCCCATAACCTGTTGAGGAAACAACCATAACAAGTTGTTTGCTGGGGGCAGCAGTAAACACAGTGGGAGAGAATGTAAGGTCTACTCACCAAGATAATAAGCTTTTATCTGATACCTGTAGAAAGGTAATTTGGATAGACAGATATTATTGATAAAGGGGTTGGTGTCAGAGGTGTAGAGGTCAAAGTCAAGTAAGTCAATGCTAGTGTTGCACTCAAAGAGATAGGCAATGATGAAGAGGTTGTTTGATTGAACAAGATACAGAACTAGGTCTGCTACATGGGGTTTATATACATATTAAAGCATAGGCAAGTCATACTACATAAAATACTAGGAATACATAGAATGTTCCTTATGACTCCTTTTAACTGCAGTGTAGTGCCTGCAGAGTACTGTGGAACATAGTATACTAGTCATTGGTACTATGTAGAATAATCTATCAAGTACTTATGACTCTAATCGCATGCAGAGCAACTCATAGGAAGTTACTACAGATTGAAGTTACTGGAAAGTAATGGATCAGTCTATTATTAGAATAATAACTTCATAATCTATTTCTAGAATATGTCCGAAACTTCAACAAATACTACAGGACATCCGGAAGTATTCTCTTGTGTGTGACGGGGTGACACACAGCCAGTTTTCTGTGTGTCACACGTGACATAAATATGACCAATGTTGTCATGTGTACCGTATTTGGAGGTGTAGTCACATTGTACCTTAATGGTTCCTTTTTTGGTAGTTGTTTGCGGGGTCCTGTCATAAGTCTTGGCAGCAAGGTGCTCCGGCTTTCCATACATCATGACCAGTGCTGAGTCCACCCCCAAGCCGGTACGTACTAACACAGAGCAAGTATTGGTGATCCGCTTATGATATTCTGATAGCGATCCCGCTCTGAGGCTTCATCTTCATCAACAGAAACTCCCCGACAAGTGAGTTGATATGAGTAGGACTTGTGCCGTCTGAAGTTGAGCTGATATCCATACGTAGACCGTCTCAAATTGGAACACAGGGCCTGTCGATATGCTGCCAGAAGGATGGGCTGAATGCGAGAGCCACTGGCACTATGGCTGGCCAGTCACCGGGAACATGCTTTACAACATGCTCACGACCCACTTCGGCCTGACCAAGGACTCCCTAGATGATGCAGATCTTTTCTTAGGCGCTTCTCTTGCCCGCACCTACCTCAGGCATCGCAGTGGCTGCCTCGACCTGCGCATGCTCTATTGCAAAGCCGACGAACAAGCTGAAACCGCAGGGCAAGTTTTTCTTCGGAACGATAAAAAATTAGTGCAGGTTCTTACGATGACTTGCACTGCTTCCAAGCGCCTGCTGAAACGGTGGGCCACCAAGGAGCAGTACGAGTACCTGATGCCAATGCTGGGTGAACCTAGGTGGTTTGAGGACTGTTTCACGAAGAAAGAATTCAAATTTTGAGCGCGCACACGTGACCTAAATGGGTGATGTTGCGTCGAACGCGTCTGATCAACGCCAAACGAACATGAGCAGACCTTCACTGGAATTTCAGCGAGAACAGGAACGACTGCTCGCAACCTCAAAACACCTCAAATCTCAGCTTGAACAGACGAATTCCAAACTTCGTCTAGTCCAGAACCCCATCGAATTCAACAACCTCGACTCTGAGGAATCCGGCGTCGATTTCGAGGATTCCGAAAACAGGGACCCAGCTATTATATCGACGAACCTTGTTGCCCAGATAGTGCGGATTGTTTGTACAAACTCATACAACAATGCTGACCTGCCCCGATAGGAATTTCTCCGAAAGCTCAAATTCCAATATCTCGAGCAAAATGCCAAAGATCGTTATGTCAAGTCTATCGTTAGTGATATAGATGATGCTCCCATCGTCACCGCAGACGATGTCAAAGAGTTGAACGCTACCAACGAGGAGAAAAAAGCAGAACTCAAAGCAGCCAAAACAACGTTGGCCGAAGTGCATCACAACATACGCACTCTTACACCTCTCGTCCAAAAGGATTACGACAAAACCAAAGCTGCAATAGAAAAAGCCACCACACTTGCTCAGAAAATCATTGATGCTCGCCTTGCCCTTACCCGTCTGCGACAAACACAACCACATCCTCGACTAACGATCGCAGCAGCCGACCAGAAGCTTGCTGATCAAGTAACCGAGATGCAGGAGCTCAGTGACCAGGTGGAAGTCGCGCGGAAGCAGGTACAAAGTACGAAAGAGGAACTGAAGACGGGTAATGTTGAATTGGAGAACGCGCGGGCGGAGCGTGCAGAGGCTGAGAAGTTGGTCAGAAATGCTAATGTTGGGAAGGACGACCCAAGAACAGCACCGCTTTACGATTGGTGCATCCGATTCTTACCCGTGCCAGTCGCCGTCTTGTCTTATCATGAAAAACATCCCTAGGTTCACAGCATCGTTGTCACTTCATCGTTCCATGCAGGACCTCCACGAGTCAAAATGTGTCTCGCATAATGAACTTCAGCTCACCTACAAACTCGAACGTAACAAGCTTCTTGTGCTCACGCTTGTGTTCCTTCCCGACGCTCGGCAGCTGACGGTGAGTGTATCTGGTGTTGAAGATGACTTGCAGAGGTTATAGACGCGCATCTCCAGACGAACGACGTGCACGGTCTAATAGGGGCTATACTAGCAAGAGCAAGAGGGAGCTAGTTGCTCCAACTCACATCTGTATATGTAGCCGTTCCCGTACCTTAGTACCAGTGGCTTCTTTGTTTGGCTCACCTTCTGGCAAGGATGCATTGGGGCATTCTCGCTTCCGATCTGAGACAGACCGGTAATGAGTGGCCTGGGTGGGATGTTTTTATTGCCGTACCATGTATTTTCACTAGATGTCGTGAATGATTGATTCAGCACCTCAAGAATGAGAATGTGACCGGTACTCTGAAAATCACATTCGCTACCATCGAGCAGGCACGCTATCAGTTCGGTACTCTGCCTCATGCAGGTGGTGCCAGTGCACGGCTCGTGGATGAACCGAGGAGAAGCGAGTGGACAGTAGACTACTAAGCGATAGCAACCGGTATGAAACGCAAAAATAGAAACTTACAAACCTACAGAGTAGCGCATTTGGGAACAGGGGTGCGGCGTGCAATTTCGTGTATGATATAATCAAAAGGAGAGGTAAATACTGGGGGTGAATTTCATGGTAGCAGCCTGTCCGTAGCCGGCTTTCGACGTGAGAAACGGAACCATGGCAAGAACCTAGTCAAGAGCATTGTTAGTGTGGCTCTATCTACGACGTTCGAACACTTGGAAATCTGAGTTGCATCACGAGACGTAAATCAATATCATTTCGGGAGTACAAAAATACAAGTCTTGAGTCGGGGTCTACGGCGGACCAACGGGGATGATCATGATAGAAAGAGAGTAAGAATAGCAAAATGTCAAACTCTTTTTACAAGCGGTTTCGGCTCCTTTTCCTTGATTGCGGTTCTTCGGGAGAGCGAAGTGAATTTTTCGATGCTGTGGGTCGAGGCGGGGTAACAACCATGGCTGAAGATTCCCTGGAGGGATCTGGAATGGGGGTTGCGATGGAGGGGGTAGTGGTAGCGGAAGTAGAGGCAGTGGACTTCACTAGTTTCGAGCCCCTTTGCGCCAAAGCTGCATGGACCGTCATTTGTCGGAGAATAGCCGACTCGGCGTCTTTCCAGTATTGCTCCCTGCGGGTCTCCTCGGCTTTTGTGAGATCAACCCACTTAGCGCCCTCCTCAGCCGCATCAATCAGTGCAATAGCTGTGTCCAGAACCTTGCAGATGACGCTGTGTGGGTAATTGTTTTCCAACCCTTCGGGATAGGCCCATGCAATCTGGAGAACCTTGTACCAGTCCCGTATGAGGCCTTTGAGGCTGTCGAAATATGGGCTGATATGCTTCAGTAAATCTTCCAGGTTCCTGTTCTGATTTGCTGTATCAAAGATCTTGTCCTTCGCATCGAGTGAGAGGTCGTAGTCATAGAATAGGTGGTATATCAGTGTTGTCAGCTCTTGAGACAGTTCTCGCTCTATTCCTCCTGGTCCATCGTACTTGAGAGTGATGTACACCACAACCCACCAAAGTGACTCGGCATCGTGGATTGCTGTATGTATTTTTGTGCTCCGCCTCAGCTTCCAGCTTATGAAAGGGGGAGTGCCCTGAATGGGGCGTGAGATTTGTCAGATGCAAGGAATTTGATTGAACAGCTCACCGTGATATAACCCTGCCCCGGTTTACGATCACCAAAATCCGGGATTGCATACGGCTATCAGAAGTGGTTAGCCATCATCCATTTCACTGACAACAATAGCCGACCTCGTCAATCCATCCAAGATCATCAGCCGTTTTCATGCCACCACTACGGAGATTCCAGGCCTCTTCTAGTGCTCCCAGATAGTTAAATCCACCACCGTACAGCTGCTCAGAAAGCTCCAAGACCCTCTGGTCCAGACATTCCGAAAAGTGATGATATATGTGTGGCGGGAGCGATCCAGAACGCGACGGCAACAGTTTGAGATTAGTAGTGATCTTGCTGTGGTCGAAGTCAATCAAATGCCCTTCGCCATTGGCCGAGACCAAGATATTGTTCATGCTAATGTCGCGATGCATTACGCCAGCCTTGTACAATCGCTCATGATCTGATTAATCAGTTTCCAGGAAACACCAGGTCGAATAGATACAAACCTTTCACCGCGTCCTTGAGACAGCCTAGGAACTCCCGCTTGTCCTTGAAATATTTGACTGGCCAACCCGACATCTTCAAGAACGTGCGAGCTAACGTCCTGGAGACCAAAATGGGGGGCTCGACTTTGGAGTCAGCCTGTGGAATGCTTATTTCTATCGGTCGCTCCCTCGCCCACGCATCGGCCCCCGGAATACTCGATCCGCGGGACCCGGTCCTGGAAGCGGTGGCAGCTGCCTTCCTCGCTTTCAAGGGCAATGGCTGGAGTCCTTTGCGGATGGATGTCAACGTCTCCGCCTTCTCCGCCTTCCACCTGACATATCCACTCTCGTACAAGCGGTCCTGCAAACCAGCCTGGATAAGCACCCACGCTTCAAAAGGCGACGATTGGATGCCTTCACGCAAAACTCGAGCTCTATCAACTTGTTCCGCTGGCTTGCCAGGTCTCAAGGAGGTATTGGACAATGTGACCGTCCCCTCGTCGTCAAGGCCAGGGAGCCGTTGCCACGACTGTTTCATCACGAACACCTGCGCCTAGACAAGAGTCAGGAATTACACAGGCTATAAGTCAGCGAGCATGCCTTTTTGTTCTTCTGGAGCCAGTCCTCCAACGAAACCACCTCGAGCACAATGGTGCCTCTTCCCCACAGTCTCTTCGCATCCTGAAGGTTCAAGAACCGGATGGCGACATACCGACGGCATGTGGAAGAGGTGTCATCTTGAGCGGGCGAACAGTCGTTTGACTCACCCCGAAAGGGGCTCGTGAGGGACCCGCCCTGGCTGGTGGGGGTCTCCAAGTTGCCAGCGGGACCACGACCAGCACCAGCAGTGTTGGTGTGACCGTCCTCGAAGCCATCAATGACCCAGGGGATGTCATATGCGCTCTTGAATTCTTGCAGCGAGGTAGCATAGGACGCAACAACTTCCTTCCCATCCCAAACACGAAATGTTGGGTCCCACCCGAGCGTCGTCGCAGGCAAGCAGGAAAAACTACTGATGATGCGGATGAAGTCCTCCGGTTTCTAAACGCCAGGTTGAGCCATTGCGAGTCGAGATGAAGCTAGAGTCTGACCTCGTGAATGTTGATTGGTGTGGAGCTGACCACTCCGCTCCGGTCAAAGAGATGGACGTGGATGTTGTCCAAGTGGAGGGAGAGGGCAAGAACGAAGTGTCGGTCAAGCTGTTCCATGAAGATCTGACCGACGTATGTGGACAATTGAGGCAGAGAACGAACGGCGCTCCTTTTGACCTCCACCACTGTGTAAATCTGAAGCCAGTGGTGCGATGGCTGAATGCGGCGGTGTGGTGCCTCAGATACGGTGTAGTAGGGCGTAGGGAAAACACGTACCGGTTTGCCCGTCGCCGCCTTTCCACTATTTTCGTGCTCCTTTTCAGGCTGGGGAACGTCGCTGCTACCAGTTCTATTGAGATCTTGTCTACTTGACGCGAATCCACTGTCCGCCTGGATAAAAAATTGCATCAGCTATTGGTAGATAAAGTAACGTGGAAGAGATACCCCTTCACCATCAACTACACTTCCCCTGGCTCCCTCTTGGTCATCTCCCTAAGAGCGAGCGCGATGAGAAGGAATGAATCCAGTCTGTTTTCGATACTCACCTGCGTCCCGTCCATCGTATTGTTGGATTGGTCGGCTGCATCTTCCCGAACTGGCAGCGTCTTCAGCTCCTCAGCGTTCGTCTGAGACGTGAAACAAATATCAGGCATAAGCGTCTGCGAATGCGGATTGCCCGAGCCTGGTGACCGATTATGCGTATTAACCCATTCCCCACGCAGTTTGTCTGGTGGAGTCTCATCGTTTGGACACAGCGTTCGAGTGCACTCGGTAATCTTGTTGGCTAGATCAACAAAAGGTTGGTATAATGACGCCTCCATGACTTTGCCAGGCTTTGCTTCGACGGACTGGGAAGAGGAAGCTGCAGCGGATGATGCAGAACTGGCGTCCGCGGTAGCAGCAGGGTCCGTTACTGAAGCAGAGGTACTGGCGGCGGGAGGGGGGGGAGGTCCTGTTGGCACCGAAGGTGCTTTGGCTTTGTCGCTCGACTTGGACTTCTCCGAGGACGGGAATCCAACCCATTTTGAGTTTCTGTAGACCCCTTCTCTCTTCAAATCGTCGTATATCCCGGCCACTACAGCATCAGGGACGGGGAGGAGCTTTGTGAGGAACTCCTGCACATCGACCTCGATATTCATGCGGGGGAGCTCTTGCTGGATAAACTTCTGGAGGTCCGCTGCGTTGCCTGGTCGTGGTGGGGGAAGGTGCGGCGTATCTAGTTTTGCAGCAGAGGTACTCATGTGAACGGGTGTGCTAGCGTGCAATTTGACGAGGCTCGACTCACCAATTTATATCCTGGGAGTCTATGCAGAGACGCGTTATCGATGGTAGGATAAAGTTCAGAAGAAAATAAACAGCAAATGTGAAGACAACCAAGCGCCCAACCCTGGGCATGTGGTGGATTGTGTGACAGTTGTCAAATCTGTGATCCGGCGAGGATGACGTGGTTGTAATAGAAAAGAGTATGTCAGAAAACATGTTCCATACTGTTAACAAACACGAAACAATGGCTTACTGATTAGCGCGAGCACTCGTGAGGAGATACGCCAATGGTGACCACAATTGGATTATGCTCTATCTCATCGGGGCAGAAGAACTTGCTAGCCGAGCGGACCCTCTTTCCAATGGAAGAACACAATGCACGATATAGTGTCACCCTTCTTCTGGAACCAACTGCCTGCTGGATAATGAGAGTGATAACATCGAGGGGACCGGATGCAGTATTGAATATAGTTAATGCAAGTTCCCGATTTGTCCAGTTTGCCCCGGAGAGCAAGGGAGGTGAGTCAACAAATTCCACAGTAATCAGCCCCCTGATGACTGTGGCCAATCCTGCTCATGAAAAGACATTTGTCGAGCAAGGCCGTCAGGAGCAACTGTGACCCACACCATCGATGATTGATCTGTGGCTGAAACAACCCAAGTAAACATGTCAATTACTTAAATGTAATGCGGCAACATTTCAGACATATGCTGGGCTGGGCTGGAGAAGCTACGGCTGAGAACCATGGGCAGGCACAATTCTACAATATGACCGTCCTCATCGGACAAGCACACATAACTGATAGGTGGTGCTCACAGCGAAACCCGTGGGCGGGATGAGTGCTTGGAAACCGTGCAACAGCTAAACCACTGTGCTAAGACCTAAATTGACTAGTGTTTCGACCTGGGCAACCGGGGTGCGTGGCAGGTTGCCGAAGACGATTCCAGCAGGAACAGGGCAAAACAGTAGAACAAAAAGAAAATGTTAAATATGTCCTACAAACAATGACGACTCTTTTTCTTCTGGGGAAGCTCTGCAGAAGATCGGAGTGGAGTTTTCGATGTGGGTCGAGGCCATGTATCATTCAGAGATGGACCGTCAGAATTCAAGGCCAGAACAGAGGCGGTAGCGCCAGTGGTAGTGGAGATAATTGAGAGCTTGTTGCTTAAACCTCGTTCCGAAGTTTGTTGCGCCAAAACTGCATGGACTGTCATTTGTCGGTGAATCGCTGTCTCTGTATCCTTCCGGTATCTCTCCCTACGGATCTGCTCGGCTTTCGTGAGATCACCCCACTTAGCAGCCTCCTCAGCCACATCAATCTGTGCAATAGCTGTGTCCAGGACCTTGCATATGACGCTGTGTGGGTAAGGGTTTTCTAACCCCCTGCGATAGGTCCACGCAATCCGAAGGACCTTGTGCCAGTCTCGTATGAGGCCTTTCAGGCTGTCGAAATATGGGCTGATATGCTTCAGTAAATCTTCCAGGTTCCTGTTCTGATTTTCTGTGTCGAAGATCTTTTGCTTGGCACGCAGTGAGTGGTCATAGTCATAGAATAGGTGGAGCATCAGTTCTTGCAGCTCTTTGGACAACTTCCGCTTTGTTCCTCCGGGTCCATCGTACTTGAGAGTGATATACACCAGGACCCACCAGAGTGACTCAGCGTCATGGATAGCCGTGTGTGCTTCTGCATCCAGCCTCAGCTTCCAGCTTATGAAAGGCCACATATCTGCTATGGCCATCCCATCATGGCAATCAGCTACCAATGAATCGCCCCTCAAACGACTGTATCCATCGCCTAACGAGCCTTTCCCATTCCACGAGGTCATATTCCTTCATCCTTTAGATCCTTGGGGAGAACAGTGTGGCTGGCTGCAACAGTACGACTTCACGGTGTCATCGCCTATTGTTCACATATGTGACCAAAATTTGCATATCGGTGTTCTGGACTTGACCGAATTGTTAGGGTTTCCCGATATATATGAGGGAGTGGCATTTGCGGATATCATATTCCAAATTGGACTCTTCATGGCGGACGACCTCTCTCGAAAGGGGGAGTGTCCTGAATGGGGTATGAGATTTGTCAGATGCGAGGTATTTGATTGAACAGCTCACCGTGATATAACCATGCCTCACTTGACGCTTGCCGAAATCGGGGATCCCATACGGCTAGCAGAAGTGGTCAGCCACCGTCCATTTCACTGACAACAATAGCCGACCTCGTCAATCCATCCAAGATCAGCAGCCGTTTTCATACCACCACCCCAGAAACCCCAGGCATCTTCTACCGCCCCGAGATAGCCAAGCCCACCACCATACCGCCGCCCAGAAAGCTCCAGGACTCTCCGACCCAAATATGTCGAAAGGATATCACGCTTGTCTGGTGGGAGTGATTCAGAACATGACGGCGACGACTTAGTGCGAGTAGTGATCTTGCTGTGGTCGAAGTCGATTAGACGGCCTTTGCCACTGGCCGAGATCAGAATATTGTTGTTGCTAATGTCGCGATGCACCACACCCGCCTAGTACAATCGCTCATGATCTGATTAATCAGTTTCCGGGAAGACCAGTTCGAAGAGATAGATACAAACCTTTCACCGCGTCCTTGAGACAACTTAGGAACTCCTCCTTGGAGAACTTCACCCGAGTCTTAACTGGTGTGTCGTTTCTATCTGGTGCTGGTCTACTTGTGCTGACATGCATGATTCCGCAGGCCGAATGGATGCTTCCGTACCTCGTTCTAAGCGTCTTCTATCAGATGAACGTTCCAACATATTCGTTTACATGACGGGACACGGCGGAAATGAATTCCTCAAATTCCAAGACAATGAAGAGATCAGTGCATTTGATATCGCAGACGCGTTCGAGCAGATGTACCAAAAGAAGCGGTGCGCCATTTTCATCATTTTTATCGCTCTTGTCGATAGCTTATTTTGCCTCGGCAGATACAATGAAATTTTCTTCATGATTGATACCTGCCAGGCAAACACTATGTATTCCAAGTTTTACTCTCCCAACATCCTCGCCACAGGATCTTCGGAGCTTGGTGAGAACTCTTATTCGGTGCGTATATTATTCCACGTCATTTTTTGACGACGCTCATACTCTTCCAGTATGCGAACGACAACGACATCGGAGTAGCTGTTATCGACGCTTACACACATTACATTCTTGATTACATGGAAGGAATCAACAAAACGAGTCAGATGACTATGCAAGACCTGGTCTGTCTCTGGATTTGAGCTTCAACATGGCTTCACTAATTCTAACTACTAGTTCAACAACTATGATCCCTCCAAAATCAACTCCCATCCCGGTGTGCGAAGCGACCTCTTCCGGCGCTCACTCAACAACGCCCTGATTACGGACTTCTTTGGTGGTGTTTCCCAGGCAGAGGTCACACCTCCCGACGCGTCAGACGACTACCATCCGATACTTGAAACTCCACCAGCAGGAGAGACTTTCGACGTGGCTGGACCACTACCGGCACCCCGCACTCCAGCGCCTTTCACCCCATCGAGAGAAGATGTGTACATATCCGACCTACGGACACTTGGACTATGGGGTGGACTTGCACTCCTGGGTGTAACTACGACATGGGTTTTCCGGCCCTGATCACAGCGCAGAATTTACGACTGTTGCAATTCTCTGGTACGGCTTAATAGAGTATCCTTATTGGCGTTTCCAGTTCCCGATTCGAATGATTTGAGATAATCTTACCTGTAATGTCTAGTTAACCACAGGAGTTGTCGTTCTCTGGTGTTGGAATAAGTTTAGAGCATTGTGTATGGAAAAGGTCAATGTGTCTTGCTGTCGACCAGGGTGCTGGTGGATCCCAAATCGGTTGTGCACCTACTGCACGTTCGAGATCCCGTTCGACAGCGAATGACTTATGTGTTGAACCTAGGAAGTGGTGTGCGACAAAACCTTTGGATACGGAGTCTATTCCAGTTTCTGAAAGAAAAGTGCGGAATCTGGGAATGGGAGCGATATCTGATTTCGTGTGTGGTAGGGTCAGAAGGATAGATAAACACTGAAGGTGAATTTGATAATGGAGGCCTCTCCGTAGCTTGCTTTCGACGGGTTGACGTTACTTGAGAAACGGAACCATGGCAAGAACCTAGTCAAGGGCATAGTTACCAGTATTGTTCCGGTTAATGACTAGTTATGCCTAGTTACGATAACCAGTTATTGGTTATAACCGCAGTTAAATAACCAGTAACTTTTGGTGGGTCATGGGAATTTCGCTTGGAAGGACAGTCGTTACCAAATCAGGTAATGATTTTGTTACATAATACAGATAATCAGAGCAAGATTTCCTGAGTAGACCGATCGACTTCAATTGCGCCGTCTTCTGCTCCCTCTTCATCACCGTTCGTATCAATATCCAACATCTCGTATACAGCAAGTTCCTCTGTGTAGCCCCGTGTCCCTGAAGACTTCAACCTTTCGGTCCAGAATGACGCCTTCATGTCAAAGAGTGTCAAAATTGGTATAGCAGCTGCCCGCTGACTACTAGTTGGGCCAATGGGCTCTAGGTCGAGGTTGGCTTCCTGTGCAAGTTCCCCATTAGCCATGACAATCCGACGAAAGTCTGACTCGGGTGGGTTATAGATGGGGGTAGCCCTGTTTCCGACCTGAGCAAAGGTGCTAGCAGTAGTGGAAGGTGCTGTTTCATTCGTATTCATAGAAGTAGCACCTATGTGAGAATTAATTAATGAGTTGACCTGTATGCGTAGTCATACTAGTTAATAATCGCTCACCTGCATCTGGTAGCACTGAACCTTGGCTTGGAGCTTGTCTCCGCTCCCCAAAATGCCTTTGTATTCGCCTTTTCAGATTGAGATTCTGGCGATGTTCATCTTTCACATACATCTTGAGTTCTGCTAGTGCACACATGGTGTTGGTGCCTAGCCGATTACGGAGTTTGGTCAGAGTATTGCCAAAGACACTAAACAAGCGTTCACATGATGCTGAATTGGCAGCTACAGCGAAAAGACGACATGCAAGCAAGATCAACTCCAGATCGGGCTGCCTTGGGATAAGAAATGCCTGCAGAACAAGCATGGGATCTTCCATACGTTTCTAAATGATGTATGAGAGAGAATTCATGTATTATGAGTATGAACTTGACTTACTTCAGCGGTAGCACTCCGTTTCTCAATATTACACTGTTCCTTAAGATTTGAGAACATGCCCTCCTCAGCATAGAAGTGCCTGATCTGAATTCCAAGATTGGTAGGTGCAGGAGCCCCATAGAAGCGAGTCCAAAGTCGACATAAGAGATTTGTGATGACTGAAAGATTAAACCTCTGCTGAGCAGAGAAGACTTCAGGTCCATAGAGAGGGTTGATAAGAACAGCGCCAATAAACACTTCTTGATCAGCCTTGGCCCAGCGCTTCTCGATGCTATTGATAATTGCATTGCATGGTCCAAGATCTTCCTCCTTTGTGAGTTCAGAGTGGTACTGAATAACCAGATGTGCAAACATCATCAAGACAGTGTCTAGATGGCATCCCGCAGACTGGATGATGTTGGCAGCAATGGCAAGTGGATGGAGATGACAAACAACACTACAAACAAGTATTAGACAAGTTGGGAACAGTTCAGGTTCAGATCTCACCACAGAATAGAGTGCCAGAATATTGCATCTTGAATAATAGTAGTCATATGAAGTGCATGGTCTTGGACATCTTTTTTTCCTTGAATAACCTTGCGCTGGGCCCGAGGCTTTGCTAGATCATCAGTAATGACACTAATGAGTGTCTATCGCAGCTCCATAAGACAAGTTAAAGCCATATAATGAGAGGTCCACCATGTAAGCACAGCCTGAAGGACAGATTTGGTTCTCCCATTGTGATTGCCTACATACTTCTCTTGGATAAGACTTAGAAGAAGGGTCTTACTTCGAATCCAGGCAATTAAATCTGTGGCACGATCAACCTCCAACAAAATGGGTATATCATTCATAGTTTGTGATCAAAGTAAATATATTATCCTACCTCAGTGAGTACACCAGATGAGAGTAGCAATCAAGCACAATGATTTCAGGATGATTTCGAGAAAAGAGGCACCGTGACTTTAATGCTTCCCCAGATGCATCTGTAACAAGAGAGGCAACAATAACCTTCCATTCTGTGATGAGTTCCTGATAAACCAGCTCTACAATCTCAAGCATATTCTCCACAGTCTTTCGTTTATTTGATGCATCATAAACCTTGACTGTAAAAACCTGTCCAGATTGCCATGCCAGTATATTAGTAAACATTTCACAATCAATAGATAAGACTCACCTCGCAGGCTTTGATAATCATCAATACAATAAGGTGCCAATGATTGAGGCCTGTCCAACCATCAGCTTGAAGGGATACTATCTGCCCATGGACAATTGATCGATTGAAGAGGCAGATCTTAGAAAGGAGGGTAGGAATGAGGTGATGTGCAAGGACATTTCGAGAAGGTGAGATAGCTGCAGGTATGAAATCATCTACAAAAGAAACCCACTCTGGATTATCAACCCAAGAGAGAGGTAATCCAGCAGATGCAGTCAGTCGAGCAAGGCAATTTTCGAAGCGTTGCTGCTTCTCAGAAGTCCATGAGCTGAGCTGAGCATCAATAAGTTGTCGGACTGGTTGTCGAGGCAAATTGGCCTGAGATACACTCTGTGAAACCGGACAAGATCCAATGTTTGAGACTGAATCAGAAGGTGTGACACTGATCTGCAAACTGGGTGTTGAAGTTTCGGACATATTCTAGAAATAGACTATGAAGTCATTATGATAATAATAGACTGATCCGTTACTTTCCAGTAACTTCATTCCGTAGTAACTTCCTATGAGTTGCTCTGTATACGATGAGAGTCATAAGTACTTGATAGATTATTCTACATAGTACCAATGACTAGATACTACGTTCCGCAGTACTCCACAGGCACTACGCCATAGTTAAAGGGAGTCATAAGGAACAATCCATGCAATGCTAGTATTTTATGTAGTATGACTCGTCTATGTTACAATATGTATATAAACCCCATGTAGCAGACCTAAGTTCTGCATCTTGTTCAATCGAACAACTTCTTTATCATTGCCTATCTCTTTGAGTATAACACCTCAATCGATTTAATCGACTTTGACCTCTACCTAACTGATGTTAACCACTTCATCAATAATATCTGTCTATCCGAATTACCTTTCTACAGGTATCAGATAGAAGCTTATTATCTCGGTGAGTAGACCCTACGTTCTCTCCCACTGCGTTTACTGCTGCCCCCAGGAAACAACTCGTTACAGTCGTTTCCTCAACAGGTTATGGGCCCCGGTAGCCTTACCGATGGTTAAACCATTATCATCCCCTCTAACCAAGATAGGATGATAGGGCTTTACCTGACAGAGTTATCCTTGTATTTGATCATTGCTGATACGAGAATTTTCTTCTAGAAAGAAATACACTCGACGGAGATATTATGTCTACTAATAATATCGTCGCTGGTTTACCTAAGCTCAATGGGCCTAAGAACTATGTGTTCTGGTCTAGAAGGCTTCAGGATGCCCTAACCCTCATTTCTGTTACTGGTTCTGACCAGTCCGGATGGACTGTGACAGACCAGGATCTCTCTCCTGCAAATCCTACCACCTTAACGGAGGAGGATAGAAGGAGAGAACAATTGAGAGGTCAGGCATTGGCTGTTATTAATGGCACTTTACCTGATTCCCTGTTACTCCATGGGCATGATGCTCCTGGATTCCTCTGGACTGATTTGAAAACCCGCTTTGGGACACCTTCTCCTGCCACGGTGTATTCAATTCTCCAAAGAATGTTGCGAAAGCACATTTCAGGGAATCAAGATCCAGCAATGGATCTAGCTGAATTGAGAACAATGGCTTCTCAATTAGAAACAGCTAAAGTAAAATTGCCAGAAGTTCTTGGTGCAATGATCGCTTTGAACGCATTACCACCGGATTGGAATGCTGTGGCACAAACAACATTGGCGAATAATCACGATGTTGTAGATATGACCTGGGAGGTAGTCCAGCAGGCTATAAATGCGGAGTGGTCAAGACGTGAAGGGTCAAGACCTAACATGTCTAACCCCCAAGCATCCTTTGCCGCAACTGCTAACTACCAATCTCGCCCTCAGAGTAATATCCCCAGGACTCGCCCTGGACCACCCTGGAACCGCTTCCACCCTGGAGGCGATACCAGGGCCCAGCCTGCGCGAGGTCCACGCCACCCTGCCAATCCGAGTGGGCAGCCTCCTCAGCCTTCTCCCCCTCCTCCTACCTGGATTAACGTCTAGAAGAAGAAGAAGAAGCCCAAGAAGCGCCAGGGTAAACCCCAGGCCCACATGGCGGAAGCCATGGTGGGCTTCGCCGCTGCCACGGAACCGGCGGTCCGTTGTTTCACTGGTCCGGGGATGACCCCCTTCGACCTGATGAGGCACATGGACGCGCCTCGACCCGTTCCCGCTCCTGCTCCTCCAACCACTCGTGTACTAGTGAGTGAGAGACCAAAACCGCTTACTTGGGTTAATCCCAAGAAGGTCCAGCAGGCACGAGAGAACACTTGTGCTGAGCTCGAGAAAAAGGTGTATACTGAAGCACGAAACTTATGTTTTACCGCCTTGCTCGAAAACTCACTGCGGATCCAACAGGTAACCACCTGGCACGACCACATCACTGGTCCTTTGCCCATGCAAATGGCGAAGAAACGTGCCCTCGATCGTTATGATCGATGGATGCACGAGGTCTCTCACCCCCACGCCCAACAAGGACAATCAGTGACACCACCCGGTGCACCTTCAGTTCCTTCTGGTCACCCCCCAGGTTGTACCTGTGAGGGACACACGAGGGTGAGTAAATGGTTCACTAAAAATAGTAACCCCGATATTAACGCGACTCGCATCCACTTCACTTTTCTTTTACCACATAATTCGCCATATGCCTTATTGATTTCTCCCAAATTTGGGAATAAACTCAATTTGGCTATGCATTATGTGGTAAAGATTCCTAGCATGGACTCTGTCGCCCGGGGCGACTTGCTTGAACCCGGAGAGGTTCGGCCGTACTACCTTTTTCCTCCGGAGAAAATAGTAGCTCCGGCTGTTAGGACCTATGAAGAGGAGTTCCCTCCTCTTCCTCGGGCCTCTCCTCCGACGGAGCGTTTCCAGAGTAAGAGATACTCTCTTACTCAGAAGAACAAGACCGCTGACAGGCGACCTGCCACACTTACAGTGTTGGTAGATGAAGCCTTCAAACGGCTTGAGAGCGAGAAGGAGGTCGACGACCTCATGGTGCCGGCTCAAGATGTCACCTATGACATCCGCAACCCCAGGAACCCTGTGAACGTCGCAGGACCCCCCTCTGGGCCTCTCCCGAAGTCTCCAAAGTCCGAACCTTTTGCTTCGGCACCTCAATCTGAGGTGTTTCTCGGACTTTCGTCGACTGATTACGGGAGCGACTTCAAAAAGAAGGGAGAAGCTGGGTACATGATCAAATCGATCTCAGATACTCTTACTAACCCTGATACACAGTCCTGTCACCAATATGCCGACCGGCCGTCTTCGCAAAAAGAAGGGCAAGGGCAAGGGGAAGGGACGTCAGGGGCCGGGCATGTAAATACGCAATCGGGATCTTTAGGATCCCATTATCATGTATTTTCTTTGTGCGAATCAATGAATAAGAAGTGTTTTAACACTTCTCAATTTTCTTGTTTCTCCACGCGCATGCCTGATCAGTATTTAAGAGTACCGGATCAATTTAGATCTTGATCGCTAAGCAATGATCAAATCATAATGCCACTAGAAGAATATAGTGACGTATGGTTATTAGACTCAGGGGCATCATGTTATTATACCCCTTATGCGGAAGACTTCATCAACTTTGAAGAACTCGAAGTTTCGATCCCGATTAAAACTGTAGGAGCTCAAAGCCCCTACCTTAATGTGGTTGGTCTTGGCGCAGTTATGCTTAAGCATAGAGTCTATAATGGGAAGACTGACAGCGTTCAACCAACGCAGATATTAATATATCCAGTCTTCCTTCTAAAAGGAACCTCTGAATGACTAATGTCAGTGGGACAGTTATGCCAGGATGGCAAAACTGTTAGAACAGATGCCAACAAATCAGTAGTAGTTGATGGCGAAGGAAATGTTATTCTTCAAGCATATCCTTCAGCAAGTCGCAACACTACTTTACATTTTGTTAATACAAAAATTGTACACTCGGAACAAGCAGCTATGACTGCGGATCCAATCGTTGGCTACAAAGTTGTACATGCGAGATTAGGATATCCCTCTAATCGTATCCTCAATCACTTTGAGAAAAATACGATTGGGTTTACTTCGGTGCAGATTCCCGAGCAAAAACCAGTCTGTGATGGTTGTGCCAAGGGAAAGATGCACCAGAAACCCTTTAGAGAGAACCCTATATGCGCAAAGCGTCCATTCGAAAGAATACACTCGGATTTAGTTGAACTTCCAATTCTTTCTTACCATAAATTTAAATGGGTCATGACCATAATGGATGACTTTTCCTCTCATGGATGGATTCGCTTCCTCCATAAGAAATCAGAAGCAGCAGAAGAAATGAAAAATTTCATTGCCTTAATTCAGACTCAATACGAGACTAAATTAAAATATCTCTGCACTGATAGAGGAGGAGAGTATGCAACTGACGAGTTGCAATCTCATTTGCACTCATTAGGGATTATACATGAGACCAGTGCACCGCACATACACCAACAAAATGGTCGAGTGGAATGCTTGAACCGAACTCTAATGGATAAAGCAGA
This sequence comes from Chlorophyllum brunneum, assembly GCA_963576785.1. Classification (NCBI taxonomy): domain Eukaryota; kingdom Fungi; phylum Basidiomycota; class Agaricomycetes; order Agaricales; family Agaricaceae; genus Chlorophyllum; species Chlorophyllum brunneum. Next base: position 364,139 of record OY756146.1, on the reverse strand, counting down.
AGCCATGCGGCATCATGCTTGTATTCCTGATGGTTGGTGGGAGTTTTCTATAGATCATGCGATACATATCTATAATAAAACACCGGTATCATGGCTCATGTGGAAAACACCTTATGAAGTGTTGAATCAGAAGATTCCAGACATCTCCAAAGAGAGAGTCTTTGGCTGCGGTGCTTATGTCTTTCTCCCAAAAGAGATAAGAGACAATAAACTGACAGCGAAGTCAGAACTCATGATTTTCCTTGGTTGGACATCAGACAGGAAAAATTATCGTTTCATGAGGCACCTAAATGGAAATGTAATCTATACATCTCCAACAGCCGTATTCAGCGAAGAACACTTCCCTAAATGTGTTGGGAAGAAGCGAGAAGAACGGATGAACCAACCATCATCTTCTACTTCTTGAAGTACACCTTCGGAAGTAATTGTCTTCCATGCTCCAGATCCATCTACTGGTTTACCTATTGATAAACCACCAAGCCCTATTCCCCGAACTTCTACCGGAAGTTCTCCAGAAGATAGGACTTATAGATCTGTTCATGGACAAATTCCAACTCCTTTCCCTGAACCTAAAAAGAATAAAGGAAAGGGAAAAGCACCGAATATCAATACCGATATTCAGGAGGAGTGGGATGGTATTGTGCAAAACATTCTCTTCCCACCAAGAGAAGCACAAACACCAGAAGACAATGACAGTGATGGATTATCATATGCTGATCCACCTAATCACCCTGAAGGTCCAAACCATCTGCCTTCTCAAAGAGATGATCCAGATGTACAACTATTCATACCCTATACCCCTGTCAAAGATGATTGGGATGCTAGTCCTTCTGTACCACGAGGTCACTCGGATCAAATACCGGTTCCTGAAATACCTCAGAGACTGCAAAGAACCAGAAAAGTACCTGAACGTCCAGGAAACTTCTATGGTTTTACCAAGCATCCGACCAAAATACTCCAGGACTATGAGATGTTCCAACCTCCTAAGTCGAAATTAACAAGTTCTACAAGTAGACTTGTTAGACAAATTCGATCAGAAACTTCCAAACCTGGAATAATCGATAGACGTTCTCAGCATGAAGCTTCTACATTAGAAGACTTATGCAGAGAAGGAGGAGTAGGGATGATCAATTATCTGTGCGCTCAAAAAGTCGAATCACCATTAGTTCCTATTTCTTTCAAGGATCTAAATCGACTACCATCAGAAGAGAAATCTAAATGGTGGAAAGCGTGCTTAGAAGAGTTAAATTCACTCAAAGAAAGACATGTTTATGACTTAGCTAAACTTCCACCTGGAAGAAAAGCTGTCAAAAATAGATGGGTCTTTACACCCAAATTAGATAGTCGATACCGTGCTCAACTAGTAGTGAAAGGATTCTCTCAGATAGAGGGAATCGATTACGATGAACTATTTTCACCAGTAGTCCGTTATGAGACAGCATGACTCATATTTGCAGTCACTGCCCTCAACGATTGGGAGATGCTCAGTTTAGATGTTAAAACTGCTTATCTCTACGGAAAACTGGATGAAGAACTCTATATGGAACTTCCAGAAGGTTTCAATACAGGTCGTGGTAATCTGGTTTGGAAATTAAACCGAGCCATTTATGGATTAAAGCAATCTGGACGACAATGGTGGAAGGAATTGACTAAGTCAATGACCGACCTAGGATTTGTCCGATCCAAACTAGATACTGGAGTCTATTATTACTACGACCCTGAAACCAAAGAGCTTATTATAGCTCTGGTCTATGTAGATGACTCAATGTTCGTCGGAATTAGAGGCTCTAGACTTCTATATGAGAAGCAAGCACTCTTTATGAAGAAATGGGAATGCCAAGACCTTGGTCCAACCAAAGAGTTTCTTGGTATGAAAATTTCGCGAAATCCTATAAACCGATCAATCACCCTAGACCAAATGGATTATCTAGGAAAAATTCTTGATCAATTTAATATAATTGGAAAGGAAGAAATACCATTACCAAATGGATTTATCTTCGAATCCAATACAGGAAAAGCGACACCTGACTTCATAAAGAGGTATCAACAATTAGTAGGATCGGTTATGTATCTGATGATAGGCAGTCGGCCCGACATAGCTTTCACCACTGTCAAATTGTCACAACATATGACCAACCCAACTAAAGCGCATTACAATGCAGGCTTACATTTGCTAAAGTATCTTAATGCTACTCGCAAATATAAAATTACCTATAATGGAAGTTCTATGCAAGGCCTGAATGCCTTTTCCGACTCTGATTGGGCTGGTGATCCAATTAGTCGTAAATCTGTAACTGGATATTTCTGTTTGTTAGCCAGCGGAGCTATCGCTTGGTTAAGCAGGAAACAGAAAACTGTTGCATTATCTTCCACCGAAGCTGAATATATGGCTTTGTCAGATTGCAGTCGACAACTTGTTTGGACTGTTAATTTATTGGAAGAAATTGGTATCCAATCATTAGCCCCTTATCTCTTCGGTGATAATGAGGGTTCAATATTTTGGGCCAAAAATCCAGTAACAGAAAAACAATCAAAACACGTCGACGTTAAATACCATTACATCCGTGATTTGGTAGAAGACGGAAAGATTGAAATATTCTCTGTGAAAGGCACTGAAAATCCTGCCGATATTCTCACAAAGAATTTAGACAAAATTAAATTCAATCTATTCCGACCTCGCCTTGGCTTGACGTTTGAGTGATTAAAACTCTATATCAATACAGAGCAAGGAGGAGTGTTGAAGTTTCGGACATATTCTAGAAATAGACTATGAAGTCATTATGATAATAATAGACTGATCCGTTACTTTCCAGTAACTTCATTCCGTAGTAACTTCCTATGAGTTGCTCTGTATACGATGAGAGTCATAAGTACTTGATAGATTATTCTACATAGTACCAATGACTAGATACTACGTTCCGCAGTACTCCGCAGGCACTACGCCGCAGTTAAAGGGAGTTATAAGGAACAATCCATGCAATGCTAGTATTTTATGTAGTATGACTCGTCTATGTTACAATATGTATATAAACCCCATGTAGCAGACCTAAGTTCTGCATCTTGTTCAATCGAACAACTTCTTCATCATTGCCTATCTCTTTGAGTACAACACCTCAATTGATTTAATCAACTTTGGCCTCTACCTAACTGACGTTAACCGCTTCATCAATAATATCTGTCTATCCGAATTACCTTTCTACAGGTATCAGATAGAAGCTTATTATCTCGGTGAGTAGACCCTATGTTCTCTCCCACTGCGTTTACTGCTGCCCCCAGCAAACAACTCGTTACGGTCATTTCCTCAACACTGGGAGCAGGGCTTGATTGATAGTTGCCTGCAGTCCATCCACTGACACCATCCCAGGGTATGGTAGCAGCAGTGACATGTAGAGAGCTGGATGGAGAGTTGGGAGAGTTGCCAGAGATGTCATTTAATGAGATATAATTCAAGTTGGAGGGTGTAGAAGTTGGTGCAACCACTGGCAGAGTAACACCAGCTTTTCCAATCTTGTACAAAGCAGCTATAGCATGAACGTCTGGGCTCTGGAGGGTACACCCAGCAAGATGGTGATGTACGGTCTTAACATGACCACGGATCCAGCCAAAAATGGTGTTCTTGCCTTGTCACTTCTGTTCCCAAACTATCCAGTACAAGAAAGTCAGGAATATACTACAGCAAATTTGACAAGAGAGACGTACGCCAAGATTTCACTTCCTCAAGATCATGGACCTGTCTCCTTTCTCCTGCTGCTATTTGCCGTTCATCAGCATTACAAATAATGTTAATGTGATCATCAAAACATCGCTTGCAGTACACTTTAACTTTGTCACCAGCATATGCGTCGGTACGAGCTTCCTTGGCTAGATAACGAGCTGGGTGAACATGGTATTTATCCTTCCACCAGTTTACATCAGGTTGAGAGAGAGAAGGAACAGAGATATTCATAGAAAAGTCCATTTCGAGTGATTTGGAGCTTTGGAAGTTCGTCAATTGAAGGGGCCCTCTTTATACAATTTCTATCAGCAGGTCGAGACTCCTGAGGCCAGGCTCGCTGAATCTTGCGCTGAATCCGTGGCTGATTGAACCATGGGTTACACTCCAAGCATTATTGCAGTATATCTGCTTGATCATCGGTCTATTGGCCCTCCGAGAATGATAAGAGAACTATTATTACATCTAAGGATGGCAAAGTATGTCTAAATTTGAGGAGATCCGACACGGTCTCTGCCTCATCGATGTCCCGGGCCTGTATCCCAATATGATAACCCACCAGATCAGAAATGTTCGCACGCTCACGCTCTGGTTACTGGTTAATAACCAGAGTTAATAACTTTGGTCATTTAACTAGTCATTAACTGTAACCGGCTCGAATCAGTTAATAACTGCCCAACACTGAATAGTTACCATGGCTCTATCTACTGAGTTGCATCACGAGACGTAAATCAATATCATTTCGGGAGTAAAAGAATACAAGTCTTGAGTTGGGGTTTACGGCGGACCAACAGGGATGATCATGACAGAAAGGGAGTAAGAACAGCAAAATGTCAAACTCTTTTTACAAGCGGTTTCGGCTCCTTTTCCTTGATTGCGGTTCTTCGGGAGAGCGAAGTGGATTTTTCGATGCTGTGGGTCGAGGCGGGGTAACAACCATGGCTGAAGATTCCCTGGCGGGATCTGGAATGGGGGTTGCGATGGAGGGAGTAGAGGTAGCGGAAGTAGAGGCAGTGGACTTCACTCGTTCCGAAGTTTGTTGCGCCAAAGCTGCATGGACCGTCATTTGCCGCTGAATAGCTGTCTCGGCGTCTTTCCAGTATTGCTCCCTGCGGCTCTCCTCGGCCGTTGTGAGATGGCCCCACTTGGTGGTCTCCTCAGCCACATCAATCTGTGCAATAGCCTTGTCCAGAACCTTGCAGATGACACTGTGTGGGTAATTGTTTTCCAACCCTTCGGGATAGGCCCATGCAATGTGGAGAACCTTGTACCAGTCTCGTATGAGGTCTTTGAGGTTGTCGAAATATGGGCTGATATGCTTCAGTAAGTCTTCTAGGTTCCTGTTCTCATTTGCCATACTGAAAATCTTTTGCTTGGCAAGCAGTGAATGGTCATAGTCAAAGAATAAGTGGCGCATCAGTTCTTCCACCTCCTTGGACGGCTTCCGCTCTGTTCCTCCAGGTCCATCGTATCGGAGAGCGATGTACACCGGGACCCACCAGAGTGACTCGGCATCGTGGATGGCCGTGTGTGCGTCTGCGCCCTGCCTCAGCCTCCAGCTTATGAAAGGGGGAGTGCCCTGAGGTGGGGCATGAGATTTATCCAACAAAGGCAATTTGATTGAACAGCTCACCGTGATATAACCCTGCCCCGGTTTACGATCACCAAAATCCGGGATTGCATACGGCTATCAGAAGTGGTTAGCCATCATCCATTTCACTGACAACAATAGCCGACCTCGTCAATCCATCCAAGATCATCAGCCGTTTTCATGCCACCACTACGGAGATTCCAGGCCTTTTCTAATGCTCCGAGATAGGTATAGTCATCACCATACCGCTGCTCAGAAAGCTTCAAGATCCCCTGGTCCAGATATTTCGAAAAGGGATCGCGTATGTCTTGTGGAAGCGATCCAGAACGCGACGGCAACAGTTTGAGATTAGTAGTGATCTTGCTGTGGTCGAAGTCAATCAAATGGCCTTTGCCACTGGCCGAGACCAAGATATTGTTGACGCTAATGTCGCGATGCATCACGCCGGCCTTGTACAATCGCTCATGATCTGATTAATCAGTTTCCAGGAAACACCAGGTCGAATAGATACAAACCTTTCACCGCGTCCTTGAGACAACCTAGGAACTCCCGCTTGTCCTTGAAATATTTGACTGACCAACCCGACATCTTCAAGAACGTGCGAGCTAACGTCCTGGAGACCAAAATGGGGGGCTCGACTTTGGAGTCAGCCTGTGGAATGCTTATTTCTATCGGTCGCTCCCTCGCCCACGCATCGGCCCCCGGAATACTCGATCCGCGGGACCCGGTCCTGGAAGCAGTGGCAGCTGCCTTCCTCGCTTTCAAGGGCAATGGCTGGAGTCCTTTGCGGATGGATGTCAACGTCTCCGCCTTCTCCGCCTTCCACCTGACATATCCACTCTCGTACAAGCGGTCCTTCAAACCAGCGCGGCTAAGCACCCACGCTTCAAAAGGCGACGATTGGATGCCTTCACGCAAAACTCGAGCTCTATCCACTCGTTCCGTTGGCTTGTCGGGTCTCAAGGAGGTATTGGACAATGTGACCGTCCCCTCGTCGTCAAGGCCAGGGAGCCGTTGCCACGACTGTTTCATCACGAACACCTGCGCCTAGACAAGAGTCAGGAATTACACAGGCTATAAGTCAGCGAGCATGCCTTTTTGTTCTTCTGGAGCCAGTCCTCCAACGAAACCACCTCGAGCACAATGGTGCCTCTTCCCCACAGTCTCTTCGCATCCTGAAGGTTCAAGAACCGGATGGCGACATACCGGCGGCATTTGGCAGAGGTGTCATCTTGAGCGCGCGAACAGTCGCTTGACTCATTCCGAAGGGGGCTCGTCCGGGATCCGCCCTGGCTGGTGGGGGTCTCCAAGTTGCCAGCGGGACCACGACCAGCACCAGCAGTGTTGGTGTGACCCTCCTCGAAGCCATCAATGACCCAGGGGATGTCATATGTGCTCTTGAAGTCTTGCAGCGAGGTCGCATAGGACGCAACAACTTCCTTCCCATCCCAAACACGAAATGTTGGGTCCCACCCGAGCGTCGTCGCAGGCAAGCAGGAAAAACTACTGATGATGCGGATGAAGTCCTCCGGTTTCTAAACGCCAGGTTGAGCCATTGCGAGTCGAGATGAAGCTAGAGTCTGACCTCGTGAATGTTGATTGGTGTGGAGCTGACCACTCCGCTCCGGTCAAAGAGATGGACGTGGATGTTGTCCAAGTGGAGGGAGAGGGCAAGAACGAAGTGTCGGTCAAGCTGCTCCATGAAGATCTGACCGACGTATGTGGACAACTGAGGCAGAGAATAAACGGCGCTCCTTTTGACCTCCACCACTGTGTAAATCTGAAGCCAGTGGTGCGATGGTGGAACGCCGCGCTGTAGTGTCTCAGATACGGTATAATTGGGATGTAGGGGGAACACGTACCCGCGTGCCCGCCGATTTTCCCGCATTGGCGGGCTGCTTTTCAGGCTGGGGAATATTTCCGGCACCAGATCTACTACGTCCTCGTCTACTTGACGCGAATCCACTGTCTGCCTGGATAAAAAATTGCATCAGCTCATGGTAGATGAAGTAACGTGGAAGAGATACCCGTTCACCATCAACTACACTTCCTCTGGCTCCCTCTTGGTCATCTCCCTAAGAGCGAGCGTGATGAGAAAGAATGAATCCAGTCTGTTTTCGATACTCACCTGCGTCCCGTCCATCGTATTGTTGGATTGGTCGGCTGCATCTTCCCGAACTGGCAGCGTCTTCAGCTCCTCAGCGTTCGTCTGAGAGGTGAAACAAATATCAGGCATAAGCGTCTGCGAATGCGGATTGCCCGAGCCTGGTGACCGATTATGCGTATTAACCCATTCCCCACGCAGTTTGTCTGGTGGTGTCTCATCGTTTGGACACAGCGTTCGAGTGTACTCGGTAATCTTGTTGGCTAGATCAACAAAAGGTTGGTATAATGACGCCTCCATGACTTTGCCAGGCTTCGCTTCGACGGACTGGGAAGAGGAAGCTGCAGCGGATGATGCAGAACTGGCGTCCGCGGTAGCAGCAGGGTCCGTTGCTGAAGCAGAGGTACTGGCTGCGGGAGGGGGGGGAGGTCCTGTTGGCACCGAAGGTGCTTTGGCCTTGTCGCTCGACTTGGACTTCTCCGAGGACGGGAATCCAACCCATTTTGAGTTTTTGTAGACCCCTTCTCTCTTCAAGTCGTCGTATATCCCAGCCACTACAGCATCAGGGACGGGGAGGAGCTTTGTGAGGAACTCCTGCGCATCGACCTCGATATTCATGCGGGGGAGCTCTTGCTGGATAAACTTCTGGAGGTCCGCTGCGTTGCCTGGTCGTGGTGGGGGAAGGTGCGGGGTATCTAGTTTTGCAGCAGAGGTACTCATGTGAACGGGTGTGCTAGCGTGCAATTTGACGAGGCTCGACTCACCAATTTATATCCTGGGAGTCTATGCAGAGACGCGTTATCGATGGTAGGATAAAGTTCAGAAGAAAATAAACAGCAAATGTGAAGACAACCAAGCGCCCAACCCTGGGCATGTGGTGGATTGTGTGACAGTTGTCAAATCTGTGATCCGACGAGGATGACGTGTGTAGCGATAACATACCTGTCACCTGCCCGCTCCGTCCGTTTGTCTTAACCTTTCCTTCCAAAGAGACCGTTTATGTATAACAGACCCTCTGTCGACTTGTTAGTTAGGTTTTTTCCGAACACGATACCTTAGGACAGTTACTCGTCGTTCGACTAAGCCAGTGTCTCGACTGTGACATCCGTCGCACTTGTGCTACAACGTGGTTGTAATAGAAAAGAGTAAGTCAGAGAACATGTTCCATACTGTTAACAAACACGAAACAATAGGCTTACTGATTAGCGCGAGCACTCGTGAGGAGATACGCCAATGGTGACCACAATTGGATTATGCTCTATCTCATCGGGGCAGAAGAACTTGTTAGCCGAGCGGACCCTCTTTCCAATGGAAGAACACAATGCACGATATAGTGTCACCCTTCTTCTGGAACCAATTGCCTGCTGGATAGTGAGAGTGATAACATCAAGGGGACTGGATGCGGTATTGAATATAGTTAATGCAAATTCCTGATTTGTCCAGTTTTCCCCGGAGAGCAAGGAGAGGTGAGTCAACAAATTCCGCAGTAATCAGCCCCCTGATGATTATGGCCGCATTCTTTCTCATGAAAAGACATTTGTCGAGCAAGGCCGTCAGGAGCAACTGTGACCCACACCATCGATGATCGATCCGTGGCTGAAACAACTCAAGTAAACATGTCAATTACTTAAATGTAATGCGGCAACATTTCAGACATATGCTGGGCTGGGCTGGATACGGCTGAGAACCATGGGCAGGCACAATTCTACCATATGACCGTCCTCATCGGACAAGCACACATGACTGATAAGTGGTGCTCACAGCGAAACCTGTGGGCGGGGTGAGTGCTTGGAAACCGTGCAACAGCCAAACCACTGTGCTAAGACCTAAATTGACTAGTGTTTCGACCTAGGCGACCGGGGGGTACAACAAAAGGAAAACGCTAAATATGTCCTACAAACAGTGACGACTCTTTTTCTTCTGGGGAAGCTCTGCAGAAGATCGGAGTGGAGTTTTCGATGTGGGTCGAGGCCATGTATCATTCAGAGATGGACCGTCAGAATTCAAGGCCAGAACAGAGGCGGTAGCGCCAGTGGTAGTGGAGATAATTGAGAGCTTGTTGCTTAAACCTCGTTCCGAAGTTTGTTGCGCCAAAACTGCATGGACTGTCATTTGTCGGTGAATCGCTGTCTCTGTATCCTTCCGGTATCTCTCCCTACGGATCTGCTCGGCTTTCGTGAGATCACCCCACTTAGCAGCCTCCTCAGCCACATCAATCTGTGCAATAGCTGTGTCCAGGACCTTGCATATGACGCTGTGTGGGTAAGGGTTTTCTAACCCCCTGCGATAGGTCCACGCAATCCGAAGGACCTTGTGCCAGTCTCGTATGAGGCCTTTCAGGCTGTCGAAATATGGGCTGATATGCTTCAGTAAATCTTCCAGGTTCCTGTTCTGATTTTCTGTGTCGAAGATCTTTTGCTTGGCACGCAGTGAGTGGTCATAGTCATAGAATAGGTGGAGCATCAGTTCTTGCAGCTCTTTGGACAACTTCCGCTTTGTTCCTCCGGGTCCATCGTACTTGAGAGTGATATACACCAGGACCCACCAGAGTGACTCAGCGTCATGGATAGCCGTGTGTGCTTCTGCATCCAGCCTCAGCTTCCAGCTTATGAAAGGCCACATATCTGCTATGGCCATCCCATCATGGCAATCAGCTACCAATGAATCGCCCCTCAAACGACTGTATCCATCGCCTAACGAGCCTTTCCCATTCCACGAGGTCATATTCCTTCATCCTTTAGATCCTTGGGGAGAACAGTGTGGCTGGCTGCAACAGTACGACTTCACGGTGTCATCGCCTATTGTTCACATATGTGACCAAAATTTGCATATCGGTGTTCTGGACTTGACCGAATTGTTAGGGTTTCCCGATATATATGAGGGAGTGGCATTTGCGGATATCATATTCCAAATTGGACTCTTCATGGCGGACGACCTCTCTCGAAAGGGGGAGTGTCCTGAATGGGGTATGAGATTTGTCAGATGCGAGGTATTTGATTGAACAGCTCACCGTGATATAACCATGCCTCACTTGACGCTTGCCGAAATCGGGGATCCCATACGGCTAGCAGAAGTGGTCAGCCACCGTCCATTTCACTGACAACAATAGCCGACCTCGTCAATCCATCCAAGATCAGCAGCCATTTTCATACCACCACCCCAGAAACCCCAGGCCTCTTCTACCGCCCCGAGATAGCTAAGTCCACCACCATACCGCTGTTCAGAAAGCTTCAGGATTCTCTGATCCAAATATGTCGAAAGGATATCACTCTTGTCTAGTGGGAGTGATTCAGTACATGACGGCGACGGTTTAGTGCGAGTAGTGATCTTGCTGTGGTCGAAGTCGATTAGATGGCCTTCGCCACTGGCCGAGATCAGAATATTGTTGTTGCTAATGTCGCGATGCACCACACCCGCCTAGTACAATCGCTCATGATCTGATTAATCAGTTTCCGGGAAGACCAGTTCGAAGAGATAGATACAAACCTTTCACCGCGTCTTGAGACAACTTAGGAACTCCTTCTTGGACTTGAAATATTTGACTGGCCAACCCGACAGTTTCAAGAACGTGCGAGCTAACGTCCTGGATACCAAAATGGGAGGCTAGGTATCTTCTGGTGGTTTTTCATTTGACAATGGGTTGGTGTCTGGACTCAATTCATCCGACGATTCAGATCTGGTCCTGGGAGTAGTGGGGGGCAGTGGCTTTAGTTCTTTGCAGATGAAGGTCAACGTCTCCACCATCTCCCCGTTCGACCTGACGTATCCACAATCATGCAAGCGATCCGCCATTCCAGCATGTCTAAGCACACATGCTTCGAAAGGGTGTGACTGAATTTCTCTGTGCAAGGACACCACCTCGGCAGATGGCGTCGTTGGCTTGTCCGAGTCACGGCCTCGCGAGGCGTTGGACAGCTCTACCGTACCCTCGTCGACATTTATCCTAGGCAGCCGTTGCCACGCTTGCTTCATCACATAGATCGGTGCCTATACTGCAATCAGATGTTGTCCACAACACAACTCCTTGGGCATACCTTTCAGTTCTTCTTGCGCCAATCCTCTAATGAAATCACTTCAAGCACAACAGTGCCTCATCCACACGGTCTCTTCCTATCCTCAACATTCAGGGATTGGATCGCGACATATTGTCTGCAGCTCGTGGGAGGGATATCTTCACTAGGACTGGTGCTGTTCCCAGTATACTATCAATGATCCAGGGGATCTCATTAGCGTCCTCGAATTTTGGGAGCGAGGAAACATAGGATGGAACAATGTTCTTCCCATCCCAAATATGAAACGTTGGGTCCCACCCAAGTGTCGTCGGCGGCAGGTATGCAAAACTGCTGACAATGTAGATAGTTGAGCCGGAGAGCCCACCTTTTTGTCCGACCCGAGCTCTGCTACGGCGTAAATGCGAAGCCAGAGTCGCGACGACTGGGGGTAATGACACGTCGCTTGAGGCACTGCATCATAAGGGTCAAGGAGGCGTACCTCTTTGTCCAGCACCCCCTTTTCAGCGTCTCTGCATTTCTCATCGTCTGGCTGAATGTGAAGGTGATGAATAAAATCAATCCTGCGTTTTCGGACACTCACCTGCATCTACTCCGCCGTATCGTCAGATTGACCAGGTTCATCTTCTGGAATTTGAGGCCACGCCTTCATCTCCTGAGCGTTCGTGAGGGACGTAAAAGCAATGTCAGGCAGGGGCATCCTAGAATGCAAACTGTCCGAGGGTGGTGCCCTATTATGCGCATCAACCCACTCGCCGCACAATCGTGCAGGTCGTTGTGAGTAAAGTGTCCGAGTGTACTCGGTAATCTTGTTGGCTGTCCGAACAAAAGCATTGTATACTGACTCTTCCTGTGCAGGGGTATCGTCGAATGGTAGGCCAGCACTGGTCGGGGTGGTACCTGTTGACGGGGGTGGGGTATCTCTAGGCACTGAAGGTACATTTTCGACCTTGGCTTTTTCGTTGAAGATAGCAATCCAACCCATTGCGAATCCTTGTAGACCCCTTCTTCCTCCAAAAGCTTGTGTATCTTGGCCACGACATCGTCGGGGACTGGAAGGATCCTTTCCAAGAAACTCACGGCATCGACTGAGATATTCATTGTTGGTAGAATGATGGGCAAGCAGAGGTGTATCTAATTTAGGAGCAGCGGTGCCCATTTTAGCAAGGGTAATTCGACGTGGACCTGCTCACCTATTACTTTACGGAGGATCAGTAGACCAAGTTCCACTGATATGTGTCTTGGGATTATTGGAGGTTACCATGTGTACTTGCAATGTGTACACACCGGAACCGTGCTGTTTCCTAAGCTCAATGCTTCAGATTCTTCTGGATAAACCCTTGTCTGCAAAAGACTTGTCGTCCTGAAAGCGGCTACAGTACAATGAGTTGATGTAATCACAGCTCACATACCACCCAAATGGACGGTAGATATACAGAACTCCTAACTTTCGTCAGGGCTAGTACTAGCCTGCACCAATATTAAGTGGGTATTTGTGGGACCCAGTGGTGACGACATTATTGTGGACATCTTGGTCTTTCTCGTGCAATAAGTTTATTGTCGGGCGAGATAAACATCAACCTAGCATGGTTTGCTCGAGGGGCAGGGGTCTGGGACGACAACGCAATTAGATGGTAACGAAAGAAGTATCCGTCAATCACCATGTCTACACCGAAACTCGCAATTCGAAACTCTACCCATACCGAGTTTTCTCTCGCTCCCTCGGAAGTTGACTCTGCGTGCCATACGGCTGGTACCGATTCGGTCTCTTCCCACCCCCTAATACACCAGACGAGTGACCAAGGCTATACCCATAACTCTTATTATCTCTCTCCTGTTGTGCTCTTGACATTGTGGTTGGCGGTACCAGAGCGGAAATAGTCGAAGCCGAGGATGAAGACGGCGTAAAGGCTATTTGGGACCGTTTCCCAGATATTTGCGCCGTAGCTTGTTGTTCTGCACGAAGTTTTTGTTGTTCGGCTTGAGCCAGTTTGAGACGCGAAACAGAAAGTGACAAACGTTAGATTGTAGATTTGTAGTTCAAGGATTCCATGCGAAAAAGGAGCGGTAGCCCGTTCCCGGTATCGAGTGCGGCCGGTCGAATTCGACAGTAAAAAGTAAGAAAAAAAGAATTCCACATCAGGACTAGCTGAGCAAAATTACGGGTTGGCTTTCAAAAGGCAACTCACCAAGTTTATCGGCGAACCATTCCTCCTGTACGTCCTGCGGGTCCCATATGTCTTTCGGGAAATTGGTGGCACGTTCGTCTACATCGACGAATTCGACAAGTTTGGCATAAAGATGAGGGTTTCGGAACGAGCGGTTCGACATGAGGGAGTCATTGAAGTGTTTTGGGTTATGTGGGTCGTGCTTGAGGGCACTGAACTGGGCGAGTTTGGTCTGGGTGTGCAGGGGAAGATGAAGGAGTTAGAAACAAGCTGCGCGCTCAACATACAGCTAGACCGACCTGAATAGCAGGATTACACGGTTCGGTGGACGGTGGTGGGATTCCCCAGTCCTCAATCCCTGGTATGGGCGGAGGTCGGAGTATAGCTCTGATCTGCGCTAGTTCGTCCTCAATAGGCACCGGAGTGTCGGCTTGATCAGGTATTCGTTCCTGCGGCTGTTCCGGGGGTTCCTGTAGCTCATACCCGCGGTCTTGGGGATGGGAGCTGGACGACGGTTCGGGCGCTCTAGTCTTAATGTCTTCAGAGAGTGGCACACGAAGATGGCCCTTGTGGATATTACTGGGCCGCTTGATTACAATCTGGGATTTTTGAAGGCGTCGAGCTGGTAAAAGCTTTTAGATGCAGTGATATAGAAAAGAGATGCACACTTACACTCTGTTGAGGATTTATGGCCAGCCTTCAGCTCTTTATCCTATCCGAAAAGAACAAAAACGAGGGCGAGCAAAAGGGAAACACCTTAACTGGACTGAAAAGCGGCAAAATCTCACATTCTGCGTCTGTGGGGATTGTTCAGAGTCGCTCTGAGAGTCGTCGTCATACGCAACGAGACCTGCGCTATCGTCAGCGACGAGAAATACCAGCCTTGGTGTGATAACATACCGTGCATGGTGGTGGTAGGAAGCCAAGAGTGTGTGAACTCGGTCACAAATGCGTCTGATCTCTTTCCTCCACTTGCTCAGCATCTTCTACTCGATATGGGCACTCAACACAGCACCTGTACATGATTTCTTCGAGCGGAATGCAGCACCGGGGGCTTCTGCACACACCAATAACTGGGCTGTTCTCGTCTGCTCATCACGGTACTGGTTCAACTACAGGGTTAGTTGTATTCCCCTCAAGCAACGCCGGATGCTGACCGACGACCATAGCACATGGCCAATGCTCTCGGAATGTACACTATTCTCACTTTCGTGCCGTCTAAAATGCGTTGAGCAACCTTCTACAGGTATCGAACCGTCAAACGACTTGGTATACCTGACTCCAATATCATCCTCATGCTGGCCGACGACGCATCATGCAACTTGCGAAACCAGTTTCCTGGAAGCGTTTACGCGAATCCCGGACGACATCTAGACCTTTACGGCGACAATATCGAGGTGGACTATCGTGGTTATGAAGTGACCGTCGAGAACTTCATCCGAGTATTAACTGGTGTGTCGTTTCTATCTGGTGCCGGTCTACTTGTGCTGACATGCATGATTCCGCAGGCCGAATGGATGCTTCCGTACCTCGTTCTAAGCGTCTTCTATCAGATGAACGTTCCAACATATTCGTTTACATGACGGGACACGGCGGAAATGAATTCCTCAAATTCCAAGACAATGAAGAGATCAGTGCATTTGATATCGCAGACGCGTTCGAGCAGATGTACCAAAAGAAGCGGTGCGCCATTTTCATCATTTTTATCGCTCTTGTCGATAGCTTATTTTGCCTCGGCAGATACAATGAAATTTTCTTCATGATTGATACCTGCCAGGCAAACACTATGTATTCCAAGTTTTACTCTCCCAACATCCTCGCCACAGGATCTTCGGAGCTTGGTGAGAACTCTTATTCGGTGCGTATATTATTCCACGTCATTTTTTGACGACGCTCATACTCTTCCAGTATGCGAACGACAACGACATCGGAGTAGCTGTTATCGACGCTTACACACATTACATTCTTGATTACATGGAAGGAATCAACAAAACGAGTCAGATGACTATGCAAGACCTGGTCTGTCTCTGGATTTGAGCTTCAACATGGCTTCACTAATTCTAACTACTAGTTCAACAACTATGATCCCTCCAAAATCAACTCCCATCCCGGTGTGCGAAGCGACCTCTTCCGGCGCTCACTCAACAACGCCCTGATTACGGACTTCTTTGGTGGTGTTTCCCAGGCAGAGGTCACACCTCCCGACGCGTCAGACGACTACCATCCGATACTTGAAACTCCACCAGCAGGAGAGACTTTCGACGTGGCTGGACCACTACCGGCACCCCGCACTCCAGCGCCTTTCACCCCATCGAGAGAAGACGTGTACATATCCGACCTACGGACACTTGGACTATGGGGTGGACTTGCACTCCTGGGTGTAACTACGACATGGGTTTTCCGGCCCTGATCACAGCGCAGAATTTACGACTGTTGCAATTCTCTGGTACGGCTTAATAGAGTATCCTTATTGGCGTTTCCAGTTCCCGATTCGAATGATTTGAGATAATCTTACCTGTAATGTCTAGTTAACCACAGGAGTTGTCGTTCTCTGGTGTTGGAATAAGTTTAGAGCATTGTGTATGGAAAAGGTCAATGTGTCTTGCTGTCGACCAGGGTGCTCGTGGATCCCAGATCGGTTGTGCACCTACTGCACGTTCGAGATCCCGTTCGACAGCGAATGACTTATGTGTTAAACCTAGCACCAAATTTATACTCTTCCGCAATCATACTCCCCGAGTGAATAAGCGGATCCGAGAACTTTGGATAAACTTTGCAATTTCCATCTGAGAAAGGCTATATAGATGCTCGTAAGTCGTGGTGGTATCGAAGAACTGTGAGAGGAGTAGATGGCGATCAAGCGAGCAGGCACGAGGAAGTGGTTTACGACAAAACCTTTGGATACGGAGTCTATTCCAGTTTCTGAAAGAAAAGTGCGGAATCTGGGAATGGGAGCGATATCTGATTTCGTGTGTGGTAGGGTCAGAAGGATAGATAAACACTGAAGGTGAATTTGATAATGGAGGCCTCTCCGTAGCTTGCTTTCAACGGGTTGACGTTACTGAACCATGGCAAGAACCTAGTCAAGGGCATAGTTACCATGGCTCTATCTACGACGTTTGAATACTTGGAAGTCTGAGTTGCATCACGAGACGTAAATTAATATCATTTCGGGAGTACAAGAATACAAGTCTTGAGTTGGGGTCTACGGCGGACCAACAGGGACGATCACGACAGAAAGAGAGTAAGAACAGCAAAATGTCAAACTCTTTCTACGAACGGTTGCGGCTCCTTTTTCTTGATTGCAGTTCTTCGGGAGAGCGAAGTGAAGCTTTCAATGTTGTGGGTCGAGGCGGGGTGACAACCATGGCTGAAGATTCCCTGGCCGGATCTGGAATGGGGGTTGCGAGGGAGGGAGTAGAGGTAGCGGAAGTAGAGGCAGTGGACTTCACTCGTTCCGAAGTTTGTTGCGCCAAAGCTGCATGGACCGTCATTTGCCGCTGAATAGCTGTCTCGGCGTCTTTCCAGTATTGCTCCCTGCGGCTCTCCTCGGCCGTTGTGAGATGGCCCCACTTGGTGGTCTCCTCAGCCACATCAATCTGTGCAATAGCCTTGTCCAGAACCTTGCAGATGACACTGTGTGGGTAATTGTTTTCCAACCCTTCGGGATAGGCCCATGCAATGTGGAGAACCTTGTACCAGTCTCGTATGAGGTCTTTGAGGTTGTCGAAATATGGGCTGATATGCTTCAGTAAGTCTTCTAGGTTCCTGTTCTCATTTGCCATACTGAAAATCTTTTGCTTGGCACGCAGTGAGTAGTCGTAGTCAAAGAATAGGTGGCGCATCAGTTCTTCCACCTCTTTGGACAGCTTCCGCTCTGTTCCTCCAGGTCCATCGTATCGGAGAGCGATGTACACTGGAACCCACCAGAGCGACTCGGCATCGTGGATGGCCGTGTGTGCGTCTGCGCCCTGCCTCAGCCTCCAGCTTATGAAAGGGGGAGTGCCCTGAGGTGGGGCATGAGATTTATCCAACAAAGGCAACTTGATTGAACAGCTCACCGTGATATAACCGTCCCCCGGTTTACGATCACCAAAATCCGGGATTGCATACGGCTATCAGAAGTGGTTAGCCATCATCCATTTCACTGACAACAATAGCCGACCTCGTCAATCCATCCAAGATCAGCAGTCGTTTTCATACCACCATCATAGAGATTCCAGGCCTTTTCTAATGCTCCGAGATAGGTATAGTCATCACCGTACCGCTGCTCAGAAAGCTCCAAGACCCTCTGGTCCAGACATTCCGAAAAGTGATGATATATGTATGGCGGGAACGATCCAGAACGCGACGGCAACAGTTTGAGATTAGTAGTGATCTTGCTGTGGTCGAAGTCAATCAGATGGCCTTTGCCACTGGTCGAGACCAAAATATTGTTGACGCTAATGTCGCGATGCATTACGCCAGCCTTGTACAATCGCTCATGATCTGATTAATCAGTTTCCAGGAAACACCAGGTCGAATAGATACAAACCTTTCACCGCGTCCTTGAGACAACCTAGGAACTCCCGCTTGTCCTTGAAATATTTGACTGACCAACCCGACATCTTCAAGAACGTGCGAGCTAACGTCCTGGAGACCAAAATGGGGGGCTCGACTTTGGAGTCAGCCTGTGGAATGCTTATTTCTATCGGTCGCTCCCTCGCCCACGCATCGGCCCCCGGAATACTCGATCCGCGGGACCCGGTCCTGGAAGCAGTGGCAGCTGCCTTCCTCGCTTTCAAGGGCAATGGCTGGAGTCCTTTGCGGATGGATGCCAACGTCTCCGCCTTCTCCGCCTTCCACCTGACATATCCACTCTCGTACAAGCGGTCCTGCAAACCAGCCTGGATAAGCACCCACGCTTCAAAAGGCGACGATTGGATGCCTTCACGCAAAACTCGAGCTCTATCCACTCGTTCCGTTGGCTTGTCAGGTCTCAAGGAGGTATTGGACAATGTGACCGTCCCCTCGTCGTCAAGGCCAGGGAGCCGTTGCCACGACTGTTTCATCACGAACACCTGCGCCTAGACAAGAGTCAGGAATTACACAGGCTATAAGTCAGCGAGCATGCCTTTTTGTTCTTCTGGAGCCAGTCCTCCAACGAAACCACCTCGAGCACAATGGTGCCTCTTCCCCACAGTCTCTTCGCATCCTGAAGGTTCAAGAACCGGATGGCGACATACCGGCGGCATTTGGCAGAGGTGTCATCTTGAGCGCGCGAACAGTCGCTTGACTCATTCCGAAGGGGGCTCGTCCGGGATCCGCCCTGGCTGGTGGGGGTCTCCAAGTTGCCAGCGGGACCACGACCAGCACCAGCAGTGTTGGTGTGACCCTCCTCGAAGCCATCAATGACCCAGGGGATCTCATATGCGCTCTTGAATTCTTGCAGCGAGGTCGCATAGGACCCAACAACGTTCTTCCCATCCCAAACACGAAAGGTTGGGTCCCACCCGAGCGTCGTCGCAGGCAAGCAGGAAAAACTACTGATGATGCGGATGAAGTCCTCCGGTTTCTAAACGCCAGGTTGAGCCATTGCGAGTCGAGATGAAGCTAGAGTCTGACCTCGTGAATGTTGATTGGTGTGGAGCTGACCACTCCGCTCCGGTCAAAGAGATGGACGTGGATGTTGTCCAAGTGGAGGGAGAGGGCAAGAACGAAGTGTCGGTCAAGCTGCTCCATGAAGATCTGACCGACGTATGTGGACAATTGAGGCAGAGAACGAACGGCGCTCCTTTTGACCTCCACCACTGTGTAAATCTGAAGCCAGTGGTGCGATGGCTGAATGCGGCGGTGTGGTGCCTCAGATACGGTGTAGTAGGGCGTAGGGAAAACACGTACCGGTTTGCCCGTCGCCGCCTTTCCACTATTTTCGTGCTCCTTTTCAGGCTGGGGAACGTCGCTGCTACCAGTTCTATTGAGATCTTGTCTACTTGACGCGAATCCACTGTCCGCCTGGATAAAAAATTGCATCAGCTATTGGTAGATAAAGTAACGTGGAAGAGATACCCGTTCACCATCAACTACACTTCCTCTGGCTCCCTCTTGGTCATCTCCCTAAGAGCGAGCGTGATGAGAAAGAACGAATCCAGTCTGTTTTCGATACTCACCTGCGTCCCGTCCATGGTATTGTTGGATTGGTCGGCTGCATCTTCCCGAACTGGCAGCGTCTTCAGCTCCTCAGCGTTCGTCTGAGACGTGAAACAAATATCAGGCATAAGCGTCTGCGAATGCGGATTGCCCGAGCCTGGTGATCGATTATGCGTATTAACCCATTCCCCACGCAGTTTGTCTGGTGGTGTCTCATCGTTTGGACACAGCGTTCGAGTGTACTCGGTAATCTTGTTGGCTAGATCAACAAAAGGTTGGTATAATGACGCCTCCATGACTTTGCCAGGCTTTGCTTCGACGGACTGGGAAGAGGAAGCTGCAGTGGATGATGCAGAACTGGCGTCCGCGGTAGCAGCAGGGTCCGTTACTGAAGCAGAGGTACTGGCGGCGGGAGGGGGGGGAGGTCCTGTTGGCACCGAAGGTGCTTTGGCCTTGTCGCTCGACTTGGACTTCTCCGAGGACGGGAATCCAACCCATTTTGAGTTTCTGTAGACCCCTTCTCTCTTCAAATCGTCGTATATCCCAGCCACTACAGCATCAGGGACGGGGAGGAGCTTTGTGAGGAACTCCTGCGCATCGACCTCGATATTCATGCGGGGGAGCTCTTGCTGGATAAACTTCTGGAGGTCCGCTGCGTTGCCTGGTCGTGGTGGGGGAAGGTGCGGCGTATCTAGTTTTGCAGCAGAGGTACTCATGTGAACGGGTGTGCTGGCGTGAAATTTGACGAGGCTCGACTCACCAATTTATATCCTGGGAGTCGATGCAGAGACGCGTTATCGATGGTAGGATAAAGTTCAGAAGAAAAGAAACAGCAAATGTGAAGACAACCAAGCGCCCAACCCTGGGCATGTGGTGGATTGTGTGACAGTTGTCAAATCTGTGATCCGGCGAGGATGACGTGGTTGTAATAGAAAAGAGTATGTCAGAAAACATGTTCCATACTGTTAACAAACACGAAACAATGGCTTACCGATTAGCGCGAGCACTGTACGTCACGTAGTGAGCCACAGCGGTGATTGCCCCCACTGGTGACCACAATTGGATTATGCTCTATCTCATCGGGGCAGAAGAACTTGCTAGCCGAGCGGACCCTGTTTCCAATGGAAGAACACACCACCATCAATGCACGATATAGTGTTACCCTTCTTCTGGAACCAACTGCCTGCTGGATAATGAGAGTGATAACATCGAGGAGGCTGGATGCAGTATTGAATATAGTTAATGCAAGTTCCCGATTTGTCCAGTTTGCCCCGGAGAGCAAGGAGAGGTGAGTCAACAAATTCCGCAGTAATCAGTCCCCTGATGATTATGGCCGCATTCTTTCTCATGAAAAGACATTTGTCGAGCAAGGCCGTCAGGAGCAACTGTGACCCACACCATCGATGATTGATCCGTGGCTGAAACAACTCAAGTAAACATGTCAATTACTTAAATGTAGTGCGACAACATTTCAGACATATGCTGGGCTGGGCTGGAGAAGCTACGGCTGAGAACCATGGGCAGGCACAATTCTACAATATGACCGTCCTCATCGGACAAGCACACATAACTGATAGGTGGTGCTCACAGCGAAACCCGTGGGCGGGGTGAGTGCTTGGAAACCGTGCAACAGCCAAACCACTGTGCTAAGACCTAAATTGACTAGTGTTTCGACCTAGGCGACCGGGGGGTACAACAAAAGGAAAACGCTAAATATGTCCTACAAACAGTGACGACTCTTTTTCTTCTGGGGAAGCTCTGCAGAAGATCGGAGTGGAGTTTTCGATGTGGGTCGAGGCCATGTATCATTCAGAGATGGACCGTCAGAATTCAAGGCCAGAACAGAGGCGGTAGTGGCAGTGGTAGTGGAGATGATTGAGGGCTTGTTGTTTAAACCTCGTTCCGAAGTTTGTTGCGCCAAAACTGCATGGACTGTCATTTGTCGGTGAATCGCTCTCTCGGCATCCTTCCGGTATCTCTCCCTACGGATCTGCTCGGCTTTTGTGAGATCACCCCACTTAGCAGCCTCCTCAGCCACATCAATCTGTGCAATAGCTGTGTCTAGGACCTTGCAGATGACGCTGTGTGGGTAGTCATTTTCCAATCCTTCGGGAAATGCCCATGCAATCTGGAGAACCTGGTACCAGTCTCGTATCAGATCTTTGAAGCTGTCGAAATACGGGCTGATATGCTTCAGTAAATCTTCCAGGTTCCTGTTCTGATTTGCTGTATCAAAGATCTTTTGCTTGGCACGCAGTGAGAGGTCGTAGTCATAGAATAGGTGGTATATCAGTGTTTTCAGCTCTTGAGACAGTTCTCGCTCTATTCCTCCTGGTCCATCGTACTTGAGAGTGATGTACACGACAACCCACCAAAGTGACTCGGCATCGTGGATTGCTGTATGTATTTTTGTGCTCCACCTCAGCTTCCAGCTTATGAAAGGGGGAGTGCCCTGAATGGGGCGTGAGATTCGTCAGATGCAAGGAATTTGATTGAACAGCTCACCGTGATATAACCCTGCCCCGGTTTACGATCACCAAAATCCGGGATTGCATACGGCTATCAGAAGTGGTCAGCCATCATCCATTTCACTGACAACAATAGCCGACCTCGTCAATCCATCCAAGATCAGCAGTTGTTAGCACACGGGCACCAAGATAATCCCAAAAGACTGCCAACACATCCAAGTAAGAGCCAGTATCCTTGCCTCGTCTCGGCAAGGCAATATCCAGAACTTTGGTATCAAACCTGTCAGAAAGCCGATTGCGAACGTACTGTACGACAGAATCGGAAATGGGCTGTAATGGGTCCAGAGCGCGAGTAGTGATCTTGCTATGGTCGAAGTCAATTAAATGGCCTTTGCCACTGGCCGAGACCAAAATATTGTTGACGCTAATGTCGCGATGCATCACGCCGGCCTTGTACAATCGCTCATGATCTGATTAATCAGTTTCCAGGAAACACCAGTTCGAATAGATACAAACCTTTCACCGCGTCCTTGAGACAACCTAGGAACTCCCGCTTGTCCTTGAAATGTTTGACTGGCCAACCCGACAGCTTCAAGAACGTGCGAGCTAATGTCCTGGAGACCAAAATGGGGCCCTCGACTTTGGAGTCAGCCTGTGGAATGCTTATTTCTATCGGTCGCTCCCTCGCCCACGCATCGGCCCCCGGAATACTCGATCCGCGGGACCCGGTCCTGGAAGCAGTGGCGGCCGCCTTCCCAGGGTTCAGAGGCAAAGGTTGGAGCCCTTTGCGGATGGATGTCAACGTCTTGGGAAGCTCGATGTCTTCGGGTGGTTCTTCATTTGACCATGGGTTGGTGTCTGCACTCGATTCATCCGACGATTCAGATCCAATCCTGGGAACAGTGGAGGGCAGCGGCTTCAGTTCTTTGCGGATGAACTTCAACGTCTCCACCTTCTCCCCGTTCGACCTGACGTATCCACAATCATGCAAGCGATCCGCCATTCCAGCATGTCTAAGCACACATGCTTCGAAAGGGTGTGACTGAATTTCTCTGTGCAAGGACTCCACTTCGGCAGATGGTGTCGTTGGCTTGTCCGAGTCACGGCCTTGCGAGGCGTTGGACAGCTCTACCGTACCCTCGTCGACATTTATCCTAGGCAGCCGTTGCCACGCTTGCTTCATCACGTAGATCTGCGCCTATACTGGAATCAGATGTTGTCCACAACGCAACTCCTCGGGCATACCTTTCGGTTCTTCTTGCGCCAGTCCTCTAATGAAATCACTTCAAGCACAACGGTGCCTCTTCCACACGGTCTCTTCCTATCCTCGACATTCAGGGATCGGATCGCGACATACTGCCGGCAGCTCATGGGAGGGATATCTTCACTAGGACTGGTGCTGTTCCCAGTATTTTCCCAGAAACCATCAATGATCCAGGGGATCTCATTAGTGTCCTCGAATTTTGGGAGCGAGGAAGCATAGGATGGAACAATGTTCTTCCCATCCCAAACGCGAAACGTTGGGTCCCACCCAAGTGTCGTCGGCGGCAGGTATCCAAAACTGCTGATAATGCGGATGAATTCCTGCGGTTGCTAAGCACCGGGTTGAGCCACTGCGAGTCGACATGGAAGCTAGAGCCTGACCTTGTGAATGTTCATCGCGGTGGAGCTGACCACTCCGCTCCGGTCAAAGAGATGGACCTGGATGTTGTCCAGGTGGAGGGAGAGGGCGAGAACGAAGTGTCTGTCAAGCTGCTCTCTGAACATTTGACTGACGTATGTAGATAGTTGAGCCGGAGAGCCCGCCTTTTTGTCCAACTTGAGCTCTGCTACGGCGTAAATGCGAAGCCAGAGTCGCGACAACTGGGGGTAATGACACGTCGCTTAAGGCACTGCATCATAAGGGTCAAGGAGGCGTACCTCTTTGTCCAGCACCCCCTTTTCAGCGTCTCTGCATTTCTCATCGTCTGACTGAATGTGAAGGTGATGAGTGAAATCAATCCTGCGTTTTCGGATACTTACCTGCATCTGCTCCGTCGTATCGTCACATTGACCAGCTTCGTTTTCTGGAATTTGAGGCCACATCTTCATCTCCTGAGCGTTCGTGAGGGACGTAAAAGCAACATCAGGTAGGGAGATCCTAGAATGCGAACTATCCGAGGGTGATGCCCTATTATGCGCATCAACCCACTCGCCGCACAATCGTGCAGGTCGACCTTGCAAGCAAAGTGTCCGAGTGTACTCGGTAATCTTGTTGGCTGTCCGAACAAAAGCTTTGTATACTGACTCTTCCTGTACAGAGGTATCCTCGGGTAATAGGCTAGCACTGGTTGAGGTGGTACCTGTTGACAGAGGTAGGGTATCTCTAGGCACTGAAGGTACATTGCGTTCCATTTTCGACCTCGACTTTTTCGTTGATGGTAATCCAACCCATTGCGAATCCTTGTAGACCCCTTCTTCCTCCAAAAGGTTGTGTATCTTGGCCACGACGTGTTCGGGGACTGGAAGGATCCTTTCCAAGAAACTCACGGCATCGACTGAGATATTCATCGTTGGTAGAATGATGGGCAAGCAGAGGTGTATCTAATTTAAGGGCAGTGGTGTCCATTTTAGCAAGTGTTGTTCGACGGTGACCTGCTCACCTATTATTCTACGGAGGATCAGTAGACCAAGTTGTATGGATATGTGTCTTCGATATTAGTCAAGTTTTCCAGACTGAAGCAACACCAAGCTGCGCGAATATACGACGTGTTGAGGGTAGGCATACTATACCGCATTTAGTTGAGTTCTCATTCTGTCCACCACTACCTGCCTTCCTCCATGCCATCATCAGTAGAGTCACAGAGCGATTATGGGTATGTTATGCATAGCTAGTGCCTCGTTAAAAGTTGGTATTTATGTGCACCCTGTCTTGGCACTCTCTCGGTCTTGTGTTCCTGCTGCCAGGCACTGGTTATGTATTTCAGTGGTCAGTCTGCGACAGGTCTTGATGTAGTTGCTCACCGTGAACGGTTGAGGTCGTACGTTGACGGACACAAGAAGAGATTTGACGGCGATGACCATCCTAGATACCCGTTCTAGATACTGGAATAGAGTTGTAGTTGGATACAATACACAAACGTGATAACCATAAGTTTACATCCTGTTGGAGGAAGTGCTGCGGAGACTAGGTGAAAAAAAAAGACTATAAACGGAAGCCGAAAAGCAGAAAGAAAATTGTAGTTGGATACAATGACGACTATAGCATGCCCTGTTGGAGGATCACATTGCAGCAAAAGATAAAACACAATAGTCCCAAAAACCGTTTCCGGCAACAATATTTCATCACGAATGCTTCACCACTTCATTTTCAGCCGCCTTGACAGCAACCTCAAACGCAGCAAGTAGCTTCTGCCTTTCTTCCATCCCAACACTCACCCTTACAAGTCCTCTCTCAACACCAAACTCCTCCGCCCATTCCAACTCTGCAAAGTGAGCCAAAATGGTATATGGGCACGCCAATGTGAAATTGGTACCCAAGCTCGGACCCTTGTGCACCGGTAAGTTATCAAAGAAGGCTTTGGATGCAGGAATGGATGTGAAGGTGAGAGAGAACAGTCCTCCGAAACCCCCGCCGGATGGAAGGGACGGAGAAGGTTTTATACGACAGAGGTCGTAGTTCTCTAGTGTGATGTATTTAGGGTAATAGACGTTCTTGATGGCCGTTTGTGGAGAAGTTGACCCGCCGGCTGTGGACCGGGAACGGAGAAAGTCGCAGATGGCGGAAGTGTTGTCGTCGATGATTTTGATGCGGTGTTTGAAATCACGAGAGTTCCGTTCCATGTAGATTGTATCTTCGCCAAAGTAGGCGTCTTCAAATGTTTGAGTGAGTTGTGATTTAAGTATGGGGTAGTATCAGCTTTGCGGGTTAAGCACAAGGCTGGGGAGGTAGGTATGGCGTTAGCGAATTGAAAAAGAGCGGAAGGAAAAGCAAACCTTCCACCCATGACGTTACTTGCACCACTGAAGACTTTGGTCAAGCTACTCACGACGATATCGGCGTATGGTAAAACGTCGACGTTGACAAAATTGCCAATAGTTTCATCTATCACAATCAGAAAATCATATTTGTCCGCAAGCGCCCTGAGTCTTGGGAGATTGGCGGATCTGAGCAAAGGATTCGAGGGAAACTCGGTGAAGAGTGCGAGGATGGGCGGTTTTGAAGGATCGAGTTTGGATTCGGATACGAGGAGTGCTTCGAGCGTGTCGATGTCTTCGTCAAGTCCGTTTCCGAAAAAGTGGGCGCCAGATCCCCACTTTTGCAGGATCTTGAGAGTGTCAGTGTACGGGAATCTGAAGGGATGAATACCAGGACGAAATGCACCAGGGAAACCATGATACTCACCCAAAACAAACACTCTTCCCTCCAGGTCTCGTCTCCCTCGCAAGTCGATGCGCATTCCAAATTGCCCCCCATCCCACTAGGGAATAGATATACATCTTCCTCCGTGACATTAGCTACCCCTCTCGAACTCGGACCAGTCTTGACACCCTCTTGTCCGGCGCAGGGCTCACCACCGCAATCTGAGTCAACCCAGTTATCTCCTACCAACGTTCCCGCAACACGGCGGCGGAGAGCTCGCTTTGCGGATGCAGCTGCTGTGATAGGGAGATTCCGACCATAGCGTTCTTCAACATATACCGCGTGATCTGAACAGAGTAGGTCGATTGGAGTGGAAGTAGTGGTGAGAGTATCTTGGGGGATAACTGGCGACGTGGATTTCAAAGCACTAGATCCTTTGACGGAGTAGTGTCTGTTATGACCGGCCCTGGCCTGGAACCGAGGAGCTGGGGACGAAGAAGGCCCTATGGGATCCGGAGAACGGGCTTCATCGGGCAGCAGCGAAAGGCATTTTTCAGCGAGACGTGAGGAAATACCAAGGCCGGTGTGTTGCCAAAACTCTTGGGCAATACGGGAAGCATCACTTTGGAAAAGTACGATATGCAGATCTGCCTTATTATTTCCAACAGGAGGTGTAGATGATTGTTGGCTGGCGGTGTCTGGACATATAAAGAGGTGGACAAGCCTCGATTGAACAGGCTCACTGCCGAGTTGGACAGAACGACACTTGATAAAGTCTCTGCACTCTTCCGCTATCTTGCGTGTCGGAAAAAGCATGCACTGCTCGCTCCCAACAGCATACTTGTGCTGGCAAATGTCTGCGAGTTTCCTGATGGAGAGATGTATGAAGAAGCGGGGATATCCAGAGACCATGCTCTCGACCACCCGCTTCTCGCCCTCTTCATACCCAACATTATCTTGCCAGGTGGGCAGAGAGACAGAAATTGCGTGGGGAGTGTGAGGAGGAACACCAAGTCCAAGGGCAACAGACATTAGTCCAGAAAATATTCTCATTGTCTTTTTCATACAACCCTTCGGTCCGTCGGATTGTTCGGGATTTCGGCCCGACACCATTGAGTCCGTAACTCAGTATCGAACAGACGACGAGATCCAGACAAGCTTTCTTATCACGAATGAAGCGTTTTATTTACAATCACACATGATGTCGCTCTCAAAGACAGATGTCGCCTTGTTGGGTCTGACTACGAGGGCCTCAAGGAGGCATTCTTATATGAGGTAGTTAGGAGTGCTAGACATGAGATTCACTAATTATGCCACTGACAGGCAGACACGTCTTGAAGTCGAACAAACAGCTCATAAAATCACCACTTAAGTTCATTCTTCGGAGAATGGTCCTCGTACCATCTGGGTTCACCTAGTATCCCCGTCAGGTACTGGAGCTATTTCCCAGTGGGCCGTTGTGTGAACAGATGTTTAGGAGCAGTAGCGCTCATGGTGAGAACCATCATTATTCCTTTACCTTCCAGACAAAACTCAGGTCAGTGACAGCAGGCTGCTCGTCGGCTTTGCAGTAGGCAGCGCGGAGGTGATGATAGCCGCTCCGGTATCTGAGGTGAGTACGGTCAAGACCAGCGCCGAAGGCATCCCTGTTCTCTGGAGGATGTTCGCTCACGCTGAAGTGGATCGGAAGTAGGCCGTTGAGTATGTCATGATTGATCGGCCAGCCGTAGTACCAGTAGCTCTCGCGTTTCGCCTACCCTTCTGGCAAGAGTTTGTACGGTGTGAGTGACGACGTATCGAAGCGTTCCCGCTTCCCATTCGAGATAAACTACGATAGTAAATGCATGGTCATCAGCTTGGGTTTGGAGGGGTAAACTCTCGGCTCACCGAGATCCTTTGGTGAGTTTGCGTATGCGAAGAAGAGGCTTCAGCTTGGGACTGTGATCAGGGTATCATTAACGAGTCGTGAACACCTGTTCTGAGTTAGTACATAGCGACCTGGGGGTAGGAGTGGTGCAGTCCATAATACACGGAGCGTCCGCATATTGAACATGGACCAGCGATCCTCGCTTCGGCCGTACCCGAACTTTGGACAAATCATTTGGTCTTGCATTATGATCGGCATTGTATTCTAAACATCATATGTGCATGATTTTTTTTCATTAAAATAAAGGCGGTTGGAAAGAGTGACGAAGTGGTCAAAGTCACATCATTGATTAGGCTGACTTGAACTGGTCGAGCCTCCAGGAAAGATTGGATCCACCACTGAATGTGTTGTCATTTGCACTTTCTAAGCAGCATTCCATGTGACTAGCTCTTCAGTATATTATTTCTCTATATTCGTCATCAAGGCTGCGCCCTCTGACTCACATTATGTACCTCTTACTCATGTATTTCATGAGCTGACTGATTGCTGTTGCTCCAATTATGCTACTGGACACCGCTGATGATATTGCAGTGTTTCAAGGGACTCTGTAGTCATTACTGACTCATTATGCATAGTTATTACTTGTAGGTCCTAGAGTTTGCTACCCAGACACTTAGTATATAAAGTAGCATGTATTCCCTTATGTTTTCTTAGACAATCTACTTGATTATTCTACCTTGCTCTACTCAGCAACTCACTTAGCAACTTCACTGTTCTAACCAACAACTATCAGTAAGTCAGATTATCTGTCTGTCACTGTGTGTTACTGTGCTGGAAAACAGGTTATGGGCCCCGGATCACCTGCTCCCCATGTGCCATGACTGGCTGCAAGTGGGTCATAGATAGGCTGATCTGACCAGTCCTGTAGAGCATGGTCTTTCTAGCCCATCTCTCTAACATGACTTGATCGTTTCATGCTCTATTGAAGGCTTCCTCATATGCATTCATAGCTTGAATAGTGCAGTGGTGCAGATCTGATTGCCTACAAATCTGATTGCTAACTCTATCCATTTATAGAACAATGTTTTCCACTATGAACATTCTCATGTCCTCCGTCCCAACTCTCAATGGTGCTGCAAACTACAATGAGTGGTCATCCTGCCTCGATGACATGCTCTCCTTGATGACTCAGGATGGTACTACCATCCTTAGCTCAGAAATACTGATGTTCCCAATAGATAGAGTACACACCATCTCACCAAAGTACCATGTCACTGAGGATCTTTACAATGAAGATGGAAATATAACTGGTCCGAACCCTGCTCATAACGCTAATGAGCATGCCACCTGCATGCATCTGGCCAAAATCATCTATGCACTTGTGAAGTCTAAACTGTCAGCTAATATGATTAACTGGCCCTTCACTGATGCTGCAGAGATCTGGACTACAATGTGCTCTATTTATGGAACCATCTCTGTGTCAGGGCTTTACAGCTCATATGTTGAGATGATTCATTTCCATCTCCATCCTGACCAGGACCCATCTGGTCCTATCACCCAATGGGAATCGCTGTACCAGTAGCTGAATTCAACTGGTGACTATGATATTCTGGAGGTAATCCATGTTGAAGTTTCGGACATATTCTAGAAATAGACTATGAAGTCATTATGATAATAATAGACTGATCTGTTACTTTCCAGTAACTTCAATCTGTAGTAACTTCTTATGAGTTGCTCTGCATATGATGAGAGTCATAATGTCAATTGGTACTTGATAGATTACTCTACATAGTTCCAATGACTGGTATAATACATTCCGCAGCACTCCGCAGGTACTATGCTGCAGTTAATAAGAGTCATAAGGAATGTTCTATGTATTCCTAGTATTTTATGTAGTATGACTTGTTTATGTTCTTACATGTATATAAACCCCATGTAGCAGACCATGTTCTGTATCCTGTTCAATCAAACAACTTCTTCATCATCACTTATTTTCTTGAGTACAACACAAGTCTCGATCTCCTTGACTTTAACCTCTCTACCTCTGACACCAATCATTTCATTACTAATATCTGTCTATCCAAATTACCTTTCTACAGGTATCAGATAAAAGCTTATTATCTCGGTGAGTAGACCTTACATTCTCTCCCACTGTGTTTACTGTTGTCCCAGCAAACAACTCATTACGGTCGTTTCCTCAACAGGTTATGGGCCCCAGTAGCCTTACTGATGGTTAAACCATTATCATCCCCTCTAACCAAGATAGGATGATAGGGCTTTACCTGACAGAGTTATCCTTGCATTTGATCATTGCTAATACAAGAATTTTCTTCTAGAAAGAAATTCACTCGATGAAGATATTATAACTACTAATAATATTGTCTCTGGTTTGCCTAAGTTCAATGGGCCTAAGAACTATACATTCTGGTCTAGAAGGCTTCAGGATGCCTTGACTCTCATTACTGTCACTGGCTCCAACCAGTCAGGATAGACTGTGACAGAACAGGATCTCTCCTCCAAAAATTCTCAAGCCTTAACAGAAGAGGATAGAAGGAGAGATCAACTGAGAGGTCAGGCATTGGTTGTTATGAATGGCACTTTACCTGATTCTCTGTTACTCCATGGACATGACCAACCTGGTTTTCTATGGACTGACTTGAAAACCCACTTTGGGACATCTTCTCCTGCTGTGGTATATTCAATTCTGCAGAGAATGTTGCAAAAGTGCATCTCTGGGAATCAAGATCCAGTGATGGATCTAGCTGAATTGAGAACAATGACTTCTCAATTAGAAACAGCAAAGTAAAGTTGCCAGAAGTTCTTGGCGCAATAATTGCTTTGAATGCATTACCACTTAATTGGAATGCTGTAGCACAAACAACATTGGCAAATAATAACAATGTTGTAGATATGATCTGGGAGGTAGTTCAGCAAGCTATAAATGCTGAATGGTCAAGATGTGAAGGAACAAGACCCTCTATATCTAACTAACAAGCATCTTACACTGCTACCACTAACTACCAAAATCACTCTCAGAGCAATTTCCCCAGGACTTGCCCTGGACCACCCTGGAACCACTTCCACCCTAGAGGTGATACCAAGGCCCAGCCTGTGAGAGGACCTCGCCACCCTGCCAATCTGAGTGGGCAGTCCCCTCAGCCTTCTCTACCTACTCCTACCTGGATTAACGTCCAGAAGAAGAAGAAGAAGCCCAAGAAGGGCAGAGGTAAACCACAGGCCCACATGGTGGAAGCCATGGCAGGCTTTGCTGCTGCCATGGAACTGGCAGTCCATCTCTTCACTGGTCCAGAGATAATCCCCTTCGACCTGATGAGGTGCATGGATGTGCCTCGACCTACTCCCGCTCCCGCTCCACCAACCACTCATATCTTAGTGAGTGAGAGACCAAAACCTGTGACTTGGGTTAATCCCAAGAAGGTCCAGCAGGTATGCAAAAATACTTGTGCTGAGCTCGAAAAAAAGGTGCATGCTGAAGTATGAAACCTATGTTTCACCACCTTACTTGAGAACTCACTGCAGATTCAACAGGTAATCATCTGGCGTGACCACATCACTGGTCCTTCACCCATACAAATGGCAAAAAAGTGTGTACTTGATCGATACAATCAGAGAATGCACCAGGTCTCTCATCCCTATGCCCAACAAGGATGATCAGTAACACCTCCCAGTGCACCTTCTGTTCCTTCTGGTTACCCCCGAGGTTGTACCTGTGAGGGACACACGAGGGTGAGTAAATGGTTCTTGAAGCATAGTAACCCTGATATTAACGCAACTTGTGTCTGCTTCAATTTTCTTTTACTCATTGGTTTGCCATATTCCTTAATAGTTTCACCCAAATTTGGGATGAAAATCAATTTGGAATTGCTCCATGTAGTAAAAATCCCAAGCATGGACTCCATTGCCTGGGGCAATTCTCTCGAACCCAGAGAGGTTTGGCTGTACTACCTTCCTCCTCTGGAGGAAATAGTAGCTCCAGCCATCAGGACCTATGACGAGGAGTTCCCTCCTCTTCCTCGGCCCTCTCTACCTCAGGAGCCCTTTCAAAGTGAGAGATATTCTCTTATTTTGAAAGACAAGACCACTTATAGGTGACCTGCCAGACTTATGGTGTTGGTAGATAAGGCTTTCAAGTGGCTTGAAGAGGAGAAGGAGGTTGACAACCTCATGGCACCAGCTCAGGATGTTGCCTACGACATCTGTAACCCCAGGAACCCTGCAAATGCTGCAGGACTCCCTTCTGAACCCCTTCCAAGGTCCCCTAATGGACGGTCTTGGCACAGTTATGTTTAAGCATAGAGTCTATAATGGAAAGACTAATAGCATTCAACCAATGCAGATATTAATATATCTAGTCTTCCTTCTAAAAGGAACCTCTGAACAACTAATGTCAGTGGGACAGTTATGCCAAGATGGCAAAACTGTTAGAACAGATGCCAACAAATCAGTAGTAGTTGACAGCAAAGGAAATGCTATTCTTTAAGCATATCCTTCAGCAAATCATAACACTACTTTACATTTTGTTAATACCAAAATTGTACATTCAGAGCATGCAGCTATGACTGCAGATCTGATCATTGGCTACAAAGTTGTACATGCAAGATTAGGACATCCCTCTAATCATATCCTCAATTATTTTGAGAAAAATATGATTGGGTTTACTCCAGTACAGATTCCCAAGCAAAAACCAGTCTGTGATGGTTGTGCCAAGGGAAAGATGCACCAGAAACCCTTTAGAGAGAACCCTACACATGCAAAGCATCCATTTGAAAGAATTCACTTGGATTTAGTTGAACTTCCAATTCTTTCTTACCATAAATTTAAATGGGTCATGACCATAATGGACGACTTTTCCTCTCATGAATGGATTCGCTTCCTCCATAAGAAATCAGAAGCAGCAGAAGAAATGAAAAATTTCATTGCACTAATTCAGACTCAATACAAGACTAAATTAAAACATCTCTGCACTGATAGAAGAGGAGAGTATGTAACTAACAAGTTGCAATCTCATTTATGCTCATTAGGGATTATACATGAGACTAGTGCACTGCATATACACCAACAAAACAGTCAAGCAGAATGCCTGAACTGAACTTTAATGGATAAAGCAGAAGCCATGAGGCATTATGCTTGTATTCCTGATGGTTGGTGGGAGTTTTCTATAGATCATGCAATACATATCTATAATAAAACACCAGTATCACAGCTCATGTGGAAAACACCATATGAAGTGTTGAATCAAAAGATTCCAGACATCTCCAAAGAGAGAGTCTTTGGCTGCAGTGCTTATGTCTTTCTCCCAAAAGAGATAAGAGACAATAAACTGACAGCAAAGTCAGAACTCATGATTTTCCTTGGTTGGACATCTGATAGGAAAAACTATTGTTTCATGAGGCATCTTAATGGAAATGTAATCTATACATCTCCAACAGCTGTATTCAGTGAAGAACACTTCCCTAAATGTATTGGGAAAAAGTGAGAAGAATGGATGAACCAACCATCATCTTTTACTTCTTGAAGCACACCTTCAGAAGTAATTGTCTTCCATGCTCCAGATCTGTCTACTGGTTTACCTTTTAATAGACCATTGAGTCCTATACTCTGAACTTCTCCCGAAGGTTCTCCAGAAGATAGGACTTATAGATCTGTTCATGGATGTATTCCAACTCCTTTCTCTGAACCTAAAAAGAATAAAGAAAAGGGTAAAGCACCAAATATTGATACAGATGTTCAGAAGGAGTGGGATGGTATTATGCAAAACATTCTCTTTTCACCAAGAGAAACACAAATACCAGAAGATGATGACAGTGATGGGTTATCATATGCTGATCCACCCAATTACCCTGAAGGTCCAAACCATTTGCCTTCTCAAAGAGATGATCCAGATGTACAACCATTTATACCCTATACCCCTGTCAAAGGTGATCGGGATGCTGGTGTTATGGATTCGGTTACTAAGGGCAATCAAAGAGGATGCAACCTCTAGGGTATGGCCTTAATACCTATCTCAGCCAAGTAACTGGATAAGCAAATGTTATCAAACTGTTGTTACTTAACCAAGAAATGGGAATCCCATTTATCTCGTAGCTCTGAGTGATGAGGGCAAGTAGGGAATAAGCAGTTAAGCAATCTTCTATTGATTGACAGCAACTGTCAATGAAAACTTCTTGGGCGATCAAGAAGGCTATCCCTGTAGAAGATCAAAGCTTAAGCTTTGACTTCCCAATACAGTTGGCTATTTATACTAACTACTTCTTTTCTATAAATACTATGGAGTATAGATAATGAGACTGAAACACGTTTCACAATGTGAAACTGATAGATATGAAACTTCAAGATGAAACACTACTAAAGATAAACGTGAAACTGATAAAGATGAAACAGCTAAACATAGAGCGAAGTGAAACTGATGACAGTGAAACAGATGAGTGCTTACTCATCCTCAGAGATCTCTGATGATGATGATGGAGATTCATCAGAACAGCTACAGTCACAAGACATGTAGGATGAAGTGGTAGAAAACGATGATGACGACAGTGGTAATAGAAGAACTGCATCCATAGGATGGTCGGAGTCGGATGATAGGGATGACATAGATGCGATTGGTTCTTTGGAGAGATAGGACTCGAATGGAAGCAAGCCTATACCATTTCACACACCACCAACAATGTCTTCAGCCCCACCCAGACCATCGAACAGTTCCTCACAGAACTTGATGCTTTGTTCCTGCCAGCAAACAACACCCTTGTCGCCATCGATCAACTATCTAACATCACCCAGAATGGACGACCTGCCGCAGTCTATGTTGAGCAATTCAAGAATATGTGTACCCAAGCCAGAATCACCCATGCAGAGACCAAAATCACGTTCTTCATTAAAGGACTGGATCCATATTACAAAAGGCTTGTCTACAGTCAGAACCCCGCCCCAAATGACATCAATGCTTGGTATACAGCCACGCAAAATGCAGCAACAATGGCACACCTACAACAGAATTTTAGCTTAACAGAACATTGTCACTCAGTACAACATACCTCCTATTGCTCAAAATATTGCACTCCAAAAGCATCAAGTTCAATGTCTTATGCAAGACCTTACCAGCTAACTCAAAGAAGCAGTAACCCCCCAGGCTATGGTCCCATGGACGTCAACCACATCCTTGAGCAGCAGCTCAATAATCTTTACCCAATGGGAGAAGGATCTGACGAAGAAGGAGAAGAATCTGAGGAAGAAGCATTATCAAATGATGATGAATATTCGAACACAACTACCCAGCAAGTCACCTGCATGGCCACAAAACTTGCCACAGCCCAACTCAATGCAATCTTATCACCCAAACTCCAGAAGTTATACAACAAACAAAAATGTTTCACATGCAAATCTGCTGAACATTTCTCCAGAAATTGCCCACAATGAAGCTGTGGAAAGAACCATGCCAGCATGTCCAAGAATGCTGCTTACAAGTCCAAATGCTTCGACCGAAGCAAGTGACGATTCAAGTCTACCTGAATCGCGAATGTAATAGAAGATGCCTCCAATGAAGAGATAGAAGAACTCTTCAACATTGCAGATGGTCATCCTGACAAAGACTTAATCAAGTCTTTTGTCTGAAGAGACTAGCTACTGTGTCTAGATCTCAAACTATAAAGAAACTGCAGATTTCTTATTCAACACCACAACATGATGACTACCCCCGACCCAATCCACCTTGCAAACCTGACACTGAATGAATCACCACTGTTAACATTGTTCCAAAGAACAACACTATCTATGTTCCAACTACTGTCTACTTACCCACCACAACTACTGAACACTTTGCCCTCCTAGATTCAGGAGCAGCCGGAAATTATATTGACCCATCTCTTGTAGAACAATGGAATCTACAACCCATCCACTTGACACACCTGTCACCATCCTTAATGCTGATGGAACCACCAATGGACAAGGACAAGCCACCCATGATACTGTCCTTAGACTCACCATAGACGGACAACAAATGATTCTGAAACCAAGAATCATTGGACTAGGAATGCCACGCCTAATCTTAGGAATGCCCTGGCTATTGCAATTCAACCCAGAAGTTGATTGGTCAAGGAAAACTATGAAATGGAGAACCCTATTTATCAACAACCCCCAGCTCAACTGCCTTGTCACCTCAATGGATGACAGTACAAATGAAGCTGAACAAGTAAACCACATCTACCTTGAACCTACCATATTCGAAGAAATAAACTTCAAAGCCAATGCCTCCCAGTTTATTGCCCAGCAATATGGAGAGAAAAGAGAAACCGACCCTCTGAAAATTGTACCAGCCGATTTTCATGACTACCTCGACATATTCAGGGAACAAGCTGCTTCATGATACCCACCTACCTGATCATGGGATCACAAGATCAAGATGAAAGAATCTTTTGAACCAAAAGCTGGACCTGCCTACCAACTATCACCCTAAGAGACCAATGAACTTGATAAATTCATTGAGGAAAACCTAGCCAAAGGTTATATTCGACGATCAAAATCACCTATGGCCTCACCTTTCTTCTTTGTAGGGAAGAAAGATGGAAAACTCCACCCATGTCAAGACTATTGATATCTCAATAGTCATACCATCAAGAATGCATACCCAATCCCACTCATCTCATCATTACTTGACAAACTCAAAGGATCAAATTGGTTCACCAAACTTGACATATGCACCGGATACAACAATATCCGCATCCAAAAAGGCGATGAATGGAAAGCTGCATTCAGAACACCAAAAGGCCTATATGAGCCAACTGTGATGTTCTTTGGGATGTGCAACTCCCCAGCCACTTTCCAATCCATGATGGACCATATATTCCACCCCTTGATCAATAAGGGAGGAGTCCTTGTATACATGGATAATATTCTCATACATGCCAAGATGCAAGAAGAACTCCAATACCTTACCCGTGAAGTATTAAAATTGCTTCATGAACATGATCTATTTCTCAAGCCTGAGAAATGTGAATTCGAGAAACAGCACCTCGAGTACCTTGGTGCTGTAATCTCCCCGTCATCCATTGAAATAGATGCAGCCAAACTCGAAGGAATCAAGAATTGGCCAGTACCCAAAACAACCCACAATATGCGAAAATTTATTGGATTCTGTAACTTCTACAGAAGATTCATCAAGAATTATGCACAACATGCCACACCGCTAAACTCCCTCATGTCCAAGAATGTTAAATTCTATTGGACCAATGAGCACCAAGCCGCCTTCAAAGATCTGAAGAAACGCTTCATGGAGAAGCCCATTTTGATTGTGCCAGATCCCAATAAACCCTTTGAAATTGAAACCAACACCTCCATATATGCCTCAGGAGCCGTCCTCACCCAATGCAATGACAATAGAGTAAAGCACCCGATTGCCTTTATCTCCAGAGCATTCAACTCGACAGAACAAAACTACCATTGCTCAGAGCAAGAATGGCTAGCTATCATATAAGCCTTAAAAGAATGGCGCCACCATTTGGAAGGAGCCAAACATGAATTCATTGTATGGAGTGATCACGAGAACTTATCCCGATTCAAGGAACCCCAAACCCTTAATCGATGCCAAGTCCGTTGGGCAGCCTATATGGAACGCTTCAAACCTCAGCTGAAGGTTAAGTATATACCTGGCCAAAAGAATGGCCTAGCCAATGCATTATCACGACGACCTGACCACACTCCTGATGACAAAGACAACCAGGAAGTGACCATATTTGACGGTACCATAGTGCACCTCCTCACTGAGGCTGATCTTGACAAAGTATGTCAACATCATGATATGATCAATCCTGACCTTGACAAGACATCTGATGGTGATCTCCCACACAATGCCGACCGAGTCATCATTCCAAATGACCCTGGATTGAAACACTGGATTACTGAATGCACCCACGATGCCTTACTGAACCTCCACCCAGGAGCAGTAGCTATCTTATCCAAGATACTGGATTACGCCTATTGGCCAGGAATCAAGGACTATGTCCGTGAGTATGTCACTGGATGTCCAAGATGCCAGCAATTCAAGATTAACCATTACCCGACAAAACCACCACTACAACCTATTCCTGCACCCAAGTTGACCTGTCCATTTTCCCAAATATCAATGGACCTTATCACTGATCTCCCCCCATCCCGAGGATATGATTGTATTTTATCCATAGTGGACCATGGATTATCAAAGGGGATAATTCTAGTGCCAACTACCAAAAGCGCCAATGCACAGCAAATTGCACAACTATTGGTTGACCATCTCTTTGCCAAATATGGCATACCTGACAAAATCATCTCCAACCAAGATCCACAACTTACTGCCAAAGCAATGCAAGAATTCTATAAACTGCTTAACATTGACCCTGCCTATTCAACAGCCTATCACCCACAAACCGATGGATCAACCAAATGGATCAATCAGGAAATTGAGCTATATTTAGCACTTGCCACTTCAGCTCAACCAAATGATTGGGCAAAGTTCCTCTCACTCTACGAATTTGCTCATAACAACTGCCCCCATGCTGGATGAAAGGAGTCACCTTTCCAGCTACTCTATGGCTATGCACCAAAATCATTTTCCACTATGCTGGAACCAACAAATGTCCCTGCCACCAAGGATTGCCTCAAGAAACTATCTGATGCCCAACATCAAGCCCTCGAAGTGCACAACCACGCCCATGAAATCATGGCCAAACGAACTGCAAATTATAGATTACCAAACTTTAACAAAGGGGATAAAGTTTGGTTAGAAAACAAACACCTACCAATAAACTTTGCAAATAGGAAAATTGCCCAAAGAAGGGAAGGACCTTTCACAATCGTCAAGAAGATCTCACCCATTGTGTTTCAGCTAAAATTACCTGAAACATGGAAGATCTATAACAAGTTTCATGCCTCTCTCCTTGCCCCTACAATCGAAAACACAATCTATGGATGACACACGTCTCAACCCCTCCCTCTTCTTGTTGATGATCAAGAAGAATACAAAGTCAAGGCCATTCTTCACCATAAAAGGGTAAATAATTGTTTCAGATACCTAATCAAGTGGAAAGGCTACCACACTTCCGAAAATTCATGGGAACCTGCATCAAACCTCCAAAACGTGAAGGATATACTCAAAGTCTATAAAAGAGCTCACAACATCTGAGCTCCCCATGTCTCTCAATGCTTCCAATACCCACCCAGCCTCAGTACCAGCCACCACAGCTACTGTTATCAATACTACCGAAATCGCTGCCAATATCATCAATGGACCACCTGTATCACCAGACCTTGATGATATCCTCCACTCATTGCCCAAGTATTCCATCACCCTCAACAACGAGGAATTTATCCAGCCCATTGGATTACAGCTGCATACCATCCCTCCCCTACTTGATATTGAATCCGCATGCGACACCACCTGCCTACAACTTCAAAACACTATCAAAAGATGACTATCCAATCGCTACCCCAATCTATGAGGGGATAACACATCTGTTGCCCATTGCAATGAATACAGGAATTTGCTTGCTGCTTGCCTTCATAATATGCGAATGCTTAGTCAATACACCTATGCCATATAACAAAGCTATGACATCCTTACTAGCCGCACTCTACCCAATGGAGTACATGAGGATTTGCAATGCATCCAACACTCCTATTGACTTCTCTGTCACTCAATCAGCACTACCCTTAGCACACATGGCCGAGGCAGCCCTCTATCAACTCCTGACATTCCCCAACTACCCACTCGAAACAATGACCAGTCTCAAGAACCTCCACCAGAGCTTTGCCCCATATATCCCACATCGAGAATCCCTTGAGGCCTTCCTTTCCATGATGCCACTAACAATGGCAATCCAACTCATCAATCAACTCCGGTTCAGACTGACGCCTGAATGGAGTGTAGACTCGTCAAACCTGTGCCTGTCCAAGGCCATCCTGCATGTCATGACCCATCTCGATATGAGCATGAACCATCTGCAGTTCCACTCAACTATTACCAGGCTATCCAAGATTGTCACCGGTATCATGACCATGAAAACGAAAGACTCCGCCAGATTTCCTATGCTGCAGCAACAATTAACCTGACTCCACAAGTTCATAGGCAGCCCATACAAAGCACCCAACCTCGAAATACTCGACTTGTACTACAAAGCCGACCCAACTATGATCAACGATATGGCCAAACTACCACTCTGGCTTATCAAACCCAATGGCTGGATCCCGACATGCAAGAACTATACAATTGACTCAATGAGGTCATCAGCTATGTTCACAGTTCCAGAAATGGAGCAAGTACTTGAAGCTATTGTACTATTAGGCTTGGGCCTCCCCATCCCAATGGACACTGGTGCTCCAGAACTGCCACCACCAGGGCCTAAAGCGGCATCTTGCCCCCTTTACCATCTGCCACCTCGACCTTACTACCCTACCAGGATGAAGGCCATTACAAGGATCCCTTCTCAGATGTTGGAAGCAGCCAATCACATTAGATACTGACCCGTCAAACTATATGGAGTAGAAGAACTCCCTGAGGACAGTCCTTACTACCGACTGCCCAAGATTGAATGTAATGAAATGGAAGTCATTACTAATGAAGGGAATAATGTTATGTCCGAACCTCGAACCTATGTTAGAGGTTATGACAAGTTTCCAGAAGTAATACCACTTTCCCACCACCATGATCCAACGATGCCATTATTGACTCTCTACTTTGACTAGCCTGGAAATACATGCCATACTTATATGTATGCGACACCAATGGACTCTACTTATGCACCATCGAGAACAACCTCTATGGCGCCTGGAATAATGGTTGGAAAGCACAACCAACCACCAAAGAAACTATGCAGTACATCTACCCTTACACTCGTGGTCCAGCACTTGAAGCACTCATTCACCAACAAATCACCAATGGAATCTACTGCATAGAAATGCAACCTAAAGACTTATCACCAGATGACAAACCCGCTGTACCCAGCAGTGACAGCAACAATTCTCCTCATCCGCTATTGCGATCTACTTGAGCCTTTGTCAAGTCACCCCCTGGCCAATCCTTCCATGCTAAGGAGGGCGTACATGATCTTGGACTTGTTGTTTGGTAGATTGTTGGGCTGTGATGCAAAGTAGATCTGGAGGTTCTGCTTCCAGTTGGGATAGTCAAGCAGGTCACCGTAGAAAATGGCAGGCTTTGGGAGTTTGGGGTCTGGCATGTTTAATCCTATGGGTGAGTTTGGTGGCAAGTTTGCTGGGGAGTTTGATGGGGACAATTGGTGGGTTTGTGGCTGTTGGGTTGTCCTGAGTGTGATTGGAGGTCCTGGTGTTCTGGTTGTCTGCTGGTGGGTGCTGGGAGGTACCACTGGTTGGGTTGTCTGGTAGCTGGTTGACTGGTAGTTGGTCGTCTGGCTGGTCTGACTTCGTTGAGCTTCTCTTTCTCTTTGTTCTCGGAGTAGCTGGAGGGCTCCAGTGAGTAGGTTTGGTGAGTTCGATATATTGTTGTCGGATTTGTATTGGGGCTCAAGTTCTGGTGTCTGGGGTGGTAGCTCTTCAGAGTGCTCACTTCCATGTTCGGAGTGCTCAGAGTTGTCTGAGTGTTCAGACTCGGTAGAGATGGTTTCTCTGTACTGTCGGTTAGACTGCTGGGATTGCTGAGATTGCTGTGATTGTTGTCTTGAGATCGCTTGTTGTGCCCAGTTGGATTGCGTGTAAGCAGATGTCTGATAAGACTCTAAACTCTGTCTTGGGGCAGGTTTACTGGTTCTAATCCTACTAGCTGTGGCACTAGTCGAGGGTCGTTCAAAGGGTTGGGAAGTGGTTGAGGTGGACTGTTGGATGGAGGCTGGTGGGGAATATTGAACTGGTTCTGGGTTTTGCCAGGAGGTTCATTGAATAGGCTCAATACTGTAAGGCTCTGCAGCCTTAGATTGCGATCTAGTCCTGTAGACCAGAGGTGCAGGTGGAGTAGTCTCCTTTTGCTTCACGCAATGTTGGACTCGTTCAATCTTGACCGAGTTGCACCTTTATCTCACCGACAATTATTTGTGACTTCTTCCTGTACTTCCTGGGAATACACAACAGGTTTTGAGGGCATCCTCTACTGAGTGCTCTAGCTTTTCGAGGGAATCCATTACTGGCATAACAGCAACAAGGTGTGATGCATCTTCATGGTTGCTAGTATCATCTGGCTGACTAGATGGCAGCCGCTCAGTTTAGCTTCTCTATGGATGGCTTCTCTGTAGCCTAGTGGTTGTGACCTTCTGGGTCTTCTTTCAACTGGAGTACTTCTCAATGGGAATCCAGAGGCGGGACGCATGGCAGGCAAGTTTCTCTTCTTCTCAAGGAGGAAACCACAAAGTCGGTTGATAGCATATGTTCTATGAGTGGGTCTTTGTGCTTAGCCCTACTAACTTGAGGGGTACTCCAGGTACTGGCAGGCACAGTGTGGGTCCTATGTGACTGATAGCAAGTTACGCTCCTATGTGGCAGATAGGCACTGTGTACAACTCTTTTCAGCTTCCTGTAACAGCAACAATGGCAATGATGCAGGAAGATGTTATCCTTGTTCAGCGACAATGGCAATAACACAGATAACACTGGGGTTCTTGTTCCCTATACCAAAATGACTCAGCAGAAGCTTTGATCTATTGTTACGGATTTGGCTACTAAGGGCAATCAAAGAGGATGCAACCTCTAGGGTATGGCCTTAATACCTATCTCAGCCAAGTAACCAGATAAGCAAATGTTATCAAACTGTCATTACTTAACCAAGAAATGGGAATCCCATTTATCTCGTAGCTCTGAGTGATGAGGGCAAGTAGAGAATAAGCAGTTAAGCAATCTTCTATTGATTGACAGCAACTGTCAATGGAAACTTCTTGGGCGATCAAGAAGGCTATCCCTGTAGAAGATCAAAGCTTAAGCTTTGACTTCCCAATACAGTTGGCTATTTATACTAACTACTTCTTTTCTATAAATACTATGGAGTATAGATAATGAGACTGAAACACGTTTCACAATGTGAAACTGATAGATATGAAACTTCAAGATGAAACACTACTAAAGATAAATGTGAAACTGATAAAGATGAAACAGCTAAACATAGAGCGAAGTGAAACTGATGACAGTGAAACAGATGAGTGCTTACTCATCCTCAGAGATCTCTGATGATGATAATGGAGATTCATCAGAACAGCTACAGTCGCAAGACATGTAGGATGAAGTGGTAGAAGAT
Organism: Chlorophyllum brunneum; assembly: GCA_963576785.1. NCBI lineage: Eukaryota > Fungi > Basidiomycota > Agaricomycetes > Agaricales > Agaricaceae > Chlorophyllum > Chlorophyllum brunneum. The sequence continues at coordinate 320,510 of OY756146.1, read as the reverse complement.
GATGATGACGACAGTGGTGATGGAAGAACTGCATCCATAGGATGGTTGGAGTCGGATGATAGGGATGACGTAGATGCGATTGGTTCTTCAGAGAGATAGGACTCAGGTGACTCGACAAAGGCTCAAGTAGATTGCAATAGCAGATGAGGAGAATTGTCGCTGTCACTGCTAGGTACAGTGGGTTTGTCATCTGGTGATAAGTCTTTAGGTTGCATTTCTATGCAGTAGATTCCATTGGTGATTTGTTGGTGAATGAGTGCTTCGAGCACTGGACCACAAGTGTAAGGGTAGATGTACTGCATAGTTTCTTTGGTGGTTGGTCGTGCTTTCCAACCATTATTCCAGGTGCCATAGAGGTTGTTCTCGATGGTGCATAAGTAGAGTCCATTGGTGTCGCATACATATAAGTATGGCATGTATTTCCAGGCTAGTCAAAGTAGAGAGTCAATAATGGCATCGTTGGATCATGGTGGTGGGAAAGTGGTATTACTTCTGGAAACTTGTCATAACCTCTAACATAGGTTCGAGGTTCGGACATAACAGCTGGTCCTTCTGTACCCCAAGGTCACTCAGATCAAGTACCAGTTCCTGAAATACCTCAGAGATTGCAAAGAACCAGAAAAGTACCTGAACGTCCAGGAAACTTCTATGGTTCTACAAAGCATCCAACCAAAATTCTTCAGGACTATGAGATGTTCCAACCTCCTAAGTCAAAATTAACAAGTTCTACAAGTAGACTTGTTAGACAAATTCAATCAAAGGCTTCCAAACCTGGAATAATCGATAGACATTCTCAGCATGAAGCTTCTACAATAGAAGACTTATGCAGAGAAGGAGGAGTAGGGATGATCAATTATCTATGTACTCAAAAAGTCAAATTACCATTAGTTCCTTTCAAGGATCTAGATCAACTACCATCAGAAGAGAAATCTAAATGGTGGAAAGCATGCTTAGAAGAGTTAAATTCACTCAGAGAAAGATATGTTTATGACTTAGCTAAACTTCCACCTGGAAGAAAAGCTGTCAAAAATAGATGGGTCTTCACACCCAAATCAGATGGTTGATACTGTGCTTGACTAGTAGCGAAAGAATTCTCTCAGATAGAGGGAATTGATTACAATGAACCATTTTCACCAGTAGTCCATTATGAGACAGCATGACTCATATTTGCAGTTGCTGCCCTCAATGATTGGGAGATGCTCAGTTTAGATATTGAAACTGCTTATCTCTATGGAAAACTGGATGAAGAACTCTATATGGAACTTCCAGAAGGTTTCAATACAGGTTGTGGTAATATGGTTTGGAAATTAAACTGAGCCATTTATGGACTAAAACAATCTGGACAACAATGGTGGAAGGAATTGACTAAGTCAATGACTGACCTAGGATTTGTCTGATCCAAACTAGATGCTGGAGTCTATTATTACTATGACCCTGAAACCAAAGAGCTTATTATAGCTCTAGTCTATGTAGATGATTCAATATTCATTGGAATCAGAGGCTCTAGACTTCTATGAGAGAAGCGAGCACTCTTTATGAAGAAATGGGAATGCCAAGACCTTGGTCCAACCAACGAGTTTCTTGGCATGAAAATTTCGCAAAATCCTATAAACCAATCAATTACCCTAGACCAAATAGATTATCTAGGAAAAGTTCTTGATCGATTTAAAGTAATTGGAAAAGAAGAAATCCCATTACCAAATGGATTTATCTTTGAATCCAATACAGGACAAGCAACATCTGACTTCATAAAAAGGTATCAACAGTTAGTAGGATCAGTTATATATCTAAGGATAGGCAGTAGGCCCAACATAGCTTTTGCCACTATCAAGTTATCACAATATATGACCAATCCTACTAAAGCACATTATAATGCAGGCTTACATTTGCTAAAGTATCTTAATGCTACTCACAAATATAGAATTACCTATAATGGAAGTTCTATACAAGGCCTTAATGCTTTTTCTGACTCTGATTGGGCTGGTGATCCAATTAGTCATAAATCTGTAACTGGATATTTCTGTTTATTAGCCAGTGGAGCCATTGCTTGGTTAAGTAAAAAACAGAAAACTGTTGCATTATCTTCCACCAAAGCCAAGTATATGACTTTGTCAGATTGCAGTCAACAACTTGTTTGGACTGTTAATTTGTTGGAAGAAATTGGTATCCGATCATTGGCCTCTTATCTCTTTGGTGATAATGAGGGCTCAATATTTTGGGCCAAAAATCCAGTAACAGAAAAATGATCAAAATATGTTGACATCAAATACCATTACATTCATAATTTGGTAGAAAAAGGAAAGATTGAAATATTCTCGTGAAAGCACGGAAAATCCTGCTGATATTCTTACAAAGAATTTAGACAAAATTAAATTCAATCTATTCCAACCTTGCCTTGGCTTGATGTTTGAGTGATTAAAACTCTACATCAATACAGAGCAAGGAGGAGTGTTGAAGTTTCTTCTAGAAATAGACTATGAAGTCATTATTCTAATAATAGACTGATCCATTACTTTCCAGTAACTTCAATCCATAGTAACTTCCTATGAGTTGCTCTGCATGTGATTAGAGTCATAAGTACTTGATAGATTATTCTACATAGTACCAATGACTAGTATACTATGTTATGCAGTACTCCACAGGCACTACGCCACAGTTAATGGGAGTCATAAGGAACATTCTATGTATTCCTAGTATTTTATGTAGTATGACTCATCTATGTTCTTACATGTATATAAACCCCATATAGCAGACCATGTTCTGCATCTTGTTCAATTGAACAACTTCTTCATCATTGCTTATCTTCTTGAGTACAACACAAGTCTTGATCTCCTTGACTTTAACCTTTCTACCTCTGACACTGACTGCTTCATTAATAATATCTGTCTATCCAAATTACCTTTCTACAGGTATCAGATAGAAGCTTATTATCTTGGTGAGTAGACCTTATGTTCTCTTCCACTGTGTTTACTGCTGCCCCAGCAAACAACTCATTACAGTCATTTCCTCAACAGGTTTGACACAGCCAGTGGGTCAGGGGAAGAAGTTGGGATAGGAGGTGTTTTGGCATTGCTCCAGGTGAACTGAAGGAGTGAATTTGTTTCTCCACACTCTCAGTGGATGGAGCTGGGGCTGTAGATTACCAAGTCTGCTAATAAGGCGTTTTTGGATCAGCACCACTGCTATCCAAACTGGGATGGTGGTTTCTGGTGGTAGAAACACAATCCAATGTTGAAGTAGTAGAGGATGGGTCCGAATCTGGTTCATAAGTTCCATCCTGCTTATTATCCACAGGGCCCAGCCTACCCCTCTTCCTTTTGAAGTAGAACCAATGGTCACCAATCGCTCCAAAACAGCTGATTATTGGGAGCAGTGGATTGTCGCCAAATGCATGAACTACCTGGTCATCCAGCTGGTCAACGAGAAGTCATTCTATTGTCTCTCTCTTGAGGTGGTCCTGCTCGAGTATTTTTATCTCCACAAGCAAGTCCAAGCATTGGGAGATAATCTTGCAATTGATATCGAGATAGTATCGCCATCTACCAAAATCAGGAATGTGGGAAGAGCATATCCTGGTCAAATCTCCAGTGGAAAGCCTTGGTTTTGCTGGAGATGACTCTGGGGTTGCCTTCAGGGTCTGAAAATAGGCTTCAAGTGAGATAGAGAGCGGCTGGGTCAAGTTGATGCTGTCTCTCACCAAGTTTCCGCCAGCATATCCAGTTCATGTTGAGGAAATGACCATAATGAGTTGTTTGCTGGGGACAGCAGTAAACACAGTGGGAGAGAACATAGGGTCTACTCACCAAGATAATAAGCTTCTATCTGATACCTATAGAAAGGTAGTTCAGATAGACAGATATTATTGATAAAGCAGTCAGTGTCAGTAGTATAGAGGTCAAAGTCAAGTAAGTCTAGACTGGTGTTGTACTCAAGGAGATAGGCAATGATGAAGAAGTTGTTTGATTGAACAAGATGCAGAACTAGGTCTGCTACATAGGGTTTATATACATATTGAAGCATAGACAAGTCATACTACATAAAATACTAGGAATACATAGAATGTTCCTTATGACTCCCATTAACTGTGGTGTAGTGCCTGTGGAGTACTGCATAACATAGTATACTAGTCATTGGTACTATGTAGAATAATCTATCAAGTACTTATGACTCTAATCACATGCAGAGCAACTCATAGGAAGTTACTACAGATTGAAGTTACTGGAAAGTAATGGATCAGTCTATTATTAGAATAATGACTTCATAATCTATTTCTAGAATATGTCCGAAACTTCAACACTCCTCCTTGCTCTGTATTGATGTAGAGTTGTAATTACTCAAACATCAAGCCAAGGTGAGGTTGGAATAGATTGAATTTAATTTTGTCTAAATTCTTTGTGAGAATATTGGCAGAGTTTTCCATGCCTTTCACAGAGAATATTTCAATCTTTCCATCTTCTACCAAATCATGAATGTAATAGTATTTGACGTCGACATATTTCGATCGTTTTTCTGTTACTGGATTTTTGGCCCAAAATATTGAACCCTCATTATCACTGAAGAGATAAGGGGCTAATGATCGGATACCAATTTCTTCCAACAAATTGACAGTCCAAACAAGTTGTCAACTGCAATCTGACAAAGCCATATACTCGGCTTCAGTGGAAGATAATGCAACAGTTTTCTGTTTTCTACTTAACCAAGCGATAGCTCCACTGGCTAATAAACAGAAATATCCAGTTACAGATTTACGACTAATTGGATCACCAGCCCAATCAGAGTCAGAAAAAGCATTAAGGCCTTGCATAGAACTTCCATTATAGGTAATTCTATATTTGCAAGTAGCATTAAGGTACTTTAGCAAATGTAAGCCTGTATTATAATGCACTTTAGTAGGGTTGGTCATATGTTGTGATAATTTGACAGTGGCAAAAGCTATGTCAGGCCAACTGCCTATCATTAGATACATGACTAATCCTACTAACTGTTGATATCTCTTTATGAAATCAGGTGTCGCTTGTCCTGTATTAGATTCGAAGATAAATCCATTTGGTAATGGGATTTCTTCTTTTCCAATTACTTTAAATCGATCAAGAACTTTTCCTAGATAATCTATTTGGTCTAGGGTAATTGATTGGTTTATAGGATTTCGCGAAATCTTCATGCCAAGAAACTCTTTGGTTGGACCAAGGTCTCGGCATTCCCATTTCTTCATAAAGAGTGCTCGCTTCTCATGTAGAAGTCTAGAACCTCTGATTCCGACAAACATTGAGTCATCTACATAGACTAGAGCTATAATAAGCTCTTTGGTTTCAGGGTCATAGTAATAATAGACTCCAGCATCTAACTTGGATCGGACAAATCCTAGGTCGGTCATTGACTTAGTCAATTCCTTCTACCATTGTCATCCAGACTGCTTTAGTCCATATATGGCTCAGTTTAATTTCCAAACCATATAAACCATATTACCACGACCTGTATTGAAACCTTCTGGAAGTTCCATATAGAGTTCTTCATCCAGTTTTTCGTAGAGATAAGCAGTTTTAACATCTAAACTGAGCATCTCCCAATCATTGAGGGCAGCAACTGCAAATATGAGTCGTGCTGTGTTACAAACTAGAGGCCGTTCATTCCTATCATGCGCCCATTACCTCATGTACCCTCATACTCGTTTCGCCTCCTGTATCACCCCTAGAGGCTATGCCTCCTACCTGACTCATTCTACTTGTCTCCTATGACTCCTTTACTCAACTCCCTTATTCTTAGCTCTTACCACTAGTATATAAAGTGTAGTAATACTTGATGTATTCCTTACACTTTACCAATCGTATCATCCCTTCTTCCTTTCTCTACTTCCTTCCCTTTATCCAAAGGCTTGCAACCTGAGTCAGAGACTAAGGTCGTAACATGCTGTCTCATAATGGACTACTGGTGAAAATAGTTCATCGTAATTGATTCCCTCTATCTGAGAGAATCCTTTAGCTACTAGTTGAGCACAGTATCGACCATCTGATTTGGGTGTAAAGACCTATCTATTTTTGACAGCTTTTCTTCCAGGCAGAAGTTTAGCTAAGTCATAAACATGTCTTTCTTTGAGTGATTTTAACTCTTCTAAGCATGCTTTCCACCATTTGGATTTCTCTTCTGATGGTAGTTGATCTAGATCCTTAAAAGAAATAGGAACTAATGGTGATTCAACTTTTTGAGCACACAGATAATCGATCATCCCTACTCCTCCTTCTCTGCATAAGTCTTCTATTGTAGAAGCTTCATGCTGAGAACGTTTATCGATTATTCCAGGTTTGGAAGCCTCTGATCAAATTTGTCTAACAAGTCTACTTGTAGAACTTGTTAATTTTGACTTAGGAGGTTGGAACATCTCATATTCCTGGAATATTTTGGTTGGATGCTTTGTAGAACCATAGAAGTTTCCTGGACGTTCAGGTACTTTTCTGGTTCTTTGCAGTCTCTGAGGTATTTCAGGAACCGGTATTTGATCCGAGTGACCTTGTGGTACAGAAGGACCAGCATCCCAATCATCTTTGACAGGTGAATAGGGTATGAACAGTTGTACATCCAGATTATTTCTTTGAGAAGGTGGATGTTTCGAACCTTCAGGGTGATTGGGTGGATCAGTATATGATAACCCATCACTGTCATCGTCTTCTGGTGTTTGTGCTTCTCTTGATGGAAAGAGAATATTTTGCACAATACTATCCCACTCCTCCTGAACATCTGTATCAATGTTCAGGACTTTTCCCTTTCCTTTATTCTTTTTAGGTTCAGGGAAAGGAGTTGGAATTTGACCATGAACAGATCTATAAGTCCTATCTTCTGGAGAACCTTCGGGAGAAGTTTGGGGTATAGGACTCAGTGGTCTATCAATAGGTAAACCAGTAGATGGATCTGGAGCATGGAAGACAATTACTTCTGAAGGTGTGCTTCGAGAAGTGAAAGATGATGGTTGGTTCATCTGTTCTTCTCGTCTTTTCCCAATACATTTAGGGAAGTGTTCTTCACTAAATATGGCTGTTGGAGATGTATAGATTACATTTCCATTAAGATGCCTCATGAAACAATAGTTTTTCCTATCAGATGTCCAACCAAGGAAAATCATGAGTTCTGACTTTGCTGTCAGTTTATTGTCTCTTATCTCTTTTGGGAGAAAGACATAAGCACTGCAGCCAAAGACTCTCTCTTTGGAGATGTCTGGAATCTTTTGATTCAACACTTCATAAGGTGTTTTCCACATGAGCCATGATACCGGTGTTTTATTATAGATATGTATCGCATGATCTATAGAAAACTCCCACCAACCGTCGGGAATACAAGCATGATGCCACATGGCTTCTGCTTTATCCATTAGAGTTCGGTTCAAGTGTTCCGCTCGACTATTCTGTTGGTGTATATGTGGTGCACTGGTCTCATGTATAATCCCTAATGAGCGCAAATGAGATTGTAACTCGTCAGTTGCATACTCTCCTCCTCTATCAGTGCAGAGATATTTTAATTTAGTCTTGTATTGAGTCTGAATTAGTGCAATGAAATTTTTCATTTCTTCTGCTGCTTCTGATTTCTTATGGAGGAAGCGAATCCATTCATGAGAGGAAAAGTCGTCCATTATGGTCATGACCCATTTAAATTTATGGTAAGAAAGAATCGGAAGTTCAACTAAATCCAAGTGAATTCTTTCGAATGGATGCTTTGCACATGTAGGGTTCTCTCTAAAGGGTTTCTGGTGCATCTTTCCCTTGGCACAACCATCACAGACTGGTTTTTGCTTGGGAATCTGCACCAGAGTAAACCCAATCGTATTTTTCTCAAAGTGATTGAGGATACAATTAGAGGGATGTCCTAATCTCGTATGTACAACTTTGTAGCCAACAATCAGATCTGTAGCTATAGCTGCATGTTCTGAATGTACAATTTTGGTATTAACAAAATGTAAAGTAGTATTATGACTTGCTGAAGGATATGCTTGAAGAATAGCATTTCCTTCACTATCAACTACTACAGATTTGTTGGCATCTGTTCTAACAGTTTTGCTATCTTGGCATAACTGTCCCACTGACATTAGTTGTTCAGAGGTTCCTTTTAGAAGGAAGACTGGATATATTAATATCTGCGTTGGTTGAATGCTGTCAGTCTTCCCATTATAGACTCTATGCTTAAGCATAACTGCACCAAGACCAACTGCATTAAGGTAGGGACCTTGTGCTCCTACAGTCTTAATTGGGATCAACACTTCGAGTTCTTCGAAGTTGATGAAGTCTTCCACATAAGGGGTATAGTAACATGATGCCCCTGAGTCTAATAACCAAATGTCACTATAATCTTCTAGTGGCATTATACTTTGATCATTGCTTAGTGATCGAGATCGCATTTGATCCGGTACTCTTAAAAACTGATCGGGCATGTGTGTTGAGAAGCAAGAAAATTGAGAAGTGTTAAAACACTTCTCATTCATCCATTCGCATATATCAACATAATTATGGGATCCTAAAGATCCCAATAGTGTATTCAAATGCCTAGCCCCTGATGTCCCTTTCCCTTGCCCTTGCCCTTCTTCTTGCAAAGTCAGCCAGTCAGTATGTTGGTGACAGGACTGTGTTTCAGGGTTAGTAAGAGTATCTGAGATCAAATTGATCACATATCTAGCTCCTCCCTTCTTCTTGAAGTTGCTTCCATAGTCGGTCAACAAAAGTCCGAGAGACACCTCAGATTGAGGTGCTGAAGCAAAAGGTTCAGACTTTGGGGACTTTGGAAGGGGCCCAGAAGAGGGTCCTGCAGCATTTGCAGGATTCTTGGGGTTGCAGATGTTGTAGGCAACATCCTGAGCCGGCGCCATGAGGTCATCAACCTCCTGCTCACCTTCAAGCCACTTGAAGGCCTTATCTACCAATACTGTAAGTGTGGCAGGTTGCCTATAAGTGGTCTTGTTTTTCTGAGTAAGAGAATATTTCTTACTCTGAAAGTGCTCCGTAGGAGGGGAGGTCCTAGGAAGAGGAGGAAACTCCTCATTGTAGGTCCTGATGGCCGGAGCTACTATTTCCTCCAGAGTAGGAAGGTAGAACTGCTGAACCTCTCCAGGTTTGAGCGAATTGCCCCAGGCAACAGAGTCCATGCTTGGGATCTTTACCACATGGTGCATTGCCAAATTAATTTTTGTCCCAAATTTGGGAGAAACCAATAAGGTATATGGTGAACCAATAGGTAAAAGAAAAGAAAAGCGGACATGAGTCACATTAATATTGGGGTTATTATGCTTCAAGAACCATTTACTCACCCTCATGTGTCCCTCACAGGTACAACCTGGGGGATGACCAGAAGGAACAGAAGGTGCACCGGGTGGTGTCACCAATCATCCTTGTTGGGTGCAGGGATAAGAGACCTTGTGCATTCTTCAATCATAGCAATCGAGAGCACGTTTCTTCACCATTTGCATGGGCAAAGGACCAGTGACGTGGTTGCACCAGGTGATCACCTGTTGAATCCACAGTGAGTTTTCGAGGAGGGCAGTGAAACATAAGTTTCGTGCTTCAGCATGCACCTTTTTCTCAAGCTCAGCACGAGCATTCTCTCATGTCTGCTGGACCTTCTTGGGGTTAACCCAAGTAACAGGCTTAGGTCTCTCACTCACTAAAACACAAGTGGTTGGAGGAGTGGGAGTGGGAGCAGGTCGAGGCATGTCCATGCACCTTATTAGGTCGAAGGAGGTCATCCCCAGACCAGTGAAACAACAGACCGTTGGTTCTGTGGCAGTGGCAAAGCCTGCCATGGCTTCTGCCATGTGAGCCTGAAGTTTACCCTGGCACTTCTTGGGCTTCTTTTTCTTCTTCTGGATGTTAATCCAGGTAGGAGTAGGAGGAGAAGGCTGAGGGGGCTGCCCACTCGGATTGGCAGGGTGGTGAGGTCCTCTCACTGGCTGGGCCCTGGTGTCACCTCCAGGGTGGAAGCAGTTCCAGGGTGGTCCAGGGCAAGTCCTGGGGAAGTTGCCCTGAGGGCAAGCTTGGTAGTTAGCAGTAGTAGCATATGAAGCTTGTTGGTTAGACATGTTGGGTCTGGATCCTTCATGTCTTGACCACTCAGCATTTATAGCCTGCTGAACTACCTCCCAGGTCATATCTACAACATCGTGATTATTTGCCAATGTTGTTTGTGCCACAGCATTCCAATTAGGTGGTAATGCATTCAAAGCGATCATTGCACCAAGAACTTCTGGCAACTTTACTTTAGCTGTTTCTAATTGAGAAGCCATTGTTCTCAATTCAGCTAGATCCATTGCTGGATCTTGATTCCCTGAGATGCATTTTTGCAACATTCTCTGGAGGATTGAATATACTGCGGTGGGAGAAGGTGTCCCAAAGCAGGTTTTCAAGTCATTCCAGAGAAATCCAGGAGCGTCATGTCCATGGAGTAATAGGGAATCAGATAAGGTGCCATTAATAACAGCCAATGCCTGACCTCTCAGTTGATCTCTCCTTCTGTCCTCCTCCGTTAAGGTGGTAGAGTTTGCAGGAGAGAGATTCTGACTTGTCACAGTCCATCCTGATTGGTTGGAACCAGTGACAGATATGAGTGTCAAGGCATCCTGAAGCCTTCTAGACCAGAACACATAGTTCTTAGGCCCATTAAGCTTAGGCAAACCAGAGATGATATTATTGGTAGACATAATATCTTTGTCGAGTGTATTTCTTTCTAGAAGAAAATTCTCATATCAGCAATGATCAAATGCAAGGATAACTCTGTCAGGTAAAGCCCTATCATCCTATCTCAGTTAGAGGGGATGATAATGGTTTAACCATTGGTAAGGCTACTGGGGCCCATAACCTGTTGAGGAAATGACCGTAACAAGTTGTTTGCTGGGGGCAGCAGTAAACGCAGTGGGAGAGAACATAGGGTCTACTCACTGAGATAATAAGCTTCTATCTGATACCTGTAAAAAGGTAATTTGGATAGACAGATATTATTGATAAAGTGGTCGGTGTCAGAAGTGTAGAGGTCAAAGTCGAGTAAATCAATACTAGTGTTGTACTCAAAGAGATAGGCAATGATGAAGAGGTTGTTTGATTGAACAAGATGCAGAACTAGGTCTGCTACATGGGGTTTATATACATGTAAGAACATAGATGAGTTATACTACATAAAATACTAGGAATAC